>OY728165.1:300088905-301338905 GCA_963277665.1 Viscum album
GTCCAATTTCAAAGTGAAATTGATTCCAATGACCACCATTGGATTAACTGGTAAAAATATTTTCTAATTTCACTTTAAAATAAATTAAAATAATAATCTAATCATATAAATAATTTAGATTAAAAAGATGTTTTGAATTAAAATACAACATTTTACACTATTCATAAAAAAATGAACTTTAACAAAAAGGTACCGAAAATTTAAACAAAGTAAATTTTGATGTCCCGATTCTAAAGAAGAGTTTTATTTGGTCCAAAATAAAGTATAAGAGTGATAAAAAGTATATTTAATGACGGTTCACCATTAAAAGGTGATAAGTGAACCTTTAGTGAAAATTAGAGTATATATGCCCTTAAATTGAACTCTTTCCGTATTTTAAGCCTTTATCTTTTATTGGGTAAATGTATAAACATTTAAAAACATATCTAATAATATTTTAGTTATTTCTATCCATTCCCGCTAGTACAACTGCTACTTGTTAACTAACATTTAAAATAATATTATTTTATTACTAGTGTGCTACGTAAGTTTCAAAGAAACTCATCGTTGCGTGTCGGGTACGCTATCGAACATAGCAACCCCTTTAAAATAAAATTAATATTTAATTCGTAAATATTAATAAATATGAAAATTATTTATTCTTTATTTACATGGGATTTTACATCCTTCCCCCCTTTTGGGAATTGCGTCCTCTCAATTTTATTCACTTATCAAAATAAGTGGGGGTAGTTATCCCTCATAGCATTTTCAGATTCCCACGTTGCCTCTTCAATCACATGGTTTTTCCACAAAACCTTTACCTGATGGATCACCATATTCCGTAACACCTGCTCCATGTGGTCAAGAATCTGGACCGGTTGTTCCTCATAAGATAGGTTCTCTTTCAGATGAACTACCTCTGGACTCAAAACATGAGATGGATCTGGCATATACTTCCTCAACATTGAAACATGAAAAACATTGTGTACCAAAGATAAACTCGGAGGTAAAGCCACCCGGTATGCAACTGATCCAACTCTCTCCAGAATTTCATATGGTTCAATAAACCTTGGACTCAGCTTTCCTTTCTTACCAAATCTTATCACACTTTTCCAAGGAGAAACCTTGAGAAAAGCATGATCACCTACCTCGAAAGATAGATCCTTCCTCTGGTAATCCGCATTACTCTTCTGCCTGCTCTGAGCTGTTCTCATGTGCTTCTGAATCAGCTGAACTTTTTCTGCCAACTCTTCTACCAATTCTCGTCCCATAAACTTCCTTTCACCAACTTCATCCCAGAAAGCTGGAGTTCGACACCGCTTCCCATATAATGCCTAAAATGGTGCCATATGTATACTGGAATGAAAACTGTTATTATATGAAAATTCAACCAAAGAAAGATGTTGGTCCCAACTTCCCTGATAATCCATTGAACAAGCTCGTAGCATATCCTCCAATGTCTGAATTGTTCGTTCTGACTGCCCATCTGATTGAGGATGAAAAGCTGTACTAAAATTTAATTCAGTACCCAACGTCTTATGAAGGCCATTCCAAAAGTTATAAGTAAACCTGGGATCACGATCCGATATAATGGAGAGAGGAACTCCATGTAACCTGACTATATCTTTAAGATACAAACGGGAATGTTTATCAAGAGAGAAAGTATCTCGTATAGCAAGGAAATGTGCAGATTTGGTCAAGCGATCAACAATAACCCAGATTGAATTATTACCTCGAGATGTCCTTGGTAATCCCACAACAAAGTCCATGGATATGTTTTCTCATTTCCACTCTGGCACTGGTAAAGGCTGAAGCATCCCTTTCGGTAACTGCCGCTCTGCTTTAACCTGTTGACATGTCAAACACTTCACAGTAAAATCAGCAATGTCTCTTTTCATTCCATCCAACCAGTAATACTCCCGTAGATCTCTGTACATCTTAGTACTGCCAGGATGAAATGAAAACGGGGAACTATGAGCCTCACATAAAAACTCATTTTTCAACCGTGAATCACAAGGAACACATAACCTTTTCCCAAACCTCAAAACACAAACAAAAACTTATCCAAGAACTCATGGAAAATTTTATTCATAAGGTCCATGAATAGAGAAGGTTCATTGGTTAACCCAAAAGGCATAACTACAAATTCATAATGGCCATATCTAGTATGGAACACAGTCTTCGGAACGTCTGCTTCTTTTACTTTCAACTAATGGTACCCCGACATCAAGTCAATCTTCGAAAAATACTGAGCTCCCTTGAGCTGATACCACTTCATTCGATGGCCCAACATCTGCTGAAGTTGTTGCAAATGATTTCACCACCCCTTTCTGCTTGTAGTCTAGCTGCATTCCCCCAGTTGAGTTCTTCGTTGGACACTCGTTTGCATAATGACCCATTTCATTACACTTAAAACATCTTACCATTGGCTTTTCATTTCCTTCTTGATCATCTTCCTTACAGTTACGAGCAATATGACCAGACTTACCACACTGAAAGCACTTACCAGACTTGGATAAACATTCTCCAGGATGCATTTTACCACACTTCTCATAGGATGGATATTTGGTTTTCTTACCTCCTTGCTTCTTTGATGAATTCATCCCCATTTCCTGCCAACTAGACCTCTTATTCTGTTGTTTGTCATATAACACCTGATCATCAGCAAACTCCATTTCCACCTTCTCCGCACATCGAACAATTTTTTCATAACTTTTGAATTCACGAGAAGCTAAAGCCCTTCGATACTTAGGCTTTAACCCTGAGTAAAAATGATTTATTTTACTATCAAGATCTCGTATGAAGTTTGGAGCATACCTTACCAATCGAGTGAACTTTTCTTCATAAGCAGCCACTGAATCATCCTCCTGCCTCAATTCTAGGAACTGTTTTTCCATCCTATGATGAACCACCTTAGGAAAATATTTCTCAAGAAACATACCTTTGAATTCGTCCCAGTGAAGATCCTCAATCTCATCACTATCCCTTATATTTTTCACCATCGACCACCACTGATCAGCTTCACCTTCAAAACGGTAAACAGCAAGACAAACCTTTTGATGTTCTGAACACCCCATGACATCAAAAATATTCTCCAGTGCTTTAATCCACCCTTCAGCTTGCACAGGGTCAGATGATCCTCTGAATGATGGGGGATGTTGCCTCTTGAAATGTTCCACCACTGACATGTTCCTCTGTGGTTGATCTGGCTGATCTCGTGCATGGATACCACCACCATTTATAGCCTGAGTCAACTGTGCCATCACTGCAACAAACTGTTCAGTTCCGATTCCAACCATCTCAGGTTGCTGATTTGGAAGGTTATCTTCCTCCTGATGTCGTCCCAACATAGCTGCTTTGTTTCCCCTGCGGAAAACCATTCTGAACACAGAAATATCTTAGGAGATGCAACATGGTAATCCGTAAATGCTATATCATTTCAATCATATTATAATTTAACACTTTTCTAACTCCTAAAGTTGTCTAAACCGACCATTGATACCAACTATAAGGCCCTAGCCTTAAACCTTACTTAATATTGAATTAAATGAATAATTCACATTGAGGATCTTTTTAGGTTTAGAGTTTTAGAGAATTAGAACATAACTATTACATCTTAAAAGATTACAAAGTAGACACTTCTACTAAGTCTCCATAAAATAAAAACTCTTAAAAAGAAAGATGTCTAGATTCCATGTTTTAGATAACCTGAAATTCCCTTGATCCCATCCTTGACCTTATTCCACTTTAATTCCTGTGAAAAACATTTCAAAAAACTTGGGGTGAGCATAAAAAGCTCAGTAAGGGATACAAAAAGAATGAAAACTGTTAGTTTTTCAAACATCAAGTAAACCATGTATACTTTAACAAAGTAATACTTTTCACCTTTATGAAGTAATAAAAACTCTTCACTGAATAAAGTATCATTACTTACCGTTTTGTAACCGAAGAATTACCATAAAACCCATATAAAGAACGCATAACATATATAAAGGTAACTTGGGACATAAACATACTTAAGTGGAATAACCATATGGTTGACTTCCACACATATAACTTAATGGAATAGCCATACGACCAATTTCCATACATACTTAATGGAATAGACATACGGCCGACTTCCATACCCAATGCATTGGAGGTTATAACGTAACCACCCGTCCTGTTATTCACAGCACCACCCGTCATATGGTTTATAACGTAACCACCCGTTAAAATGTCCAAGTACCAGTATAAAATCATAAAACATAAAACCAATATAAAGGAATTATAACATTTCCACATTTCAATCACAATATATCATAAATATATTGACATAATAGAATCCTTTTCAAAACAATTTTCAATACCAAAATACATAAAAGAGTATATGGTATTTATTTTATTCTAAAAACATTACGGCTTGTTGAGAAAGCCAAAGATCAAATAATACTCGCGGCGGCGGAAAAGGACGTTGCCACCGCGTACGTTAAAAAAACATTCCTTTTTGTTGTTTAGTAAAACGCTTCGTAGAAAAAGATTCCTTTTGTATAAAAGTAAAATTCAAATGATTTTATACACCGTATAAAAGAAAGTTGTGTATAAAACGAAATATGCCTCAATGAAAGGAGATTGAGACGAACTCCCTTACCTTGGGTCCGACTTGACTCGATCGTTCTTTAACGTCCTGAATAATAAACTTGAGTTAATTTATACTTGATTAAGAACCTTTTTAAAGTTAATTATTACTTTTATATCACTTATTGACATGTTATAAACATTATGTAACCATTTAAGTTAATAATGTTTGTTTTTTCAATATTTGGTTCTTAAGTCGAAAGTTGACTTCTTACAATTACATGTTGTTCGTGTGGTCAAAAGTTATTTATATCCAGAATGAAATTCCTGATTTGGATATCATATATATCATATATATCCATCATATACATGTATTTATAATATTACATAATCATTTAGAGGTAAGAAATGAAATGCACCATTCATGGAGACGGTAAGCCGTACGTACATATGAACGCTACTTTCATTTCATTGTCATATTAGTGGAATTAAAACTAAATGAGAGGTATGTATATTTTAATTCCAGAATTATATTCATCATTTAGATATATAATTAATTATATATATACATTATATACATGTAATTTTAATAGTACATTACATTTGGGGATAAGAAATGAAATGCACCGTTCATGGAGACGGTAAGCCGTACGTACGCATGAACGCTACTTTCATTTATATCTCATACATTAATGGAAGGAAATAATAATGATACAGAGGTATATTATAATTCCAGTATAACATCATATATAATAACTTTAAATCCATCCTTTACACGTCCCACATATGGAATTAACGAATCACATCACTTTTAGGGGGCGGTAGTCCACACTTCCTTAAATGAAGATATCTTGTTTACCCATAATGGAAACCATAAAGGTATGACAAAAATAAAGAATACAGAAACTTAAAGAAAAAATAAACATATTATATATCAAATATAAAAACAGTGACATCATAATGGCCACCCTTGAAGGTGTTAAATGAGTATTGAACAATCATCGTTTCGGAAGGCAGAATTTCGCCATCCACGAAAACCGTATGTTCTTTAACCATTTGATGTAGTTGAGTGAGAGTGTAGCTCAAATAAATATTATAAAAAAATCCTAGTATATTGAAGATACGGGTGTTGTTACAAAATATGTAAATAAAAAGAGTTTAGAGGGTTGGAGAAGCAAAATAAAACAAATGAACAAGAGAGAATGAATTACCTTTAAAAGTGTAACTCCCCTTTGATTTGAGACTAAAGGCTTCCTTTGAAATGATTCTGCCAAAAAGGAATCCTCTAGGATGAGGATAGGGATGTGGAGAGAGTAACTGGGCAGGGGTTGGCCGAGCCAAAGGCTTGAGAAGTGTGTGAAATGAGGTAGAGGTGGGGGCCTTTCATAAGAGGAGAGGAGGGGCACTTTTGGAAAGTAAAGAAATATTACTTTATTTGAAAAACAATTTCGGTTTTAAAAGGTCACACATTGATATAATTCGTGGATAAGGTGATAAGGGTTCTAAATCCACTCATCCAATTGGTTTTGGACATGTGTAGGTTTTAGATTTTTCATTATCTTTCCATTTTATTTAAATCGTCAAATAATGATGTCATCGCTGCATCATTATTATGTCATATATAATTTAATTTATTTAATGTCTAAAAATTATAAAAAAACTACTATGATGTAGGAAATATTTTTAGATTTCCAATGACTATTTATAATCAAAATTGGTACTTGTATAACCCTACTTAAAAATTATTTTAGTAAAACAATTTATGTTAGTGTCATTTTCACTTTAACATTAAATAAAAATATATTAATGTCATTTTCCAACTAAAGTGGCTCCATGGGGTCCCCAAGTTGGCCCATGGCTTGTATTGGTCGGCCATGACTCACCCAATAGGTGTAGGACAAGTGTCTTGGTGTTTTCACATTCTTATAATACCATTTTTACCTTAAACTACACTAATTACCTCTATTCGCGATTAATGAAAAAAAGTAACTATTCACCAAAAAAATTATTTTAATCTCATTGAACCACATTTTACTTCTTAATGACAACCATGTATGTCGGATTTTCAAAATTCAATACTCATTAGTGGTAAACTTTCATTTAACTGAAAAATCAGTTTTCTTGATTACCACTTAGTGGTTTCACTATTCATCAAAAATTGAAGTTTTTCAGAAAATTACCAAAAATTGACCCTAAGCTATATTTGATATTCCGAATTCAAAAATGAAGTCCATTTTACAAAATTAGAAACGTATAAGTCAAATTAATTAATTTAATAATTAATTCCCGTTGTCATGACACATAGCGTGTTTTTTGTGAAACAATAAGTATCAAAAGATTGACACCAGTTTAAGTCCAATTTCAAAGTGAAATTGATTCCAATGACCACCATTGGATTAACTGGTAAAAATATTTTCTAATTTCACTTTAAAACCAATTAAAATAATAATCTAATCATATAAATAATTTAGATTAAAAAGATGTTTTGAATTAAAATACAACATTTTACACTATTCATAAAAAAATGAACTTTAACAGAAAGGTACCAAAAATTTACACAAAGTAAATTTTGATGTCCTGATTCTAAAGAAGAGTTTTATTTGGTCCAAAATATAGTATAAGAGTGATCAAAACTATATTTAATGACGGTTCACCATTAAAAGGTGATAAGTGAACCTTTAGTGAAAATTAGAGTATATATGCCCTAAAATTGAACTCTTTCCGTATTTTAAGCCTTTATCTTTTATTGGGTAAATGTATAAACATTTAAAAACATATAAAATAATATTTTAGTTATTTCTATCAATTCCCGCCAGTACAACGGCTACTTGTTAACTAACATTTAAAATAATATTATTTTATTACTAGTGTGCTACATAAGTTTCAAAGAAACTCATCATTGTGTGTCGGGTACGCTATCGAACATAGAAACCCCTTAAAAATAAAATTAATATTTAATTCATAAATATTAATAAATATGAAAATTATTTATTCTTTATTTACCTGGGATGTTACAATTTTCCTCAATCTATTACATTGATGGAAATGTCAACGCTGCCAATTGGTAAGAGATCATTCCCACCATTGGTTCCAACAATCTCTTTTCACCTTTCTTTACAATTCTGACACCTCTAAAGTGATGGTTGATGTCGTCCTCATTCGTGAAACTAACCATTCCTCTATAAAAATATACGTGAGACTTAAACATTGTCAACCAATCCATATCTAGGATTACATCATATAAATCCATTTCCAACATCCATGAGTTCCATTTTTACTCATATCCATCAACAGTTATGACACATCCTCTACACAAAATGGCTTGACGTTATATTTCACCGAGAGGAGTTTTCAGTTTCAAAATAGAAGGCATCATTTCAAATTTTAAACATAGAAAGTCAACCGTACAAGAAGTAATGAAGGAATGTGATGCTACAATATCAAACAAAACATGCACAAGTGTAGAATTCAATAGAATCATACATCTCCTTATAGATGGTCCAGCCAAATCATCAACAATCCTCTGCTCTGCTCCATAAAATTGCTTCGTCACTACACTGTTCTCCTTGTTTCCTTACTAATATTTTCTTGGTTAAGGAGTCATGGTATTTCAAGAACCATTGTGAGTAGATTTTTTATACATACGAGACTAATTCTAATGTTCTCATGCTATCGAAGCATACGATTCTTGCAACGCTAGAGAAGTGTGACGTGTACCCAATCTCAGAGCAATTCTACAATAGCATTGTAGATGACCCATATTTATGAAATTGTGACATGATCTTGGTTGTGTCGTACAATCTCTCTGTTTGTGGTCAAGAGAACCACATTGGAAACAACCTTCTTTACTCTGGGGTCGTGCATGATGGTTCACTGATCCTTCTGTCTGATACTGATTTCCATTGGCACCATAGAAATAGGTGTCCCGTTTCCTCTTGTTCCTAGAGGTTGAGTTCCCACTGTTTCATATATGTATCATCATTCCTCCTCCAATCGATTCTGAGATATCATGTTCTGCAATAGTTGCTCTATTCGCCATATATGTATAATCCAAAATATAGAGAACCATAATGTTCGATCGAATCTCATTCCTTAGCCCTGATTCAAAGATGTGTTCCTTCAAAAACGCACTTGCCGCATCCTCTGGTGAAAGAAGGACTATGTTCATGAACTTAGCCGCATATATTGTGACAAAGAGACTCTCTTGTTTCAGGTTGAAGATGTCCATTGTTTTCTGGATCTTCAATGTGTGAGGATAGAATTGATTGTTGAACAATTATTCAATATACTCCCATGTAAGGTTTTCATTAAATTAAGCATGCACTACTAAATCCCATCATTGACGTTAATGATCCTCGTGCATATACTTTAACATCTGGACCTTGAGCTCTGATGTTGTGCCGACGAAATCAAAGATATGATTCATTCTACATAGCCACACCTCTGCCTTCTCAGGTTCAACATCACCTCGAATGTTTGGTAGATTCTGCTTCATCAACTGGATGGTATGATCCACATTCCTTGGTTCATTCCCCTGGTTCCCCATATCCATAGCTTGAAAAATTTGGATGATACACTGAACTAGCTCTTTGTTCACACGTGGTTCAGGTGCAACCACATTCTCCGCAACTTCTTTGGGTTGGTTCTAACGAAGCCTACTTGGTGCCATTTTCTAAACCAACAATTTCCTCCGTCAATCTCACACTCTAGAAAATGATGCCTTAGCATTCCAAATTCTATCACAACATTTCATTCCAAAACATAATTTTTCCCATGTTCAACCATTTTTTGTAAAAATTTATAATGCCTTTTAAAAATCAAACCATTTTCAAAATACACCAATTATCCTCTTTTCAAAATCATTTTCTTGAAAAACCATTTTGTATTTTTCAAAAATTCACCCCGTGCTCAAAATCAAAAAGCAGTCCTCACACTGATATATGAAATCCAAGTGGGAAGTCATTCCCCTACAATGATTATCATGATAATCTCATTAGCTAAACCCATTCCAATTATATTTCCCAACATTCGAGAAGTGTATCCAAAACACTTATGTACCCAACATCCTGGTAACATGAAGTTAGCATAAATGGGTTAGTTACGTCCTTTTATGCTATCCTTTTCACGTTCAAACAATCCTACTCATATCTAAGATTTCGACCGAAGTAATAGAGAAGAATTAATTTCAACTCCATGGGCAAGAACATCGATGACCACTTTTTAGGCAAGGACCAAACAATATGATACCCTTTGTAATGACCCAGCAATTCTCATTGGATTGAGAGTAACAAGAGTCATTACAAGGCCTTAAGAGACATCCCCAAGGGGCGAAAGGCTATCAATAAATGCTGAAGGGTTTCTTTTACAAGTGGGGTATGATTTAACTTTTAAGAAATAAACCTATAAACCAACCACAACCAAACATTCACTAAACGATGCATAAACAAATGAAAGACTACTAAACACTTCATTTATCAAACTACATTAAAGTAAACAACAATGGATGACCAAAATAAGCATCAATGTACATAGCATATAAACAACTCAATACTCTCAAAATACACTACAACTCCATGATCCATATTCTCCATGCTCCACAACATCTCCCAAGCAACACCACATGCCACTAGCAATAAGATGGGTTACCATTACCTGTGTCATGAAATACGACATCTGAAAAAGAACCAACGTTCCAAAGTAAGGGTGAGTATAAAACTCAGTAGGTTTTTCCCAATGCAATCCCTACTCATGCCACTAGGATAGAAGTGTTAGCCAGATTTATATAAAACATTTTCTAAAATGAAATTTATAACTAAATAAAAAAATGCTTCCAAACCATTCATAATCAAATGCATTCCAAGATCAATTGAAACTAATTTTCTAGAAAATAATTTTTCTAGAAAAGTAACCAAACAAGCATAAGACTCATTTCACAAACATTCATTTTTGGAATACCCAACCATTTGACAAACCCATGCTACAAACCATGCATGCTACCTGGGAGAGGGGAGGAACCATATCCCTTATCTATCCCAACAATGATGGGGGAAACTTCTTACCCTTATCCAACCCAAATGCACATGAATGTTTTGTGGGAGAGAGACCTAACCCTTATCCATTCCAAAACTGATGGGGGAGACCCCTTACCCATATCTCTCTCGAATGAAATATGATTGTTTGACGGGGGAGAGCCCTAACCCTTATCCATCCCAACCATGATGGGGGAGAATCCTAACCCTTTTCCGTCCTGAATTCAATATGAGAACACACCAAATATGCCCATCAATCATTCCAAAACACCCATTCAATAAAAAAACATTTTTTATTGAAAAACATTGCCATCCAAACCATTTCAAATCCAAACGATTTCAATAAAACTCCCTTTTTATTGAAAACAAAATCCTTCATAGTCATTTTAATCTCAAACCATTTCAGTTCTACCATTTCAATAAATATCCCTTTTATTGAAAACCCATTTTTCATCAAACCCTTCAAGATTTCAGAAATCATAATTTAAAATCAACATTTTCAATTCAAGAAGCCAAACCACTTTTCAAAACAATCCACTAAGATTTCACAATTACATCACAACCATTAATCATCTCTAAAGAATATCTATTCCATGATTTTTACAATCAAACCATTCAAATAAACCATTTTAAAACAAATCCAATCAACTCGAACAGGAGGAGTCGAGAGTGAAGCCACCTCCCTCAATGGTTTTCACGGAAACCACAACTGTCGAAGAACGCTCATAAAAAACAGGTCTATTCTCCAAGAACCCACCCTAGATCTCTTCTCCCATCATGATCAAAACCAAATATCATCATATTTGAAATCCACACACTTAGATCTACCCATAACTGGTGTAGATCTATGAAACATAGAGAAGGGGAGAAGTAGATCTAAGTAGATCTATGAAACTGATCAAGAAAGATGAAGAATAGTCACATACCTCAAGAATCCGGCTTCGATTCGCTAAGAGAAGCCTTTGGATCGCCTCCAGAATGATGGGAGAACCTTATCTGACCTTAATAGAAGCAAAATCCCATGTTATGAATGATTAGGAGGAAAAAAGAGGGACTTAGAAGAAAAAACGAGTGAGATCCACAATTTAAGGATCCCATTTTAGTGGCTTCATGGTTAGTACGAATGGTTTAACGAACCATATGCTAACCGTGCATTAGTTACTACCTCAGCCACCCTTCTCGCACGGTTTGGCCGCTTGGTTAGACAAACCATGTGCTGCCTGTGCAGAAGCTACTGCCTCTAAGACCAACTAAGCATGGTTTGGATGCACATTTTAGACAAACCTTGCACTGGCTGTGTGACATCCCCTTTTCCTCAAAACTTCATTCATGTTCTCACGACTCTCCCATTCATCACTCTTAACTTTTAAACCATGAAAAGTATCAATAAATGTTTACATACCAGAAACCGGGGGTACTGAAATTCACTTTGAGGGATATTAAACTCTATCTTTGTGAATATGAACATCATAAGGATTATTAAAACATCACATCATTCCTAACATAGATAATTCATCCATATTTCCCATGAAAAAAATTTAAACTTACATCTTCAAATCCGAAGTCATATTATAACATCCTAGGTAAATAAAGAATATGAAATTTACATATTATGTAATATTTTTGAATTAAATATTAATTTTACTTTAATGAGGATTCTATGTTAGAGGGTGTATCTTTTACGCAACAATGGGATTCTTTGAAATCATACGTTGCACACAACGTTGACTTATACTGAAAAATAGTAATATAATATTATTATTTTAAATTGGTGTTATTGTATAGTCATTGTATTGGAGGCAATGAATATAACTTCATAAAATAAATTTACACATATTTGTTAAATGTTTTTACATTTATCCAAAAAATGTTAAGGGCTAAAAATGTAAATGATTCCTATTTTAATAATAAATACTCTGATATTTTTTAAAAGGATAATTTACCACCTTTTGATGGCGGAAACTTTTTAAATATAGTTTTTGAAACTATTATGTTTTCTATTTGAGAAAATAATATTCTTCTTTATAATAGGGACATCAAAATTTTCATTTGATTATTTTTTTTATTTTTCTAATAATGTTCATTTTTTATGAATAGTGAAAAACACTTCATTTTAATTCAAAACTACCTTTTTATCTTACTTATTTGTGTGGATATATTATGTTTTAAATTTATTTTAGGTGTAACTAGATTATATTTTTACAATTAAATCCAATTTTTTTCATTGGAAGTAATTTCACTTTGAAATTGGACATAAACAAGTGTTAATCATTTGACAGTTATTATTTTTCCAAAATACGTTTTTTGTTTAAAAAATGGGAATTAATTTTAAATTTATTTCAGTAAATTATGTGTTTTGAATATGGAAAAAATAGATTCCATATTTAGAATCATGAGTTCCAAATTTCCTAAATATATAACATTCATTATTTAGACATTATGAAAAGTAACATCAGTAATTATTTTATTTACCATGGCTAAAAGTTAAATATGATAAATAAGGTCAAAAATTAATATAATAATAATATTAAATTACCATAACATATGTTCTAGTCCTAATTATTGATACATATCTGACTTTGTTCATCCTTGGGTCGGCTTTGGTTCCCCATGGAGCCACTTGTATGTAAAACTGACACTATAAAAATTAATTTAATTTTAAGGAATATCTAACAGTAACATATAAAACATAGTGAAAATTTTTTATAATGTGTTATATAAGTTAAATTTTCTACTATATATATTTATTATAATGATAAGTTTTTTTTTCCAAAATCATGTTATTTTATTTATAATATTTAGACATCAAATAAATAAATTTATTTATGACACAATTATGATGTAATGATTACTTCATTAATCAATGTATTAAATAAATCATATTATAAATATTAAAATAAATTTAATTTGAAACTTTTTAGGTCATCCATAAATTTAATGTAAGATTATAACTGTTTATATTTGAATTAATGTTGGGGTTTTGTAAAAATAATGTTTATATAGTTTTTTAAATGTCTTGATATGAATAGTTTATAAATTGAAAAAAATGAGTTTGTGAAATGAATAATATTTTATTAAATGATAAAATAATCCGAAAAATCAATGATTTGGCCAATGGACATATATGATAACAAAAATGTCATTAATGATCCATTTTCCTGTTCCTTGGAATTTTATAGTAAATATATTAACCATATTGGATGAATATACATGGGGACATTGTAATAGATAAATTAGTTAACTAAAGGTTAATGTTAAAATATAAGGTTCTTTTTTTGACCTAAACATGTCTAAAACTTATTGGTAGAGATGATTTAGAATAATTTTCATCTTATCTTAGAATATAATGAGACTGGGACATTTTAAAACCGAACCTATGTTTATAATAAAATAATATTTTCAATCATTCCTAAAGAGCTCCACCCCCTTATAAAAATCCATCACCTCTGACCCTTACTCACACCTATCAAGCCCCTGGCCACAACCAAAATCATTCCAAATAAGCTACAATAATTCCACTCTTCATCATATAGGCCTTCCTTTAAGAATAATGTAATTCAATAGATCCATTTGGCTCAAATAAAAAGAAGTTACCCAATTTAAAGGCAACGTCTTCCCTCCAGTTCTCTTCATTTATTTTATATCTTCACTCCCTATGATCATATTATTGTTATTTTCTATAAAAAAAGGTATCCTTAATATACTAGGTTGTTTTTATGATAGGTATTGGTAATAAACTTAAAATCATCTCCATCTAATTGGTAGAGAACATACTGTTTCTCTGGACAACGAACTATTATCTCATGAAACGATGATTTTTCAATCTTCTTATACCACATTAATGGTGGCCATTATGATGGAACTTCAATTATATATGATGTTTACAATAATTATGTTATAAATATTTTTCTTTAATTTAATTTTATAATAAAACTTTATGCTTTTCATGTTGTATATATATAATAATTTTAATTGAGGAAGTGCGGACAACCGCCAAATCAATGTGATTTGACTCATTCATACCATACATGGAACATATAGAGGTTGGTGATAATGAAATTATGTAACATATATAAAATATGATATTACACTAGAAGAATAATATACATATGTACCGTTTTTTCATTACTTTTAAAATAGAAAAATATAATGGAAGTAGAGTTCATGCATACCTACACCTTACCATCACCATGAACGATGCACTTCATTTTCATATATCCAAATGATACAGACTATTCTAAATAAATATATACTAGATTTATAGGTATCCTATATATGATATATAAATAATAAATATCCTTTTATAGATAATGGTCTTCCGACCACATGAGTGACTTTTAATTATAACATGATTATTATTTACTCAAGTTCTGAATGTCGACAAAATGTAAGATATGTACTCAAATAACTAACTGATTGTGATAGCGAGGTAATAAGTTAGATAATATGAATAATAAACATGAAATTTTCTTATGAAATTAAAAATTAACTATTGTTTTATATTTAAGAAATTAAATAACTAATTAGTCAAGTCTGATGCGAGATACTGGACTTCATCTTAATCTACATTCATTGAGTCATGTTTTGATAATATACACCTCATACTTCTACAAATTGTATAAAAACCCTTTGAAATTTAAATTCATTTAAAGGGAATATTTTTCTATGAATTTTTTACTAATCAACAAAGGGAATGTTTTTTTGAAATATGTGGCGACAATGACCTCTAAGATGCCGTAATCGTTATTTGGCTTCCTCTATAAGCGTTAATTTTTTTTAAATTGAAAAAAATAATCCCCTTATTCTGTTTTTTGGTGTGTTGGTATTGAAAATGGTTTTTTGAATAGACTTATTATTTTAATATCTTTAAATTTTTTATTGAATTTCAAATGAAATACTATTAGCTAAATGTTTATATTTTAATTATATTATGTGTTATGATTTTATAATGGTTAATGAAAATTTTATAGGTGGTTAAATGATAAACCAAATTATGGGTGGTATCATGATAAACCAGGTTGGGTGGTCACATTATAACCTTCAATTCATTGGTTATGGAAGTTTCCCTTATGACTATTCCATTTAGTGATATGTGTTGAAGTTGAAAATATGGTTACTCAATTTAAGTATTTTTTTCCAAGGATTCATTTATATGTTATGTGTGCTTTCTATGTGTTTTATAGTAATATTTTGGTTACAACACGGTAAGAAATGAGCTTTTATTATGTGATGTTTTTTACTACTTTATAAAGGGTAAAAGTATTATGTATGATAAATAATACATGGTTTACATGTTGTTTTGAAAACTAATACTTTTCCTTCTTCGTGTATCCCTTAAATTGCATTTTAGGATCATCCCATGTTTTTAAATGTTTTTCACATGACTTAAAGTGTAATAGGGTTAAGGATGGGATCAAGGAAATGTCATGATGATTAAAAAATGTAACTAAACAAGTTTCTTTTCACTTAAGTGTTTTAATTTTATAAAAAATGGATAATGAGTAGAAGTGTCTTCTTGTAATATTAAAATTTATATGTATATGTAATGACCTATATCTCTAAATCTCTAAACCTAAAAAATCCTCAATGTGAATTATTAACATAATTCAAGATTATGTAATTTTGAAAGAATATTCCTTATAGTTTGTATCAGAGTTCGATTTAAAAAACATTAGGTGTCAGGTTATTTTTAAATTAAAATCCATAAATTAATTTATGTTATGATTGAAATGATATAGGATTTAAGGATTAACATATTTCTTTGCCTAATATATTTATGTGTTTGGAATGGTTTTCCACCAAGGAATCATGGTAGCTTTGTCGGGAACGTATACAGAGGGAAATAACCATCCAAATCAGTGACCTGAGACGGTCATATTCGGAACAGAACCATTTTTTGCAGTAATGGTGCAGTTTACTTAGGCAATAAATGGTGGTGGTATACCTGCACGAGACCAACTTGACCAAACCCATATGAACATGTCTACAGTGGTGCATTTCATGAAGCAATTCCCCCCATCATTCAATGGATTATCTAACTATGTTCAAGCTGATGGGTGGGTCAATGCACTAAAAAATAATTTTGATGACATTGGGTGTTTATAACATCCAAATGTGAGTCTTTTTGTTTACCATTTTGAAGGTAAAGTCGATCAGCGGAGGTTGATATTGAAAATATCTGGTATAGTAAATTGATTAATACTCTTGATTGGGTTTAATTCAAAGGTATGTTTCTTGAGAAATATTTTTCTATGGTGGTTCATCTTAGGATGGAAAAATAATTTCTAGAATTTAGGCAGGAGGATGAATCAATTGCATCTTATAAAAAACAATTCACTCGACTGGAATGGAAAGTTCCAATTTTGGAACTGACTTCCATAAATGGAGTGTTTTTTATCTATAGTGACACTTCGTTGAAAGGATTGGGTTGTGTCTAAATACAGAATGATCAGTAATTTCTTATGCTTCACGTATGTTGAAACATCAATAGTTAAATTACTCTACACATGATTTGGAATTAGTTGTTGATGTTTTTGTATTTAAAAATATAGAGGCATCAGTTGATGGAGTAATGTGTGAAATATATCCTAACCCAAATATTTTGAAGTATATATTTATTCAGAATGAATTGAACATGAGACAGAGGAGATGGTTGGAATCAATCAAGGATTATTATTGAATGATTCATTACCATCCAGGAATGGATTATATAGTGGAGGACACTTTGAGTCAGAAATGTAATGCTACATTAAGCATGTTATGTATGGAACATGAACTTTGGATTAAAGATTTGATGAAATTTGTCATAGAATTTTTTGGTGTAGAAAATTTATCAATTTTGTTTCAAGTGGAAAACAAATCATCTATATCACACCAAATTAATCATGTGCGGCAGGAATATAGTGAGTTGCATAAAATTTTATAATTACATCAGAAGGGTAACATACCTGAATTTAATATTGATAGAGACAATGTTTTGAGGTTTTGAAAGAGATTATGTGTGCCTTGTGATTCATAGTTGAAGAAATAATTTTTATGTGAAGCTTATAGTTCTCTATTTTCATTTAATTCTACCAGAACTAAAATGTACAGTGATCCTCATAAGTTTTTATGGTGGGATTGAATGAAAAGAGATATTTGTAACTTTACTGTGATGTGTTTTAATTTTTAAAAGGATAATGTAGAGAGACAGTTAGTGAAAGGGATGGTTCTTCCTTTATTGGTTTTAGAGTGGAAATGGAAAAATATATCCATATACTTCATTGTGAAATTACTAAATACATCTCAAGGTAATAATTAAATCTAGGCTATCGTTGATCGATTGAATAAATCTTCTAATTTCTTTCTTATTAGAGATACATTATCTCTAGATCATATTTATTGATTGTATGTTAAAAAGATATTCAGGTTAAATAGTGTTTCCTTCTGTATTGTATATGATCGTGATTCATGGTTCACTTTTACCTTTCTGAAAGGCCTTCAGATGTCATTGGGTACTGAATTAAAATTAGGTATAGCTTTACATCCACAATCATATGGGTAGTCAGAATGATGATTTCAGACATTAGAAGATATGTTACATGCATTCTCAAAAGATTACTATGGATATTAGGACCAAAATCTGTTTTTAGTTTAATTTTCATATAATAACAGTTTTCATTCTAGTATATACATATGACTCCATTTGAGTAATTATATGGAATGTTGTTTCGAACTCCAGCTTTTTAGGATTTTTTAGGTGAATGGAAACTGATGGGAGTATAATTGGTAGAAGAGATGGTAGAAAAAGTTTAGTTGATTCAGAATCACTTGAGAATAGCTCAGACCAGGCATAAATGTTATGTGGATAACCATTGGAAGGATATTTATTTCAATGTAGTTGATCATGTCTTTACAAATGTTTCCCTATAGAAAAGTGTGATCTAGCTTGGTAAGAATGGGAAATTTTCTCCAATGTTCATTGGACCCTATGAAATCCTATAAAAATTTTAATCAATTTCCTGCATAGTGGCTTTACCTCCATGTTTATCCAAGGTACACAATGTTTTTCTTGTTTCAATATTGAGAAATTTTTTTCCGGATCCATTTCATGTTTTGAGTAAAGAGGTGGTTCAATTGGAAGATAATATTTTTTGATGAACAACATGTCTGAGTTCTTGACCAATGAGAGAATGTCTCGTTGAATAAGTTAATTCATTGGAAAACCGTTTTGTGAAAAAACTATATGGTTGAAAAGGTCACATGTGAATCTGAAAAGGTTGTGAGAGATAAATAGACCTTTTTATTTGATATCTTAATAAAATTTGGAGGATGCAATTTCAAAAAGGGGGAAGGATGTAACAACCAGGTAAATAAATAATAAAAAATTCCCATATTTATTAGTACTTGTCAATAAAATATTAATTTTACTATTAAGGGGATGATATATTCTATGGCATACTTGATAAAAAAACTGGTTTCATTGAAATCTTACGTACCACACAACGTTGAGTTATACTAATAAATAATTATATAATATAATTATTTTAAATTTTAGTTAACGCATAATCGTTGTGTTGGAAAAAATGAACCAAATTAACTAAAATATAATTACACATGTTTGTTTAATAATTTTACATTTATCCAATAAATGTTAAAGGATTAAAATGTAAATGGATCCAATTTTAAGCATAAATACTCTAATATTTTTTAAATGGTCGATTTACCACCTTTTGATAGTGAACTATTTCAAAATCTTGTTTTTGACACTTTTATATGATATATTTGAGAAAATAATGTTATTATTTAGTATCAGGAATTCCATATTTACATTGGATGAATTTGTGGTATTTTTATGATAATGTTCCTTTTTTATGAATAGTGAAAATAATGGGTTTTTATTCAAAACTATCATTTTATTATAATTTATTTATATGGTTAGAATATATTTTTAATGGGTTTTAAAGTGTAATTAGATTATATTTTTACAATTTAATCCAATATTTTTCATTTGATGTAATTTCACTTTCAAATTGGATATAAACAAGTATCAATCTCTTGATATTTATTATTTTTAAAAACACGCTTTTTTTAACAACGATAATTAATTTTAAATTAATTTCTGAAACTACAATGTTTTAAATGTTGAAAAATGGATTCCATATTTGAAATAAGGAGTTCCAAAATGTGTAAATTGGTAAAAAAAATTAGACATTATAACTATCAACTTTAGTAAATATTTTATTTACCATGGTTAAAGGATAAATCCGATAAATAAGGGTAAAAACAATATAATGATAATATTAATTACCCTAAAAAATTGCGTATACTTATTATATGATACATTTATAAACATGTGAGTGCATGGGTCTATTTTGGGGCCATAAGGAGCCACTTGTAAGTGAAAATGACTCTTTATAAAAATTAATTTATGGTTCCGAAAAATATAACATAAACATATATATCTTAGTAAACAAAATTTTATAATGTGTTATATATGTTATATTTTAGACTATAAATAGTCATTAGAAAGATAAAAATATTTAATTAATCATAATATTTTGTATATTATTTAGTAAAATCTAATAAAATAATTTATTTATGTCACAACGATGATTTAATGATTAGCTCATTAATGAATGTTTTAAAAAATGATATTATAAATATTAAATTAAATTAATTTTGAAACTTTTTCGGTCATAAATGATTTTTATAGATATGTATAACTATTTTTCTTTGAATTAATTTCTGTGTTTTGAAATAATGATGTTTATATTGTTTTCTCTAAGTCTTCATATGAATATATTATAATTTACATAAATTAGTACATAAAATGAATACCATTTTATTAAATGATACAATAATCCTAAAAATATAATATTCTTCCAACTGATATATATGTTATTAAAAATATAATTACTGATTTATTTTTTTTGTTTATTTTGATTTTATAGTTAATTTATTGACCATATTTTATAAAAATTGAAAAGGACATGGTAAGAGTTAAATTAGTTAACAAATGGTTAAAGCAAACTGATACCATCAATTTTATGCCCTAATAATGTCTACAACACATTGGTAGATATTATTTGGAATAATATTTATCATATATTAGAAGTAAATGACTATTATACATTTTTAAACAGAAATTTAGTTTATAATAAAATAATATTTTTAAACATTCCTAAACAGCCCCTCCCTCCCCTGATAAAAAGACGTCACCTCTAACCCTTAATCACACCTATAAAACCCCTTGGGTCATCCAATATCCGCCAAAATAATGTCCTAACATACCAATATTCATCATAGAATCCTTACCCGAGGTAGAAGGCAATTCAATAGAGTCATTTGGCTCAAATAAAAAGAAGGTTCCCAAATTAAAGGTAACGTCTTCCCTCAAGTTATCTTCATTTTTCTACTTCCTCAATCCATAACATATTGTTATTATTTTATTTAAAACCCAATATACTAAATTTAATATGTTATTTATGAAAAAAAAATTTAACTAAAATTACACTCACCTCTATCTAATTGGTATAGATTATACAGTTTCGGTGGATGGTGAACTACTGCATCATGAAATCATGATTGTTAAATCTTATCTTACAACCTCTTATGTTGTTTTTTATGATGGAATTGTAATTATATATGATTTTTATGATATTTATGTAATCTATATTATTCATTAATTATTCTTTAAAACATACCTTTATTCTTTTCATGTTTTATATATATGATAATTTTATTTGAGAAAATGCGGACTACCGCCCCTCAAAGTGATTTGACTCATTCATACCATACATAGAACGTATAAAGGATGATGTTGATTAAATTTTTTAATGTATATAAAATATGATATTATACATGAATAACAGTATAAATATGTATCCTTTGGTTTTCATTACTTTTAAAATAAAAAATTGAAGTTGAAGTAGCGTTCATGCATACGTACTGCTTACAGTCTCCATGAACAATGCATTTCATTTTTATATATCGTAATGATATATACTAGTCTAAATACATATATACTGGATATATATTGTAACATCCCAGTTAAATAAAGAATAAAGAATTTTCATATTTATTAATATTTACGAATTAAATATTAATTTTATTTTAAAGGGGTTGCTATGTTCGATAGTGTACCCGATACGCAACGATGAGTTTCTTTGAAACTTACGTAGCACACTAGTAATAAAATAATATTATTTTAAATGTTATTTAACAAGTAGCTGTTGTACTGGCGGGAATGGATAGAAATAACTAAAATATGATTAGATATGTTTTTAAATGTTTATACATCTACCCAACAAAAGATAAAGGCTTAAAATACGGAAAGAGTTCAATTTTAGGGCATATATACTCTAATTTTCACTAAAGTTTGACTTATCACCTTTTAATGGTGAACCGTCATTAAATATAGTTTTTATCACTCTTATACTTTATTTTGGACCAAATATAACTCTTCTTTAGAATCGGGACATCAAAATTTACTTTGTGTAAATTTTTGGTACCTTTCTGATAAAGTTCATTTTTTTATGAATAGTGTAAAATGTTGTGTTTTAATTCAAAACCTCTTTTTAATCTTATTTATTTATATTATTAGATTATTATTATAATTGGTTTTAATGTGAAAATAGAAAATATTTTTACCAGTTAATCCAATGGTGGTCATTGGAATCAATTTCACTTTGAAATTGGACTTAAACTGGTGTCAATCTTTTGATACTTATTGTTTCGCAAAAACACGCTATTTGTCATGACAGCGGGAATTAATTATTAAATTAATTAATTTGACTTATATGTTTTGAATTTTGTAAAATGGACTTCATTTTTGAATTCGGAATATCAAATATAGCTTAGGGTGAATTTTTGGTAATTTTCTGAAAAACAACAATTTTTGATGAATAGTGAAACCACTAAGTGGTAATCAAGCAAACTGATTTTTCAGTTAAATGAATGTTTACCACTAATGTGTATTGAATTTTGAAAATCCGACATACATGGTTTTCATTAAGAAGTAAAATTTGGTTCAATGAGATTAAAATAATTTTTTGATGAATAATAATTTTTTTTCATTAATCGCGATTAGAGGTAATTAGTGTAGTTTAAAGTAAAAATGGTATTATAAGAATGTGAAAACACCATGAAACTTTTACTACACCTATTGGGTGAGTCATGGCCGAACACGACAAGCCATGGGCCAACTTGGGGACCCCATGGTTCCACTTTAGTTGGAAAATGACATTAATATATTTTTATTTAATGTTAAAGTGAAAATGACACTAACATAAATTGTTTTACTAAAATAATTTTTGAGTGGGGTTATAAAAGTCCAAAGTTTGATTATAAATAGTCATTGGAAAGATAATAAGATTTCATACATCATAGTATTTTGTTTATAATTTTTAGACATTAAATAAATTAAATTATATATGACATAATAATGATGCAGCGATGACATCATTATTTGACGATTTAAATAAAATGGAAAGATAATGAAAAATCTAAAACCTAAACATGGCCAAAACCAATTGTATGAGTGGATTTCTAACCCTTATCACCTTATCCACGAATTATATCAATGTGGGACCTTTTAAAACCGAAACACATTTTCAAATAAAGTAATATTTCTTTACTTTCCAAAAGTGCCCCTCCTCTCCTCTTATAAAAGGCCCCCACCTCTACCTCATTTCACACACTTCTCAAGCCTTTGGATCGGCCAACCCCTGCCCAATTATGCTCTCCACATCCCTCTCCTCATCCTAGAGGATTCCCTTTGGGCATTATCCTTTCAAAGGAAGCCTTTAGGCTCAAATCAAAAGGGAGTTATACTTTTAAAGGTAATTCATTCTATCTTGTTCATTTGTTTTATTTTGCTTCTCCAACCCTCTAAACTCTTTTTATTTACATCTTTTGTAACAACACCAGTATCTTAAATATACTAGGATGTTGTTATAATATTTATTTGAGCTACACTCTCACACAACTACATCAAATGGTTCAATAACATACGGTTTCCGTGGATGGCGAAATTCTGCCTCCCGAAACGATGATTGTTCAATACTCATTTAACACCTTCAAGGGTGGCCATTATGATGTCACTATTTTTATATATGATATATAATATGTTTATTTTTTCTTTACGATTATGTATTTTTCATTTTTGGCATACCTTTATGGTTTCCATTATGGGTAAACACGAGATCTTCATTTAAGGAAGTGCGGACTACCGCCCCCTAAAAGTGATGTGATTCGTTAATGCCATATGTGGGATGTGTAAAGGATGGATTTAAAGTTATTATATATGATTTTATACTGTATTCATAATATACCATTATATAATTATTATTTCTTTCCATTAAAGTATGAGATAGAAATGAAAGTAGCGTTCATGCGTACGTACGGCTTACCGTCTCCATGAACGGTGCATTTCATTTCTTATCCCCAAATGTAATGTACTATTAAAATTACATGTATATAATGTATATATATAATTAATGATATATCTAAATGATGAATATAATTATGGAATTAAAATATACATACCTATCATTTAGTTTTAATTCCACTAATATGACAAAGAATTGAAAGTAGCGTTCATGCGTACGTACGGCTTACCGTCTCCATGACCGGTGCATTTCATTTCATACCTCTAAATGATTATGTAATATTATAAATACATGTATATGCTGGATATATATGATATATATGATATCCAAATCAGGAATTTCATTCTGGATATAAAGAACTTTTGACCACATGAACAACATGTAATTATAAGAAGTCAACTTTCGACTTAAGAACCAAATATTGACAAAACAAACATTATTAACATAAATGGTTACATAATGTTTATAACATGGAAATAAGTGATATAAAAGGAATAATGAACTTTAAAAAGGTTCTTAATCAAGTATAAATTAACAGAAGTTTATTATTGAGGACGTTAAAGAACGATCGAGTCAAGTCGGACCCGAGGTAAGGGACTTCGTCTCAATCTCCTTTCATTGAGGCATATTTCGTTTTATACACAACTTTCTTTTATACGGTATATAAACTTCTTTGAATTTTACTTTTATACAAAAGGAATATTTTTCTATGAAGCGTTTTACTAAACGACAAAAAGGAATGTTTTTTTTAACATACGCGGTGACAACGACCTTTTCCGCCGCCGCGAGTATTATTTGATCTTTGGCTTTCTCAACAAGCCGTAATGTTTTTAGAATAAAATAAATACCATATACTCTTTTATGTATTTTGGTATTGAAAATGGTTTTGAAAAAGGATTCTATTATGTCAATATATTTATGATATATTGTGATTGAAATGTGGGAATGTTATCATTCTTTTATATTGGTTTTATGTTTTATGATTTTATATTGGTACTTGGACATTTTAACGGGTGGTTACGTTATAAACCATATGACGGGTGGTGCCGTGAATACCAGGACGGGTGGTTACGTTATAACCTCCAATGCATTGGTTATGGAAGTCGGCCGTATGGCTATTCCAATAAGTATGTATGGAAATTGGCCGTATGGCTATTCCATTAAGTGATATGTGTGGAAGTCGACCGTATGGTTATTCCACTTAAGTATGTTTATGTCCCAAGTTACCTTTATATATGTTATGTGTTCTTTTTATAGGTTTTATGGTAATCCTTTGGTTACAAAAAGGTAAGTAATGATACATTATTCAGTGAAGAGTTTTTTTTACTACTTCATGAAGGTGAAGGTATTACTTTGATAGAGTATATATGTTTTACTTGATGTTTGAAAAACTAACAGTTTTCATTCTTTCTGTATCCCTTACTGAGCATTTTATGCTCACCCCAAGTTTTTTTTGAAATGTTTTCACAGGACTTAATGTGGAATAAGGTCAAGGATTGGATCAAGGGAATGTCATGCTATATAAAACATGGAACTATACATGTTTCTTTCAAGAGTTTTTATTATTATTGAAGCTTAGTAGAAGTGACTACTTTGTAATCCTTTAAGATGTAATAGTTATGTTCTAATTCTCTAAAACTCTAAACCTGAAAAGACCCTCAACGTGAATTATTCATTTAATTCAATATTAAGTAAGGTTTAAGGCTGGGGCCTTATATATATGATATGATATATATGATATATAAACCATTAAAATCATTCTGGAGAGAATTTACTTCCAACCACATTGAATATTTCTAATTATAACATGTAGATTTTTTACTCAAGTTCTAAACATCAAAAAAATGCCCGATATGAACTCAAATAGTTAACTTATTGCTATAGCAAGGTAATAAGTGACATAAAATGACAAATAAAATTGAAAAAATTTCTTAAGTAAGTATAAAATTACTTATGTTTAATATTTATGAAATGAAAGAAATAATGAGTCATGTCAAACATGAGGTAAGGGAATTTTTTCAATATTTGTCGATTAAGGCATGTCTTGATAATTAACACCCCTTACTTCTACATGGTGTATAATAAAACCCATTGAAATTTAATTTCCATCAAATTGAATTTTTTTCTATGAATCATTTTACAAAACGAAAAAAGGAATGTATTTTGTATCTATGCAGTGACAATCACCTCTCCACTACCGTAATCATTATTTGGCTTCATCAATAAGACTTAATGTTTTTCAAAATGAAGAAAAGAACCCTTTCTTATTTTTTTTGTGTTTTGTATTGAAAATGGTTTTTTGAATTGATTAATTTTTTCAATAGCTTGAAATGATTTCTTATGATTGAAAGTGGAATGTTATTTGAGAAATTTTTATATATTCAATATTTTATGTGTAATTATTTTATAATGGTACATGGACATTTGATGGGTGGTTATGTGATAAACCAATTTTTTTGTGGTGTCGTGATAAACCCAAATGTGAGGTTAAATTATTATCCTTAATTAATTGGGTATCAATGTTATACGTATGGCTATTCCATTTAGTGATATGTGTGGAAGTCTAGCATATGGTTATTCTAATTAACTATGTTTTTGTCCCAAGATACCATTATATGTTATTTGTTCTTTATATGGGTTTCATGGTAAAATTTTGTTTACAAAAGGGTATGGAATGATATTTTATTCAGTAATGAGTATTTACTTTTTTATAATGTTGAAAGGTATTACGTTTGATAAAGTATTCATGGTTTACATGTTTTTTTGAAAAACTATCCGTATTCATTATTTGTGTGTCCTTTATTGAGATTTTTATGCTCATGCAATGTTTTTGAAATGTTTTTCATAGGATTTAATGTTGAATAGGGTCAAGGATGGGATCAAGGAAAATTCATGATGATTAAAACATGGAACTAAACACGCTTCTTTTATTTTATGAGTTTTCATTTTATAAAAAAATGGATACTGAGTAGAAGTGCATATGTGTAATATTCAAATTGTTATGTATATGTTGTGACCTAATTCTCTAAATATCTAAAACTGAAAATATCTACATTGTGAATTAATAACTTAATTAATGGTTATTTAAGGTTTAAAGTTGGGTCCTTATACATATAATTTTTCTCATTAACCATTAATTGTCTTGATGCATATTATACATCAAAGTCATTCAATATTAGAACTCATCCCATTATATTCATTAATGAATCACATTATATCACATGACCTTTCCCACTATAGGGTAGTTTGGGTACATGTGCGCCATGTTGGTTCCAAACCCATAAGAATCACATTTAGGTGAATTAATAAAAGAATTTTTTTTTATTATGACTGATCATTACCCATTTTTAAAATTCATAAATTTCATGTCCATTGATATTTTCCATCAAAATTGACATTGAATTGTATACAAAATCTGGTAATTTTTTTCATGTTAAATTTTTAAAAATTTAAATTATTTTTAAATAATGAATTGATTATATTTTCATTGTAATTTGAATATGATGTTGATCATACATAACACTTTTCAGATTATTGTTTCTATTAACGGAGGGCCCAAATTAGATCCCACATCTATTTTTAATCTATATGTGGTCCTTTTATCTATTGATGAAATTTCCTTATAATCATGCACCCTCATGATGGGTGAATCATCTTGCATTGTTAATATCTATCTCTTCAACCTCATTTTTTCATGAATAAATAAATATTTTTCTTTCCATACATTAGTGGATTAAAGAAGGTGGAATAAAGGACATATTTTTATGGGAATAATTATTTTTATTTCCAGAATAACCCTATATAATAGACATAACCCTATATTTATAGAGTTATGCTTTATGAAAACATAATATTTATTTTCACAACGACCCATAAATAATAAAATAAACCATAACTGGACCAATGCTAAAAATTAAGAATAATATTATTATTCTTCATCTTTTAATAGCATTCACAATCTTTTGAAATGATATATAATATTTTACCATAATTTATATTCTTATTTATCAATATACATAGTCTTGGTTCATTCGCCCTCATCAACATTTTACAAATACCTTATTAAATATTTAATTAAAATCATGATCATAAAATAATATGTCATTTAATTTTTTTTTGATAAATATTTATTAAATATTAAATAAATAAAATATATATTATTATAAATCCAAATATTCTAACAACAACCATGAGAATAAATAGTTATTTAAATTTTAGCCATCGATTATCCATAAATCAAATTATTCATTGATCTTTAGAGATAATTTTTTCCCAATAATTAAATCAATATAGAATTTATATTCATATTATTATAAAAATATACAATGTGACCCTATAGTATTATTTAATGTTGAAAGTAAGTGGGACTACCTAAAATCAATGATTATTATCTAGAAATGTATAAAATAACATAAGAAAAAGGTATGAATTTCATAATGTCAAGAACCACACACAAATAATTACTATGTAATATAATCACTTTTTTAAAATATATCATCATGTAGGTTTTGAAAAAATTTCATAATTATTTTTGTTTTATAAATAATTCATAGACTATCTAAAATAATAAAAATTTTACAATAAGGCTATTAAATTTAATGACATGGTTCAATCTCGATCAATGATTCTAGATTTCATATTCTATAAATATAAAAGAGGAAAATCCTTCCTCAACTTATTTATTAAGATTATTTGATTCATAGTTTCCCAAATGTACCTTACATACCATGAGCATATGGTATCATTGAATTAATTTTTACATCGATATATGTGAGTCATGACAATAATTAATAATTGTCATAAAATCTTTGGACTACTATACACCCACATTTATATGAATATTCATTAACACATGAACATAATAAATTATATAGGTGTGTATGTTCTAAAAATCATTCGTCTTGGATACTATCAAGTGTGAACATCATGAGAAGAAGTATCTTATTAAAATGAGTACCCACATATGAGTGTCACAAATATTTATGTCCCATTGTTGTGTTTAATCTTAAAATATAATTATATTTATGATTAAAATCATTGAAGTTTTAGGTTCTCTTTATAGTGGGGAACTACTATGACCATATCAATTTGATATATACTATAGGATATTAGTAAATTATAAGCATTCCAAACGATGAAAAATTTTCAATATGTTGTATAATTAATATTAAATTCATATAATATACCTAAATTCCAATGTAAAACAGTTCACTCTCAAACTACCAATGTAATTGACTCCCACTTGGACTTGATCCAACTACCTATGGCTTTATGTATAGCTTAACTGACATGATGAACCTGTATCTATTCTGTTATGGTTTTAGTGAATGGATCGACAATATTTTCTTTCATATATACTCTACATAATTTGACATCACATAATAAGGAAAAACACCTCAAGACATGATAGTTTTAATGTATGTGACTAATATACGAATGTGACCTCAGCTCCTTCAAGAGATCCACGATTTTAGTAAAATCATAGTAAAGTATGAGAGGGGATTTGAGGATAAGAACCACATAATTATTGTGGATGAAATTTAATCTAAAAAATACATCATTAGATTCCACAAAATCCATATTAAACTTGAACTCTTTAATAGAATCTATTATAATGGATTTTTTTGTGATCTTATAGGTCACCACACCTATATTGAGAATGATAATTATTGAAAACAATGACTCTAGATTATCTTGATCTATTTGGAAACTAGCGTTTTGATATCATCTGGTGATTAGTTCATAATCTCCAATATATACCAAAAAGATATCATTATTATGCCTCATATTCTTAATGTATATTACTGAGTAATATCCAACGGTGGTTAACTAGGTCTTCTTGATTTCATCATATAACACATAAATTATTGTTGATATATAACCTAATAAATTTTATATTATGAAAAAACTGATACAATTATTTGTGTTTATTGAGTCATATCCATCCTATGAATTTATTCATGTGTCCAAGGACAAATTTTCATATAATGAGGAATGTCATGTTAAATCAAAAACAATGCCTTCATTGATAATTTTATTACAAATGAATTTTGTATCTAGTCAATATTTGTACATTTAATTGGTTTAATATTCCACTTGGATATATCATGATAATTCCTTATTTGAATAATATATATTTCTTAAATAATTTTTCCCTGGAAGACCATGTATTTAACCATCCAATATTTAACTATAAGACTTGTATTTAATTTCCAATAAGTAGTAGTTAATAAATATAAATTATTATAAAAATAACCACAGTCACACTAAAATATTTATTAATACATGGCTCAAATTAATTCGTAATGAAACTAAATTTCATTATATATCCATCAAACCAAGTGTTCTGCAAAATGAATTCATTCATTAATAAATAAATGGATCTTGGAAATTTTCAAATGTTGTTGGCATTCATTGTATTAAAAATAAATTTAGTTTTTTTAATATAGTCAACATTCTAAATATTCTCAATAATAAATTATATTTAGAAATCAATTTTCCAAACCACAAAGTATTTTTTATCCCATAGGAAAGTAACATTATGATAAACATCATTATTGAAACATTTTATATTATTCTATCAATCTATTTTAATTGATGTTGTTAGAACACTTTTGAGACCAATTAATCATTATAACTACCGAATTTTCCATTAATTTTAATTTCCTTCTTCATTAACCAATTAAAAAAAATTATGTACAACATAGAGATAATCTACCATAATCAAGACATTGTTTTAATACATGGAATCCATTTCAGAATTAATACCCTCTTTCCATTTGGAATCATCTATGACAATTAAATCTTCCATGGTGTTTAAAGGATCATTATTATAAACTAGTAATGACTCACTATCATTGGTGCCTAAAATACCAAGGAATTTTTTTATAGCCACTCTTATACTCTTAGCTAGTACTTTTGTCTCAAAAACATATTTGTCCATGCGAATTTGGGTAATCATATCATGTTCAAAATAATGAGTTCCTTAAAAATAGATATCTTTAATTTATATTTGGTTACCACATTTAGTTTTAGATAGGTTTTCTATATAAATTAATATGGCTTGTAATTCCACAATATTATTTAATTCGTAGGGTTTTTATAATTATTATTCTCTCATTTCCTTAGTTAATCTTATAGAGGTTCACTTGGTGCCTCAATGTGCATGTTTTTATAATGAATACGCCTTAAATTTTTTTTTCCAAACCCCACACATGTAAGGATGAAAATGTGGGTATTCTTTTATAAGAAAATTGTTATGGAATATCATCTTCAACTTTATTTGTCACCACTTTTACTGTTTGGGAAACTGTCCAGAATGTGTAGCCCTAAAAGGATAAGGGAAGACCCGTATAACCCTTCATTAATCTCACAATTTAGATAATGGTGTGGAACCTCCTTTCACATACACCATCCTACCATGGGATATATAGAATAGTGAATTTGTTTTTATTTCCAAGCTCCTCTAAATATTCAAATAATTCATCATTATCATAATCTCCACCATGATCTAACTGATATTTTTCAGTATTTTTAACAACATTGTTCGTGAAATCATTATTTTATTTATTAAAATTTCCAAAATAAGACATTTTGTACCTTTTTAAATATATAAATTCATATCTACATAAATAATAAATAAAATATAATGTAATATTACCTAGTACATTATTACACATGAAATATACCAGAAACGTCCATATGAACTAATACAAGAATCTCCAAACAAATTTCAACTTCTCCACTAAATGGATTTATGAGAATTTTTTCTAAAACCTGGAAACTTTTTAGTCAACTAATAATAATCTCATAATCCTTATTAACATGGAAGACTGAGCAGTAATTAAATTTAGATATATTATAAAAATATTATAATATAAATGAAACAATTAAAAAGAATTAATAATATTGGAAGGTATAAATATTATTGACTATATTATAAAATATACATAAAATAGTCGTATACAATATAATTCTTTTAGTAATTCATAGTATATAATCCCCCAATTTTTTTATGCGAATTCATTTTATGCATAAAAATTAATTTTTTCCATAAGTTATTTTTGTTACATTTTTTGCAAGGTATTTATATTTAAATAAAAAAATATAATTTTTTATTTTTATAAAATGAACATAATTTTTAACTCATATTAAAATAAATTTGGATAAATTTTGATAGTTTTCTATAAGGATTTGATTTACAATGAATAGTAAAAATACATATTTTTCATATACTATCTCTTCAAAAAATTAAATCTCCAAATATAAATTTTTTATTGATATTTTCCATTTTTCATGAATGTGAAATAATTTATATTTTATCTAAAATAATATATTTAATTTCAATAGGGACATCATTTAATTTTATTTTTATATACATTAATTTTTAGGAATAAAATTCATTTTTTTAAAAAAAAATCATAGAGTTTTACGGTTTTGTTTTATTATTACCTTCTAAAAAATTTATCGAGAGTATGACAAACATTTATAAAATATTTTCAATCAGTATAATCAAAATTTTTAAAATATCACTTTTATTTTTATTTATTACGAATAGTAACTTTGGGAAATCATTGTTCCCTTTGAAATGGTAAAATTGATAAGAATGGGATAAATCATTGTGTCAATTCATTAATATTTCCAAAAAAATACATTATAATATTTAATGTTTGTATTTAAACCATTATCATCCATTTATTATGATAGATGGTTGCATGTATACATAACCATTGTAATTCTTTGAAATCTATTTTGTTATTATACTTTAATAAATTTGTGAGTCACCCACTATCTATATAATATAAAATTTATTGAAATATTTAAATTTCACTAGATCTTAAATGAACCTAAATATTCCCCATTCCTCTTTTTGTCTGTGTACTTTTTCTTCTATTTCCCCTTCCTTCTACATGAATAATATATAAAATATTATTAAATTTGAATTATAGTGATCAATATCTTATTAAAGGGTTATTCTTAAAAAAAATACATTTATTTCTCTTCTATTAGAATTTCTTTATTCACCATAAGTTAAAAATGCATTACTCTTTATGAAGTGGTTGAATATGTTTAAGAGGAGTTTGAAGGGACATCTCAATGTTGTACATGTTGAAATTAATAATAATACAATATAATCTATAAGTATGTGTATAATTAATGTAATTTATGCATAGTTATTCAAGTAAATAAAAACATAGAACCTCTAGTTTCTCAATAATGCTAATGTGTTTGACTATATGTGTCCAAATGATGCTCCTTCTCTATTTTTTTCTTAAAAAAGTGAATTTCATATTTCAAACTATTCTTGTCATTCACTATCTTTTTAAAGACCTCAGAGATGATGTATAATTCTATACGTATCGATGCCATTATGTGACTCCATAAATCCACTATTCATGGATGAAATCAAGAAAAACTGATTTCTGAACACATCAACAATGTTTTCACAATAGTCATTGATTTCCTCATCACCCACCTCTTTTTTTAGTGGACTCTTTTGTGAGGATTATAACATATTTTATTTCCATTCATGTAACAGCACAAATCGTAAGCATCATAACCATTTATCAATGATACTGCTAGTAAGGGGATGATCTTCCTCAAAAAATTGATTATAGGGATAATGAGTTTGATGATATTTCCATTATTCTAAAATTTAAAGATGATATAATTCAAACATTTCATTATTAATTTTTTTTGAAGAATATTAATTTTAATTTTTTTAGGTATGCCAATTTTTTGAATAACCAATATTCTATGCAATGGAATATGGAATATTATTTCACTGAAGACATTCTAGTAGCTAGGATTTATATTCCCTTTATAATATTCCATGTGAGGGATGGGTTAATTAAAACATAGTATTTAGTAATGTATTTATTTTTCTACAAAAGTATTTTATTTCCTTGAAATATTTAATGGACTCAATAATAATAAAATATAGATGATTATTTATTCTTCAATTTCATCCAAGATACTCCAATTCTATCGAGGGATACTTCTCAGGATGTGGATGGTTAAACTCAACCCACGAATATCATTATAACTATATGATAAAAGTAAGTGTCCCCATGATTGTATTTCAATACATTGATCTATAGATTTTCTTTCTAGTCTTAAAGTGGAATGTTTATTGTGAAAAATATTATATTGATGGAATTATTATATTAAGGGCACACTAGTTCTAGTTTTCTCATTAACATGTCTTGTTAATATTAAATTTATTTTATCATTTTATTAATCATGTTTTGATAAAAAATTTACACATAATCCATTTATATAAATTATATCATCACATTTTAATATGTTTATTTATAATAATGTGGACATCATACCATAAACGTTTTTATGAATACAACAAAAAAAATTACATGTTCGTGATATTTTGTAATGCTTGATTTATTATTGGAACAATAAATAATCATATGAACCAATTAGAAATTATTTTTCCAAACAATCAATAGGCTACAGCATTCCACATATCCACATGTGTATCACTATATATGAAATTTCCTTTATTTCATCACAAACTGACTTAATGAACCGTGGGATACACCATTTATATAATGTTATTATGTTAGAGAATCCAATAATCCGATAATGGGAATTACATAAATAATTGTCAACTTGTAGATCATATAAACTAAAATTTGAGGGTTTGACACTCATGATATCGAAATTTTATTTAATAATAAATATTTTCAGACCCATGGAAAAATATAAAGTTAGTTAGACCTACTAAAACACATTTATAGTAAAAATGCATGATAAATAATACACAAGAAATGAATAATCCCATACATAATAGCTAGATGTAACTACAATTCATTCTTTATTATTAAGACAAACACAATTGTATTAATTAGTCAAATAATAAAAATTATCTAAATTTCAACCCAATGTCTCATGTAGATACCCATCAAAAAAATTAGTGAAAATAAATTACATGGATATTAGTTAAAGATAATTACAATGATTTGGTTTACAATTTAATAAATATAAAAAAAAATTACTTAATACTAAAACATATATAGATCATTGAATGTACTTATGATCTACACACCATGTTCCTAAATTATAGTGTATCAATATTAATGAATTATAGTTTTTCATATACCTAAAGTGTATTAAAAGGTATGTACTAATGATATACAGATTATATGATTTGTTTTTTATGTTCATGTGAAGTACTAATTAACCCAACATGAACATAGAACAAAGGGATTAATGACATACATACCATGCACAGTAGCTACAAGTATCTGATTTAATTAATATTAAATTTTGGAAGTGTGATGCTGTATAAATGTTGTTTTTATCACAATGTAAGCATGAAATTCTCTACTAAACAATGCATACAAACGTAATGATTAATCTACCTAATCACCCTGTATTTGGACAACCCTAATGTTTGTGGAAGACTCTGTATATAAAAAATTGAGGGAAACTAAAAATTTCCATTTTTTCATTCTCTATTATGTGATACTAAATATATTTGAGCTCCTAAAATTACATATGATAACAAAAGGGGAACATATAAAATAAAGGGGTGAGATAAAACTCATAGTAATGGAATTAAAATAGTATGGAAACATATCATCTGAGTTAAGGGTGCCACATCATATCATTAAATTGAGGGATCGTGAGTAATCACATGGAAATATAATATGAAGTACATGGTATCATAAGATCATATTAACATAAGAAATTTGCAAAAAACATATAACATGACAAAAACATGAGTAAAGGAAAACAACATCGAAAATATCACATGGTTGAAAAGGTACAATAATGGAATAAGTTTACTCCCTAATCTCAAACATATATTCTAATTAGAGTAATAGTTTATCTAATTAATTACTATGATATCTCAGTCCACCCATAATAAAAGTTTCATGATTATGTTCCAACAATATGATATCAATAATATGTAATTCACATAATAATTACAGATAGAAAGAAAAGGGATTCACAATGATTCCAAATATCATAATAAACCTAAATTTTAGAATAAAGAAATTCAAAAAATAAAAATAAGATGGGTATTAACCGATAAAATATAGGTACAATTAGGTTTGTATATATGAAAGAAACATATATAATTAATTTTCATAATATCAAAAAAATATTAGTTTTCCATCATTGATGAAAAAGTTTTTAAAATAACACATGGAATATTTCATCAGGAAAGTAACGTGTTTAATTTTATAATTGTTATCTGAAATATAAAAATTTACAATGCATTTTGGAAAAAAATTACAATGAAAAAACAGTTCACAGTTTTAGTTTAATAATAAATTTATTGAAAACTCATAATGGTTATAAATTCGGTTGATGCTGTATAAGATAAAAGAATACATTTATTTCAATTTTTTAAAGATAACTAAAAAATGTTACAAAAAAATTAAAAATAATATTTAAACTATCATCTAAAAAGTAAAATATTGTTATAATAATTTAAAAAAAATTTCCAATTAGTATTCAATATTCTTCAAAATAGTATTTTGAAACAATTTATTTTGATGAAAAATAACCTTAGATCAAAAATAGAAATAAATTATTGTCCATTTAAAAATATTTTCCCAAACATTTTAGGTAGAAAATAGACAAAAATGGTATTTTTATATTCTAATTTACATCATAAATAATTTCAAATAAAATTATATGGGATTATTAAAAATTGATAAAATTAATTACTTCAATTTAAATTCATTGATAAAAAGCCTCGATTAAAATGAATTTGCTGAATAAATCCTTAACGCTTTAGTAGTTCTTGAATCACAACCCCATTGAAATAAAAAATATAAATAAAAACATTACATACCATAAAAATAAATTTATCAAATATATATAATATCTAAGATGTATTATATGAAAATAATTAAAATAATATGTGTATAATACAATTTCTTCTCAGTGAAGTGTTAATTAAAATTGTGTACCTTCTGTTTTAAGAAACATCTTCATAAATACTTCATTAAAGAGAGAGTTTGTGAGTATGAAATTAAAATACATATAATATCAACAATAAATTATTTAAAATATTAAATTGAAAATATATACACTATTTTATGTATCTAATGTGTATAAAAAACAAGTGTCTCATAGAATGATTTTTAGATGAAAATAATTACCTATCATTTTCAAATAGTTGAATGTGATTTAAACACATTTTTGTTGCTTTTAAATAATATATTATATTATAATAAAACCATTTTATTATTATTAATGTCCTATATTATATTTTTATAAAATATTATTATTTGTTTGATAATAATATTTCATCATTACCATTGCATTAGTGGTTAAAATCATTGTTTTCTCATGCATGTTTTTTTATGGATGATAATTTTATTATGAATATGATTAGTGAAATAATATATATAATAATATTAAATTTACTAATATCATATTTATACATTAGATACATGTATATAGTCATTATTGGTAATTTAATGTGGGCAATGAATCACATTACTTCATGGATATATTAGGTTATACGTACACACGAGAGACGATATCAATTCATTGATGGGTGAAAGGGTATGAACATGAATGGTATATAAATTATAAATATTAAATATAATTTATTTAGGTTAATATAAATAAATAATTATCATCATTAATACTACCCATGTGATTCTGTGATGGGAAAACAATTTCAACATTTCATGAAGTATTATTCTACTATACACACGAGTGATGGTTTTATTTCTAATATGATGGAGAATGATATGGATAAATATTATTTCAATGATATAAAGACATCATGATATATTGTCGATACCAGTGTTATTATATTTTAATTTCTGACTCATAAATAATATTAGAAAAATTCTCAAATTATATAGATGGAGTTTAGTGTGAATGAATACCTTTCCTTAGAATAACATCTTTTAATTATATTATTTTTGAGAATAAGGTAGGTATTTTAGGAAGGATATAATCTCTATAATGTGGATATGGATCTACAAGATATATTTTGATTGGATTTATTTGGTCTAAATGGATTTAGAGTTGTGATAATGTAAGGGGAGTGGGAACCATATAATAATTAATTGGATTTTTTATAAATACCAAAAACAATTTAATAATGAGAAGTCATTATCGATTCTATTCCCACTAAAATTGAAAACTAATGGAGTGTATGTGTTATATGGTCAATAATACCATCCATAATTCATAAATAAACATTTTTTTAAACATGTTATATCATCAACTTATAAGTTTAATAAATTTTCAATTTTATTTTTGAACCATTTTAACTAGAATTTATTATTTTTCTACTATTCATAATGTCTAAGATTTAATTTTATTATTTTATAAAATAATAAATATGAATATTAAAAATATAGATTCGATTTTATGAATTTCAATTCATATGAGTTGTATATTCTATTATAAAATAATACCCGCAAAATATGTTGAAATTGTTTTTTCCAAGAAATGTTAGATTCATGCAATAGATGATCTTATATTATCTATATAAATAGAGATAATCATTATGTGAATTTTAATTCATAAAAATATATTTCTAATATATAAATTTCATTAAATTTTTTACTAGGATCTATTTTCATTATTTGAAATGGATAGACATTATGCACTTAAAAAAATTTCAGATAACATAAAATAAAATCATAGTAAAATCATGAAAATGTATTTTTAAAAATAAATATATAAGATTATTAGAAATAATATTATAAATGCTTAAATATTATATTTAATTATAAATATTATTCAACATATACATTATATTAAATACTTTCATAATAAATATAGTATTTGAAAAATATGAAATTTTCATTATTCAATGAAATACCAACCTCTTCAAAAAATATTAAAATTTCACCCTATTTTAATTTTTATATGAAGAATTTAAAAATAAAATTAATTTTATCCAATTAATTTTATAAATGACTTATAAGTTAATTATAATATTATCGCACCAAATTTATTTTTGAACAAATCATATTTTATTAGAAGAGTAATATGTCTTTATTAAAATTTGAGTGCTTATTACAAATGTAATTATATAATTATACTGAGTATGAATATATAAATATTTCATAAATAAATCAATTGTATGATCCTGAAATTTTAAAAAAAATTCTCTAGCTCTTTTACAATTACATTTTTTCCTTGTTTTGAGAACATTTTGATTGTATTTTGTCTTGGGTGTGTTTGGGAGAAAATTTGAGGTGGTTGATATTAAATGGGGTTGTTCATAATTATCACAAAGTGTTCCAAATATTTTAACCCATGAGACAATGGTTTTTGAATAATTGGACCACATGTTAACAAATTGTGCTCCCTCTTATATGTAAACATGTGACACCTTATGTGAGGCACACTCTTAGGGTGCGCTGTTAGGATAAACTATGTTCCCTATATCAGAAACCATACGTGCATATTTAATTACATAGAAAATTATATATTAAATTCACAACATCCAAACCATAATCCCTACAATTTTATCCAACTTGACCAAAATTAGTTCCTATTGTTTTTTGGTTTCGTTTATACTATTTACTAGAGATTCTGACCTCTGTTCTTGGAGAATCAGGTGTAGGATTTTTATACATGCACCTCATATGGTATTTATATTCATCCTGATGAGATCTCTCTCTCTTTATCCATCACCAAATTTTAGATAAATAATGGATTTTTAACAATTTTTTGTATTTTATCTAGATATCATTTGGAGTAATTTGGATTTATTTGATCTTGTTTCATGGATTTGATGAAAGATCACGTTCATCATCATTGGATTGAATTTTCTACATCAATTTGAGTGATTTCATAGAAATGTTATAATCTAGTTATTCTACTATTCAAAATCTAATGTATTGATTTTTATAACATGCATTTCATTGTATAATTTCTAAATAATGAGAGAATTTGAGATTTATAGATTGAAATAATTAATGTGGTAAATTAATTAATTAATGTATTTTGAAATTAGTGATATTGGGATTGTTCATTTGGCTAAACTAATTATTGAATTAATTAATGAGAAATTTAGTACTATTCAATTGATTTAATTGGAATAATAAATAATCTAATTAATGATGGGGACATTGGGATTATTTCATTAGATTAATTAATTTAATGAATTAATTAATGGAGATTGTGTGATTGTGGAATTGATTGAATTAATTAATTAATTAATTAATTAATTAATGTAATTTATGTTATTAAATAAATGTTGAAGTAATTAATGTAATGGCTGTGATTAATTAGTTGCTTAATTAGTTAATAAAATTACATCTATATGAAATTGTATAATTTGATTAATTAATGGGTGATTTAATTAATCTATTTTTTTGGTACATGAGATGCTGTGATAAATGTGATATTGGGATACATGTAAAATTGTGATACTGTGATATATGTGATAATTGTTTCTATGAAATGGTTCTCTAAATAAAAATAAAAAGGTTATAAATATTAATATCCATGTGTGGGATAACATCTTATACATCATATTCACTTAGTGATTAATATAGATAATGTGATATCTGTGAATCATTTATATTAGTGTGTGATACAAGGTCTGCTTTATCAAAATCCTATAATGATAAATATTGACATTTGGGTGAGTGTGTGTCAAGGTAATATGCCTCAAAAAGACATAGTGATAAACTGTTATACGAGTGTTGGATATGGAGTATTGTTCAAAAGCCCATAGTGGTCCAAGCCATGATGATATAGGCCCATGAGTTATCATTTGAACTTAATTCCAATTGCACTTATATTAATTTATATAAAATGGATAATGATATCCCAAGTGTAATAATAAATTTAAAAATGAATTGTTATTTGGTTCATTCTCTGACATGGGCCGAAGCAGGTATTGAGAGTTTGGGTGTCATTGGGAATGTAAGAGTTAATTATTTTTAATGAGTAATTAAATGATTTTAATGTTGTTATTTTATTACATGTATTATAATATGTATACAAATGTATAATCTATTATTAATGGAATATTTTTTAGACATCATTGGTGGTGGCATACTAAGATGTACTGACACCCAACTCAGGATGCATGTTCGCTACCTAAAAATATTTCATGGTTGTAGGATATGTTATTTTCAAGGGCCTTATGTTATATGAGTGATATTGGATGGAAAATGGATAATGGAACCAAAATTTTATTCCAGACCTTCATGGAAGTTGTAAGTGTCTTTATTTGTTTGAGTTTTTTGATATTGACACATGACATGTATTGGTATTACATTTCTACTATTTTGATTGGGGTATTGTATTTCCTAATGTGGTCATCATGTGATATGGGTATTATTATGGTTACAGTTATATGTTTTTTATTTTTTATTATATTCACTATTTTTATATTTTCATAAAGATGGTATAGTATCCAACTACTCAATATTAGACTCCCACTATTAGTTGGCATCCTATAGGAAAAGGAGAGGTTCACTTGAGGTCATATAACCAACCATCTCAGGAAACCTGTGTTTTTCACCTGGGTTGTGATATTACAGTGGTGTGTCAATGACAGTTTCTTTTCATTTATTTTTTCAAACTATTGAGGAATTAAAAAGAGCAGAATTGGATTATTTGTGTATTGGTGAAGAGATAGTTCACCATAGTTGTTGACACATGTAAAAAAGGTAAAATCCATGTTCTTAGTGTGGGATGTTTGTTATTTATATTTGTTATTACATTGTGGTTATTTCACCATGGGTGATGCACATGGTGTATGATGTGATTTTTAATTCATGTATTTTATTGGATTTTACTCGTGGCCAATAATGTAATGACAATTGAGTATGCATGCATCATTCTAGGAACTAAAAATAATATTTTAAATTGAATCATTCTTGTGATTCACCTAAATAATGTTTTTGGGCAGTTGTTGAAATTTTATTTTTCTTTCATTCATTAAATTTCAAAACAAAATGTTGCTAATGAGAATTTAGGAAAAATATTAAATGATTTAATATGTGAATAAATTGGTGTCTATTGATAAAATGGAAATGGAATTGACATTAACCTTTGTTACGCATGTCCTATATTTGGAATGGTTTTGGGTAGTTATGGTACATTTGTTTTAACCTTGTAGTAAGTTTTGAGAGAGTGACCTATTGTATATTTTTTGAACCAATCCTTGAAATATGAATTAATTTAAACAAATGTGTCCAAATATATGTGCATGTAGTCGTCAGGATATTCATCCATGATGAAACATTTTGTATAGGATAACCAGAGGTTATGGCTATAGATTCCCCAACTATAGTGGAAACTAAGGCATTGAATGTACCATTTGATGAATCTATAGTTAGGTTTCATGATGGAATTTGTCGATTTATAAAGTTAATGAAGATATACATGGAGTGGGTTGTGAAGAGTACATCTGAAATTACATTGGAATTTCAGTTACAGAACCCGCTAACATTTAGTAGAGATAGTGGCCATGATAAATCAAATTTCTAGATTGAGTCCATCCAGACTATAATTTACCCTTTAGAGAATCTAACTAATAAGAGGGTTATATTAGATGCTTATATTCTATGAGGATCAGTGGAACACTGGTGGGATGTTTAGGCACATTCTAGATAGGTTGATGGTATGTTGTGGAGGGGATTTTCAAAGCTCTTACTTGGGAAAATTGAACCTGAGATTCTCTGAAAGCATAGAGAATATTATTTATTTAGTTTGACTCAGGGGAATATGTCCTTGATGTAATATGATTGATTATTTATTTATTTATTGAGGCTTCCTCTAGTTTTGGAAGGAAATGAGGTTACGATGTAAAACAAGGTTTCAATATTAGCTTAAATATGAATTTATGTTTCAAGTGAATATGTTAATGAAGATTTTTATTTATATGTCATGAATTAGGATATCATATTAGAGGGGATATTAAAGGATTCTTCCCATAGTGGACTTGGGGTTTCATCTGGAGGATCAGGATCCATAGTTTCTGAGAGAAAGAATTGTTTTTAAGATAATGTTATCCAAGGTGATAAAAAGAAAACTAATAATGGAAAGGGTATTTTACATAGGACCATTCTCATGTGATACATCACCATTGTGGTAGGTCGGGACAAATCTGAATAATGTACCCCCCAACTTTAGGTAGAGTTTTTGTGCTATTTTAGGATTATCCATATATAGATGTTCTGTAGGCACCCATGATAGGTGCATAGTATTAGAGAAACTAGGAAGATCCTGACTATATGAAGGGGGTCATTTACACATTATCTATATTGAAAATGGGGTTCGACTAGAAGAGAAGATAGAGGAAGTGGACTATGTAAATTAGTGAAAGAATGTATGCACCAATAGAGTGGGGAAGCTCATAGAGCCCATATTATATCATAGGTAAGAGGGATAGTAAATTATCATTCAATTCATCCTACATTGGTGGATAATGATGTTTTACAGTCCACATATAGAGGTATTATTCTTATAGATTCTATGATTTCAGGTTCCTAATTTTATATTTGGGCCCTTCATTATATTATATCTACACTACAATGGAATGGTTTGATCATAAGAGTGGAAATTTTGACTTGGGTCATGATGATTGATACTCTATTAGGACTATATTCTATAGACAATAGTTTGTAAAAAGTGTGTTCTCTTGTGGTTGGGGAATATAATTTCAATTGGGATATTTAAATCCATGACATATCAATTATTGAAATAATTTTTTGTATGGATTAGTCAGTAGAATTTTGAGAATATTTTGATTGTTACCAAAGTAGAGTGGCTTTTACATCTCCAAAGGTTGATAGTTATATTCACCATAGAGTGTAGGTTATATAGGTGAGACATGCATGGAATGTTCATCCGCAATAAGGGGACCACACAAACTAGGTTGATAGATTATGGAAGTATGGTGGGGGTGTAATAAAGGGACTGATTTTTCCAATTGTGGGAATGTTTTAAGATATTTTTCTTGAATAATTATTTAGGTTTCCACTTGAGAGAGATGTGAAATTTAATTCTGATCTCATGTATGGGGCTAAGAATGTTTCTATTAAACCAGACCAAATTGAACCGATCAAGACGGTCAGGTTCATGGATTATTTGTAAGATTTTTAGGTGTTGATTTTATGTCCCATAACGTGGATGAGAACTGACAAAGGAAAATGAATTAAAACAAAAGGATAAAATATATGGAAAATGGATTTTCTCAATTTATCATGATTTGGTTCACCCAAGGTAGACCAAATCACTGGGGGCACACAATTACTTATGTGCCCCTCACATTCATGATACCCACTTTCATTCCAATTCTCCTCCCCCAAGGTAGAATTATTGCCTATAAATAGACATAAGGGGTCATCATTTGTATAGATGAATTTTTCAGAATCCCTATTGATACTCTGTTCAACCAATTTCTTCTCCTAGGTCCTATAAAATCTCCAAGGTAGATTATAACACCAAAATTGAGGAATTAAAGGGGGATAGTGTGACGTAGTTTATCCAAGTGTTAAAAATTGACAACACTTGCATGAATCTTTCACTGAAACCCCTTAAATTAAGACAACTTTCAAGACCTCACTTCCTCAAGTAGGTAGTTGTGATCCCCATTTTGTGGAATACCTATAAAGACTCATGAGGTCTTGATTAATGTCTTACCAAATTATATTAATATGGTTTTTCTCAGATAAGGTTCAACCAGTTCTCCCAAGTCTACGTGTGCACTGCATACCTGCACACCACATACTTGAGAACCCATTTATCGGTTCACCTCACCCCTTTATCCTACATGATCTTTTCATGAATCCTCCATCAATGCTCTTCTTGGAAATGCCTCTCATTTATTAGATCACATTCTTAAAAGTGATTGTGTTGAGAAATCCTCTAATACATCCTAATTTACGAAACATTTGGGAAAGTCACATCATTGTGCCTCTAGTTTCAGTTTGAGTATCTATGGTTAGATGTTTCCCACACATTTCCTACAAAAGGGTTTGGATCATCAGGATGTCTATAGGATCGAATATATTTTGTTACATGGACCATTACCCAAGGAATAGTGTTGTGGAGTTTTTATTTCTGGATTATAGCGGTTGGACTATATCCAACCCTTATAATCATTAAGAAATATAACCCCTAATTCCCAATAGGGAGATTGAAGATCAAATGTGATTTTTTACTTCGATAAATGAATATTATCCCTCATCTCATAGGACCAATCAATGGTAATACATCTTTGTGTAATCCCCTAACGTTTCAAGCCATACCCAATGACCTTCACCTTTATTTCACATTGAAGTGATCATTTATCCATTCCCTCATCCACCATTGCCCTGGATACATTCATCGTAGGCCCGACCTCTTCATCTAGTAGAAGAGAAAGTGTGTAGTTTGTTGAATTTTTTACATCCTCTTATTTTTCACACCGATCATGTATTACTAGGATTTAGATAGTTTTCATGATCACAACATCATCACAATCCAAATCATATCTTGAAATACAATAACATTTATTCCTTTCATAAGCAGGATATGTAGGATGGCTACGTAAGGGTTGATATCAAGGTACATCCCCCACAAAATATATTACTAATAAGAACTCAAAATTCGATTGAACTATGGGAAATATAATTCCCAATTAAATTGGGATACATGTAAAGCCTTTACATTGGGCCCGAGCTTAGTAGGTATCCTTCTTAAGAATCTAAATGCAATTCACATAAACTGGGACTCCACTATAAGAGTTAGCCCTGAATTAAGTCCCCCATTAATCTCTATGATTTAAGACATCTATTACAGAACCTGTTTCAAGGGAATAATATTTATGAGTAACCACTAACATATTACTATCAATGGGCCATAATCCCCTGTGATACCTATCAATATATATGGTATTTTATTCCCATCTAAATGGGATATGTAGGATGCCTCCCTGATGTTCAACCCCAATACCACCAAATCATATTTGTTCCCTCTCAAACACATTCATAATATGGTCTAATATTTCATGGAAACTCATATCCATTCTAGGATAGTTGGGATTCTTCAGTATAGGTCCCACAAAAAATGAAACTACACCCTTTCAACCTATATGTCCTCACAACATGATGTTAAACAATATAGATTGGTCGTTGTCACATATAGATAAAACAATTGATTTTTCCCGTTAATAGAATCCTAATTATGTGTGTTCTTATTATTTTCACAAGGATATGTAGGAATCCCATTTATAGGTTTTTTCACAACATCAAAACAATATTTTTCGACCGATATGATGATAAAATCTGAAGTATCCTTCCCTCTCCATGGTTGATCAAAAAACTCTAGAGTAACTTTTGTCTACATAGATGAAAATAAATTCCAGAACACCCCACATAGTGGATCAAGAACCTGATCCATCATAATAACAACCAAATTATATCAATATAGTATATTAGAGTATACAATTGAAGTATAACTTTCAATACATATAGATATATACATTAATTAATATCCTTGAATACCTAAAGATGATTTTTATTTCCATATATGATAATTATTGATTTCCTTTATTGTGATAGCATAAATCATGCTTGGGAATTAATGAAAGATTAATGAACTTCTAAAAAATCAATACGTGAGTCATGTGGTTGGAAATAATTCCCGCTAAAGTGGTGTGATGATCCCAACCTCCCAAACACTCAACCAGCATTACTTCTTAATAGTCATATGTCAGAACAACTAATAAACACCTACCTTTGGAATGAAGGACCACATTGGATAGAAACCCATTTTGTGGTTTAATTTCCACAATCATATATATTGGAAACCATTTGGGAATAGTGACTTCTTACTAGAACAGTTATTCTAATGGAAATAATAGCATAATTGTTTTATCCTTTCTAGTATGTTACCTTGTAGTTCACTTGTATTACTTCAAAACCAGAATTACAAAATTGTGCATTTATGTATCGATTATCAGAAGATGAAAAACATGATTGTGATGAATTGGTATAATATTCAATGTATAAATGATCTATTTGAGTATTTAATGGTACCATGCATATTTTTTAGGATTGACTTGAGATTGGCCTATCATCATAAGACAATTCAATCAAATTATATACCAATGACTTCTTTTAGAAGATGGTATAGACCATATAAGTTTATTGTGACTTCGTTCGGTCTGAAAAACACACCATTATTGTTTATCGAATTGATGAAGAGATTCAACTCCTCATTCTTAGACTGTTTTCTTGTATTTATTGTGGATGACAACATGGTGTACTCAAAGACTCCCAATGACCGTTACAAACATCATGATAATGTCCTGAGTAAACTAAAAGGTAACAACTGTATTCCATGATATCTATGTCTCAGTTTTTTATTCTCATGTATATTTCATGGGTTATGTCATAATAAGGGGTAGTGTGTCAGTAACCCAGAAAAGGTAATTGTGGTATTATCATTGTAGAGGACTAAGAACATTTTTTTATATCTGTATCTTTCTTGGGTAAGAAATATATTATTTGAGGATCATCGATGCCTTTTCCCAATTAGAAGAACCGCATTATCGATTAACCAACAAGGGTATGAATATTTAAAGGATGAAAGAGTGTTATAATACCTTCTATAGTTTAAATAAAACCATGAAACTAACACCAATAATTATCATACTCTAACCTGGTTAGGCATCCAATGTGTTTTTTTATTCGTTATAGATTGGTCTTGAAGAATTTATGATGAAGTGAAATCATGTTTTAGCATATAGGTCTAAGATATTGAGGAAAAATGAATGGAGGTTACCTATGAATGAAAATGAGTTAGCCACAGTGTTTTTTTATTTGTATTGTGGGAAACATTATATGTTGGGAGATATTTTTATGGATTATACTGATCCTTTTATCTAGTAGTATATCTTTTCACATTGACATTTAAATCCCTAGCAGCAGAGATAGGTGGCCCAAATGCAGTCATTCAATGCTGATCTAGAATAGTAACCTACAAAGGGAAATAATTTAGCATATAAATTAAGAAGGAAGACTCATACTAATGAATTTTAATAGTCAAGCACTAAATGGAAGATGATGAATTTTATGTATGTGATGCATGTTGTGGTTCAATAGAGTTAGAGTAGATGACTCTCGTATTAGTTTCAGTGGATTCAATACTTTTGGGAAGGATTAGGGATAGTAAGTATGAGGATATACAATTATTATACTTGATAGAAATACTTGAAGGTGTGGGGGAACCTTTAGACTATTTAAAATTTGATTATGACGTAATCTAATTCTAGAATATGGTTGTAGTTTTTATTAGCATACGTGAAAATCTAATACTTTAATTTCATTCCTTCAAGTTGGAAGTGAGAATATTTGTTTATAAAATTTACAATGTCCTAAGATGATTGTTTTGGAGGTCAAAAATGAAAAATGAGATAGTCATCTTTGGGAAAATATGTTATAACGTCCACCATGTGATATTCGAGCATCAACGGCCTACTAGTTTAATATTGGAATTTCCCATTTCAGAAATAAAGTGGGATGATGTAAAAATGGATTTTTTAGTGGGTATCAAGGGGAAGCCACAAAATAATGATGATATTTGGGTGAAGATATAATATTGTAAAAATGTATCACATTTCTTCCCCTAAGGGATACGTTCTTAGGGCACTTCTTTGAAGATATATACATTTGAACGATAGTTCTTCTACACATAATTTCAGAGTCTATAGTTTTACACCATGAATTTTGATTTACTGTGAACTTCATGTAGTCCTTGCATAAGGATATTGGTACATAGTGTTTACTTATTACAACATTACAAAAATAGAAATATGGGTAGTCTGAGAGTATTCTATAGGTTCATGTAGAAATTATATGATTTTTTGTTCATGGCATTGTTGGGATTGTGGAAAATAACCTAGATATGGTGGGGTTCAGTTATGAAAATAGTTATTTGAAAATGATATATATAGAACCATATAGGGAACGTTATGGTAGGGCATATAGATCACATCTGTGTTTGATAGTGGTAGGTGAGTTAGAGTTACTTGAATGTAGTAACATCTAGGAATATTCAGAGTAAGTTCACCTAATTCAGAAAAGTATTGAATTCAAAAAGAATAGACAGAAGTCATATGCTGAGAGCCACTGAAGAAACAATGTGTTTATATAGGGTGACGGTGTATTCATACTACTGTATCCTATGTTGGGTCACCATAGAACATATTGGTAGGGAATATTGGCACCTATTTTCATTATACTATTTGAGGTTGGGGGGAGAATTTGACCAGTGGCATACTGATTTTCTCTTTTGTAGATGTATAATGATATACATGTTGTTTTTTATTTGTTACATCATTGGTCGAATCACCATTCCCCTTCTCTTGTTATCTTTTTGGAAGATTTTGAGCATGATATAGATGTTCCCTTTGACTAACATATGATTGATGTGTTGGTAGAAGTGATAAAGTGTTTTGAGGATAGACTGTGTCGATATATCATGTATAAAGGAATCATAAAAATATGTATGAGGAATCATGGGAGGGATAATTGAATTTTAAGACATAGTGTCCCAATCATTTGTGCTCATAATCATAGATATTCCTATGATTACAGTTAATGGATGATATTTTATAAGTTGAGGATATTGTAAGATTAATACTTTTTCAAGATTTTCCCTATGATTGTTTGTAGGAAATAATTTACATTGTATTTATTAATTTTAGTTTGTGTTTTATCATTTGTGTTTTTTTCTGATATGTTTTTGTTTTGGAAGAAAATGGGGATCTCCATGGTTGGTGCATGGCTTTATTAAACTGTGCTCCCAGCCTACCAAACGAGATACCCATGAGATATAGGGGGTTTTATATTTAGAACACGGTTATTCATTCAATTTTCCCTATTATATGCCACCATGTGACACCCTAACGTGATGCACATAGTAACGAACACAATGAGTAAAATCTTTTTTCCCTATAGAGGAAACCATTCTTGTAGTTTTAATTATCCCAAAAATTGGATTTCAAATTATATAACCCCCCCCCCATAGATCACCCCAATTCATCCCAACTCATTCCTAATTTTCTCCTATCATTTCAGAGGATTCATGATGGATTCGTAGAGCTCCCAAAATCCAATAATGTTGAATAATAGGATAGTTTTTTAGATATGTACCTATATATGTATGTGTTTTCTTCTTGATGAGATATCTCCCTCTCTCACTCCACATTTATAATAAAATAATGATGTTTATCCACTGTGTTTACTACATATAGATCTGTGTTTAATGGATCGTGGTCTATTTTATCTAATTTATAGTATTTTACATAATATCATATTCTTCGTCATGGGTATGAACATTCATAATAAATTTTGAGATATTAAATTTGGCGATTGATCATAAAAATTTTGAGTTCAGTGGTATCTCATTCAAAAAACAATACCTCAATTTCAGTCATGTGTATGTAATTGTATAATTTATATTTAGTTATTGTAAATTGGGTATATGAAATTGAAAAAATATATTTGGTAACTTAATTAAGAGAGAAATTGTATTATTTGAGATATTTAGATTATTGATTTGGGGTAGATAATTGTTGAATAATTTAATGTGAATTATTGAGACTATAAAATTGATTGAATAGGAATAATTAATTGTTAAATTATTTATATGGATATTGGGATTTTACAGTTGGATTAAAAACATGATGAATTAAATAATGTTGACTTTATGATAATGAAATTGATAGAATTGGTATAATTAATTGTTTAATTAATTAATAGAATTTACATGAATAACTAACTATTGGATTATTTAATAGAATTGGTATGATTAATTTATTTTTGAATTAATTAATGGAATTATATTTATAGAAAATTATTGAATTGGATAAATTAATTATGAATTAATTAATTGGTTGTTTTGGTACATGTGATATTGTGACACATCTGATATTTTGAGACCTATGAAATTGTAATATCATGACATCTTTATAATTGTGTGCGGTACCTGATCCACAACATCAAAAGAACCAAGTCATAAATATTGATATTATTGTGGGGGATGGTGTTTACTATATAAAAATCCCATTGTGATGAATACTAACAAGGTTATATTTGTGATTGTTTTATACTCATGTGTGGGATAGGCTATGCTACATCAATACCCCATAGTGACAGATACTGACATTTTTGTGCTGGATATGGTCCGCTGAATCAATAAACTATTTTGATTAATTTTTATATGACTGTGGGGTGGAGACTACTTTTTGAATATACTATATTGGTCCTATGCATGACAAACTAGATGCATAAGTTGTTGTTTGTCCATGATTCCTATTTTTATTATATTAATATAGATAAAATGGATATTGAAATCAAGTGTATTATAGTGAAATGTGAAATGAATTTTGATTTGGTTCAGAATCTAGCATTAGCTGAAGAAGGCATTTTTAGTTTTGGTGGCCAAATGAACATTAGAGTTATGTAATTATATGAAGATTAAATTTGAAAATATAATCTGGTAACATTATTTCAAATACTTTATTCTTTATACAACTTCATATACCTTCTTTGATTGGTTATTGTTTTATATTTCATTGGTGGTGGCCTACTGGGTTGTAATCACACACAACATGGCAAGTTGGACTGGCACACGAATAGATTTTGTGGTTTCATTACATGATAAGGGAAAGGTCCATATGTCAGATGAATGATATGGGATGGATTATGTATGAGGGAATCATACACCATGTTGAGAACATATTATGTGTTTTAATATTCTTTATTTATTTAATGTTTATTATATTGACAATTTAAACTTATTTACATGAATAATATACTGTATATTTTTTGTTATTTTATTTCATGTTTTGGTCCTCAAGTGATATATGTATTATTCTGGTGACGATTATATCTTATTGGTTTTTACTTATTATTTTTTTCACTATTCTAATTTGATAAAGATAGTATATTATCCCCATGAATGATATTAAAATCTCATTTCTACATAGAAGCTTCTTGTGTATGAGGGATGCACACTTGAGTTCATTTAGTTGATCGACCCAGTGCACGGATTTAGGGAACCAAGGTCATGATGTTACATTATTACTATTCTCAACCAAAATTTAATGACTTGGTTATAATTTTTATTTTTAAATAATCAGGGTTCATTTATTATTGATGATGAAACAAATATAAGATATCGAAAATATATATTTATAAAAAATCAGCAGCGTGTTACATTCTTCCCACCTTTAATAAATTACATCGTCAAAATTTTAATATCTTCATGGGAATTTTGATATTGACATTAATTTTTTTTGAAACCCAAATCACAAAAAGGGCTAATAAAAATTTATCCTAAAAATAGAATATGGGTACTACAATGGTTATCTAAAATGACAAAAAACATAGCATCCATGTAAGAAGATAATTGTATGTAACTAAAGTAATGGATATCAGAAGTTGAACCATTTTGAATATAACATTATACTATTTTAAAGAAAAAAGATACCATCATATTATCAAAAAATAATGACTTGTTTATTTCATGATCATTTTCATAATGTTTGGGGATCTATTTACAATATAGAATACATATATAAAGATTAAATACTTTAAAATTATAACTTAATCCTATAATTAATTTTCACAAAACTCTTATTCTATCTTGAATCAATTAGTATCAATGATAAATATTTTATTCCAGATTAAAGAAAGAAATATTCTGATAGATCATATAATCAAAAAAATATTAATAATATATTCCTTATGTTTTTAATAATTAAACATAAAAAACTATTAAAATATGGTAATATAACATCCAAACTATATAAACCATCGTATTCATATCCAAATCCAATGTTCAACATAAATACTTTCATAATTAAATAAACCTAAATTTTAAATAACATCAATGTTAAATAATTTAAATGTGGTCTTCCCAAATCATATTTCATTTTAACAAACATGATATAAGTATCTTTTATATATATTGCAACCTGATGAATCATTTCTAAAAATATCATTGATCAGGTCAATATCCTAAAATTACCAAAAAAAATTATACCATATTATGCATTGAAAAAATAAATTAATATTAATTGAATAAACAATTTTATGTAAAAATTATTCAAATTAGTAAATCATTTAAATAATTAAATTAAAAACCATATGAAAAATCCATAAAAGTTTCTTGAATTCTATATGCCGCAAAAAATTGGATAAAAATAATTTAGAAAAATTATTATTTAGTTCCAACACATACACACTTCAATCATTCCACTTCAATGATTTTAATAACATAGGAAATTATGTATTTAAAAATTGATTATGTAATTGACATTAATGGGGACCAAGTTCCACACATCTATCAAATTAAACTATTAGTTTTTCTTTATGTTGAAAATTATTTCCATTCATCTTACTAACCAAAATCATTATTTTTATTCAGAAATTAGATTCATTGTTGCTTCATTTTCCATAGAGAAGTCATATTTTAAAAATTTATCAAATATTCCATGGTGCCTCATCCAACATTTTTAACTATTAAGAAATTGAATATTATTTTATTTATTATCTATAACACATGAACTTCCATGAGATGCCATACTTCTCTCCATTTTCATGATTTATAATTAAACACTATTTTATTTATTAATTTTAATTCAAGACGGATCACTTTGAATAATAAAATTAATTCTAAATTCCATTACTATATGGTTATGCATCTTTTAAGGGAATTTGATACATTTCCCATCACACTAGTTGTTGGAATTCATTGTATTATTTTCATAAATTAAATAAAAATATGAAAAAATATAATGAATTAACATATAAAAGAAAAAAATAATAAACCAACTAATGGATAACATATAAATTAAAACTATATACTAACATACGAGACTCATTGTATCAATCTATATTGTCCATGGTATTGTTTACTACTAGTTAAATAGAATAATAATTTCTTCATGTAAATACTCTTTTTTGGGATGATCTTATAAAATTATAAAACATATATAATTAGTGTGACAAACTATGTGGTAAAAATATCTCATTATCATTCACTAGGTGATGATCAAATCCTTTATAATGTTCTATTTTCTGGTATATTTTTACTTGTTGAAATGTTTCCTAATCCCTACAAATTTTTAGATCTAGACATGGATATAATTTCTTTGATCCCACTCACTCAATAATTCACCAACCTTATAGGATATTATCTCTATACGTATTCTTATCCTTATACATTAACTATGATTGTCCTTAAATTATTATCGTCAAATTCCCCAATAATAATGATATCATTCTATGTTACCAACTATAATGACCTATTAATTTTATATATAATATTGCATTATTTTTGAAATTAGAAACCATTAATTAAAATACAATGATCATGAGGCATATTTTCATTTGATGACTTGGTAGATAAAATTTTAAGAGAATATAAAAGAGAAAATTTTCATTTTTTATCTCCTCACCGAGCTTCTAAATCAATTTTATCTCCTTAAACAAAATATATTTTGGAAATAAATAAATGAACAGAGTGAGATAAAAAACCTAGTTTGGGAATAAACCTGATAGGGAAATATAACATTTGAGTCACTGTTATAGTGTGATATTTTCATAGAGATGGATCACAATAATCACAAGGAATCATAACATAAAACATATATTCATGAAAAAAACATTACTCAAGCTTAACTACATTGACAATATCACTTTGTGGAAAAAGTCTCGTAATTTATTTTTATTACATCCAAATCCCTTATATAATGTCAAATGTGTATGTTCAAATGAAAATTCATTTAATAACATTAAAAACACATTTATATGTATCATAATACTTTCGTGATATTTGAATCACGGAACAAAATATTTTTAATTAAGGAAAGAAATTAAATTTCTCCAATAATGATATTTCCCTTAACTACTCCTACCTTAAAAAATTTGTTCATATCATGCGGAATATAAACATAAGATAGGGTGAGTATATATTCTTAGTTTGGGTGATAAAGGGAGATATGTAATCATAACATAAAGATAAGGTTATGAGAACATGAAAATGGAATTTGAGAACCATACCAAACATATCAAATATAATAATCCCGATTCTTGTAATAAATATATGAAGTTCATAAGACATAAATTGCAATGGCATAAAATAAAATTGTCCTTAAGAGTTTAACATTTTCATAATTCATTGATTTGGTACATACACATAATCATACATAATCAAATTTTATGTCTACAAACGAAGACATTCATAAAATGTTATTCTTTTGATAACCACCAGTGTACCTTCTTTGGGCTTGGGTTGAGGTTCCATGTAACCCCTTTTGAGATTTCTTTATGCACATGTGTTCCCTCATTATCAGTCTTTGTCGAACCACCTACGTACCTTTTGATCTCATAGAAAATTTATCATTACCAAATTCATTAGAGGGTGGTGTTTTCGCAAAATTCACAGAATAATAATTATACATAAGTGTTTTATAAGATCATTAAAAATTCATTATACCATAACCAATGAAATTAAATGTGGCTCAAAAATATTTCATCATATCATAACATTTTCATAAGAATACAATTTTTAAAATCATTTATTCATGGTATAACATGTAGATGAGAAATTTTTTTTGAAAATATGATTCCATCATAAACATAGAAAATTAAGAAAAACTAATGGTACTATTCAATCATATCCAGAGTAAATAATATGTAACATCAATGGATGTTATCTTATATGAATATTTATTTTTAACAATATTTTAAAAAAATATATCTTTAAAATATCATTTCTACTTTAAAAAACAATTTTTCAAATATACAAAAAATAATATTTTTTCTTTATAAAAAATAATAAAAGATGATGAAATCTTTATATAAAATAATTTCAATGATGACGCGAATATTCATTCATATCATAAATGTTAAATAAAATATTCCTTTCTTATATTAGGTAAGCTACAATTAGAGATTGTTTAAAAAAATAAATGAAGATACATTTTAATAAAAAAATATAAAAATTGGAAACTAGGTAAAATGTCTTTATAAAAAAATAATTTAACATAAAACATTTTTTGAAAAAATTTCTTATAATTTTTTTTGTATAAAAATATAGGTCTAACTGATGAGATAGATAATGTATGATTTTACTGAAATTATTTCCACAACTAGATTAAGAACCATAGAGTGGAAAATATGGTTCTATAACATTAAAATAACATTAAGAACCACATGATTATAAAATTCAAGAGTTTCTTGAGATATGTATCATAATATTTAATCATCGGAAATGTAGTCATAAAAATCATAATAAATGATGAGATTGTAACATAATATCAATACATGTTTAGTAACATTGATTTGTAATCACTATGAATAAATAACATAAAAGAGAACTCAAAATATAATGAGGCTAAATAAATCCATGATATTAAATTTTAAATTGGTTATATATACACTCCGTGAAATAATATAGGCGCACAATACAATGTATGTCTCAACGAAAGAAAATTTTGGCAAAATACCAACGTGTTTTAGTAATATTTTGAATAATAATTCCCACAAAAACTAACATAAAAAATTGTTAAATATATTGAAATGAAATTGATTTAGTATATAATATTACGAATTGAATTTATATGCAAAACACAAATTAAATTATTAATAAATTTTCCAATATATTCCATAAATAAAACAATTACTATAAATATCTTACCTTAAGTCTTGAATTCCACCAAAAATATTAAAATCATATTTATAATAAAAATAAATCTATTATAACTTTTTTATAAATAATATAAATATATAAATATATATTACAACATAGGTTATTTACTTATTCCCTTTTCTTACCAATTAATTTAAAATTCCATGTGTATAACACCCTGACCCCAGAAGCCTAGAGTTGGTGCATTATTACGTATCATTGGCATGATCAATGAAGATCATGTCTTGAAATACCGATTAGTTTAGTAGGTATGGAAGTACTAGATACATTCATAAGGTTTACATCACATCATAAAATGGAAAACTATAACAACATTGTTTCCATAGACAACACTGAGAACCCATAGACAATCCCTGAAGGTTAGTCATAATATACTTTTTTCTATCTTGGGAAAAATAAAACATAGAAATGGGTGAGCTCAGATGCTCATTAAGGATAAAAATATAGTGGAAACATTCATGAATATGAATAAACAATTTAGGAAATGTATAGAACTAAAACAAAAGACATTTCAACATAAAATTCATCATAATATCGAAAATATAATCCAAAATAATTCCATTTACTTACTCACATGGATATTTTACTAGTCGAATAATGACATTAATTATCAATATACACTTTCATAATGATGGAATTCATAATTCCAAACATTCATATCCACATAGTCAAGGACTTGTTCTAAGACTACAAAACAAAATTGTCAAGGAATTGTTCTAATACACTAGTTTTCCTCATGAGTCATATCGATGCATCGAAGAGATATAGCGGGTTCCACCCACCACTTACTAAGTCCAATGCAGTCCTTGTATAAAAAGGATTAAAAATAACATAAAAATTCGTATTAAAACTGGCATACGAAATGTCAATATATTATATATAAAACATGAATGGTATGAAATAACACATCAATAGTAAAACATATCACAAAACCTTTAATACAATATGGATGTTTTGTATCATAATAAATCAACTTCAAAACAAACTTTAAATCCATCAGAGGATGTTGACATAGATGTAATCAAAACCTTTTTCGAGAAATATCTCTTCCTATTTTGAAACCATTTAAAAGTCACGTAATTATAAAATAAAACAATTATAATTAAAAATATTTATATAAGCTTGTAAGGGAATCTTCAATGATGTTATAACGGAAAATAATATCTGCACCCTCGGTATAAGTTAAAAAAACATTCTTACCTTAATTTTTTCGAAAAGGAAATAAGGTATGGAAAACAACGGAATGATTCCTTTCTGACCATTTTATAAAAAATAAAAAAATGGTATAAATGACATTAACCCACATTCTTGTAAATAGTAAAAATCTTTTGAAATACATTTTCAAGAAACATGGATGTGAACGATAAATAGGTCCCAGTAGATAATTACATATAAACAAACTCAGATAATAAAGATATTGTGAAATTAACCCTTACCTTGTACTTTTCCTTGGTCAAGGGTAGGTTAACCTCATGTATAATTGTAAAATAATTGTTATTAAATTATACATGAATCATATACATTAATTTCATATGATATATGATCTTTTAACATTTCTTTGTTATTAATAGCTTAGTATTATCATCGTTTCAGTTGTTAAATAATTCGTTTTACTTTATATGCTTTGTTACATAAGTAATTTTATTTAGGGATATGTTGTATATTATTTATATTTAGAATTATATTACTTCTTTAAAAGTTATTTTTAATCATCTAATAAAAATTAGTCTTGAATGTATATGGTGGTGAATGAATCTCATTGTGTTCATGGAGACCGTAATCCGTAAGTACTCACGACCGACGATATCATTTTTTTGGTATTAAAATAACATATAATTGGATGGTATATCATATATAAATAATAATTATCATGTTATATTTATTATTTATATCATAAACACATCATTATTATACCCATCCAAATAATAATGTATTGAATAACAATTACACCACAACGTTGAGACGGTAAGATGTACGTACACACGTATAGTGACAAGTCATTCAATGGCCGGATAGAATAATGAATATTGTTTTACAATATTTTTAATAAAATGACAGTATATATAAGATACTGGAGATATTTTTTTAGAATGTAAACAACAAAGAAATAGGATGTGGTTGAAGAAAGGAACTTGAAAGAGGTGATGAAATATTTACCGCTTCTTCGAGTTATTTCTGTTGATTTGCCAAAAGAGTACATTAAGATGGCTTTATGACTAAAGGATGGCCTCTAAGATGAAGGGAAAAAATTTGAGAGGGTATTTGGGAAGGGTTTGTCCAATAAAAATTGCTTTGAAGGTGGGAATTAGTGATAACGTGGAGTGCCCTTTTATAAGAGGGGTGAGGGGCACCTTAGGAAAACCTAGAAATATTATTTTAGAATAAAATCATTTTCATTTTCTAGGGGCTAAACAATAAATCATTTAAAGGATAAGGTGGGTATGGGTTGAAAACCACACAAAATATAGGTTTTAGACATGTTTGTGTAACTATATTAACATTATATTTTAGATTTAAATCATAGTTAAATAGTTTGACATTTACCATGTCTCTTTGTATTTTTATATTATATGGTCTATAAAATTACTATAAAATTCAAAGAGAACCCCAACTGGTTTATTAATGATACACATATCATTATATAAGTATTTTTTCTGACCCATAGATTTTTATGAATATAATATTAATTAATAATATAATATTTTTTTTAAAAACTCTTTTTTGTCAATTTTGACACTATTTGGTAATTTTGTTTTTTCGAAATTCATAACAGCATTATTACTGTGAAAAAATTTCATCAAAACAAGACTAATATGTCATATTAACCTATAAAATTATTTTAAATCATAAAAAGTCGCAAATTACATTTATTTTCATATTTATAATATTAACTATTTTAATATTTCATTAATTAGCTAATTACTGCATCATCATTCTGTCATAAATAAATTAAATTATTTAATGCCTAAAAAATATAAATAAAATACCATTATATAGGAAATATATTTATATTTCTTATGAATATTTATAATTGAATTTATATTTTTTGTAAACTTATAGTAAAAATGGTTAAGTTATGAATCATTGAATTTAACACTTTTAACTGTTCTTTGAATTAAAGAATAATAAATGTCCTAATCTAATCCCTATGCACCTAAAGGAACATTTTTTATTCCTAAGGTTGTTTTTGGTCGAATTATACTTATCCAATAGAATTAAGTCATGTGTTAGGGTAATAATAATAACATTTTTACCCTTAATTACCATATTTACTTTTAACCGTTGTAAATAAAAGTAAAAAGATATTATTCACAAAAAAATTATTATCAGCTTATCGAGCCACATTTTAAATATTTTTATCACCTATGTCTCTAATATTTTTTAAATTAATCATACAGAAGTGGTAAAATTATGTTTTATGTAAATTTTCAAATGCTCATAGGAGGTGGGTAAAAGACGATAAAAAGATCAATACAATTTCAATATATGTAAAATTATTATAAACTCACTCTAATGAATTACATTTAACATATATAGTTATTATGTATATATTGTGACATGAAATAAATTTAAATAAAATAAATAACTATTTAAAAAAAGTTGGTTTAAAACAATAATGTAGTGTTTTTCACTATTCATAAAAAATTAAAAGTTTTCAGAAAAGTGCGAAAAATTCACCCTAAGAAAATTTTGATATTTTGAATCAAAAAATGAATTCTATTTTTCCAATTATAAAACAAAGAATTTGAGTTAATTAATTAAAAATTAATTTCCATTGTCAAAACCAAAACGCATATTTTTAAGAAATAATAACTATCAAAAGATTGACACTTGTTTATGCCCAATTTCAATAAGAAATTACTTACAATGACCATCATTGGATTAAATGGTAAAAATATAATCTAATTATACTTCCAATCCATTAAAACTTATAATTCAACACTATAAATTATTTTGATTAAAAAAGTTGTTTTCATTTAAAATATATTATTTTTTACTATTCACCCAAATATGAAAATTTTCAGAAAAAGACCAAATTTTATTGAAACTGAATAATTATTTCTTAATTATAAAGAAGAAATTTATTTTTTCAAATTAAAAATATAAAATTTTAGATTATTTAATTTAAAAAGGGTTCTCCATTAAAAGGTAGTAAAATTGCATATTTTAAAAAATACATCATTTATCTAAAAAAATAAATTTGGTCTTAAATTATGTCAAATAAATTCATATTATGGAATCTAAAATTATAAGGATTAAATAAATATCAAAATTCAGTTAATAATATTCATAACCGCTTTTCAACGGCTAGGTTGGTATGTCGTGGTGCGATTGAACTCCGGGTTTCATGTAGTTCAAGTTATTGACATACTTTTAAGAAATAATGTACTATGAAATCCTGTGGTGTAACATTATTCTATACTTTAATAAATTTTGTTCTTATAATTTGAAATTATTCATTGAAAATATATGGTTGAAAATAGAAAATATCTTTGCGGGAAAAACCCACATCAAAAATTTGGTTAACAAAATTTAGTCTTAATAAAATGATAAGTGGAATGGAAAAGTCACTACCAAATTATGATCACGATTAAGAAAAAATTAGTTGTTATTAGAGACACATAATTGGAGGAATAAGTAAATATTTATAGGTAGTGATTGAGGCCATCAGTCACAAACAATTGTAGAATTGAGGCCTCCAAAGCCATCAATCTATGATGATTTAAAATATCATCGGTTCAACAAAACATTATGTATTGGGATAACAAATTTTTAGTTTTAAGATCCCTTACTTAATGTTTATGAATTAATTTATTCATATAATTAGAGAATAAGAAAAAATATAATTGAGATGTAGAGATCAATACAATAACTAATTTGTACGACAAACTCGTTTTTCACTCTAAAAGATAACAAAACATAAAAATATTCTATTTATCCTATTTATATAGGGTTATAAAAAATTAATTTATAATTCATCTACCAAACCATTTAGAAAAACTACATTATTCAATCTAGGACATCATGTGGGAATGTGGTAGGTGATACACCCTTTTCACTCTTCTATTGCGGGTTCAAGCCTTGCAGCCTTGTTGGACGCAATCGGTTGACACTCGACCTTCGGGATGTCATTTTTGTGGAAATCCAAAAATAATCTCAAACTAGAATTATCGAAAATACTTTTGTCCAAACTGATAGTCCAAAATTTATAAATATGTTTATCATAATGAGGAACGTTTTTTCCACGTAATTACATTTGAACACCTTAATTATGTATTCTTTTAAGTCACTATAACATCATGAATTACAATAAAACCACATTGGTTACATTCATGATCTCTTATTCCTTATAGAATAGTAGATATACTCCTTCTACACAAAAATTTTGTAAACTCAATCAATGATGGAATATACAAATCATTAATCAGTTTCATGGTAGACAATAATATCCAATATAATTTATCTAAATCAATCATGTATTATTTCAAATTCACAACCTCGGTATCAGAACCATATTATGATTTATCTTTCTCTCAACCATATATTTTCAAAAAATTAAACCTGATATTGATTCACTTTTCATGGTTCTACACAAGCTCAAGTCCTTAATGAAATAGTACTGAAGTACAGTCCTTATATTATATATAATTCCAATAACATCTACATCATTAATATGATATTCAAATGAAACAATACTTTAATAACAATGTAAAAAATATAATCATTCCTCTTCACCTTCAGTAGTATCATAAAGTTATTATTATCCAATATTATCATTTGGGGTATACTCTAATGATTTGGACATTGACTCATGTTGTGTTCCAACTCCATGTAGATAAAGCATTTTACATTTGAAACTTGTTTCTTACCCTTGCAATCACGTACTTGGTGTCCTTTTTCTCCACATCAATAATAAACTCTCATTTCCATCAAGAATTTACCATGGTGATTCATTCCACAGTTATTACATATAGGAAAATTCTTCTTTTCCTCATTCCATTTATCCATCTTTATCTCTTATATACTTTTATTCTCTAGTTGCTTACAAATCCATAAGACTCATATAATTCTTTACTTGTCTTATTAACGCATGATACTATTTCTTCATATGTTTATAATACATGAGAGACTATTTCCTTTCAAAATGTTGGCTTAATACTATAAATGATATGATCCTTCTCACTCTTTTGATCATATGTATTGTTGGAGTTCATATTCCTTCTACCGGGAACCATTTCTATACAATGGAATACACTAGGTCAGAGTATGAATTGCAATGAATAAATCAAAACTTGTAAAATATCTAACAAAAATTGAACATTTTTTGGATATAATCCATAATAATAAAAATATTTTCATTGAGGAGGTATATACTCGTAAATCCTTAAAAATTATTTTTAAATAAAATGAGAATAATCCTATGTATATCCCCCAGGAGTGTCGTAGCCAATTGTGCAGCAAGGCCGGTTGTCGTGCACATGTTACCATTTGAGTCTAGCTCAAAGCGGTGTTTTTGGATTTTACCCCTTGGTACATATGTTCCAGAGCCACCTCTACCTCCTCATATCCAAACAAGGATGTATTATTTAGAAAACACAGAAAATATCTACTATACAAAAATTCTAGGATGTTATTCTATACTAATCCACAAAGTCTATCTTAGGGATACATGCTCTAATCAGAATTTCTCTAAATCTAGTTTCCATGGTTTGTACTAATCTTCATCTGATATGAACTGTAATTCACTGATCCCAAAATCTCAGATTCGGCTCATTATTACGCATCTTTGGCCTGATCACAATAGATCATGTCTCAAAATACATATTAGTTTAGTAGACTTCGAAGTACTAGATACATTCATAAGGTTTACATTACATCATAAAATAAAAAACTACAACAAAATTGTTTCCATGGACAACACTAAGATCCCATAGACTATCCATGAAGGCAATTCATAATATACTTCTTCACATCTTGTAAAAAACAAAACATTGAAAGAGTTGATCTATGATTCTTAGTAAGGATAACAATATAGCGTAATCTTCATAAATAAGCATAAACATTTATGATAATGTGTAGAACTAAAAAAATCCTTTTCAATATTATCTTCATCATAATATGTAAATAAATATCAAAATAAGGCCACTTACTTACTCACATGGATATTCTACTAGTGCAATAATCACATGCAATATCTGTAGCCACTTTCATAATGATGGAATGCATAATTATAGACATTCATAACCACATTGTCAATGCCTTGTGCCAATAATAAAAATAAGATTTTACAAATTCCTTGTTTCAAGACACTAGTTTTTCTCATGAGAAATACCAATTAATCGAGGAGATATTGCGGGCTCCACCCATCACGTACTACATCTAATGCATTCCTCATATGAAAAGGTATAAAAATAACATAAACATTCATATTAAAACAGGCATAAAATATGTTAATACATTATACATAACCATGAATGGTATGAAATAACACATACACAGCCAAACATATCACAAAACCTTCAATACAATATGGATGTTTTGTATCATAATAAATCAACTTCAAACAAACCTAAAATCCATCAAAGGATGTTGACATAGATGAAATCAAAACCATTTTAGAGAAATATATCTTTCTATTTTGAAATAATTTAAATGTAATGTAATTATAAAATAAAACATTTCTATTTGAAAATATTCTTATAATCTTGTAAGGGAAGCTTCTATGATGTTATAAAAGCATAAAATAGAAGCACCAGCTGTATAAGGTAGAAAACCATTCTAACCTTAATATTGTCGAAAAGGTCATAATGTACGTTGTTTGGAAAATGATAGAAATATTCCATTAAAACAATGTTATAAAATGTCAAAAAAGGTTATAAATGACTTTAACTCATAGTCATGTAAATAGTTAAAATGTTTTGGAATACATTTTTAAGAAAAATGGAAATGGATGATAAACAGGTCACAATAGATAATAACATATAAACAACCTTGGATAATGATGAGATTGTGAAATTAACCCTTTCCTTGTACTTTTCCATGGTTGAGGGTAGGTTAACCTCCACTATAATTGTAACACCCCAAGCTTCCACGATACTCTTTCCTTTGAATAATACAATAGCGTGTGTTGTATGCAACTTTGAGTTCTAACACACACACCACAACAAATCAAACTAGCCGTTATGAATAGTAATAAGAACGTTTTGTAATTTTATAAATTTTATCATGCAAAATGGACTTCATTTTTGGATTCGGAATATCGAAATTAGCCTACGATGAAATTTTGGTATTTGTCTGAAAACATTCAATTTTTTGATGAATAGTGAAAAAACACTATGTTATAGTTTAAAACCTAATTTTTATTTAAATAATTATTTATTTTATTTAATTTTCATTAAGGTCAAAATATATACATAGTACCTATATGTGTTCAATGTAATTCATTGGAGTTAGTTTAGAATAATTTTATATATAAAAAAATATTATTGAACTTTTCACCGTCTTTTACCCACCTCCTAGGAGAATTTGGAAATTCACATAAAACATAATTTTACCACTTATGTGAGTAGAATTTTGAAAATCTGATAGAAAAGGTTAATATAAAGGAGTAAAATGTGGTTCAATGATATGAAAATAATTTTTTGGTGAATAGTAGCTTTTTACCTTTATTTACCACGGTTAAAAGAAAATAGGGTAATTAAGGGTACAAATGATATTAATATTACCCTAACACATGTTATAATTATATTGGACAAGTGTATCTTGACCAAAAACAACCTTAGGAAGAAAATATTATCATTTAGGTCCACTTGGATTCGATTAGGACATTTATTATTATTTAATTCAAAGAAGAGTTAAAAGAGTTAAAATCAATGTTTATTTAGTAAAAAAAAATTAATATAGGGTTATACATACGATAAATTAGATTTTAAATATTAATTATAAATCTATTAATATTTCCTACATGATTTTATTTTATTAATAATTTTTATACGTTAAATAATTTAATTTATTTATGACACAATGGTGATGTTGTAATTACCTAATTAATGAAATATTAAAACAATTGATAATATAAATATCAAAATAATTGTAATTTGAGACTTTTTATGAATTAAACTAATTTTATAGTTTAATATGACATATTAGTATTTATTATATAAATTTTTTTCGATGTAATAATTCTGTTATGAATTTATCAAAAACTAAATACCCAATAGTGTGAAAAATGAAAAAAAGTGTTTTTAAAACATATATTATTGAAATTAATTTATATTCAATTCCTAAAAATCTAAGGATCAGAAAAGAGACTTATATAATGATATTTCTATCGTTAATGGACCACTTGGTGGTTGCTTGGAGGTATATAGTATGTTTATTAACTATATAATATAAAAATACAAAGTGACATGATATGTGTCAAACTAATTAACTAAGAGTTAAAACTAAAAGATAAGGTTAATATAATGACCCAAACCTATCTAAATTCTATTTGTTGAGCGGTTTTCGACTCATACTCACCTTAAACTTTAAATAATCCTCTTTTTAGCCATTAGAAACCGAATATGAATTTATTATAAAATAATATTTCTAGCTTTTCTTAAGGTGCCCCTCACCCCTCTTATAAAAAGGCACTCCCCCTTCGCACTAATTCACACATTCAAATCCTTTTGGATCGGCCAAAACCTGACCAAATACACTCTCAATTTCCCTCAATTCAACCTAGTGACCTTTGTTTTATTAGAAATCAATCCTATGGATCCCTTTTGATCAAATAAAAATGAAGAACCCGAAGAAGATGTAATGTTTTCACCACACATTTTCAAGTTCCTATCTTCTTCAACTTATTATTTATTTGTTATTACCATTGTAAAATAATGGTGCTAGTATCATATATATACTGTGATGTTATTATAAATATGGTACAACCATATTCAGTAGTCCATCCATCCTTTGAATGACATGTCACCATACGTGCGTACCTACGGCTTACTGTCTCCACATCGTGGTATAATTGTTATTCAATAAATTATTATTTGGATGGGTATAATAATGATGTGTAATTAATGTAAATAATAAATATAACATGATAATTATTCTGTATATATGATATACCATCCAATTATATATTATTTCAATATTAAAAGAATGATATTGTCGCTCGTGTGTACGTACGGACTACCATCTCCACGAACGCGATGAGATTCATTCTCCATTGTATCCATTCAACTATAATTATCATTTTATGATTTAAAAAGAAATTTAGGGACTTGATTTAATTCTGGATATGAATAATATAAATCCTATCCATGACAAAAATAGATTATTTAACAAAACATATAAAAGATAACCAGTAAGTTAACACCCAAAACGACAATAATACTAAGATATTATTAAAAAAGCAATGTTAAACGATAATATATGATATCATATTAATGTATATGATTCTTTTACAATTTAATAACAATTATTTTACCATTATAAAGGAGGTTTACCTACACCCAACCAAGGAAAAGTACCAGATAAGGGTTTATTTCACAATATCTTCATTATTCGAGGTTGTTTATACGTAATTATCAACTGGGACTTCTTTATCATCCACATCCATGTTTTTTAAAAATGTATTACAAATCATTATTACTATTTCAAAGACTATGGGAGAAAGTCATTTATATAATTGTTGACTTTTTATAATATTTTTATTAAGGAATCTTTCTGTCATTTTCCAAATAAGGTCCTTTTTAACCTTTTCGATAGAATTAAGGTAAGAATTTTTTTAACTTATACGGAGGGTGAAACTATTTTCTGCCATTATAAAATCCTCGAAGCATTCCTTACAAGATTATAAGAATATTTTCATGGAAAATATTTATTTATAAATATATGACTCTTAAATGATTTCAAAATAGAAAGAGATACTTCTCTAAAAAAAGTTATGATTTCATCTATGTCAACATCCTTTGATGGATTTTACGTTTATTTGGAGTTGATTTGTTATGATACAAAACTTCCATATTGTATTGATGGTTTTGTGATATTTTTGACTGTGAATGTGTTATTTCTATACCATTCATGGTATGTGTAGAATGTATTGACTTTTTTTATGCTAGTTTTAATATGAATGTTTATGATATGTTTAATCCTGTTCATATGAGGAATGCATTGGAATTAATAAGTGATGGGTAGAGCCTGATATAGATCCTCGATGCATCATTAGGTCTCCTGATAAAAACTATATTCTTGGCACAGGCCTTGAAAAAATCTTATTTGTAGTGTTGGCACGAGGCTTTGTCTATATGGTTATGATAGTCTGGCATTATGCATTCCATCATTATGAAAGTGGTTATTGATATTGCATTAGATGGTTCTATTAGTAGAATATGCATGTGAATAAGTAAATGGAATTATTTCATTTTATTTCTGCCATATTATGTTGATGTTGAATCTTAAAAGGCTTTTGTTTTACCTATACATTGCCATAAATGTTCGTTCTTATTTATGAAAGTTTCTGCTATATTGTTATCCTTACTGGGCATTTGAGCCCACCCCCTTTTTATGTTTTCTTTTTCCCAGGATGTGAAGAAGTATTTTATGAATGACCTGTAGTGATAGAATGAGGGGATAAGTGTGTGGACTATGGAGACTATATTGTTGTATTTTTCATTTTATGATGTAATGTAAAATTTATGAAATTATTTAGTTATTCCATGGATACTAAACTAATCTGTCTTTCGAGACATGATCATTCATGTGATCATGCCAATGTTATGTAATAATGCACTGACTTTGGGTAACTGGGATCAGGGCTTCACAGTTAGTCTCAGAAGAAGCTTAGTACAAGCCTTGGACGCTAGATTTAGAAAAACTCTGACTAGAGCACATAGATTTAATATTGACTTTGAGGATTAGTATAGAAGAACTTCCTAGAATTTTGGTATAGTATAGATTTCATTAGTTTTCTGAACAATACATCCCTATCTAGATACGAGCAGGTAGAGGCGGCTCTGGCACAAATGTACATAGGCGTATAACCCGAAAATATCCCTTTATTCTAGACTTGAATGGGAACTGGTGCTTGACAACGGGCCTTGCTGCACTCTTCGTTACGACACTCTCAGGGGATATTCTTAGGATAACTATCATTTTCATTAAAAATCATTTTGATGGGTTTATGAGTATATACATCCTCAAAGAAAACATTTTTATGATTATGGATTATATCCATAAATAGTTCAATTTATGTCAAGTGTTGTATAAGTATGGAATTATGTATTTTGATTCATAAACTGATCTAGTTTATTACATTGTTTAGAAATGGAGCCTAGTGGAAGAAATGGAAACCGTATCAATGCACGCACTCCATGTCAGGATTTCCATCTAGGTCAAGATAATTTTAGTGGAGCTGTTGATGCAACCGGTTCTAATCAACTAATCACCATACTGGGAAAACTCATCCAGGTTATGAATAATAACCTTACCCTTATGGAGCACCCTGACCAGCAGCGTGGATATTCAATGTTAGATCACTTCATGAGGCAACCACCACCAACATTAAATCAGAGTACAAATCCCTTAGTAGTTGATCAATGGATAAATTCCCTAGAAAAAATATTTCAGGTTTTTGGGGAGTAGTGAAAGGGAAAAAGTTATCATGTCAGTTTACCGACTCACTGGAGATGATGATTAATGATGGTCATTGATTCAAAACACAAAGGAAGATGATGAAGTATCAAATATGGAATGGAGGGAGTTCAAAGATCTTTTTTTAGAAAAATAATTTCCTCATGACCATCGAGCAGATATGGAACGTCAATTTCTGAGTCTGAGACAAAAGGAGGATGAGAATGTCGCAATGTATGAGGATAACTTTACAAGGTTATAACGGTATGCTGGAGATTATATAAGTAACCCAAGAGGTAATATTGATTGTTTCTTTGAACGGTTAAAACCATTTCTCCATCGAGAATTAGTCTCATAATACTTCTCGTCATATGAAGACATTGTCTCATGTGTTATCAAGAAAGAAAACGAATTCTATAAATCTTATGAATTTAAAGAAAACCAAGAGAAGAAGAGATCTACTGATCAATATGGGAATGGAAATACGGGTATGACGGGAAATGTTGAATATCCATCCTGCAGTAAATGTGGGAAGAAACACCATGGTGCTTGCTTAAAAGGAATGGGAGTCTATTACAAGTGTGGTGAAAATGGCCACCAATTTCGTGATTGGAAGGGGAAGAAGGAATCTACCGACGTCCAATACTAGAATTTCAGGTAGATGGGACATTATGAAAATGAATGTCCTAAGTGTCAGAGGGAACTTGCCTCAGAAAAGGCCAAAGGATCAAGGACAAGATTATGCTATCACTATTGCTAAGTTAGAAGCACTGAAAGACGTGGTGGTAGATAATTTAATGGTTTCCTCAAGTTTAGAAAATTCATTATTTGATTCTGGATCATCACATTGTTTCATATCTTCCATGTTGATAAGAAAATTAGATATTTCCAATCTGATTTAAAAAGGGAGTTGTTAGTTAAAACATCTAAGGGAAGTATCATTACAACAATGTTTTGGGAATCAGTCCCCATTAGAGAAAATAAATGTTCTTTATCCGCTGATCTCATCGTCATACCTATGATTGAGTTTTATATAATCCTTGGTATGGGTTGCCTTTCGAACCGTGATGAGAAGATTTATTGTAAGAAGAAAATGGTTACAATTTCTGATGATGATGATAAAGAAAACATTATCATTAGAGCAGAATCGTCACCACCTAATTCTTATCTAGATCCACCCCCAATAGCTCAAATAAATTCAATTATTGGGGAGGAAGAGAATGAAATGACTGGGGTTAAGGAAAGGAATGTTCAGATAGAGGATGTACCTATTGTGAATGAATATATAGATTTGTTCCCAGAAGATTTACCAGGACATCCTCCAGAAAAAGAAGTTGAGTTTTCCATTGACTTAATTCCTAGATCAAGTACCATGTCGAAGACCCCTTATAGAATGACCACTATGGAATTAGTTGAACTAATGAAACAAATAGAGGAATTTAGTAATAAGGTATTTATTCTCCCTAGTGTTTCTCCATGGGGAGCCCCTGTTCATTTTGTTAAAAAGAAAGACGGATCTATGAGGTTATGTATCGACTATAGGGAAATCAATGCTATAATAATAAAGAACAAGTATCCCCTACCTCACATTGATGATTTATTTGACCAAATACATGGAGCTCAATACTTTTCAAATATTGACCTTCGATCTGGATATCATCAGTTGTGTGTGAAGAAGGAAGACATTCCGAAGACAACATTTCGAACCAGGTACGAGCATTACGAGTGTACAATAATGCCTTTTGGATTGACTAATTCACCCTCTATATTCATGGATCTAACTAATTGAGTTTTCAATGAATATCTTGATGAATTTATGGTGGTATTTATTTATGATATATTGGTATACTTCAAAAGCTAAGAAGATCATGAAAATAACTTGCGCATTATCCTGAAGACTCTGAAAATATAGTAACTATATGGGAAGTTTAGCAAGTGTTAATTATGGCTTCAAGAGATTTCTTTTCTTGTCCATATTGTCTCTAAAGATGGAATCTCTGTTGATCCTTATATGACCAAGGAAATCCATGAATGGCCAGTACCTATGAGTATAACTGAGGTAACCAGTTTTATTGGTTTAGTAGGTTATTATCGGCGTTTCGTCCAGAATTTTTCCAGGTTTGCAAACCCATTAACAAATCTCACATGTAAAGGGGTTAAATTTGTTTGGACAGAAGAGTGTAAAGAATGTTTCGAAGAATTGAAGAGAAGAATAGTCAATGCTCCTCTATTTACTCTACCATCGGGGAGTAAAGGGTTAGTTATTTATAGTGATGCATTCAAGAAAGGACTTGGTTGTGTCCTTATGAAGAATGGTAGGGTTATTGCCGATGCATCACAACAGTTGAAAATTCATGAGAAAAAATATCCTACTGGTGATATCGAGTTAGAAGTTGTGATATTTTCTTTGATGATACGGAGGCACTACCTCTATGGTGAAAAATGTGAGATTTATACTGATCACCAGAAATTGAAGTATATTTTCTCACAAAAATAACGCAACATGAGGCAAAATAGATGGCTTCAACTATACAAGGATTATGATTGTATGATACACTACCACCTGCGGAAGGAAAATAAGGTGGCATATGGTTTGAGCAGAAATGATCATGGTGTTTTGAACAATATGAGAATTTAAAGAGATCCAAATTTCATGGATCTAGGGAAGACGGACATGGAATAACCATGGAAGGTGAAACATCAGTGCTTTTACAAATGGTTTCCAAACCATATTTACTAGAAATTATTAAGAGTTCTCAGACCGATGATTGATAATTTTAAAAGAAGATTAATGTTATGAATGCTGGGAGAATGAATGATATTGGGTATGACGATGGAATTTTGAAATTTGGGAAGAGACATTGTGTTCCCAATATACCTGATCTAAAAAGGTAATTGTTGGACGATGCTCATAGTTCCAATATCTCTATGCACAATTGGAGAACCAAAATGTATAGAGACTTGAAAGAACATTTTTGGTGGGACAACATGAAGTGGGAGATTGGTGATTTCGTATCAAGATGTATGGTTTGTCAATAAGTTAATGATGGAAGGAATCAACATGGAGGAGTCATGCAACCTCTTCCCATACCGTAGTGGAAATGGGACAATATTATAATGGAATTTGTCATGGGGCTACCAAAGACTCCTAGAAGGAATGATGCAATATGGGTTATTGTTGATCGTCTTACCAAGTCAGCTCATTTTCTAGATATAAGAGAAGATTTACCACTTGAATGTCTAGCAAGGATATATATTAATGAAGTTGTGAGACTTCATGGAGTACCCCTATCTATTGTTTCTAATCGTGATCCCCTTTTTACTTCATGATTCTGGAAGAGTCTTCAAAAATCCCAGGATACTAAACTTCTTTTGAGCACTACCAACCACCCTAAAATAGATGGACAATCAGAATGGACTATTCAATCCTTAGAAGACATTCTGAGATCCTTCTCACTTGACATTGAGGGTATGTGGGATATATATTTACCTCTGGTGGAATTTTACTATAATAATTGCTTCCATTCAATTATTCGTATGGCACCATATGAAGTGTTATATGGAAAGAGATGTTGCACACCAACCTGTTGGGATGACAATAGAGAAAGAAAACTTGTAGGCCCAGAACTGGTGGAGGAAATGATGGAAAAGGTGAAGGTAATTCAAAACCACATCTAAGCTTATCAAAGTAGGCATAAGATCTATTCTGACAAATGAAGAAAAGATTTGGAATTTCACGTGGGATAACATGTTTTCTTGTAGGAATATCAATGGAAGGGAGTAATACATTTTAGAAATAAAGGAAAATTGAGTCCCAGGTACATCGGTCCTTTCAAAATTCTAGAATTAATTGGAATGTAGCATACCGTTTGGAAATGCCGCCAAATCTCTCCAGAGTTCATTATGTGTTCCACGTATCACTATTGAGAAAATAAATGCCTAACACAATGCATGTACTAACCTATGAGGAATTAGAACTGGAACCTGATCTTTCTTATTGCGAAGAGCCCATCAAGATTCTTGATATAAGAGAATAAGTGCTGAGAAACTGAATAACTCTTCTGGTAAAAGTTATATGTAGAAACCATAAGATGGAAGAGGCAACGTGGGAACCTGAGGAACTTATGATGAAGAACCACCCAGGTCATTTCATGCGGTAGTATTCTAGAAATTTCAAGGACTAAATTATTTTATAGAGGGGAGAATGTAACACCCCAAGCATCCACGGTATTCTTTCTTTTGAATAATACAGTAGCATGTGTTGTACGCAGCTTCGAGTTCTACCACACACACCACAACCAATCAAACTAGCCGTTAAGAATAGAAATTCCCACATTTTGAAATTTTATAAATTATATATTTCAAAATGGACATAATTTTTGGATTCGGAATATCTAAATTTGCATAGGGTGAAATTTTGGTATTTTTCTGAAAACGTTCAATTTTTTTATGAATAGTGAAAAAACACTAAGTTATAGTTTAAAAACAAATTTTTATTTAAATAGTTATTTTTTTTATTTAAATTTAATTAATTTAAAATTAGATACATAATACCTATATAAGTTAAATCTAATTCATTAGAGTTAGTTTAGAATAATTTTAGAACAATAAAAATTTTATTGAACTATTCACCGTCTTTTACCCACCTCCTAAGAGAATTTGGAAATTAACATAAAACTTAATTTTACCGCTTCTGTGAGTGGAATTTAAAAAATCCTAGAGACATGGTTAATATCAAGGAGTAGTATGTGTATCAATTTGATGAAAATAATTTTTGGTGAATAGTAACTTTTTACCTTATTTACCACGGTTAAAAGTAAATAGGGCAATTAAGGGTAAAAATGATTTTAATATTACCCTAACACGTGTCCTAATTCAATTGGACAACTATATCTTGAACAAAAAGAACCTTAGGAATAAATTAATATCATTTAGGTCCACTTGGATTAGATTAGATCATTTATTATTATTTAATCCAAAGAAGAGTTAAAAGAGGTAAAATCAATGTTTATTTACAGAAAAAAAATTTAATATAGTGTCATACATAAGATATATTCAATTGTAAATATTTATTAGAAAGATAAAAATATTTCCTACATTATGTTATTTTATTTATAATTTTTAGATATTAAATAATTTATTTTATTTACGAAACAATGGTGATGCAGTAATTACCTAATTAATGAAATATTAAAATAATTGATAATATAAATATCAAAATAAATGTAATTTGAGACTTTTTATGAATTAAACTAATTTTCATGGTTAATATTACATATAATGATTAATTATATAAATTTTTTTCGAAGAAGTAATGCTGTTATGAATTTATCAGAAACAAAATACCCAGTAGTGTCAAAATTGACATAAAAGAGTTTTTAAAACAATTATTATATTATTAATTTATATTCAATTCCTGAAAATATAAGGATCGGCCAAGAGACTTATATCATGATAGGTGTATAATTAATGGACAACTTGGTGTCTCTTGGAGGTATATAGTAAGTTTATTAACTATATAATATAAAAATACAAAGTGACATGATAAGTGTCAAACTAATTAACTAAGAGTTAAAATAAAAAGATAAGGTTAATATAATAATCCAGACCTGTATAAATTCTATTGGTTGAGTGGATTTCGACCCATACCCACCTTATCCTTTAAATAATAAACTTTAGAGCCATTATAAACTGAATATGAATTTATTATAAAATAATATTTCTAGCTTTTCCAAAGGTGCTTCTCACCCCTCTTATAAAAGGGAACTCCCCCTTCTCACTAATTCACACATTCAAAGCCTTTGGGCTCCGCCAACCCCTGCCCAAATACTCTCTCAACATACCTCAATTCATCCTAGAGGCCTTAGTTTGATATGAAATTCAACCCAAGTATCCATTTTGATCAAATCAAACAGAAGAACCCGAAGTAGAGGTAATGTATTCACCACCCTCTTTCAAGTTCCATTCTTTTTCAACTTCTTCATTATTTGTTATTCAGATTCTAAAATAATAACTCAATTATCTTATATATAATGTGATGTTATTATAAATATGGTACAACCATATTCATTATTCAATCCATTCTTTGAATGACATGTCACCATACGTGCGTACGTACGACTTACCGTCTCCATGTCGTGGTGTAATTGTTATTCAATAAATTATTATTTGGATGGGTATAATAATGATGTGTAATTCATGTAAATAATAATTATAACATGATAATGATTCTGTATATATGATATACCGTCCAATTATATATTATTTTAATATAAAAAGAATGATATTGTCGCTCGTGCGTACGTACGGACTACCGTCTCCACGAACGCGATGAGATTCATTCTCCATCGTATCATTTGATGATTTAAACATAATTTTTAAGGACTTTATATAATTATGGATATGAATAATATATAACCTATCCATGAAAAACATGTCTTACGTAACAAAACATATAAAATATAATTAGTAAGTTAACACCCGAAACGACGATAATACTAAGATATTATTAACAATGAAATGTTAAAAGATAATATATGATATCATATTAATGTATATGATTATTGTATAAGTTAATAACAATTATTTCACCATTATACAAGCGGTTAACCTAACCCCAACCAATGTAAAGTACAAGGTAAGGGTTTATTTCACAATCTCTTCATTATCCAAGGTTGTTTATACATAATTATCTACTGGGACCTCTTTATCATCCACATCCATGTTTCTTAAAAATGTATTAAAAATCATTATTAATATTTTAAAGACTATGGGATAAAGTAATTTATAACCTCATTGACTTTTTATAATATGTTTATTAATGAATCTTTCTGTCATTTTCCAAACAAGTTCCTTTTTAACCTTTTCGACAGAATGAAGGTAAGAATGTTTTTTTAAATTATACGGCGGGGGTGGCTATTTTCTACCGTCATAAAATCATCGAAGCTTTCCTTAAAATATTATAATAATGTTTTCAAATAAAATGTTTTATTTTATAAATATATGAATCTTAAATGATTTCCAAATAGAAAGAGATATTTCTCTTAAAAGAGTTTTGGTTTCCTCTATGTCAACATCCTTTGATGGATGTTATGTTTATTTGGAGTTTATTTATTATGATACAAAACATCCATATTTAATTGATGGTTTTGTGATATGTTTTTACTGAGGATGTGTTATTTCTATACCATTCATGGTTTATGTAGAAACTATTGACATTTCGTATGCTATTTTTAATACGAATATTTATGTTATGTTTAAACCTGTTCATATGAGGAATGCATTGGACTTAATAAGTGACGGGTGGAGCCCGCTATTGCTTCTAGATGCATAGGTAGGTCTCATGAGACAAAATAGTGTCTTGGCACAAGGCCTTGACAGAATCTTATTTGTATTCATGGCATGAGGCCTTGGCTATGTGGTTATGATAGTCTGGCATTATGAATTCCATCATTATGAAAGTGGTTATTGATATTGAATGTGATTATTAGATTAGTAGAATATACATGTGAATAAGTTAATGGAATTATTTCATATTATTTTTGCCATATTATGTTGAATTTAAAGATTAAAAAGCTTTTTTTAGCTATACATTGCCTTAAATGTTCATTCTTATTTATGAAAGTTCCTGCTATATTATTATCCTTACTAGGCATTTGAGCTCGCCCCCTTTCTATGTTTTATTTTTCACAGGATGTGAAGATGTATTTTATGAATGAACTGCAGGGATAGTATGAGGAGATAAGATTGTGGACTATGGAGACTATATTGTTGTAGATTTAATTTTATGATGTATTGTAAACATTATGAATGTATCTAGTTATTCAATGGCTACTAAACTAATCAGCCTTTAGGGACTTGATCTTTCCTGTGATCATGCCAATGTTATTTAATAATGCACCGACTCTGGGTAATGAGGGTCGGGGAGTTACAATAATTGTGAAATAATTGTTATTAAATTATACAAGAATCATATAAATTAATATGATATCATATATGATCTTTTAACATTGCTTTGTTAAAAATATCTTAGTATTATCGCCGTTTCAGGTGTTAACTGATTCGTTTTTCATTGTATGATTTGTTACATAAGTAATGTTTTTAGGGATAGGATGTATCATATTCATATTAAGAATGATATTAATTCTTTAGAAATTATTTTTAATCATCTAAAAAATTAATCTTGAATGTATACGATGGGGAATGAATCTCATCGCGTTCGTGGAGACTGTAATATGTATGTATGCACGACCGACAATATCATTCATTTGATATTAAAATAATATATAATTACATGGTATATCATATGAACAGAATAATTATTATGTTATATTTATTATTTATATCAATTAAACATCATTATTATACCCATCCAAATAAGAATGTATTGAATAATAATTACACCAGGACATGGAGACGGTAAGCTGTATGTACCCACGTATGATGACATGTCATTCGAAAGATTCATAGAATGATGAATATGGTTGTAACATATTTATAAAAACATCACAGTATATAGATGATTCTAGAGTTATTATTTTAGAATGGATACAACAAAAAGGAGGAAGCAGAAGAAGAACAGAACTTGAAAGAGGTGATGAAGTATTTACCTCTTCTTCGGGTTCTTCCTTTTGATTTGATCAAAAGAGCTTCTTAGGTTGGATTTATTACTAAAGTAAGTCCCCTAGTGTAAATTTAGGACATTCGAGAGGGAATTTTGGTAGGTTTTGTCCAATCCAAATGTCTTTGATGTTGATAATTGGAGAGAAGTTGTAGTGCCCTTTTATAAGAGGGGTGCATGGCACCATAGAAAAATATAGAAATATTATTTTATAATAATATCATGTTCGATTAATAAAGGCTCCAAAATGAATTATTTAATGGATAAGGTGGGTATGGGTCTAAAAAAACTCAAAAAATAAGTTTTATATAGGTTTGGGTCACTATATTGAATTTATTTTTTAGATTTTCACTCTTAGTTAAATAGTTTTGCATTTACCATGTCTCTTTGTATTATTATATTATATGGTTAATAAACATACTATAAAAGTTATAACGAACCCCAAGTGGTTCATTAATGATAAACATATCATTTTATAAGTCTTTTTTCCGATCCTTATATTTTTTGGAATATAATATCAATTTATAATATAATATTTATTTTAAAAACTCTTTTATGCCAATTTTGACACTATTTGGTATTTTTTCTGATAAATTTATAACAGCATTATAATTTCTAAAAAAAATCATGTAACCAACCCTAACATGTCATATTATCCTATAAAATTATTGGAATTCATAAAAAGTTTCAAATTACATTTATTTGGATTTTAAAATATTAATTATTTTAATATTTTATTAATTAGGTAATTACTGTATCATCATTGTGTCATAAATAAATAAAATTATTTAACTTCTAAAAAATAAAAATAAAAATAAATTATTTAAAACACAGTTTTATCTTTCTAATGAATATTTATAATCTAATTTATCTTATGTTTAACCCTATATTAAAAAGGGTTTTTTATTAAACATTGAATTTAGCACTTTTAACTCTTCATTGAATTAAATAATAACAAATTTCCTAATCAACTCCATGTGGACCTAAAGGATCATATGTTATTCATAAGGTTGTTTTTTGGTCAAATTATACATATCCGATAGAATTAGGACATGTGTCAAGGTAATAATAATATCATTTCTTCCCCTAATTACCCTATTTACATTTAACCGTGGTGAATAAAAGTAAAAAGTTACTATTCAAAAAAATAACTTTCATCTTATTAAACCACATTTTACTTTCAGATATCAACTGTGTCTCTTTGATTTTTTGAAATTCAACTCATAGATGTTGTAAAATTATGTTTTATGTAAATTTTCAAATGCTCCCAGGAGGTGGTTAAAGAGGGTAAAAAGTTCAATAATTTTTTTATATATCTACAATTATTATAAACTGACTCTAATGAAATAAATTAAACATATATAAGTATTAAGTATCTATTATGACCAAAATAAATTTAAATAAAATAAATTATTATTTAAATAAAATGTAGTTTTTAAAAAATAACATAGTGTTTTTCACTATTCATCAAAAATTGAATGTTTTCAGAAAAATAAAAACAATCCACCCTAATCGAATTTCAATATTCCGAATCCAAAAAAAAATTCTATTTTACCAATTTCAAAACATATTAGTTGAATTAATTAATTTAAAATTAATTCTCATTGGCAAAACAAAAAATCGTATTTTTATGAAATAATAACTATCAAATGATTGACACTGGTTTATGTCTAATTTCAAAGTGAAATTAATTACAATGATAATAATTGGATTAAATGGTAAAAATATAATCTAATTCTACTTCAAAACCATTGAAATTTATAATTCAACACTATAAATTATTGTGATTAAAAAAGTTTTTTTAGTTAAAATATAGTATTTTTTTACTATTCACTCCAATATAAAAGCTATCAGAAAAACACCAAAAATGTATTGAAACTAAATTAATATGCCCCTATTCTAAAGAATAAGTTTATTTAATCAAATTTAATATATAGATGTTTTAAAATATTTGATTTAAAAAGGGCTTTCCATTAAAAGGTGGTAAAATTGTATTTTTTGAAAAATACTTCTTTTATCAGAAAAAAATGAAATTGTTCTTACATTATGTCTATGAAACTCATAATATGGATTCTAAGATTATAAGTATTAATTAAGGATCAAAATTTTGTTAATACTATTCATAACTGCTTTTGAACGGCTAGTTTGGTATGTCGTGGTGTGCATGAACTCATTGTTGCGTGTAGTGCAAGTTATTGAATTACATTGAAGAAAAATTATGTACAATGAAATCTTGGGGTGTTACAATGTGAAAGATAAATATTGGGTAATAACTTGTTTACTAATTATATATAATTTTTTTTATAATCAAGAGTATTACATTGATTGTGGTCCACAATATTAATAATTATAATCATCAAATTGTTATTTCTTTCATTAATCAATTATAAATCTATGACCAATCATGATAGATGGTTTTTTAGAAAATAATAATGTTATGATCCCAAATAAGGTAGGTCTTACATACACATGAGTAACATTTCCATTTTTAATAGATCATTAAGGATTGAAGGTATGTAAAATATTATTCTCAAATAATTATTCTAAAATTATAAATATTACAATATTTATTTAAATATAATTATACATATCGTCCATGTGGTGTGTTAACGAAAAGTGGGAGACACATCTCATTCCGAAGGCGGTATTCCACACATACTCAAACAATGTTATCATCATTCAGTGATTGAAATGAAAATAATGAAAATTATATATTAACTTTTATTAATTATTAATATTATCTGAATACAAGTATTATCTCATTTATATAATTTTTATTTATTAACTTTATTATAATTTTCATCCATGAAAAGGGTTTTTGAAAATGAATCACATGGCTTTAGGATGAGGTAGATCTCCATACAAATAAACTAAATTATCATATCCCATACGGAATAGAAAGTAAAAAAATGAAATATTTGATATAATGAATCCGTATATACAATAAATTTAAAAACATCATATATATACTTTAAATCCACTATTATTAAAAATTTTGAGATGTGGAAATAGGAAACCAAATGGCATTAGATCGTGAGGTGGCAGTCCACTATACACATGAATAAGTATTTTGTAAAACATTTTATAGAAATAGATATTGTTATAGGAAAATAAATTAAAAATCCCAATTATATACAGTAAAATTATTTTATTATATCATAAGGATTTAATATTCATTTTGGGAGGAATAGAAATATAAGAAAATAAATGCCTTAATTGATTAATTTTAACTCTTCTAAGGGTATCCTTCTAAATATTCCACTAAAATCATTCATAGTTTTAATTAACCCCCAAAATAATACATCATTTAGAATATGTAGAAATTTATTAAGTGATGTTTCTAGATATTTCTGTATCCATAATTTTTTTTTGAGGTGTTGGTAATAGATGTGATGGTGTGGCCTTTTATAACTGAGGTGAGTGGAAGAGTTTAATTTTTCAAATGAAAGGTGTACCCAATGTTTTCATATGGATAAATGAACTAAAATGAAATATTCTAAAGTACTAGAAAATATAGTTTCAAAATATATCTATATAAATTGTAGTTTACTTGTTTTTTGTTATTTTGAAACTTTATTTTAAGGAATAACCCCTGTGAAACACCATTTTTACCTTAACCCTTGAAAATAATTTTTTTTATTTTTATTAATCATTATTGTGAAAAAATTATGCTCAGCATATTATATGATATAAATTATCTAGATTTTGAAAATTTAATACATTTTTCCAAATTTCATTCAAATAATTTGTACAAATTAATTAAAAATTAATCTTGTTGACGTGATATGGAAGTATATTTTTAAGGTCAAAATATTCAAAAGTTTAAAAGGTTTTATATGACATTTAAATGTTAATTTTTTGAAATATGACCAAATTTAATTAATATATGTCTAATTGGACTATTTATTTTTCAAAACAAATTTAGAATATTAATTTTATTGATAATTTAAAAGAAATTGCAGTTTCCAATTAAATTTCCAAATTTCGTAACATTAATAAAAAAAATTCTTCTCTACAAACACTAAATAAGTAACACTAACATAATTTTTACAATAAAATTTAAAAAATTTATGTTTCTTCTTTCAAATAAATTTTTTATATTTGGAGAAAATCAAATTTAAATAAAAAATGATAAATTTGATGAAAATGTGGGTTTTCGAGAAGTGTATATTTTTTCAACAATAATATGATTTTATATTTACTCTATTTCAAATAATAATAATTATAATACTATAAATTATAATTCCGTCATATATAATATATGAATTCCATTATAATATTTCCTCATTAGTTATATATTATTTAATTGAAATAGGGAAAAATTATTCACTCTATTTTTTTTTTAAAAAATCCAATTTTTTAAATCCAAAAAATAAATAAATAGTAATCTGAAATAAATAGTTGATTCAAAATAAATTATTTGTATTTAATGAAAAAACAACTATTTTTTAAAATTAAAAATAATGGGGGTATTAATATTACATAATTTATGATATTAGATAATTTTTTTACAAAAAATCTTATTTTTCATAATTCACCAAAAGATAAAGAATTTCTGAATATTCCTAAAAATTTCACAAAAATTTATTTTTTATATTATAATTTTAAAGATAAATTTAAAATTATCTTACATGTTGTATAATATATATATAACATAATAAAAATATTTTCTCTTAAAAATAAATTAAAATCATTTCTAATGAAAACAAAATTTTTGATGAATATAATTACTTTACAAAAAAATCATTGACTATATATTTAATGATTATGAATAATTTTTATTGAGTATGATATTTATATTTATATTTCATAAAATATTTAATAATATTCATACCTTCATATTTAAGGTAAATGTTATGATATCCATATTTAAAATAATATTATTTCATGGTTTATAAAATCGTAGTTTGTGTATGAAACACACATTTGAAGAAACATGTTATTTCTTGAAAAACATGATAAAAATGGTATTTCATTTAATTAAATTTTTTGACGTTGATTCATGTAACAAAAAATCTAAAAGGAAAAATTTAATTGAAAAAAAAATAAATTTTACAAAATCTGAGGGTGTTGCATTCTACCACCTGTAAAATGATTTTTGCCTTAAATTTCATCCATGTCATCAGTAATTTATTATTTATAAATTCATTCATAGAATCCAACATTGTAATTAGGGGTAAATAAAAATATTCTTGAAAAATAAAAAGGGATGTGTGAAGGTCATCTAGAATAATACATACTAGGTTTCAAAATTGGATATCATAATATGGAAGTGAAAAAACATGGACATAGAAGAGTAAAATAACACCTAGATACCCCTAGATATGGACATATAAAATTATAAGGATAATGTTTGCGACAATAAAGCTTCCATCTATATATGCATGAAAAATGTAATTTATACAATATAAATTTGAAAAAATATGATTTTTTTCCAAATTTTTTTCCAAATGTTTGGTACATCAAAATTATTCTAGAATTAGGTCATATGATGATTTACATACTTTATATCCTTTTATTTCATAGGTAAAAGTTCATCCATTGGTTTTGGTTTGATCAATTTTAACTCTATATATTATGTATTTCACATCTTTGATGTACTATATAACATCCATAAAAATATAATAAGGCATTCCATCCATCTCTTAATAAAAATATGAAAAAAATCATAACAATTACAGATAAATCTTCACATTGTGAAGTAATATATTAATCTTTAAAACCACTTCTAGTGATCAAAATAAACCATCCCAAAAATGGTTATCCTTATCATCTTTTAAATATTCAAAAATTTAAATACTCTAAATAAATTTATTAATATACCCTTTAAATTAATACTCCAAACACTTCAATAGAAACGCTGTTTAGCGGCAGTTATTTTTTCATTTAGCGACATTTTAAACTGCCGCTACATGGTTTGGTGGCGGTTTTTGTAAGCCGAAATGTAATACGGTGTCTCCAATATATTAGTGTCAGCTATTTCTATTTCATGGTGGTTTAAGGAAAGGGTCGTAGCTGCCTCATTTCATGGCGGTTTTACTGTGTTTAGCGGCGGTTTTTACGAGCCCTTGAAATCATTTTATTCATGACGGTTATAACCAACCTGAATAAACTCAAAACAAATGATTGTAAAACCACCTCTGAAGTCACGATAACCGCCACTAAATAAGAATCTATGATGTGAATATATAGCGGCGATTAAAAACACCGCGAAACGTAATTTGTTTTACGTTTCATGGTAGTTTTCATGGTTTAGCGGTTGTTTAAACCGCCGCCAATATACATTTTGTGGCCGTTTAAACCGCCACTAAAAGCTGGCTTGAAAAAAAAATCTCCCACTGCATCACTTACCTCAAAGAAAAATCAAAACATAAATAACATATTTTACATACCAATAGAAAACAAGAAACAACAACCTAGCAAATCGGAATAGAATAAATTGAAAAAAATAAGTAAACATTGACGTGCTATATAAGAATGAAGAATATTGTACATACCAACATACAACAAGAAACATCAACCTATGAAATCAGTATAGAATAAAATGAAAAAAATATATATGATATAATCAACTATAAAACATAGGTACATTATTTTAACACGCTCCAAGCATGCATCTAGCTGGTCCTTCTTCATCCCCCATAATATATATAACTTGAAAATGAAACATTAGATCTACATGTGTGTCGGTGTTCCCGTATAGGGAGTGAGTGTAATACACAGTTATATTTACAATGTGTGGGCCTCCTAATTGGTTTAATAACCCAAATATACAATCACCACACACATATAATATAGCAGGTGTCTTAGAGAAGCTCATGTGTTATCCTCACTCAATACCGTATTGTGAACTTTTATGTAACACAACTAATCTTCTATTATCTTATTTCTTAAAAAAATCATGATACACAAAAACATTATGTTCTATTATATCATTATTTAAAATAATTATTGAGATACATTATTGTAATCACCTTATAAACCTCGTAGGAGGACTCTAAAATTCATTACACATGTCATTTCTACACAATTATAATCTACAATGAATCATGTCACATTACCTTAAAATGCATGCCTTCAATTATATTGTATTTTATTCCTCTTAACGAGGATAAAATATACTCCCATCTGAGGTTCAATCCCAACATCAAGAAACAGGCTATTATTCTTATGTGATAAGAATAATATGAATCACTTTTACAAAATACCATAGTTAAAGACTCTAGTATTAGAGTCTTTATATAGACCTTAATTTTAGATACCCCTCCTAGTATCGCAATATCATATCCACCTTCATGTTTTATGCCCCAGACTCTTAATCATTCATCCATTATCATCATACCAACATATATGATATTAAAAACAATATATGGTCCCTCTAATAGGTGTAGTCCACAACCATACCTTCTCAAAATTAGTCATTGAAGACCAAGATGAAACTGAAATGGAAACTAATTTTAAATTCAAACACTATCTATTTCTAGGTACCTTTCACAAAGTGTTCCCCTTCACAATAAGTTAAGATTCTTGAAATATTTCTATTTAAAATGAACATAAGTTGTATGATGTATCCCACTAATCATAAATAAACTATTTGTGTTGTCATTTTATTTATAGAGATTCATATGATGCTCATCGTATGGTCCTGATCCCAACAATGAAAACAATTACGGCCTCTTTGAATGGAGAAAAATGAATAATTTCCTAACTATGTGTCTCTAAATAAATTAATCATAAACATGTATTATATGTGTGATTAACCAAAAAATCATATATTTTCATATCTAGACAGATTCAGAGAGATCATAGGAATAGGGGTAACTCGTTAAAAACTAGTAGTTTGGTATTATTCATTGAAATATCATTAATCTATAAGGGAATCCAATAATTAAAATGATTCTACCCAAAGAATATTTGATGATCCCAAAATCTCACACCTTTTACAAATACTTATTTTGAAGAATCTATAGTATGAATCACTAGTGAACACTTTTCATTGTAATTTAGTTCTAAAAGGACATCCATACAAAATATTCATATACATGGAAGCCCATTGGAGGTTCTCATCAAAAAATAGATAACCTAACATGAATCCATTAACATGTAATTGTATTGATAAACTATGAACACTTACATTTGATGATGTATTGATGGGTTTCTTAATTGTGTTTCCTTATCAATACCTTCATCACATCCTTCAATTAAAATTTAATCACAAAATGCACCAATTATGTTTAAGAGAAAAAACAAGTTGATAGTACCCATCAGGAACACAATGGTGAGGCATGAAAACAATTGTTATGTCATACATATGACTCAATTTCTAAGAATATATGTTCCCCATACCCAGACATACATTGTCTCATATCCTTGTAAAATGAGTGCACGATGATTCACAACTTATTTCAGGAATACCATCTAAATGGATCTATCCTGAAATTATATTAAACTCATGGTAATCTATAGGGAATAATTCCCCACAGGATGTCCAACTAAAAATATTCTATGGAAAAACCATTGGTCCATAATCTCACATCCAACCTTTTTGTATCCATTATATAGATTATGAGAACACATTCATCTATTATAATATAGATCTGGATAAATATGTCCACCATAAATTAGAAATCACCTTATAACTTCATTATGAGTATCATGTTCACTCTAGTAATTTTAATTAACATGTTACCTTGAGTACTCAAGAAGATATATAAGGGGTTTTTCCCTATTTTCTTTACTCGAGAATCTAAAAGTTGATCCCACTGGGGATATCCAACCACTGATACTCAAGAGTATTTTTATACCCTTACTAGTTTAAACACACTTGAGGCCCATTAGAATATCCTGATAATATACTATTGATGGATGCAATGCTCTAATATCTAAAAGCATCATAATCTATCCTAAGTGACCTTTGTGACTACTAAATTAAAAATGAAAAACATAACCCACATGGGTGGGGGAATTTTTTTATCATTTTTTCCTCATGGTCATCTCTAGTATCATTCATCCTATGGGATCACACCCAAATTAATGACATCCCTCTTACAATATAAATATGTGTTTTCTATTGGTGGTTACACATTAATATATTTCTTCAATTTCAACCCAACTAATGTTTGGAAACATGATTATATTGAGTATGAAAAAGGTGTGGATGAATCCACTACCCCCTCACCACTAAAAAATAGTAAAACCATCTTAACATAAGAGATTATTACATAGTTCAAATTCAAAATAGTATAACATGTGAAAATCAATATTATATTTCTACAGGGAAATACCCATTATGTATGGTGATTTGGTTGATTTTATCATAACTCATTTATCTAATATTATCTAATAATAGTAGATTAATCAATCAATAATGGTCGATCTTAGATTTCCAACTTGATTAGGATCAAATAAATTGATTCATATTACCACAACATTAAGGTTTAATATATAGTTACCTTCATGGGGTATATATCTCAATCAATATAAGGAAATTATCCCAATGGTATTTTAGGATGTAGTATCTTAGGAGTCGGTGGATTCCTTCACTTCTTATATGGATTCCATTTTGTTTTGATGTTAATGAGTACAACCTTAGTGGAATTTATTACTTGAGTGTGAGGATTCAAATCCTATAGCACCCATATTTGGAACGTCTTTCTTATTGATATTCGATATAATGGCAGATCTATATATGTATATTAGATGTTTTTAATTGCAATGTGTTGCAATGTTTGGTTCCCTAGAATAAAGAAAAGATTCACTACAAGAGAAATTCCATTTAGCGGCGGTCTATTACCACTCATAGGGTCCTCCCAGTAAGACAAATTACAAGGGCATCACCAAAGTGTCCACAACACTATCCCCTTGATCACTATGAAATTACCAAATTTGTTCAACACATCAACAATGCGTTTAACTCCTAGTAATCCAAAATCTCGACTTCCAATTAAAAAACATGACTAAATGGAATGATGTATACCACACTCTAGAAATCAATACATTTAAATGAAACATCAGAAATCAATAAAACACATAAAAGGAAACTTGAGAAATCAAGGAAATTTTAGGACATGAAATTTTTTGGTGGAAACTATATGACACAAATGTTACATATACAAACCACTTGTTCCCATATTTTTTCAACACATGAACAATACAACTACTCATAGTCCGATGATGCATCATCACCCTCACCACCTTCATCACAACTTTTTGTTGTCAACAGTAAAAACATTTTATTGAAAATTAAATACAGTTGCATATTTATATTAAAACATAAAACCAATGAAAGTTATAAAACCAAATTATTTTAATTTTTTGTGATTTACCTACATACCACCAGTCGATAAACTACCATTGGGGGAATACTTGCTAATATGGTGACATATTTCAATCAACTCTTTCTGCAAAACATATATCTAATCCCCTTACTGGTGAACTGTGTTTCATAGAGAAACAATCTCTTTCTAAGAATCTCCGGGTATGGGATGACTAAATCTCGGAGTAGATACATCTTCCATCCCCGGTGGCCTTCTAGAATCCTCAGATGGTATGGGTCCCAAACCCATCCTGTGCACTCTCCCAGGATGCTCCTTCCCAAGGACATTAGCAACTAGGTCATCCTGGGAGACTGAGTAGTACTGCGCCGGATTGGCATCCCCTAGTTATTTCATTTTTACTTATAAATAAAATATCAATATACATTAACATAATAAAAACTGATAATAAGTTATTATAATAAAAAATTGAATTCATACCCCAACTTCTTTAGCAGGCTAATTAACAAAACTTCAATCTGATTTCTTGTGAACATCCAACCATAGTTCAGTTCGGGATGTTTTATGCCCTAAACTCGGTGACTTCATTAAGCAAAGATAAATAAACTATTCAATATATAAAAAAGATAATATTGTCTTATAAATATTTAAACTAATTAAAAGATTACTAATGTAATATGGCTTCTAGAAAATCTTTTTAAGCCCAAAGTGTGAGGGAAGACTTTCTTAGCCCTGCTTGATTCATTCTGTCTTGAGAGATCCTGAAATAAATTAAATTAAATTTAATAGTAATGTATTCAATGTCATGTCCTCTTCATATACATATATAAATGTAAAATTAGGATAATATAATTATATATATTTCAATACCATCTGCTTCTAATCACGATGTTTGTCAACAAAAACATTCCACTATTCCTTCAGTACCCCACTGGGTAGCTTCTCATACATTTGTTGCACGGTCAACGAGGTATCGTTGACATCACACAACAATATCCATTTGAAATATTTCTATTTCTTACCTAGATTTTTCAACGTCCACTTTTGTGCTATCACATTAGAAACAGTAAAGTGGAAGAACATCTGTATACAGGAATTAGTTTTGAACATATTAGTAACAATACATTCAGTTAAACCATTATGTAATAAATTTACCTTTATTTGAGAATCAAAAACATCATTTTTTCATCTTGGAGTCATATGTCTCCAATAATTATATGAAATAGAAAGGGAAATGGGCTCTGCTGCTAGTTGGCCTAGAATATGTCCAAGTAACCCTGCGATGTCATCCGTCGGGACCCCATAAGAATCAAATGGCACAATTATCTTCTTGCCAGTCATATTCCAAACATCTGAACTTTTTATGTTTTTCTCCACGATTTTATTTTTGTCATCTTCAATGAGGAAACAATTAGTATAAACAATCAAAAATAAATATATTTAATTTAAATTTGTACCTTTGACAATGACACTCCAGTATGCCCGTGATGAACTGGAAGGGGCATGTCGCTACCCCACTGCTAAGGCTCATGAAGGTGGAGTCGATGAATCACCCACTAATGGGACATCCAAAGTTGGTGTGAGAGATAGTGCAAGGGGAGATGGTGTAGGGGTGTAGGCAACTGGTGCCTCAGATGTCGTGGGGACGGAGCTAGATGGATCATCATCTGTCTCATTTTAAGATGAAATAGTGTACCTCTTCCTCCTTGGCATTCCTATCATTTAATCAAATAAAATTAAGATTAGAATTTATATTTCATAAAAATTATGTAGAAACAAAATTAAAATTGATAATAGATGCCCAGTACTAACAGACAAAATATATATAACAATGATAATGAATGACTGCAGAAATGAAACAAGTGGTTAATGAATAAATAAATAATTGAATATACAATCATTTTCACCTTATATCATTTTTTTTCCTGCACCATTTCTTCATCCACTTCATCAATCATTTCTAGAAAGATATTTTCAATATCATGATGGACTAATAATTCTGCTTCCTGTTGCTGATTAAATCCAATTTCAGAGGTCAAATATTCCACTCCATCACCCATATCTTACAAATCTCTTTGTATTACATGAGAAACTACACGACACCCTTCATAGACAACATCATTTACATAATATACCATTTTTGCTTGCGATGATAATATATATGGATCATGCAGCTCAGGATCACCAACATCCATCCAGAGAGATATGTTCATAGAAGAAAATTGAAAGGAATCTCTTTTAACACCTCTGATAATATTAGACCATTTTCAATTTAATAAAACAAAAAAAATATATGTGTTAGTTTAATCCAGTAACACCATATAGTTTTCCATAGTATTCCACTTCATCAAATGTAAATATACCACTCATCTATGTTTTCAATCCCACTTTTTGATCGAGTGTACAAAATCTAAATCCATTCACATTCTAAGCGTTGAAATTTCTAACTTGGTTTATAGGACCTCTAGAAAGATACATCAAATCTTCTTACACCTCTACTCGAGTATCAGTATTCAAGATCTGAAAACAGAAATATACTTTATTAAATTTACAATATGTATGTGTCAAACTAATATTAATATTTATTTCAATATTTATGAACTTACACATCGTGAAAACCATTATACAAGATCATTATTAACATCTTTCCTTATATCATTCTAAATTCATGTTCGGACTCTCATTCGTCATTTTTTTTATATCCTAAACTCTTCAATAAATGGAACTACAATTTCCCTATTCAGGAACATATATCTATGTGACTGTAATAATTCTAATTCAGTTGGTGTCACATTTGAGGTCCTCCCCACTGATCAACCATTAGCATGAAATATTTTGGATTTCTTATGTATTTGAGATTTATTTGATGTGTCATCAACATGTCCAACTCGATTAAATATTGTATCAGTATCATCTAGGTATCGAGAACAAAAGTTTCGACACTCCTCATCCAAATAGCCTTCACCAATAATGCCTTCTGTTTGAGCTTTATTTCTCACGTATGATTTCAAATGCCCAAGAAATATGTGAAATAAAATAAACATAATTATGCATTTAATTAAGTACAAAAAATAGTTTACTTAACTGAAAAACTTATAAATAAAGTACCTCTCAATTAGATATATGCATCGATAATGAACATGGCCTCCTAATTTAGCTTCCTCAACTAAATGCACAGTTAAATGAATTATTACATTAAAAAATGATGGGGGAAAGATCATCTCTATTACACAAAGGGTCAACAAAAACCATTCAAGTAGGTTGTCAAGCTGAAATGGATGTAGAGTTTTCTCACATAGTTGTCTGAAAAATGTGTAGAATTAGAGTACAACATCATTAATTTTTTGATTTAATAATATATGCAATTCAAATGGTAGTAACTATTGTAACAAAATATGTGAATCGTGACTTTTAAATCCATGTAACTTACGATTCATCAAGTCAAAACACCTCGATATGTTACTTAAATAACCATAAGATACCTTAACATTCTTTAACATTCGACAAAATCTATCTTTGCGCCAAATTTTCATTGCAAAAATTTTCGTAGGATACTTTTCATTCTCATCTGGCCAGAGGTCACGTTTTATGTTCATTGCATATAAGTATTTGAAAGCATTGAGACGATCCTTCATCTTTCCATGATTATTAAGCAATGTGAAAATCAAATTGTCATGGATATTATTCTCAATATGCATCACATCCAGATTATGCCACAAAAAATTAAATTCCAAATACAGAAGTGCGAAGAATATACTTTTTTTCTTCCATTGTTGTGTTCTGATTTCTCTTTACGATGCACTTCGGGCCTGTTATCTTCTATCATTCAAATGATGAACCTCCCAAAATTTTGTTTCAACATTTTCATGCCATGTCAATATTTCAAAACCAGTTAACAACTTTGGATGTGGTCTATGATCAATGGAACCATTAAATTTTGATCTGTTCAACCGAAATCAATGAGATGAATCGAGAAATCATTGATGACACAAGAAGAACCATTTTCTACTGTGACGTAGCCTTTTGGGCTCAAAATCAATGTTACAAACCGGACAATCCAAACCCATGTAAGTGCTCCAACTAGAAAAATTAAAAATCCCAAGGAAGTCACTAATGGTCCATATTAAAGCATCATGAATTTTGAGCATTGTTTTAGAAGAAGCATCAAATGTCTCAACAATGTTTCTCCATAACTCCTGCAATTTGTCAATCAAAGGCTGCAAGTATACATCAATATCATTTCCATTCATTTTTTCCTCGAATAATCATCGAAAGGAAAAAAGATGTTTGTTTCATACACATCCACAGAGGAAAATTATATGGTATCAATACAACCAGCCAAATGCTATAACTGGTACTCAAAGTCCCAAATGTGTTGAATCCATCAACATCCAATCCGAATCGAACATTCCTAGGATCAACTGAGAATCTAGATGTAATGAATCAAATGTATTTCATGATTGGGAATCTCATGGAAGTCTCATTAACCCATCATTTTTATTATCTACAGAATTCCACTTCATGTAATCAGCGGTTTTCGATGACATAAATAAAATTTTCAATCGAGGATTTAAAGACAAGTAACGCAAAACCTTTGCAGATGTGCTCCTTTTCTTCTTCTCCATGAAATTACGTTCATTTGGACTTCAAACATCACCCTTTTCCTACCATCTAGAGGAAGAACATTTCTTGATATTATGTCTACATGAATCCTCTCCCCAATAAAGCATACAATCATTGGGACACACATGTATTTTTTTTTATAATTTAGACCAAGAATGTAAACAATATTTTTCATATCATAAAATGATTATGGGATTTGTTATTTAGGAAATGAATAACGAATCAATTCCAATGTCATGTACATTTCCTTATTTGTAATTCCACATAGATATTTGATATGGTACAACATCATCATAAATGAATGCTTTGAATATTTCAAACACCCACTATACAACTCTTGGCTTCCATCGTCAACTAAATCATGAAACACATTTTCCTCAGTGATGTTTTCTCTTACATTTGGATCTATGAATCATGAGGAGGAATCAATGATATGTTACAATCTTGATCTTCCTGTGTTACAGTCTCAAAAACGTCACTCATCAGGTTTCAATTTATAGCACCTTCTTCTGGTTGTTCTAATATGTTTTGATGCAGATAGTGGTGCCTTGCAGTGCCGAATGCATAATTTATGAGGTTTTTCATTTAATTTTCCATTGCGACGAACATGGGAGCTCATTCTGTGGATAAACATCTGTGCTCAATCTTTCCATAACATTCTATTCTCCCTGCCAAATCCAACAGAAATATTGACCAGGGAATTGCTTCAGTATTAAATGTTCATAAACTTCATCTCTCTTCAACCATGTTCTAAAATACATTTAGGATAGAATCATCTTATTCTCTCTTCAACGGATCGATTAGAAATTGAAAATTCTTATAACTCATTCAAACCCTTAACATACTATTGTGTGTTCCTCAGTAATATGATCCAACATTTATCCATGTATATCACAATGTGCCTACACAATAAAAATATTAAAACACATAGTTACTACTAAATATAGAATTAGATTCATATATAAGATAATGTAATATTACATAAAAATAATATAATAATGACGAGACCCTGAGTTAGATATGAACCCTCTAGTGTTTGGGATAGGGGAAGTTTCTTTGGTAAAGAGAAACATTTTTCTAACACTGTGGTTGCTACATTACCACGAAAACCAAAGCACATTGTTAATTTAGAATAACCCCAACCTATGTTCTCTATAGAGTCTTCATATAAAACTATATTATCGAATAAATATATTATAAATAATGTTTAGGGAAACCATTATGATGCTTACAAAACTCAACACATTGTTAATTTAGAGTGGCAAGAACCATGTGACGGATGGTAGTCTTGAGAAATGATAAGTGGTAGTGTTCATGCAAATGCATGATGAAATAACATGGCAGATTAGGTTTTTATTTTCTACGAACCTTGTGTAGATTGAATTCCTAGACCTATCTTTGGAGTATTCACATAAGTGTGGTGGTGTGACTTGAGGGTGATTTGGATCATATATCTGTTAGCGCTCATGAGTGGAGAATTTGGGTTAAATGGGACGATCGAGGATCTGATCATGGTGTTGAACTACGAGTCAGATTCAGACACCGGTGTTGGAATTGAACATTTTTGTTATTCCTTGAATTTTAAGGCATCGTGGTCGGGATATGATAGTGCATTTGTGGGTGGGATTGAGTGCCTTGGGTATAATTCATCTAGAGAAGGAATTACTAGTTTTGTTTCATAATAATTGATGTGGTAAGGTGGAGACCACATCAGAAATGGCGTTCATGATGCAGATGATGTGGTTTGGGGATCAAACTAGGGTATTCAAAGAATAGTTGATGTGTCTGGGCTTGGTGTTTGGAGTTTCATAGTAGAACCATGTTGGGAATTTGGAGATGAAATTTGAGGTTTTGGTACTATTATGTAGGACAAATATTGATAATGTTTTAGTGACAAATATTTTGTTTAATATAAAGAACATGTTAACACACATATAATTCATTATATCAAAACACAGAAAGCATCAAAACTTTTTAACCAACATAGAATTGGGTTCCAACATTAAATCACATCAAGGGATCCATATTTCAAATTATATGGAAACAAAAACTCATCATGAAAATAAATTAATTAAGCACCCAATGAACATGTTCAAGGTAGCATTCTATCAAATCAAGAAATTCAACAACAATGACTATAAATTATGAAGGTCACAACTAGAAATATAAAACAACACCCAATAATTAAATAAACAATAGATAGAAAATGATCCAACCATAACTTCATACCAACCATTCCATCATTCTAAACTCATTTTCACAGCAACCATATCTTTCGTATATGTTTATCTAGAATCCACCCAAGGATATCAATGAAGCCACCAAAAATACAAGATCATAGATTTAAGAAAACATTTCACCAACATGGAATGGAAATATTTAATCAATAAAGATCAATGAACATTATATAATATAAAAACAAGAAAATTATTAGAAATCAAACCTTAGGTTTCATGTAGGTCATCAGGGAAGAAGGGCCGTCAGGGTCGTCGGGGGCCGGGGTTGCCGGGGTCGAGGGGTCACCAGGGTCGCGGGGTCACCGGGTTCGCGGGGGGATGGGGTCATGGGGAAAGCGGGGGGCCAGGGGAAGTGGGGTCACTAGGTGAGAAGGAGGGTCGATGTGGGGGGGGAGGTTCGTCAGTGTAAAAAAACATTTTTTCGCAGAGGTTTTTTATAAACCACCATGAAACTATATTAAAAAAAGGTTTAGCGGCAGTTCACAAAACCGCCGCTAAACAACCGCCACTAATTGAAAATTCTGTTGTAGTGAAATATAATTTAGAATTTTTTAATGGTCACATACCAAGTTTTTCAAAAAATGGTTATATGTTATCTTGATTCATGGTAATTATAAAAATTTACATAAAATCTCAAAGGAAACATCCATTCTTCCTCAATTTTTGAATAATATAATAGATTATTTAACATCTTCAATGTATCTAATAATTTTGTAAACAACATCATGGATAACATAATCATCTTATTCTACAAATAATTAATCATTTTTCTAATGTCCCAAATTTTTCTATGAATTATTATACAATAATATATGTAATTAATCTCAAACCAGGTGTTGAGACATTGTGTAATTTCTAGGGCTCATGTTCCCTGAATAATTCTTTGAAATATATGAAATATATGGAATATATTATACAAAACCTACAAGCAGTTTTAATGAAAAATTGTAACAACATCTAAAGGATTCTAGGATCAGAAATATGAGGTCACTGTTGTATTCATAGTAGCGACATTTCCCTAGGCGAGGCCTAACATCATCCAGTGTGGGTTAACCATGAATGAAATTTTTTTATGGTTTAAATAAATAAAATAAATTAATAAATAAAATTATTTTAATTTTACGCAATGTTGTAGAGACACGATTTCAGGTTTTTAAATAAGAAAAATCCCGTCTATAGGCTCATAACATAGGAAAACTTGGTGGAGGCTCTAGAGTGAACCTGAATAATTCTCTCGAACACAAACCACGATGGGGCCTTGGATCAAAAATCAAAAAATACTTCATTGATGAATCTTGCCAACGACATCAACATGACAAACAATCTTCTTCAACGGATGATCCAACCCAGAGATAGGTCGTGTAATTTCACTTACTTCTATATTTTTCGTAAACTCAATGTCAAACATAGATCAACCCAGGAACTGGTTGACCCATGGTTTGATCATTTTTGTTGTATGAGTGATTGGGGGTTTGATTTTGGTTTTGAATTAGATCATTTCATCTGTCCTAAAAAATGGATGAAGTTCGCAATGAATAACAACCAAGGATCATTCCTTGGGGTTTTTCTTTGTGATTTCTTCCCCGATTATCTCTTTGTATTCTTCATTCCTTTCAAGGATATGAAGGAATGATCATTGCACCTTTTATTCGTGGAAAAATGGTCAATGATTTTTGATCCATAATATGGAAGACCTAGAATAGGTTTTTTGATTATGGTGATGAACGGATCAATGTTTTAAACATTATATCATTCGTCAAGCATTCTCCATGCGGGATAATCAAATTTGTATTTCTAGGTGGTTTGGATACATGAAATATACAGAATTGTTAATGGCATGAGAAGACAATGTTGGATCAAAATTTTCTCAATGTGGTGTGGGTAGAATAGTGTCCAAATAACTAAAGAAGACAATTGATGAAGACAACAGTGAATCTAGAAAATCTAGATGAACAAGGTGTGTAGTTTAGAATATACAGTGTGTGGGCCAAACTGAGCATCATCTAGACTTTCAAGAGGTAGGGAAGTGACACATTGTGTGTTACACTTGTCGGATTGTGTTGGGGACCTTCCTTGGTACTCGACATGTATCATGGAGGATGCACATACAAGGGGTGGAGGACAAGATGTGACTACATGGCATGCACCCCACCACATAGATTTGTTGAGCCGGTTACGTGAATAACCACGTGTACTTGTAAAAAGTTAGGAAGAAATGGTTTGACACGGTTTATCAGCACACAGACAGAGTAATAGTGTGGACCCTAGTTTACGGGTAATGGAATGTGTCAATTCCACATAGTATGTACCCATCTTTTACATGATAGGTTCTTCGGAATCGGTCTATTGTACATGGGAAGTACCCGAAGTCAAAGGACATAGAATGTGACCCTTATACAGACATTTTACCCTTTTTAAAATGGATTTAACTCATTTTACACCATATATTGGACATGTTTTTTTTGGTTAGTGACCCTTTATCGTTCCCCAAAAGATTAGTTGGTATCATTTCCCATCAGGATTTGTATGACCACCCTTCTACAATAATTTCTGGATAGAGTCGGGAGTCCCTTCCAGGAGGACCATAATAACATCCTCTATCAATTTTTATGAACTAAGTAGAGTTAGTTTATAAATCAAAAAAAATCCTAATGGACTCCAGTCCTCTACATAGAAGGTGAATCTAGATGAGTTGTGGTATATTCCACTACCCTAGAAGTGATCCTCATTCATGTATCAGGATCTACCACACTCATGAATTTAGTTATCCTAGAGCGAGTGTATCATATTCTCTCACCAGATATATCAGATTCATTCTCTCTCTCTCAACAAAGTTCTCAAAAAAATTATTACTCATGAGGACGTCATTTATGTCATCAGACTCAGGATTGAGTTCCTCAAGATGAGTGCTTCATATAATCTTCAGATTGAATCATTAGTATAGATGTGTGGTTTTTTTGACAAACCATTAGACTACGGGTCTAGGTTTGTAGTATATATAGATATGTTTTTACAATATATACTATATAAATAAATTATTTTGATATGACTATAACTTTACTTTTTGTATTGGTTTGTGGATTTTTTGTGTTCATACTGAGTATGGTTATATTCCCCACTAAATGGTCATTCATCATATGTGTTGTGTCTTGCGCAGGTGAGAATCCATTTCATACATTCCATGGTGGACCAGAAGCAGAAAATTATTTGTGAGTTCCATACACGATGAGGATTAACTATAGATTTGAGAACCGGCATTAGTACCTATCTTGTTTACTGGTTAGCCTCTGTAGCTTACAAACTCCTTCTTTTAGTGGAATTTTATTCGGTCCTAGTTTTATTCTCCACATTTTACTTTCTGTTGTACTGTATTGGTTGTTTTTAGTAGTTTGCATTAATTTTTTCTCTTGTATGTTTTTATATTTCAGAATTTGTGAGCATGAAAATGTGTGTGTGTAGGTATGTGGTAAATTCCCCTCATGTTGGTGATACATCTTCTCTGTGCTTGTAACAATCCCCAAAACTATTAGAGGTGGGATATGGGAGTCATGGAATGGGAACACTAATATGGGAATGAAAGAGTTTGTTAATATGCGGTATGTTCTAACTTAGGACCCTGAGTTGGTGAGACTCATTTTGGAAATCATTGTTTAGTGATTGAAATTCTTATTTCAGGCTAGGGATTGTAGTGTTGATGTTGGCGGCCAATATATCAACACACCATAACTTTTATAACCTAGTAATTGAGATGGTACCTAAGAATAATATTTATAGGTGATATATTTTTATATGCATCATATAAGAATGGGATGTGGATCCATGTCCATTGAGTCTGCTATTTGAATATACTAATTGACCATGGTACATCCTGTTTCCTTACAGGATGTCCCTATGATTCATACCAACTAGAATTCTGTAGCTCAATCATGGGGACAAACCCATCAGAAAAGTGGCTTCGATATAGGGGACTGGTCCCCAGGTGTAACCTCCTTGTGGTGCACAAGAAATAAAAACATCAGTGGAAAATCATGTGAAACCTTCAATACCATCATTCTAGGAAAATAGGATGAGAACACTCCACATCTTTTAGAGAAAAATACCCCTTAGGATCTGTGGAAAACCAAACTCTCCGGCAGATATGGACAGGATTGAGCCAGTGATAAATGTTTTCTTCCAAGTGAGGACACCACTGGATAAAATAGTGGTCATTGTATTAATAATTCATTAGTTCTCAGAAGCAAAATGATTTATTTTGGCCCTGATGACTCATGAAGATGTGACTCTTTCATGGGTGGAGTTCGAGAATCTCATTAGAGAGAATTTCCCTCAACATACGATGAGGATATTGTGTATAAAGTAGCTTATTCATCATCAGTAGAGATGTATGATGGTGGATGACTATTCATCGAGGTTCAACAACCTGTCTATGTACTTGATGATTGTGGTAAGGGATCAATACTTCATGTATCAGACATTCAAGTTAATTCTACATTAGGACATTTAAGCCAACATCATATAATTATGCATTCTGACTTATGTAGGATATCTCAAGTGATATTTGGTGTTCGCGAGCTTCTTGGATGAGAAAAATAAGTCAATTACACTCAGTAACAGGATGAAAGTAGGAGAGAAGGGAAACATGCAGCGAACCTTAGAAATAGGCATCAGGATGTGGGAGACATCACATGAGGACCCAGGATAGTGGATCTACAGTCCATGGAACTTATTACAGATTCAATCAGCCTAGGGAGAGGCAATTCAACACATGAAATGGTAGAGGATATCTCACTAGTGGGTTTTCAACATGACTAGGTACTGACATGGAGGTAGTGGATGGACTACTGAGGAATAGGAAATGAGAGGAACAATTAGATCTTCAAGGTAGAGTACATGGAAGAGGATAAGGGAGAGTTTCATGAGGAGGCCGACGTGTTGACATACTACCAAAACCACCCCAAAGACATCATTGTCAGGCTTAGGGATATGGAGGGAATTGGTGAGGAAAGCTAGATGTGGTCGTGGTGTATAACACAAAGACTCCAAAGATTATATGACATTTGTATAGTTTGTTTTCTACAAAATATTCTGAACTAATAGACATAGGTTCTTATCATTCTTTCCACCCCACATATTTTGTTCAGGACCTTGAGTTTCTGATAGAACAATTTACATGATCTTTTTTCAGGGAGACATTAAAGGGTGGAGACTCAATTATCACACACTTATAATAACATTATTATCTCATGTAAAGAACCATAATTTCACTGTAATTTATTTAAATTACATGGGAATTTAAAGAGTCCTCTAAAATTTACGGCGCGTGATTATGAGGCCCGTTGTGCCTGGAATAAATTTCTGATCATTTTTTCAGGTACGTTCAGTAAACGTACGAGTGGGTTTTTGTTATATTTAAACTGGTGCTCAAAATTGAAACCCGAGGGAACCATTAAACTCACAGTGCTGGTATTCTGTAAAGGATATCTTCACCTCGACCACAATTGTGCAAGGGTGAGAGAAAGATTTTGTTTTTTTTGTGGAAATGAAAAATAAAATAAAATAATATTTTATTTTATTTCCAATAAAACCACCCACATGAATGTTAATGAGGTGGGGACCACCTGAACAAAAATACCCATTTTGAAATTAAAGGCAGGGACCACCTGAACCCTCATAATGGGAGAAACCCCTTGAACTCCCTCATTAATTATGAGTTAACACATAGGCTTCCTCCAAAATTATTACGCCAATGTGGTAAAATTAATCATGCCAATAATTAATTAGGAAAATGTAAATTAAATTGATAGACTTAATTTAATAAGTTGGCACCTTTCTTTTTTTCAGGTTGGAAATGATTTGAAATGAGAAAAGCATAGGGGATCTTGGAAATACTGATATCCAACAAATAACTTCTCCTCTAAACAAAGAACTCCATCTCAATAAAATAATGTTCTTCAGATCCATGGAAGAGGATGACACATGAGCCCGACTTTAGAAGCATGTTTCAAAGGCAATGATCATTGGTACCCTCTTCGCCTACATCGTTTTCAACTAACGACACATCAACGAACATTCGAGGTAGGGTTGTTATTGTAATTTTTCCCCTTAACCATTCTTGATGTTCTTCGTGACTTAGGTTTTATCGAGCCACTTGCTATCAACCTAATATGGAGGGTGTGGGCCAAACAAACATGGCCCGAACTCTCTGTAATCCTTTGAAGTTTTGTTGTGTTCTCTACGATGGTAGAGGATTTCAATCAACACCAGTGGGGAATGGAAATTGCGGCCGGCCCACCATCGACTGCGACGAAGGCAATGGCAGGACCGTGCCACCAGATAGAAGAGAACTGTGGCTAGTGTCACATCGACTAAGGGAGGAAGTATGGACGAGCAGGCCACCGCGAAGGCGTGGCGCGCTACAAACCACGCGGAGAGGACGACCAGCCGACCGTGGCCGCCCTGCCGCCTCGTGGTCGCCCCACCGCTCACCCAGAAAGGGCTGCCCAGTGTGGGCCGGGATAGACACAGTGGGATGGGCAGACCCAAACTGGACAAGATCATGCTAGGTTGGTCTGACCAGGTCGAACAGGACCTGGCCCAGTTTCGACCCTATACATTCCACTGGACATAACATTGGCACTAGGCTTTCATTTGGAAAACCGTCTACCATGCTGAAAACCACGAAACAAGATGGTATTTTTGGTATACCCCACATGATAGTTTGATAAATTTGGGGTATGGTGGGGTTGGATCAAGTAAGAATCCAACCGAGCCCTCAGAACTAAAAGGCTAATAACTTACAGATAGGGAGTCTAATTGACGCATCATCTGTTGCATTGAGACCACTTTTTGTGGTGTTGCATTGGGATTCTTCTTCATGGAACATCATGGCAGTTAGATTATCGACCATTCGCCTTAGGAGCATACTCTGCTGAAGACGATCAAGATTAGTGTGGGTAACCTGTAGCCGAATGACGATGTACTAGGATCATGTGAGGTTCTGACGATGTATTGACGATGTACTAGGATTATGTGCGAGTAGGACAATGTATGAACGATGTTCTAGGATCTTGTGTGGGTTTGACAATATTTTGAAGATGTACTAGGATATTGTGTGGGTCTGACGATGTACTGACGATGTACTAGGATCATGTGTGGGTCTGAAGATGTACTAAAGATGTACTAGGATCCTGTGGGGGTCTGACGATGTACTAGGATCCTATGTGGGTCTGACGATGTACTGATGATTTACAAGGATCTTGTGTGGGTATGATGGTGTACAGATGACGTACTAGGATATTTTCTGGGTCTGAAGATGTATTGATGTTGTACTAGGATCCTGTGTGGGTCTAAAAATATAATCAGATTGAACTAGGATCCTGTGTTGGTTTGACGGTGTACTAGGATCCTATGTGGGTCTACAATTTGGTATCCTTCATGGGTCTTCCTCTTAACAGAGTATGATTATTTAGTAGTCACATCTTATCATCTCTACATATATACCTATGTTATACCTGGTGTGAGATGAGTCTGTACCTGACTGGTACTTTCCTTCATGGTAATACATTGGTGGTATTCTTCTATGTGGTGTAATGGTGTGGTTCTTACCTTAATGACATTCCTTCCATTATGGAATAGTTGTGTTTTGGCCTTTTATGGGTTAGACCCTGTGTTTCCTCATGGTTGAGATGGGTATATTTGATAACATAGGTATATGTATTGGAATATACCTATGTATGGTTGTCATTGGTTTTCATGATTTGTGGTCTATCCTATGTTGATTTTGAGACACCATCGAGGGTCTTGGGGTCCCAACTAAGTATAATTATACTCTCCTCTACACGGGCTATACCCACACCTTTTTGTGTTTGGTGCAGACGATATACATCGTTGACTGAGGATGAGGGTACTAGGACCTAAGGCATCTCAGAGGTGGAAATTAGACAAGGCGTACCAGGGAGATGATCGTATGAAATTTTCACCTACCATTCAGGTAGGATCCTTGGAGTGTGTTACCTGGAGCTATACATTTTACTCGTACTTTCCAGTTATCTTGTACTTTCTATTTGGGTTTGTATTCTGGCACCTTTTAATTATTATGAACACACTTTTTACTATTCAATTTACTCATGTTCATATCTTGATTTGAACATGATTTCATGATTTTACAGGTTATAAAGTCAATGCCTTTCCAGTTATAGGGAATATGCCTTCGATGCTAGTCACCATCCCCTGGCCTATGTAATTCAGGCATGGTGTAGTCACGACATGGGCTCGGGGGGACGGGTCGGGAAAAATTGGTATCAAAGGAGTCGGTTATACCATTGAACATAAGACTCTGATATTTTTAACGGCATCAGTGTTAAGTGTACTAATTGTGGTTATCAGTTTAGGGAAATCCAATGTTGGTCTGGTGGCTGACGTATCCATACACTAGAACCCTAACATCTGGTTTCCAACTCAGTCCATGAAAGAACTGATTACATGTGTGTTTTGAAATGTTTTCTTGTATGTTTTTGAGTCAGCTGACCAGGAATAACTTAATAACTAGGGTACACCTATTCAATATCAGGATGATGCTACATAGACAACTCGTGATGATTTCCGAGAGAGTACACGATGATGGCCCACTGAGCGACGAGGCTCCGGTGCAAGGCCCCCCTTTCGTCATTGGCACCTTCAGGTGGTGGACTAGCGGCAGCACTGAGCATTGGAAAACCATTTCCACCAACCACACTAGTAGAGGGTGCACACCTACTGAGCGCGTTTCATGACTTCCAGCCGTATATGCCTCTATGGATTCAAGGAGAGACAGATTACCAAGCCGCTGAGGGCTGGCTGGAGGCAGTTGCGAGAGTTTTTTGCCTAGTTGGGACACAAGTAGAGAAGATGGTGAACATAGCTACTAGTATTTTCTAGTGAGTGACCATGAGGATGGTCTGCATAGTGATGAGGCTTTGGTACATGGACTATTGCCCAGGATGGTACCTTTAGGTACTGTGCCAGCTATATCACTTCCCATTGGTCAACAATTAAAACCATCAGTATCGGTAGAGGACACATGTAGGGTTATTTCCTTACACGTGTTATCGCATATGATACCCCGCATGTTTTGAGGAAAGCATGAATCACAAGAGACAAAGGAATGGATTAATTTGGTGGCTGAGAGTTCCATAATGCTTCTACGGCTTCAGCAAGATGACAAGTCTGTAGCAGAGTATTCATCGAGGTGTACCGTCCATTATTGGTACTCGATGAATATGATATGGTCAGTGTTCATGGCTCTTACTTCCAAGTGAGGTGTGTTTAGGAACATACGATCAAACACTTTTCCACTATGAATTCCTGTTTATGATAGGGTGCTAGAGAGAACCTTTTTTGGTTGAATGTTCCTTGTTTGAGAGGATACAACACATGAATGTTATCTGTGGGAAAGCCGAAATAGGCACCAGTCTCAAAGAAATGGGAATGTAAAATGTTTCAGGAAGAAAAGTGTTAGTGGCAGATGAATCTACATAGCAGCAGACATGGAATCAGATCTAAGAGAGCAGCAAGAGGTGTACTTTTTGACATGTTACCACAACCACCCTTTTTGTGAAACCTACTAGGCTCTGGAAGCTGGAGGAAAGGGGAAGGGAGTAGATCCATGCAGTCAAGGTGTGTGACCCAAGGGCTCTATAAATAATTTAAGATATGGTCTATGTCTACTACTAGTTCTTGTATAAATAGAAATAGGTACCAGTCATCCATTCTTTCCAAGAATCCTTTTCAAGACCTAGAGTTTCCGGTTAAGCTGTTGACTTGATCCTCGTGCCTAGAAATTCTTTTGGGAGGTGAGTTGATAATCACAAATATGCTGACGGTATGATCTGACCCTTGAGGAGAGAGTTTCAGTTGGAACCTCTAGGTGGCAGCGTCGAGGCCTTATGAAGTTAGTTTGGGTATGGACTATACCTCCAAGGCTCATACTCAGATTGATTGTTTGCAGATTAAAGGATGTTCTTTATCTACAATTATGGGATGAGGTTTTCTTTAGTTGTCAAAAAATAAACCCATGAAGCACAGGATAAACTCCAGTATAAGAGGTTGTGGCTGATCACTCATGATACGGCCATCCTCGCCCTCGTGGCAGTAAAAGTTTTGAGTTTTGAGTTCCCAATATGTGTGTCTAGTATTCCTACTTGTCTATAAATTTGAGATAGTCTATTCTCATGGGAAGTGAAACATGGTAGAAGATACACTCAGCATGATATATGGTATAAAACTACTATGCAAGGCGGAAGAGCAGCTGGACACTTTGTAGATATCCTTTGTGGATCACGGTGGAGTATAGTTTCTTCTATCTCTTATAGATACTCCCCTACATCATCAGTGAGTTAGGGAGGCACATCGTGGGGATATAGACTTCGAGGCTCAATGTGCTCAAATATACATAGGATTGGCACCTGATGGATTTGTTATAGGTTGGGAGCACATCATTCGCTTCAGAGGGAGTACCATGGTACCCGTGTCGCTTCAAGAAAAAGTGTTAAGGGAGTTCCACACATCCCTTTTGGCGGTACATCCAAGAGTGGAAAATATGTACCAAGACCTTCGACAATAGAACTGGTGGCTGAGAATGAAGAAAGAAGTAGTAGAGTTTGTCTCTCAGTTCCTCACTTATCAGGAAGTGAAGGTAGAGAATCAGGTACCAGTAGGCTTGGTTTAGCCTTTAGAGGTCCGAGAGAGGAATTGGGATGGGATATCCATGGACTTCGTTATAGGAAATCCACATACATTCAGAGGTCATAACTCTATCTAGGTGATCATCAACCAACTCACCAAGTCGGCCACTTCTTACCGATCAGAAAGCAGGGTTCAATAGAGAGATTGGGATTTCTATATGTGTAGGATATTGTGCTGCTAGATGGATTAAAATTGATGATTTTCGCTGATCGTGATACATGTTTTACTTCCCGGCTATGGAAGAAGTTGTTGGATGCTTTTGGTATGAAACTTCGTTTGAGTACCGGCTTCCATCCCCATATGGATGGCCAGAATGAACAGACTATTCAGACTCCCAAGGGAATGCTAGGTGCTTGTGTCCTAGAATTTGGTCACATCTAGGATGAAAACTGGCCTTTAGTGGAATTTTCATACCACAAAATCTATCACTCCACAATTGGGATTACACCTTTTGATGTGTTGTACGGACAACCTTGTAGATCACCTTTGTGTTGGACAGACCCATGGGATTCAGCACTTGGTGGACCAGATATGATATAGGATAGCAGAGAGAATCTACAAATCACCCAGGAGCGGATAAAGACTGGACAGAGCAGGAAGAAGACTTATTCCGATTAGAGATGGAGACCTATGGGGTTCGAGGATGGTGACCACTTCTTTCTATGAGTATCAGCTTGACGATGTTTGCGGAGATTTGTCCTGGGATAAAAGATGCTTATGATCTTTTTTGGACCCCTCTAGGTCCATAGTAGATTTGTTGAGGTGGCTTACCACCTACACCTTCTCCCTCAGTTGAATAGGGTACATGATATCTTCCACGTATCCTGGATGAGGAAATACGTGCATGACCCTTCTCACATCATCGACACTATGAGTTCGACGTCGACGATGGGGTGCCATTTATGGAGGTTTCAGTAGAGATTGAGGATCGACTGGAGTGGGTCCTTCGTGGACAGTCAATACCTCTTTTGTGTCTTTTCTAGTAGCATGAGAAGCTCTAGGAGAGCACATGGGAGTGTGAGGATTAGATTCAGGCATAGTACCCCCAATTGTTTTCCTCGTTTTTTATGTGGCTTTCAGGGAAACAAATACCTGTGGTGAGAAGAATTTAAAGACCCAGAATATATATGTAATTTTTTTAATCATATTGGAATTTTCCGATTCTGCAAAAATTAACAGGACGTGATTCCAAGGCCCTGTGTGGATGGAAATAATTTTTGATCTTTTTTAGGTACATTAAGTAAATGTATGAGTGGGTTAGTGTATCTTTTAAACTAGAGCTTGGAATTGAAATTTGAGGGCACCTTTGAACTCACAGGAACAGTATTCGCTTAAGGAGACCTCCACCTCGACCACAAAAAGTCGAGGGTGAAAGATATATTTTGTGTTTTTCGTGGAAATGAAAATTAATATAAAATAAAATTTTCATTTATTTCTAAAAAAACCACCCACATGAATGTTAAAGAGGTGGGGATGAACTCCCATTTTGAATTTAAAGGCAGGGACCACCCGAAACCTCAAAATGACAAGAACCCCTTGAACTCCCTAATTAATGAAGAGTTAACCCATGGACATCATCCAAATTTTTAATTCCAGCATGGTACACTTATTTGTTACAGAAATTTATTTTTACACTGTAAATTAAATTGATAAAAATAATATAAAATTTTGGAACATTTATTTTTATTTGGGTTGGAAATTAATGGAAAATAGAGAAGCTTGGGAGAGCTTGGAGAAACTCATCTCTAATGAAGAACCTCTCATCCAAAGGAATAATGCCATCTCCATCAAATAAAGTTATTCGGAACCTAAAAAGAGGAAGACACATGAGCTTGTCATCAGAAGCGTGTTGCAGAGGTGAAGATCATTGGAACCCTTTTGGCCTTCACCGTTTTCATCTCACGACACATCAATGAACCATCGAGGTAGGATTGATGTTTAAATTTTTCCACTTACCTGTTCTTGATATTCTTCGTGATTCAAGTTTTATCGAGATTCTTTCTATCACCCTAACATGGAGGGTGCGATCCAGACGAATGTGACCCGACCTGTCGGTAGTCCTATGATGTTATTTTGTTATTAGTGATGGTTGAGGATGGAAATCGACACCGATGGGGAAAGAAAAACACGGCCAGGGAACCAAATACCATGACGAAGGCGACAGAGCGAATGTACCTCTCGATGGAAGAGAACCGTGGCTAGGGCCATGTCAGAGAAGGGAGGGTGGCCATCCTAGCCAGCCGCCGGAAATGGCACGGTGCAAGACCGTGATGCGCGGAGAGGACGACTGACCATCCGGCCAGCTGTGGTAGACCGTCGCACCGCGACCGCCCCAACACCATGCGACGGCCCCACCGCCCCGCGGTTCCCCCCGCACCATGACCACCCCGAAGCACCTCGACCCCATATCACCATGGCCCGCACATGTCGAGTAGCGCAGCGTGGGCTGGGCCAGACCCAATGGGCCGAGATGACACGAACCAGACCGGATCAGGCCGGATCGGACCAAACCCGGAACATTTTCAACCCTATACATTTTTTGGGAAAGGGCATTTGCACCGATGGTCTATTTAATGAACCATATACGGCACCATAATCCTTGGAGCGAGATAGTCCTTTTGGTATACCACACGTGAGTTTTGGATAATTTTGGGGTATGGTCGGGTTGGATCGAGAACGAACCCAACTGGCCCTCTGATATAAAGGGCTAATAACATACAGATCGGGCATCCAATTGACGCACCATCTATTGCATTGAGAACCATTTTACATGGTGGTGCATTGTGATTAATCTTCATGGGGATTCCTGGTAGTTGTAGAATCAACCATTAGATTGAGGAGAAGACTTTCCGAGAGATAGGCATGTTTAGTGTCATCCCCCTGTAGCTAGCTGACGATTTACAAGGATCATGTGTGGGTCTGATGATGTAATGATGATGTAATGACGATGTTCTAGGATCCTATGTGGTTGTGATGATTTACTAAATATGTACTAGGATCATGTGTGGGTCGATGATGTACTGACGATGTACTAGGGTCATGTGTGGGTTTGACGATTTACTGACGATGTACTAGAATAGTGTGTGGGGATGACCATTTACTGATGACGTACTAGGATCTTGTATTTGTCTGATGGTGTAATGGCAATGTAATAGGATCATGTGTGGGTCGGATGATGTACTAATTATGTACTAGGATTCTGTTTGGGTCTGACGATGTACTGACGATGTACTAGGATCTTCTGTCGGTCTGACCATGTACTGAAGATGTACTAGGATCATGTGCGGGTGAGACAATGTAATGATGATGTACTAGGATCCTGTGTGGTTCTGATGATGTACCGATAATATACCAAGATCATTTGTGGGACTGATGATTTACTGACGTTGTACCAGGATCATGTGTGGGTCTGGCGATATACTAACATTGAACTAGGATCCTGTGTGGGTCTGAATGTGTATTATGATCGTGTGTGTGTCTGAAATTTGGGATCCTTTGTGGGTATGCCTCTTAACAGAGTATGATGATTCAATAGTTACATCTAATCATCTCTAATACTGTATCTATGATAAACTTGGTGTGGGTTGAGTCCGTACCTGAGTGGTACATTCCTTTGTGGTAATACCATGGTGGTATTTTTCTATGTGGTGTTCCTATGTGGTACTTACCTTTGTGGTATTCCTTCTTTTGTGGAATAGTTGAGCTTTTGGTTATTGGGTTGGACCCTTTGTTTCTTCATGGTTGAGATGGGTATATTTGATAACATAGGTATTTATATCGGCATATACCTATGTAGGGTTTTCAGTTGTTTTCATGCCTTTTGATTTACCCTTTGGGGATTTTAAGAGACCTTTGAGGGTATCAGTGTCCCTACACAGTATCATTATACTCACCCTTGCATGGGATTTTCCAGCACCTTGTTGTGTTTGGTGCTGGTGATGGACAACGCTGACTGAGGATGAGGCTACAAGGACTCGTGGTAGCTCTGAGGTAGACATTGGATGAGGTGTAATGGGGAGACGATCGTACGAGAGTTGTACCTACCTATTAGGTTTGATCCTTGGCGGGTGTTCACTGAAGTTGTTCAGTTTATTTGTAATTTCCAGTTCTCTTGTACATTTCAATTGGGAATGTATTCTGGCCCCTTTTTCTTACTATACACACTCTTTTTTACTATTTAGTTTACTCGTGTTCATATCTTGCTGTGTACTTGGATGCGTGAGTTTGCAGGTTATGAACGTAATGCCTTCCCAGTTTTAGAGAATACGCATTCGGTGCATGTCAGCAGCCCCTGGCCTATGGAAGGCGGGCATGGGGTAGTCACAACATGGGCCTCGAGGGACGGGTCATGACATCTCATCCTTTTTGGTGAGAGTTTCGGTTGGAAATTATTGGTGGTACCATTCAGGCCGTACGACATAATTCTCAGTATATATTGGATATTAATGGACCATTACTATATTGATTTTTTTAGTTGAAGTGTGTGGTGTGTATACAATAATGTGGCCATGTTTTCATTTTATGGTAAAAAGGATACCCAAGAATAAAAGGAGGGGATCATCCAAAGGATGGTAAATCTAATAAATCGTGATTTTTCTAGCCCTATCCTGAAAATAACAAATGTTCTCGGTTTTCAGTTCCTAGTAGTAGTTTATGAGTATGAGGATGTCCATAGAATAGATTTTCTAGGATTATATACCCACTGGGAGATCAAATTTTACATAGTTATAAATCTTGGTATGAAACCAATAGCATTATCATCATATCAAATTTCTCCCACATAGATTCATGAGATTAATGTACAATTAGAGGACATCAATTGGATGGGCTTCCTGAGACCTATTATTTAACTCTAGGCATCCCCCGGTTTTGATTTCCCTAAATTTTGATTGTATCTTGATGATTTTCATGGATTACAAGTTCCTGAACCACGTGATGGTGAAGAAAAATTATATACTACAGTGGATCAACACCCTCATTGATTAGTTGATAGGTGCATGTTGGTTCTCGATGGTTGACCTCAGGACGGGATATCAGCAGTTGTGTGTACGAGAAGATGATATATAGAAACTGATATTTAGATGATGATATGGTCATTATGAGTACATGGTGATGCCCTTTTGCATAAACAACACTTCCATAGTGTTCATGGGGCTAATGAATTAGATATTATATCCATACATGGACTGGTATGTAGTGTTATTCATTGACGACATCCTTATATACTCAATGTCTATGGAGGAGCACTCGAGATTTCTATATATTGTTCTAAATGTACTCTGAGAGAACCATCTTCGTGGGAAACTATCGATGATCTATTTCCATATTACGGAGTTTTACGTTATGGGGAATGTTATCTCAGCAGATGGAGTAGTAGTGGACCCGTCCACGGTGGATGCAGTGTTAGAACGGTATCCACCCAGAAACATGATAGAGGTGTGGAGCATCCATGGGATAGTGGGATATTACCAAACAATCATACCTAATTTATCTAGGATATCATCATCAATGAAATATTTGACCTGAATGGGGCATCCATTCATGTGAAATGATAAGTTCAAATATAATTTCTAGTAGGTGAGGCATGTTTTGATGAGAACCCCAATCTTGAGACTAATGGGGAGGGTGTCGAGTACGCTTTGTTCTATGATGCATCAGGGAAACAGACATGGTAATGTCTTGATGAAATTTCAAGTACTGTTTTCATATGTTTCATTCTTGTTGTGGCCAAATGAGAAGAACAAAGGGAACCATGATTTATAGTTGGAAATAGTAGTCCTTGTGTTGAAGATGTGGCAACACTACCTGATGGACGAGCGGGTTTTCGTCTACTCTGACCACAAGAGTCTCATTCGTATCTTCTCATAAAATGATATGAATATGAGCTAGAGGATATATCTAGAGTTCCTCCATGATTATAACATTAAAACTGTATATACTTCTGATAAGGGGAACAAAATGGATAATGATCTTAGTATGAGATCTAGAACGTAGTTGCTGAATGAGGTGTCAAAGAAGTTGTTCTCATTTCAATTATTCTTTGTGCGTGGATATGGTATGGTTTAACTCCAGTCAATGGTTTTCAACCCCCCACTCTTATAGTGATTCACGGATGCATATCTTGGGGATACTGAATGTGAGACCATACATTTTTAGAATTCCATGGGGTGTACTTTGATGAATATTCACAAGGTGGGGAGAATGTTGTCCTTTTTAGAAGACGTATAGTAGTACCAGCGACCTTGGGAGAGAATGGTATGCGGTATCTTCATAGATAACTTTTATAAGTATACCATGATGTGTCCAAGATGTACTGGGACATCCGACATCAGTTTTTTTAGGATAAGGATGAAGAAGGCAGTGGTAGATTTAATTTCTTGGTTCCCTAAATGACAACTAGTGAAGTCTAAGCACCAGGTTCTAGTGGGATTAGCTCACCCCCAAGAGTATCTGCAATGGAAGTGGGATGGAATATTGACGGACATCTTTACAGGTTTACCACATATGTCATGTAAATAAAATGTGTCTTGGGTGTTCATTGACCAACTCACAAAGGTGGACCACTTCCTAGATATCCAGAAATAAGGATCTGTAGATAGCATGGGACTCCTCTATGTGATGATGATAGTTTGTCATTATGGATTCCCATTGATGATACTTTCAGATCCTGATGATCATTTAATATCCTAGTTTTGGAATGGATTATAGAATGTGTTTCAGACTTAGTAACTGATGTCTACAATGTTCTATCTTTATATGTATGGCCATATAGAGAGGACCATTCAGTTTCTTGAGTTCATGTTTGGGCCCTTCATATTGGAGTTCCTAGGATGTTGGGAGGACCAACAACCACTGGTGGAGTCTCCATAACACAAAAACTATCACTCCACCATTGGAACGACACAATTAAAAGATTTATATGGGAGACCCTACAAGTCACAACATTGTAAGACTATCCTAGGAGATTCGGAACTCTAGAGTCTGGAGATAGTAAAATCTACTACCAAGAATGGGAAGATCATCTAGGATTGGATGAAGAAAACACAGATCCAGTATATGTCTTCTGCTGATAGACGGAATATACCATTAGAGTTCAGGAAAATATATCATGTATTGGATTGGGTCTCACCTCGATGAGGGATGAAGATATTTAGTTGAGGTGGATAATTATATCCGAGGATCATCAACAATTTTCGACATATCCTTAACTCTACACTCATTTTTCCATTGGGTGTATGATGTAACCCATGTGACACAGTTGAGGTGGTACATGCATGAACCCTCACATTTCATCGACTAGGGAGTTTTGTACATTGAAAATTGAGACCATTGCTATGTACCTAGTAGATATTGAGGATTAGTAGGACACGAACTTACATGGGCATGGAATTCCATGGGTGCGTATCTAGTGGAAGAACATGAATCATCCTGATAGAAAATGTCAACAAGAGTCTCATATTCGTTTTTAGTACCAACATATCTTTATATATCCTTTTGTCTTGAATTTTGGGGAAATAAATCCATAAGGTTGGTAGAATGTAATATCCCAAATTTTTCCATGAATTGATTTAAAATATTATATGGAATTAATTCGATACTATGTGATGAGATGTTGTGAATTCTGAGGCCTGGTGAGCCCAAAATAAATGTATGAAATATATTTAATATATTAAATAACATGTGTGAGTATTTTTCATTAAAAAGAGTACTTACTTCTAAACAGGCTCCCAGATGTGAAATCTGATGGTATTGTTGCATTAAGAGAAGCAAATTTACCCTAGGTGAGCATAACATCAATCTGCCTAGGTCCACTCCAAAATAAATCTTTTAATATTTTAAATAAATCAATTATTTAATTTATTTATATTATTTTAAAGATACAAACCATCCAAATGGCACATTTTTGAATTTCAAAATAGGATAGAGCCCAGGGTTAAGATCATAACCCTGTAAAGCATTTTGGAGTCTTTGGCTAGAACCTCGATAATTCTCTCGAAAAGAAATGATGATAGAGCCTTGGATCCGAGATCGAATAATTCCTTTATGACAAATCTCCCCAATATCATTGACATTATTATCAATCAGCGTTAAATAATGATCAAACCTATAGTAGGGCATGTGAATTTTTAACATTATTTCCATTATTAGACTCAATAACCAACATTAATCAACCCAAGAACTGGTTGACCCATTATTCGATCGTTCATGTGGGATGGGTCATTGTAGGTATGATTAGGGGTTTGATTTTTGTTTTCATTTTTTTCATATGATCATTATAATAGAACGGATCATTTCTATAGTGAACAACTACCAATGTTTGACACTTAGGTTTTTTCTGTGTATTCATCCCCCATTATCTTTGTTCATTCATCAATCTATGTAAGGTTATGAATAAAGGAAAATTTCACCTTATATTCATGGAACAATTATCCATGATTATTGATCCAACATCAGGATGACCAAGAGGTTATGGGACAAAAATTGTGAATAATGGATCAGATATTTTTGGATGATATAGATCATGAATTGTTCGTCATATGGATGACCATATATGGATGTCTAGAATGTTTGGAGACCTTAATGTTTTCTAATAAATGTGGGAATAAACAATTTATGTTGGATCTATTGATTCCCAATGAAGTGTGGCTGGAACTATAGATGAAGAAATGATGAATATAATAGTATAAGAAACCATAGACTCTATAGAATCTTGATGATCAGGGAGTTTATATTGGAATACATGATGTGTGGGATTCCGTAAGCAGTGGCCTGGGTTTTCAGAGCCAGTTAGGTGACACACGACATGTGACACCTATCACACATCATGTGGGACCTTCCTCAGAACTTGACATGTATCTCAGAAGATACAAGGACACTGGGTGGATCACATGGCATGGATACACTACATATATCCCACCACACATCATTGATGAGATTGTTATGTGGATAACCCAATGTAGTAGTACATGAATAGGAATCATGGTTGGACACTGTGTATTAGCACATCGAAATAGTACATGGGTTATCCCTGGATGGAGCATAACATTTTGTGGAACATCCACATGGTGTGTACAAATCTTCTACATGAAATTTTCATTTAACTTGAATTGTTGTACACGGTCAGTACATGGGGTCAAGGGACACAATGTTTGAACCTTCTACAAATATTTTACTCTTTTATACATTGAATAATCTCTTTCTACACCATATCATGGACATGTTCTCTTGGGATAGTTCCCCTTGTTCTTTTCTCTAATGGTCAGTTGGTATCATTTCCTATCCACATGAGTATGACCCCACATTAGCATGACATTTTGGATATAGTCGGGAGCCCCATCCAAGAGTCTAATAACTAGATCATCTATCTATTCATGTGCCCTAGTTAGAGTCGTGTTATGAATGCGATCGATCCTACCAGACGTTGGTCCTCTACTTAGAATGTGAATCTGTATGAGTTAAGGTATATGTTGTGGCCAAAGAAATTATCCTCATTTGTGTATTGTGATCTTCCCCACATGTGGAGTTCTTTCTCCTAGATCTAGTGTATCGTATTCTCTCATTAGATCTTTTAATTTATAAATATCTATCTCTCGTGATGGTTCCCAATGAATAGTACTTCTCTGGATGTAATCATTAGTTCTCTCAGACTCAGGAGTGATTTTTCTAGGATGATTGCTTCATTGAATCATCAGACTATATCCCATGTGGGTATATGTGGTCATCATGACATAACATTAGACTACGGTTCATGGTTTTGATTATATTTTTATATTTTATTGTTATATGTAGTGTGGACATGTACTACATAAAGATGACTATATATTTATGTTGTTTATATAATTTTGTTTTTTTAGGTTTCCTAATAAGAATTATTATACTCACCATTGCATTATATTTTCTCAGCATGTCGTGACTTGTGAAGACAAGTGACCTTTTGATTGAGACTAGGGTGGACTGAGATAGAGAAATGTTTTTTAGTTCTATATATGTTGAGGTTTCCCTACAGCTTCAAGTAGCATTCCCAGTACCTATCATATTTACATGTTGGACACTATAATTTACAATGTATTTCTTTTTGGGGGCTTTTATTTTGGCCCAATTTACATTTCTACATATACATTCTATTGTACTACGTTGGTTGGGTTCACTAATATGATTTAATTTTATTCTATAGTGGGTTTTATATTTCTACATTTGTGGGAATGAAGATGTGTGTGTGTGTAGGTAATAAGACATTTCCTTTGATGTTAGTGATAGTCGTACTCAGTACCAGTAACAATCCCCTGGCCTAATGGCGGTGGGCTTGGGGAGGCCTAGCACAGGCCATACTGGGATGGGTCATGAAAACTTTTGAGGTCATCAATGCTATAAAATTTAAATTGTCATTATAAATAATATATTAATCAAAATTAAACACAATTTTCTCATCCTCTATAACTTATTACGGGTTATATTCCCTTAATCAAAATATAAAAGATGTATTAATTAACATTTCCAATTCATCAATAAAATTTATCATATTTTTTGAAATCCATAATGTAAAACATATAAAGAAAAATACATATATTTTTCATGATTTATATAACATTATTTATTATTTCCAAAAAAAATTTACTTCCTTAATCCCACATACTACTCAAATCGCCAAATATGCTTCATCATATTACTCATTAATACCTATTTCCATTCATATGTCTTGTGTACTATCTTCATCATCAATAAAAAATCTTTTACTCACAAAATCTTGCTATTTATCATCATATATTTTTTACATTGGAAACTGACTTCCATAATTCAAATATAACACACAATAAAGTATTAAAAATTCAATTATACCTTATAGAGACTATTATTCTCATACATTGGTTAAACTAAACATTCCATTTTATCCATTTCAATAATTTTCATGGTGTATTCATTTTATGATCTCAAAACATCTTCATGTACCGCTAATACATTCCATTTAGTGTTATCCCCACATTCATGACATGTTATAAACTGAATTTTATTTCCTCCATGGTCTCTACTACCACAAATCCTGGGGATCTCTCTTAATATCATCATTGTTGAGCCAAAGAGATGGTTATTTTGAGTGTTTTTAATCATGTTTAGTGATAAAACATTATTTATAGTTAAAATATTCTATACTGAAGAAATCATTCAATTTGGAATCTCATCATTATATTATCCATCACATTGCATGAGAACACAAATCCTTCTAGTTTATACCATGTAATAAAACCAAAAAGTCATAGTGTCTACAACACTAATCATTGGGGAAAAATATAATCTTTATAAAATCACATATACGTTGTCTATATTGTGACACATTATTTTTAATATATGGATCCTAAGACTTATCCAACTATATTAATTGTCATAGTCAATTTAAATCATTCATGACTATTCATGTAGAGTTTGTGAATTTCTAAAACAGGTCAACAGGTAATATAAAAGGATTTTTTCAACAATGTTTTTTATCATGAACTTGGTAAAGATCAGGTCTATCTGAATTCCCTCATTTTGGAATTATTACACCATAGAACCATGGTCCTAGATCCACATCCGGTTGAAAAATCTGGATTGGTATTCAATTTCATAGAATCCACACGATCATACCAAAAATAAATTTAGGTTTTTTGCTTATAATTTGAAACAACAATAGTCTTATCCAAAAATACATCCCATGAAATAGACATAGAAATATGACTAGGTATATCAATAAAACATTATAAACCTAGTTTCCATTGTTTAACTAAACATGTTGTATAATAATAACTATAGAAACCTAGGATACTGATAAATTCATATGACATCTTTTTATATTAATATTCATTAATTTACACAAATAGACACCAATGTACCATAATATATTATTTTATGTAGATGTAGAATATATTATTTTAGAATCATGGAAGCTAATCAATGTATTCCATAATGATCTTCCCATTAAGATATCATTCTTAAGAAAACATTTTTCCTAACATAGGGAATGGAAACACCAAAATAAGTGAGATCATATTCTTAATAAGGGTGAAAGTGGTGATATGTAAGCATAACAGGAACATAAGGGTATGAGATCATGGGTATTAAATTTGAAAACCATACACTAAATATCAAATATAATAATATTAAATTAAGAAAGAATTATTGCTACCTCATAAAACATATATCATAATTGAATATAAGAACATGATCCATGAGAGTATATAATTAGACTAATACATATATTTATGGAATTCAGATAGGTGTGGAGACTATTATGACATGTATTCCCCAGGATATTCCTAAAATGATAGGATTGTGTTTACCACCAGTGTACCTAATTCATGTTTGGGGTGACATAATGTTTTCCTTATTTTAGGCCTAGGTTAGCCACCCATATAACCAACTTTTATATTTGGGGAAAACCATCCATGTACAATCAGATCATGTCAAAAAATTGATATTACCCAATGCATTAGTGGGAGATATGGGTCCCATCTATAACATAATTAAAATATTACATATATGGTCCATTATATCATTAAAAATGAATCATATCATATCCCATTATATTAAATCAAATATAAAAAACATCAGAAAATTATAAAAAATATAAAATATAAAAGTTTTATAATCATTTCATCATTTTATCAAAGAATAACCCATGGAAAAAGAATCAGGTTTCATAATAAGTTTATCATGGTATAGCACACATAAAGTAAAAAAAATCACATGAAAATCATTTAATCTTAATGAAAAACCATTATGTGATATAAAAATAAGGGTTTCCTTACATCATGTGACATTTAATTCAAAGGTAATGTCGATGGATATAATCTTTCTTTGCAAATGATTTTTAACCATTATTTAAAACATTTCCAAAGGAACTTTTCTTTTAGATTTCAAAGACAAATTATAGAACATAAAACCCTTTAAAAAATGATTTCCTTGAAAAAATAAATGTAATATTACGTAGTATTCTTCAATGAAAATATTGTTCATGATAATGGGATGTTTCATTCATTTCATACTCATTTAAATAAAGATTCATTTAAAAATATTTCAAATATCATAATGTGAATTGGTTTGAAAATGAAAATAGTATTTATATAAAAACATTTTGTATAAAAAACATTTGGAAAAAATTTCTTTTAAAAATCATAATATAATAATAAAATATTCATCAAAACAATTTTATAAATATTGTTTTTGTATGAGAGTAGATTTTGGATGAAAGAAATAAAATATATATTATTTTGAAATAAAATATCAATTTCCTTTATTAAAATAGAGTGAGTTTTGGTAAAATTACATGAGAATATCATGAATAATAATAGGTGAAAAATTCATGTGTTTCTTGGGAGATGTATATAAATTTTTTATTATCATAAACATGGAAAAAATCAGTCTAGATAAATGTTGAGATTATAACGTAAAATAATTACCATATTAGTAACATTGAATTGTATGAATATTTTTTTAAAAATGAAATATCATGAGGATAAATAAATTCATTATATTACATGTCAATGTAGCCATATATACACCTCATGAAGGAATACAGGCATATAACACAACATATGGCCAAATATTGAAAATTGAGATAAAAATCTATTACTACTTAAAATTTAAATTTTTATTGAGCCATTTTGAGGAAAAATGGGAAACCAAATACACATACAAGACCACTGTGTGATAAAATAGTCCACAAAGTTATTAAACACGAGACATAGATTACCCGAACTATCTACCCTATAAATCTCCAATTTCAAAGGACTAACCTCTGTTTCTGGGTACTGTTTAATAAGCTCTTCAAAGTGGGTATGCATCCTCTCCAATGTCTGGATGAATTCCTCTGAGTTGATTTTTCCCTGATTGATTCCCCGTGCCAGAATTCGGTCTTGTTTGTCTATCTATAGCTCTTGCTCCTTGTTGGCATCAACTTGCAACCTTCTTTTATAGATTCTTTTGATCTCCTCTTCTGATACATTGTGATAGATAGCTTTGTCTAACATTTATTCCATGGAGTGTAGAATCAAATTCAAACACACCATGGGTTCTTCACTTTACCCTTTCGATAGTGCTTTACTTCCATGTTTCTTGTCCTTCTTGGCCAACCTTGTCTCCATCGGATTAGTAAAATGTGAGTAATCCTTGCATCCCATGGGTTTTTCCCTTTTACCACAATACATTTCCCAGAATCATGAGCTCCTTTTACCCCTTCTTCCTTCAGGGGCTATGAGGCCCCTTCCCATGAACGCACTCCATGCTGTCCACCGAGAGTTGACTGTATCGTTCATCTCCTAAAGATACTTCCTCTTGAGAAAAGGGGGATTCATGAACCTCCATGCCCTCAAATCAGTTCCCTATCTTGATCCCCAATCCTGCATTGATGCCCATCTACATTCCTAAAGACTCCCCCTTTCCTGCTTTTTTCTCCCTTCCATTCTTCTTCCCCCCATTCCCTGCCTTTAACTGAGGAGCAGGGGTATCACCAGGATTATTAGGGTCTAAGGTCCCCAATCTAGTCACTCTATTTGGCCTATTTTGTCCTCTTTGAGTTCCTGTATCAACCAGAAAATCGGTCTCCTGCACCATGACGAAACCAGAATTCAGATCATATCCTCGGCCCGTGACCTGTAGATAATTGCTAGTTTCATTCCATCCATGACCACTGGTGCCCCCGGTAACCAGAGAATCCTCTACAGTTCATTCCCTCACTTCATTTGAATATGTTGTATCCACTGCCTTCGCAGTTCTTCCACCTCCCTGCATAGCCTCCTTTCCACCCTCCTGTGCTGGAGTAATTCTTAAATCTCCTTTGAGACGGGAAAAAACATTTGATACACTTGGTTCTTCCATCTTCATCATCACACATTTTTCAGACACCGAGGGAACCAAAGAAATTTGATCCACCCGGGACATAGGCTCTAGTCCTATACAGTCTTGATTCATAACTGATTCCACTATCTATGAAGCAGCCCCGCTTACCACCTCACGATCGCCCATTCCAATATTATCATGTTCCTAAAGGGTTGCAGGATCCACCTTCTCTTCATTCCCCTCATCTGGACTTGCCACTAATGTTGGGAAATACCAACCGCAGTGACAACCGGAGACCAAATGGCCCAATCGACATCTCCCAAGGCAAAACAGAGGCCATGACTCAAAGACCACTCTTTTCTTCCATCTGAATCCTTCACCATACAAGATCCATAACCAATCTGTTGGGGCCTTCGAGACATCCACCTCGACGCACACTCGAGGAGCGATTAGAAGCAAAAACATAGAGGTGTGGACATCAGTTCACAAATACCTTCCGACCATATTACATAGTATACCGATAATCGAAGGGTTTTGAAATGGGAGAGGTAGGTCAGGGAAAATTACCCAAACCGCTGTCGAGGACACATCCTGATTCATACTGAACTCAAAGGACCATTCAAGAAAGTGAAAACCATAGTCGATGATAGCACGAGGGGCACTGGACCAGGCGATGATCAAGTCATCCTATGAGGCGAAACGGATCATCAAATGGTGCCGATCAAGTAGACCCACCATCGCACGATCTTGAAGCCCCGATGAGTCAAAAACAAATCTATCAAAAGCATCCACCGATGGTCGAATGCCTCTGAATCGAGCCACAAGAGTTGACCAATGGAGGTCTAGAGCTGCGTTAGACTATTTTGTTGAGATCTCGAGATGAGGAGAGCCGTTATACAATTCTGTGACCTTAGAGTTAAGGGGGATCGATGGGAAGGGAGGAAGAAAATTCGGGTTAGTAAAGCGGGTGAAAGGCCTGGGAAAAAGAGAGGAAGTGTTCCCCCCTTCCCCTGAAGCAGAGGAGAGGGTCGGATCTGCCGGTATCCCTGCTAGGCTTCCACCATCGAGGCCTTGAGCTCCACTGTGCTCCCAGACTTGCTTCATTAGATGATTTGTTATCTAAAGGTGCTTCCATTTCTAATTTAATAATCATCTAAATAATAATAACCAATAATGAATAAAAAATATAAATATTAAATATCATTAATGAGATTATATTTTTGATATGATATTACAAATAGTAATTATATATACAAAAAAAAAAGAAACAAGTGGTGAATATTTATTTTTCTCCCAATCATTAAAGAGATACTAAAAATACATTACCTTAAGTGCTGAATTTCATCGTACATGTTCAAAAATCATTTATAATTAATAAAAGTTCACTATTATTATATTATGGGTCATTAATTATATATCTAATAACATATATGATATAATTTTCCCCTTTTATTACATGTTTATTAATAATTCTCTGTTGAAGTCCCATTTGTGCTAACAAATGCATTAATTTTCGTATATCTCTTGTTTTTTTATTTCTGTTCCTATGAAATTTATCATTGTATAATATAATAAATAATTAAATTCATTAATAAATATTATATTTCTACATAAAGTATACTTTTGAGACTAATCATGAAAAAACTAATTTTGAGAAATGAATTACGTTTCGATCATAGGGACGATTGGTTATAAGTACACATGAGTAATGTTTCTATATTTCAAGGATCATTATGAAAAGAATGAAGGTAATATCATTTTAATAATGACTAATATTAATATAATCAATATAATATTATATCTTTTAATACACTTTACATGTCCTCAATGTGGTGTGGTGTTTAAATGAGAGAGACACATCACTTCATGAAGGAGGAAGTCCACATGTAAAAGAATGGTGGTATCATATTTTAGTGAGTGAAAATTGAATTTATAAAATATTATTTTGTATTTTGAAAATTATAAATATTTCATATATATCATATATATTTATTAACTTTTCCTTTATTTTCTTCCATGTAAAGCGTTAGTGAAAACGATTCACATCAATTCATGAAGTAGTCGTTTTCCTTATAGGGGATCAAAATTATCATATACCTGGCGAAAAGAAAAGAAAAAATGGTATATATGGTATATGTAATACAAGTAAAATATTTTTATAATTAATATATATATATAATATACCTATCCTCATACCCTACCATGAGTGGTGGTAATGAAAGAAAACTCAAATCTGTTCATAAGGTGATAGTCTTTCGTACACACGAACGATGATTATGTAACCAATTTGATTGAAGAGGATATGGTTTTAAGTAATTACCTTAACAAAAAACAATCTAGGAATATGGAATAATATTATTTTATGATATCAACTTTTTTTAATGATAATTTATGGATGATGGGGAAGAAATAATATAAATACACATATTGAATAACGTTAACTATTCTTTGGGTAACCTCCTTAGGATTCCACAAAAATCCTTCATAGGATGGAGCTATACCAAAAATAAGGAATAAATGAATATAATATGTAATTTTAGAAGTTATTATGGATGGTATTGTATGATTAATTATGGGTTTTGTGGTGTGTGGAAGATATGGGAGGGGAGCCTTTTATAAATAAGGTGAGCGACATACTTGTAATATTTTAAAATAAAACATGTAACCACATTTTTAACATGACATAATGCTCCCTAATAATGTTTTCAGGAGAATTTGACGCGATAGGTTCAAAATATATTCATTAAATCTAATTTGGGCTTGTTATTTTTTTATGTTTAGCCTTTATATTTTTAGATTAATGTTTCCGTAAACATATTTATACCTATGTTTATTAAATTTTTTTTATGTATTTACCATTCAGTAAGATAAAAAAGTAATTTTTCCATAATATATAATTTAATATATTCTAATTCAAAATAGATAATCAATTTTATCAAATTAATTTAATTTAATTGGAGATATTTAATTTTAAATTTATCTTACACATGTTATGATAAAATTGGTATTTATAGAAAAAATGTTTAGAACATTACTAGTTTTTTATATAAAACTTCTAGAAGAAATTGAGAAAATTTAACTAAATAATATTAATATATATAATTGAACAAATTATTCTTTAAAACCAATTTTAAATATAGGTTTTCATTATAATTAATTTAATTGAAAATTCATACATCATTTAATATTGATTATTTTCACTAGGCATCATAAAATTCATCATTTCATAAAACAATAAAAAATTAATCTACATTAAATGGTTAATTTTGACTTAAAAATATTTTAAATACATTCAAATTAGTTTTTTATATTTGTAAAAACAATAATTCAAAACAAATCTCATAAACATGATGAAATAGATTGTTTTTTATAAGTGTATTTATTAAACCACACGATTATTTTATATTAATAATACGTCTAATAATATAAATTATGTAAATCTAAATTGAAATTTATTGTTAAATAATATTTATATATTATATAATAATTTACTAAGAAATTACTATTTTAATAATTTAAAATGGAGAAACATTGTGTTTTTTAAATTAGTTCTTCGAAAAAAATTCTAAACCCGAAGATAATTATACACAAAAATCCAGTATAATGTTTATTAAAGTTTTTTAATGTTGATTAAATTTATGTAAAGAAAATATATTTTACAATTAAAACAAAATGGATTATTAAAACAACATTATTTATTGAATGTAAATGGTAGTTGTACCAGAAGCATAATTTTTCATTATTCTCCCAATAATCCAAATTTTCTGATAAATTGAAAATTTGAAAAATATTTTAATTTCAATATATTTATTTAATAATTTATGTATATTTCAAAACGAAATATTTATGAAATATCAATATGTTAATTATAATATTTTCTCAGGAAAAACAATAAATTTTATTTTTGATGAAAACACATTTGTAATGAATATATTTAATTTAAAAAAAAATTAATTGATTATTTACAATGAATTTATAAGTATATTTATATTGAGTTGTATATTTATATGTTTATTTCATAATATAGTTAATAATGTTCATATATTTCTTTTTTATAGCTAGGACATAACAAAATTACTTAAAAAATCATTATTTCATGGTTTACTAAAGCTCAGAGTCATGTGTTATTAATTATTTTGAAAAAAATAATTGTTTCGTGTAATGCATGGTAAACTAGTAATTTCAAATAATTTAATTTGAACTCATTGTTTCTTGTATCACAAAATATAAAAAATATTTTATTTATTTTAAAAAAAATTCATAAAATCTAGAGGTGTCACATAAGAAATATTGTATTACACAAATCATTGAACTGATATTAGGTTGAACACATAATAACATGTTCATGATTCTATTTTCAACAAAATGAAATCAGTAATAAGACATAAACATGAGAATTACTGATGGAATGTAATGGGTTTTACAATATTTCATCGTATTATAATCAAGGGATATTTTACAAATATGTAATTTTAGAAATGAACATATATCATGTATTTCCTTGTCCAATGAAGTTAAAATGATCTTGGTATATATTTAAGAGGCATATAAAAATAATTTTTTAGAAAATTATGACATCAATGTTATACATCGTCGATGATAATGCCTTTAAAGGAGTACATGGTATGTTTCTGATGAAAATTACAACTTTTGACTTTTCAATAATGTATTTAAGGTATAATAGCATAAAAGATATAATAGAAATTTTTTTTCATTCACTGAAAAAATAATAATTAAAAATGGTGCTTCAAATTATTGATCATTACTAGATGCTATAAATTTAGTTCATGACACATAAGTTAGAAGAATACATTCTGTTAACATTATTCAAAATGTAAAAAAAGTACCTTGATTGTAAAATGTCCAAAGTTTTCATTTTAAAACATGTTGAATAAAAAAATAAATGTTAAATATTTCATTAATAAATTATTATGAAATAATAATTAATATTCAGTAAAATATTTTTTGAAAAATATGCATATGGATGAAAAATAATTTTTACTGAAAAGATAAATAATATTGTATTTTCTTGAAAATATTTATTCTGTAATTTTATTTCAGAAATAGAGTAAAAATAATTATTACATTAAATTTTTTTAAATATCTAGATGATTATAAAATTAAATTTTTTATTAATAAATTATTAAAATACATTTGAAATTCAAGTATAAATAATCCCAAATACAATTAAATTAATTAAAACCCATGGTTATTTTGATAAATTTTTAATCATAAGCACTATAAAAGAAAAATATTCAATTTTATCTTTAAATCCCAAGAATATAAATATATACTTGATATAACATATTTATGGGGATATAGATACATATCATAAAAATAAATTGTCGTATAATACCAAATATGTCTCAATAGAGATGAAATTTAGATGAAGTCCCTTATAATTTTAAGAAAATATTAAATTAAAACATATTTTAAGGGAGATATATTGATCTTGAATTTTATATACCATTGATAAGTATCATACATGATGTTAAATTTTATATTGGTAGTATATACAAAATTTAAAATAACAAGGTTTGTAAAAGAACATGTGTCCTAAAGAATGATGTTTAAATATGAAAACCCTTACCACACAATTTCACTTAGTGGAAATTTATTTAACCTCATGTTTGATTAATTAAAATATTTTATTAATTTATACTATTAATATATATATATATATTTATAATATCATATTTTATCATTTAATGACATAATATCAAGTGTTCTTTAATAAAATTTCATACTTATCATTGTTTTAGTTATTAATGGATTTGTTTTGTCATACTTGTTATTTTGTAGATGTTCATATTGTTATTCATATGATAAAATTAAATAATGAAAATGATGAAATAATGTTAAAAATATCATATTTATTTCTTAGATACGTGTTTATAGTCATTATTGAAATATGAACATGGAGAATGAATCACATCGCATCGTTGTGACATTAGGTTATAAATATACATGAGTGATGTTTTCATATCTTTAATTGGTAATCAGTTGAGGAGGTGAATGATTTTTTAATTTTAAATAATAACTACTATTTTATAATTATCATATATGTTACTGATTACTATAACTATTACTATCAATGTGAGTTGTTGATGAAACAAAATTGAATGAGTTCAAAAGGTTGCAGTTTGTCATATATAAAATCGATGAATTGGTTTCCTAGTTGAGATATTAGTTTGTGGAGAAATATAATAGAAAAAATATAATAACATATCGGTAAATGTTAGATTATATTTTTTTTATATTTCAATTTTTAATTCATAATTGAAGGTGGGATGATGCTGAAGTAATAATTAAATATCCAAGTGTGGATGGTTACCTTGATATAGAAAAACACTTTGGTTCTATTATTACGAACCCTATGGGTTACTATTTTTAGATAGGAACCAACAATAGAATGTTCATAGGTATTTTATATAGATATTCTGGAATGTTTATTTCAGGATACTGTATTTAGAGTTATGAAGAAGTTATTCGATGGGATTCCTCTTTTAATTGAAGAGGAGTGTTATTTTTATATATACCCAAAACTATTCAATACTGGGAAGACATTCTCAACAAAATATTCTCAAAAATTGGTAAAACAACCGATAGTAGTGGTGAAACTATAGTCACCTAGACTTAAGATATATCGATATTTATTCATTTTTGATGGATATTCATCACATTATAAAAATAACACCTATAGTACCGTAAAAGTTTTGTGTGTTGGAAAAAATGGCACACGATCTTCTAGTTTATTAAAATATATTCATTATTTCTCATTAATAACGTAAAATTTAGTACTTATATTTAAAGCCATTAGGAATAACATATTGAATGGTAACATAAGATATGGGTGATCTCAAATTCATATTATGTGTAAATAAAGGAAATGTGTAAGCATAGCATGAACATAGGGGTATGAGAACACGAGCATACAATCTGAAAATCATACCCTACTTATAAAAGATCATAACCCAAATTTGTGGCATAAAAATAGGGTAGTTCATTCCAATTTAATAATAAAAATAATCAAGAACATGAACCATGTGATCAAATCATAGTCATAAGACATTGTCTTATGGAATAAACATAATCATATAAAATAATTCTCTATAAGTAAATGCTCATTTAAAAAACGTATCCTGGATCTTTAGGGGGAAAAACCAACTATGTGGGAAATTTTACCATACCCTATAGTAGTCCATTAATTATAATGTATAAGGTCCCCCCATCAACACATAGTGGACCAGGTTTCACCATTTTATCCTAGATTCAATTTTCCCCATATTCCCATAGTGGATGAGAACACAACAATATCCCATTTTTTATCAAGAATTTTTTTCCCATTTAGGATTAAGTTCATCAACAAGATTACCATATATATCTCAAGAGATATATATCTTTAACAATTGAATTATAGAGAGATATAGGTCCCATCCTTTAGATAAAAAAATCTTACATACAAGTTACAAAAACTAATAATACATTTATCAAATCATAACCCATAAAAAGATATAAGTTTCATAAACATCATATCATAAATATTCAAAATAAAAATTTATAAGATAAAATTCATCATATCATAACCAATCGAAAGTAAAAAAGTCTCAGAATCATTTTATCATATAAATAATATAAAAATGAAGTTATTTTGATAAGAATTTCTCATTTTATTACTCATCGAAGAGAAAAATATGTCATAAATACCATTCCATTGAACATAAACTGATCAATTAAAATTATTAACGGTATTATTGAATCATGTATCCAATAAATCCTAAATTATATCAATGGATACCATCAATTATTGATAAGTATTTTTAACGTTAACATGGAGTGTAACTTATGCAAATAAATTTCATTTGAAATACCCTTTCATAAAATAATTCCAAATCATTTTCTTATAATTAATTATTTTATGTTTTATTTAAAAAAATTATTAAATAATACACCATTTACTTTTTAAAAAACTATTTTTAAACAAAAAAATTGAAAACAACTTATTTTAATTTAAATTGAAAAAATATGAATAAATATTAAAAAGAATTCTGATATTATTTATTAATTGAAAACTTATAAAATAATCATGGTTTCATAAAAAACTAGTATCCTTTTAAAACATATAAATTATTCATCAAAATGTTTTGAAATACATTTTCATTGAAATGTTATAAAATAATCATTAAATAATATTGAATACTATTTTCATTTAATTATATGAAAAAAAAATTGAAAAAAAAATTTAAACATTTTTTGTTATAAATATTATAAAGAAATCCTGAATTTGTTTAAAAAAATCCTAATCATAAAACATTTTTGATTTTATTTGAAATCATGTTCTTCAAAGAACACTGATTTCCAACCGAAGGGATATATAAAGTTGAATATTCCTAAAAACAATCTTAGTTATTTTAAGTAGAAAAGACTTGAGAAAAGGTACCATTACAGTAATATATCAATAATAATAATATAATAATATTATTAATAAATTTACATGAGAGATTAATTACAATATTTGATCAATGGAAGCATAATAATAAGAAATCCCAATAAACAATGAGATTGTATCAATAATCTATCTCCACATTGGTAATATTAAATCATAATCCGAAAATGATAATGACATTAAATTAAATTTATAATATCATGAAATGAATAAAATTCCTTATATAACATGTTAAGTTCATTATATACCCCTCCAACGAAATATAGGTTCATAACACGTCATGTTTCCCCAAGATCGAAAATTGATAAAAAACAACTTTATCTATTTGGAATCATTTGTAACACAAACCTAATGGAAGATATATCATTAAAAATATATATACATATTCATAAAAATATGTATAATTGTCACAGACAACATTCATGGGAATTATAGGCACTACATATAAGTAATGAGAGGTAAACATGGCTTCTGTCTCATTGAAAATAAAAATTAGATGAAAAAACCCTCACCACTTGAGTAATCATTTGAATCAAGAAATCAATGATAGAATAAAATAATTTTAATATTGTAATATCATCATATCATTATAATTAATGACATAAAAATTAAAAGTTAAGTATATATAACACACCAAATAAGTGAGTGCTGAATATGTCATGTATATCACAGAAATGAAAATTGAGATGAAATCCACATATATTAAGTATTGTCATTCTTCAGACGTGTTAAAACATCATTTATAATAAGTATAACCTTATTTTAAATCTATCAAATAACAATATTATTTTATCTAATTCGATATATGATTTTTTAGAACATTACATTTCTCATTTATTTATCATTCTATGTTAATGTTTTGTTTTTAGTAATATCCACATTATTTTTCATATATGTTTTCACCTATTATTATTGATAATGAAAATTAGATAATGATTTTCTTATTTATTGACTTTGTAAAATGATATAAATATCATATATATTTATTATATATATATATATAATAATCTATAAATACAAGATATATAAAATCGAATACACTCTTCTTGGGGATTGTTGGTCATACATACACATGATTGATGTTTCTGTTTATTTATTTATTTGAAAGAAAGATATAAAATAAAATATAAGTATATATATAAGGAATGTAGTTGAATTATCATTTCATATATATCATATAAATTATCTTAATCTATTATTAATACATTCCACATATTGTGTGAATAAATCACATAACATTGAATAGGGTGTAGTCCATAGTTACACAAATAAAGTTTTCATATTAAAAAAAGGTGATCATGAAGGAATGGTTTATATAAAAACTAAATAAGAATAAAAACATAATAAATATCAAAATTTTAATATCAAAATAGAGTTTCCATTATAATTACCAAGAATGAGAAGTTTTAAATGAAAAAAGGACATTATCATTTAGTGTGGATATAGTTTTCTGAACATAATAATGGAATGTTCAATACACATTAGATAGAAGTGTGAGTAATTTTATATATAACCGTTCTAGTAAAAAAATGTAATTATATTAAGGATACTAAGGATATTACATAATAATGTAATAATAAAAATTTAGTATGTCAAGAAATAAACAAAACAAAATGTCTTGTGAAAGGATGTTAACTATTCTTTAGGTAACTCATTTTTTATTTTCACCAAATGGATTCTATAGTTGGATTTCTAAAAATAATGAGTATTTTAATTTGATAGTATGAATTTTGGGGGACTATTTTGGGGGTGTTTTGATGAGATAATGTGAATTGAGAGGTGTTAAGAATGGGATTTGTAAATAAATATTTTAAATAAAGGGGAGTTGAATTATTATACTTACCTAAATAAAAAATAATGGATTTAATGGGGTTTATGGAAAAAAAAGAATCATCACGAGCAAAATATAAGGGCATTTCAAAAAAAATTATTAAATTTTTTTATTTTCCCAATTTTATCTTTTTGGTTTTTATTAAACTAACTAGTTCTCCAACCCATGTTATTTAACCATTAGCAGTAATAGTAGTGAAATATATTTTAAAATATATCCCCACTAAATTCAAAATATTATATATAATTTAAAAAATAGATATCGTTAGAGTGATTGAAATTAATATTAAAACAATCACATGTAATGTGCAAAAATAATGCTTTAACGTGGATATTGCTAATAATGTTTTTACAATATATAAAAAAATGTATCGATAAAAAATAATTTTTTCAATAAATATACAATATTTAATATTTATTAACATTTATATATCAATTTTAAAAAAATATAATTTTTAATAATTTTAATTATTTTTATCAAAATATAATTTATTATAAAATAATACATATATCAATTTTGAAATTATTTATTATATTTAAATTTTAAAATATTAAAAAATGATATAATCATAATATATTAACAACACATACATTTATATTGATATATTCATCTATAAAAATATTAAAATACAATAAATAAATCAAATTACATTACTTTTTATATTTATAGTGTAATTTATTTTATTTTATTATTAACTAAACAATCCATGATTAGCATTTATGAAGAATTTAATGAAACTAATTAATCAGTAAAAAGTATTTTTAAATTATCATGATAAAAAATAATTTACCTTTGAAAATAATTTTTTCAACCTAAACTATGTAGCTTCTCTTATCCTCTAAATCATTACAAATTATAATTAAATAGAATGTTTCTTTTTTTATTTTACTTTACATAAAATATCATATGGGTCATTTTCAAGAACATGTGTCCCAATTACTCCTTAAAAGAGAACCAAGAGTGGATATTGTTGAACTATTAGAATCTTATATATTTTGGAAAAGCCTTATGGTCATTTGGGCCATTATGTTTTATCTTTAGTACCATATTATGTTTAGTTTTTCCTTAATGGCTGTAATTATTTTTAATTAATTTCACTAAATTTTTCATTCAGAAGCTATGTTTTTATTATTAGACTATTAATATTATACCGAGTAAAAAAATGAATTTATGTTTTTTCAAATTAAATTCATATATGTGAAAAAAAATAAGTTTTATCCTAATCATTCATAAATGGAGATAAAGCGTGATTTTAATGTGGAAATGCTCAATAGAGCATAAAATCATTAGATATAAATTAAAAATAAAAATACATAAAATGAAATAAATAGGATTACTAGATATATAAATGATATATTGAGACTTTATGAAATATTTAAATTATAATTTAACATTCATAATTATTTAATCAAAAAGGAAGTCTTCATGTAAAATTATATATTTTTCACAATTCATCCAAAAAATAAATCATCTTAAAAAAACACCAAAAATTCACCATAAGCTAATTATTACTTTTTAAATAAAAATAATGTCTTTTTAGTGAAACAAATTTTCAGATGTTTCAAAATTTATTTTTAAAATACGTGTTCCATGAAAACGCAGTAAAACTGGGTCTTGAGTGTAATGCATGTTATCTTAGTGTTACGTATAGAGTAAGATTCACATGGTGTCTCTTATATTGAAATAAAAAATTAGTTTTTCTATATAGAATATATATATTTAGTTTATCATTAAATAAAATATCAGAAAATTAAATTACTTTTAAAAAAATAATCATAAAATATAGGAGTGTGATATTCTACCCCTTAAAATAAATTTCTCTCTTGAATTTATTTTCAGTTATCAAATGTTAAATACATGAAATATATTTCCATAAAAACCCACCGAAAAAAGTTTCTACAAAAAACCCCTTTATAAAATGTAATTTGGATATAAATTTTTACCCAATTTAACTGATAATAGGGTTCTACATAGAGGGACATATCTAGAAATTAATGACATGGAAAAGGAAGAGAAATCTGACTATCATGTTCAAATGGGGAGTCATATAGAACCTAGTTAGAAGAATAATAAAAAAACTCTATAACCAAAAGTGTATTGAAAAAGATAAATTATATCATAAAACATGTTGATAACATGACAAAATTTTATTTCGATACACATTTTCATGATAATTAATCATTTTTATGAAAATATATAGTACATGATTTTAGGATAAATGTACACTTTTTGTGCCATTATCACCATAGACTTAATATATTATTCTATGAAATTGATTTTAATTTTTCATTCATGAAGCATTAATAGATCATGAAATCCATAAATATAATGATAGGTCCTTCCATCAATCTTCAACACAATAGAAAGGTTATCACAAATTATAAAATATTCATATATTATTATATAGTGAGATAATACTATAAACTAAAAAGAATAATGTGATGCTTAACATAAAAATTCCATAAATGGTTAACCATATAACCCATCAGAAATATGAAAATATAAATCTTCATAAATAAGGTCACAATATCATCATACCATTGATCCTCTATATACCATAATTTTTATCTTATTTGTCACATATAAGACATGTGAATACTCTCAATATTTATTCACATGAAAAACATTAACAACCTTAATTACAAAAAATTCTTATTGAAAACATGCATGATACATTATTTAAATTTTATTTTCATATATTCCTTATGTAACTCCCCATGATTTCATAGTAATTCATTTTCATTAATGAAATTCTATAGCTTGTGCTACCTAAATCATCAAGTTCCAGTGCACCACGACTTACCAAACTAGCCATTAAAAAGGTTTTTATGAATATTATTAACTGAATTTTGAGGAATATGTACTCCATTTAATTTTATAATCCATATTATTTTTTTATTTGAAAAAATATAAGAACAAATTCATTTTATCAGATAAATGAATTATTTTAAAAATTGAAATTTTACCACCTTTTAATGGAAACCCATTTTTCAAACCATTATTTTAAAATTTTATATATTCAATTTAATGAAATAAAATTATTCTTTAGAATAAATAAACAAAAATTAATTTGTGACAAATTTTTGGCACTTTCTTGATAAATATTATATTTTGATTTATACTGAAAATAATAAATTTTAATTGAAAACAACTTTTTTAATCAAAATACATTATATAGTTAAATTATGAATTTTAATGGTATGGAAGTATAATTAGATTATATTTTTATATTTTAATAAAACATATTTCATTATGTGTAATTTCGCAAATAAATTTTAAATAAACACATGTCAATATTTTGATAGTTTTTACGTTTTAAAAGCTTTTTTTCGGTTTTAACAATGGGAATTAATTTTTAAATAATTAATGCAATATATATGTTTTGAATTTTTTAAAATATAATATATTTTTGAATTTGTAGTATCAAAATTATCTTATGGTAATTTTTTTTGATTTTTCTAAAAACATTCAATTTTTGAGGAATAATGAAAAACACTGTATTATTGCTTAAAACAAACTTTTTATTTAAATAATTATATTTTTTAAAATTTTATTTTAATTAAAAATAGATATATAATACCTATATAAGTTCAATTTAATTAATTTGATACATTTTATAAAAACTTATATATATAAAATCTTATTGAATTTTTTACCGTCTTTTACCCATCTACTATAAGAATTTGTAAATTTGCATAAAACATAATTTTACCACTTCTGTGAATTGAATTTCAAAAATAAAAGAGGAAAAATTAATATTAGTAAGTAAAATTTGGATCAATAAGATGAAAATAATATTTTGGGAATAGTATCTTTTGACATTTATATTACCACGGTTAAAAGTAAATATTATAAGTAAAGGTTAAAATGATATTATAATTATGCTAAAACATATACTAATTATATTGGATAAGTTAAATTAGACCAAAAACAACCTTAGAAATAAAATAAGATCATTTAGGTCTACTTTGATTATATTAGGACATTTATTATTATTTTACTTAAAGAAGAGATAAAAGTGTTAAATTCAATGTTTATTAACTAAACCATTTTTAATATAGGGTGATACATAAGATAAATTATTCATTAAATTTCATTAGAAAGATAAAAATAATTCCTATATAATGGTATTTTATTTACAATTATTTATGATTAAATAATTAAATTTCTTTATGACACAATGATGATGCAGTAATTACCTTCTTATTAAAATATTAAAATAGTTTACATTATAAATAATAAAATAAATAGAATTTAAATGTTTTGTTTCCATATAATAATTTTATATGTTAATATGAAATGTTAGGGTTGATTAGATAAAATTTTTTCAAAGTGATAAGTTTGTTACAACTTTCACAAAAACAAAATACCAAATACTGTAAAAAATTGTAATAAATCAGTTTTTTAAATAGATACTACATAATTGGTTGATTTAATATTCCTAAAAATCTATGGTTTGGAGAATGGTCTTAAATAATATTATATATCTCATTAATGAACCATTGGAGGTTCTATGGGATGTTTATAGTATTTTATTAGTAACATAGTGTAAGAATACAAGATGACGCTATAAATGTTAAACTACATAACTAAGAGTTAAATCTAAAAGATATGTTTATAATGATTAACTAAACATGTCTAAAACAAATTTTTTGAGAGGATTTCGACCCATAACAACATTATAATTGAAATAAATCATTTTGGAGCCATTAGAAATTGAAAATTATTTTATTATAAAATAATAATTTCAGATTTTTCTAATGTGACCCTCACCTATCTTATAAAAGGCCACTTCCATCACTTTAACCTAGAGTCCATACATTTATCAAAAAGCCATTTTATGTAGCTATTTTTATCAACTCAGATGGAAACCCTTGAATAATAGGTAATAATTCCACCACCCTCTTTCAAATTATTTTTTCTTCCAGGTCCCCTTTCTTTTTTGTTTCCATACCAAAATAATAAATCCAGTACCTTATACTAATTTTTATGATGTTATAAATATATAACGACCATATTTGTTATTCTATCCATCCTATAAATGACAATGTCACTATACACGCATACGTACGGCTTTACGTCTCCAGGTCATGGTGTGGTTTGTTATTCAAACACATCATCATTTGGATGGGTAGAATAATGAGTACAACAGATTAAATTAATAAATATAAAATTTTAATGTTTTTTTATATATTATATAAAATCAATTACATATTATTTAACCATCAATATAATGATATTGTCACTCATTCGTACATATGACTTACCATCTCCATGAACGTGATGAGATTCATTCTCCAACATAATTATTCAAGAAAAATTTCCATTTTATGATTAAAAATAATGATTAACAAATTAATATATTTCCAGATATGAATCATATCCAACCTATACATAACAAACATAACTAATTTAAGAAAACATATAAAGGAAAACTAATCATTTAACAACCAAAACAATGATACTACAGAAATATCATTATCATAGCAATATTAGAATATCATATTTGATATCATATTTATGTAGTAGGTAATTTTATAATTTAATAACAACGATTTCACCATTATATAGGTGGTTAAAAAACACTATACTAAGGAAAAGTACATGGTAAGGGTTTTCTTATCTCACATTAGATTTTGTGATATTTCCATTATTCACCAGTTATTTATTTCATGTTGTGTATTTTGTACAGCCACATGATATATATTATATTGATTCTATTTATATTCATGGTATTCCATAATACATATGGTTGTTATCAAAATTTTATATTACGACTTGATTGATTACAACGTGGTAAGGGGTTTCTTATCTCACTTTTAATTTTGTGACATTTCCATTTTACACCACTTATTTACTACATGTGGTGTATTGTGTACTACAACTTGATATATATTATCATGAATCTATTTATATTCATGGTATTATGTGATTCATTTGGTGGTTATTGTCTTTTGGTCTAATGACTTGATTTATTACAACGTGATAAGGGTTTTCTTATATCCCTTTTAATTTCGTGGGAATTACATTGTTCACCACTTATTTATTGCATTTGTTGTATTGTGTACTTCCACATGATATATATTATTGTGATTCTATTTATATTCATTATATTATGATATTCATTTAGCAGTTATTGTAACATCCCATGTAAATAATGAATAATACATATTTCATATGTATTAAGATTTTGAATTACATATTTATTTTACTTTAAAGGGGTTTCTATGTTTGATAGTGTACCTGATACACAACAAAGAGTTTCTTTGAAATCTTACGTTGTACACTAATAATATATTATTATTATTTTAAATGGTAGTTAACTCTTAGCCGTTGTATTGAAGGAAATGAAAAAACTAACTACAATATTATTATACATGTATGTTAAATGTCTTTACATTTATCCAATAAAAGTTAGAGGCTTAAAATGTGAATGAATATAATTTTAGGCATAATTTACATTAAAAGGTCTATTTTCCGACATTTAATGGAGAAACCTATTAAAATATAGTTTTGGTCACTTTAATACATTATATTTGATCAAATAAATTCATTCTTTAGAATTCGGACAACAAAATCTACTTAATATAAATTTATGAAATTTTTCCAACAAAGTTCATTTTTTCATGAATAGTGCAAATATTGTATTTTAATTCAAAACTAAGTTTTGATATATTTTTTATATTATTATATAATACTTTTAATTGGTTTTCAAGTGTAATTAGTTTACATTTTTACCATTTCATCCAATGTTGGTCATTGGAATTAATTTTATTTTAAAATTGGACATAAACAAGTATCAATCTTTTGATAATTATTGTTTCTTAAAAACATGCTATTTGTTTTGATAACGGGAATTTATTTTAAAATTAATTATTTCCACTTCTATGTTTTTAATTTTATAAAATAGACATCATTTTTAAATTTGGAATATAAATTATATCTTAGGCTGAATTTTTGGTATTTTTCTAAAAAATTTCATTTTTTGATGAATAGTGAAACCACTTAGTTGTAGTTAAAAACATACTTTTTATTTTAAATAAAATTTCACCGCTTCTCTGAATGTAATTTTTAAAATCCAACCCAAATGTATGTTATTATTATGTAAAATGTGGTTCAATAAGATAAAAATAATTTTTGGTGAATCATAACTTTTGACATTTATATACCGTAGTTATAGGTAAATAGGTTAATTCAAGGTAAGAAGAATATTTTTATAAATAAAAATTTCCTTAAAACATTTCAAAACGTTATTGGTTGAGTCATTTACTACCATTGTCATATTTGGGATTATTTTGGGACCCCATTGGGCCACTTGGAACGGATAATGACAATTTCGATTAATTAACTTTTAGTAAAGGCAACAATGACATAAGAAAAACTCTTTTAGTAAATTAATTTTTTATGGTGTTATTTAAGTCATATTTTTTACTATAAATATTCTTTAGAAATAAAAAAATATTTCCTACAAGAATTTATTTTTTATAATTTTTATACACCGAATAAATTAAATTATTTATGACATAATAATGATGGAGTATTTACCTCATTAATAAAATATTTAAATATATAAGATTATAAATATTAAAATAACATCCAAAACCAATCCAATTAATATTGGATGATATTATTTAGGCTATTAGTCATATTATATTTGACTTTAATGATTTATGGACCTTTAGAAACCGAATATCATTATATAATACAATAATATTTTCACACATTCCTAAATTGCACCTCCTCCCCCTCATAAAAGGAGACCACTTATATCAAATTCCTCACATCGCTCAAGAATTTTGGCTCAACCAAACTCTACCCAATTAATCTCCCTACATCCCTATAAACCACCTAGAAGCATTACTTTAGGCATAAGGCACTTCATGAAGTCCATTTGGTTCAAACCAAAGGAAGTTACCCAAATTAAAGGTAATAGTTTCTCATAACTTATTTTCTTTTATTTTTCATCTCCAACCCCCTAAAATCTTTTTATTCCTTTCATTTGTAACAAAAAATATTATCCTAAATATACTAGTATGTTGTTATGATATGTGTATTTACTACACATAACCACACATCCATCTAATGGGTGAAAAACATAATGTTTCTCGGGATAGAAAACTAAAGCCTCAAGAAACAGTGATTATTTGATTATATCATACCGCCTATCACGGTGGCCATTATGATCACAATGTATTTATATATGATATATATTATGTTTATGTTTTCCTTATGCTTCTATATTTTCTATTTATATCATACTTTTATGGTTTCCATTATGGGTAAACTTGATAATTTCATTTGAGAAAGTACGGACTACTGCCCCTTCAATGTGATATGACTCGTTAAGGCCTTTTGTGGGATTTATAAAGGATAGATATAATGATATTATATATGATATTGTACTTTAATTATAATATACCATGTATGATTAATTTTTAATTCCATTGAAATGTGAAATAGAAATGAAAGTAGCTTTCATGCGTACGTACGGCTTACCGTCTCCATGAACGGTGCAATTTATTTCTTAACTCGAAATGTTATGTACTATAATAAGTACATGGTTATATTTGAAATATATAATATATATTATATCTAAATAATTAATATCATTCTCGATATAATGGCCTATTGACCACATGGATAACTTGTAAATATAAGGTGATCATTTTTGACTCAAGTACCAAATATGGAAAAAAAGAACATTATTAACTTAGATGGTTTCATATTTCTTATAACATGGTAATAAGTGATATAAAAGGAATTATAAACTTGAAAAATGTTCTTAATAAAGTATAAATTATCTTTAGTTTATTATTTATGAGATTAAATAATGATCGAGTCATGTTAGACACGAGGTAAGGGATCTTCTTAACCCAATTCCCATTCTTTGGGTTGAACTTATCGTTCTTATTTATGTCGTTCTATGATTATATGAGAAATTGATTTTTATATCTTATCATGTATTGATACTTTTTTTATGTGATCTTATAGTGAATATGCATAAGTGATCTATTTTATCTACAAAATGATCTTTGTAAAGGACTTCGTCTCAATCTCCTTTCATTGAGGCATTTTTAGTATTATACATGACTTTATTTTAAATGTTGTATAAACCCCTTTGAACATTCATTTCATTCAAAGGAAATATTTTTATTTGAAGCATTTTACTAAACAACAAAAATGAATGTTTTTTGAATGTTAGCAGTTACAACGACCTTTCCACCGCCACGAGTAATATTTGATCATTGGCTTCCTTTACAAGCATGAATGTTTTTAAAAGTAAAATTAAATACCATATACTTTATTTATGTATTTTGGTATTGAAAATTATTTTGGAAATGGATTTATTATTTCAATATCTTAAAATGATATTTTTTTATTGCAATGTGGAAATGTTATCTTTCCATTATACTTATGTTATGTGTTTTGATCATGTTATGGATATTGGGAATTATTTACATATATGGGTGGTTCTATGAAAATCCAAGGGCAGGTGGGCCTGAGATAGCTCTCCAATGCATTGGGTAATGTGACAGAGGTAAAAATTAATGTTTCTCATAAGTGATTTAGGGAATATACCTTGATGGGTATTCAAAAGTAACTCATTATGTGTCTTTTATTGCTACAATATAAGTATGATGTGGAATCCACAAGATACCTTTATGATTTATGAATTATATGTGTTATTCATAAAATATTATGATTTCATGAGGTAAGTAAAATTTTTCATATTTGTATGTATTTATGAAAAAATGTTTTCTTTCTTTGTTTTATAACCCTTACTATGATTTTTATGGTCAACCTAGGTTTTGAAATGATTTCACAGGACTTAAAGATGGATACGGTCAAGGATGGGATCAAGGAAAACTCATGCGGTCTAAAACACGGAACTAGACATGACTCTTTTTTTCAAGATTTTTTATTTTATAAAAAAATGGAAATTGTGTAGAAGTGTCTAATTTGTAATCTTTTGAAATGTTATAGTTATGTCCTAATTCACTAAAACTCTAAACCTTAAATGATCCTCAATGTGAATTATTATTTTAATTAAATATTATGTAATGTTTTAAGGGCGGGTCCTTATAGTTGGTATTAGAGGTCGGTTTAGATAACTTTAGGAGTTAAGGTATTGTTACATAAATGTCCATAAATTAATTTATGGTAATATTGAAATGATATAGAATTTAAAGATTACCATGTTGCTTCGCCTAAGATATTTCTGTGTTCAGAATCGTTTTTCGCAGAGGAAATACTACAGCTATGTTGGGACGACATCAGAAGGAAGAAAATAATCCAAATCAGCAACCTGAGATTGTTGGAATAGGAACTAAACAGTTTATTGCAGGGATGGAACAATTAACTCAAGATATAAATGGTGGTGGTATCCATGCACGAGATCACCCAGATCAACCGCAGAGGAACATGTTAGTAGTAGAGCATTTCATGAGGTAACATCCCCATCATTCAGAGGACCATCTGACCCTATTCTATCTGAAGGGTGGATTAAAGCACTAGATAAAATTGTCAATGTCATGGGTAGTTCATAACATCAATAGGTTAGTCTTGTTGTTTACCGTTTTGATGGTGAAGGTGATCGGTGGTGGTCGATGGTGAAATTATCAGGGATAGTGAGGAGATTGATGCTCTTGATTAGGACGAATTCAATGGTATGTTTCTTGAAAAATATTTTCCCAAGGTGGTTAATCTTAGGATGGGAAAAAATTCATGTAATTAAGGTAAGAGGGTGACTAAGTGGCTGCTTATGATAAAAAATTCAATCGACTGGCAATGTATGCTCCAAATTTCATATGAGATATTGATATTAAAATCAAATGTTTTTACTCAGGATTAATGCCAATGTATCGAATGGATCTAGCTTCTCGTGAGTTCAAATGTTATGAAAAACTTTTTAGTTTTGCGGAGAAGGTGGACCTGGAGTTTTTTAATGATCAGATATTCTTGGAAAAACAACAGAATAAGAGGTCAAGGTGGCAGGAGAATGGGAATAACTCTTCAAAAAAGTATTATTGTAAGAAACATAAGTTTAGAGTTTGTGAAACTTTTGGTAAAAAGCATGCTGAGGAATGTCTTTTGAATTCTGGTAAGTACTACTGATGTTGTAAAAAGGTACATAAGGCTCGTAATTGCACTGAAAATGATCTGGGTAATGGTATGAAAAAATCTGATTTACAGTCGGTACAATATTTTAGGTGAAATGAAATGGGTAATTGTGGAAATGAGTGTCCAACAAAGAACAAAATTGAAGGAATGAAACCAGAGTACTAGCAGAAAGGGGTGGAAAATCCTTTGAATCTACTTCAGCAGATTACAGGACATCAAATGAAGTTGTATCATGTACACTGTTTGTTTGTTTAGATTATGCCAATGTGTTGTTTGATTCATGTTCTAAAAACACTTTCATTTCTAAGCAGTTTTCTAGTAAATTGGGAATTCCATCTCAAGATATGAATACGGAACTTACGGTAAAAACACAAGGAATAAATTATGAGATAAATAAAAAACATAAGAACATTCATATCCTTGTGTGCAGAAATAGTCTACCTACAAACCATATAGGTTTTCATCTAGTAGAGTTTGATATTATTTTGGGCATGGATTGGCTTTCTGTTTATCATGCTATGATTGACTGAAAAGCTAGAGAGGTTTCTTTTTTGAAATATTTACACTTTGTGTACATGAATAAACCCTTTCTTTTTATAACATATCAGGAAGATGAGACACTTGTAAATATGGAAATGAATTTTACCTTTTACATATTGTTGAAAACAAAATAACTATTCAAATTAATGATGCGCCAATGGTAAATGAGTACCTTAATGTTTTTCCTGATGTGTTTCCTGGTATAATATATGATCAGGAAGTTTAATTTACTGTAGAATTAGTTCCTGATGCTAATCAAATTTCAAAACCCCCTTATCGAATGGTGCAAATTGAAATTTTAGATTTAAAGTATCAATTGTAGGAGTTATTAGATAAAGGTTTCATTCAACCTAGAACATCACCATGGGGTTCTCATGTATTGTTTTTTAAAAAGAAATATAGTTCAATGATACATTTCATTGATTATAGAGCATTTAATAACATCCCTATTAAGAACAAGTATCTTTTTCCTCATATATTTGATTTGTTTGATCAGCTCTAGGGAGTTCAGTATTTTTCAAAGATTGATTTGAGGTCTGGGTACCATCATTTGAACATAAAGATATCAGATGTTCCAAAGACCATGATTCTTACTAGATATGGCCATTAGGAATTTGTATTTATGCCTTTTGGGTTAACCAAATCACCTGTAGTGTTCACAAATCGTATGAATAGAATTTTATGTGAGTTAGTGTATAAGTTTGTGGTTGTGTTCATTGATTATATTTTGGTTCATTCCAAAAGTAATTATGGAACATGAAAGTCATTTAAGGGTCATATTTCAAACCATAAAAGAAGAAAACATTGGTTGAAATTTAGAAAGTGTGAGTTTTGGTTACAATAAATTTCATTCCTTGGTCAGATTGTTCCAAAAAATGGTATAAATGTTGATCCTACAAAAATAAAAGTTGTTGAATAATGGCCAAGACACACAAATATCACTGAGATTCGTAGTTTTCTCGGTTAGGAAGGTTATTATCATAGGTTTGTTGAGAATTTTTCATGGTTATCTAGTCTAATAACTATGTTAACTCGAAAAGGTGTTAAGTTCATCTGGGCAAAATAATGTGATGATTGTTTTCAGGAATTGAAAATAAGATTGGGGAATACTCTAGTATTAGCTCTACCTTCCAGAAATGGTGAGTTTGTTATATACAGTGATGCTTCGTTGAAAGTAAATGGATGTGTCCTTATAAAGAATGATTAGGTAATTCATTATGCTTCAAGTCAGTTGAAACCCCATGAGTTAAATTACCCTACACATGATTTAGAATTAGCCGCTTTTATTTTTGCTTTAAAAATTTGGAGGCATCATTTGTATGGAAAAAATGTGACATATATACTGATCACAAAACATTAAAGTACAAATTCACTGAAAAATAATAGAACATGTGACAAAGGAGATGGCTTGAATTAATCAAGGATTATGATTTCATGATCCAATACCATCCGGGAAAATAAAATAAATTGGAAGATTCTTTGAGTCGAAAAAGTAATGTCTCATTAATCATGCTATATTTGGAATGAGATCCTTTGGTTTTTGATTTGATGAACTTTGGAATAGAAATTGTTGGTGTTGGAAATTATCCTATTTTGTTTCAGGTGTCAGTAAGATCATCTCAATCAGACAGAATAAATAAAGTGCAAAAAGAAGATAGTGACTTGTAGAAAAAGGTAGTGTTGGTTCAGAAGTGTAATTTTCTTGTTTTTAACGTTGATAATGATTGTGTTTTGAGATTTGGTAAGAGATTATGTTTTCCTTGAGATTAACAGTTTAAGTAAGAGTTGTTATGTGAAACTCATATTTCTCCGTGTTCAGTTCATCTTGGTAGCACTAAGATGTAAAGAGATCTTAGAGAGTATTACTGGTGGGATGGAATGAAAAGAAATATTACTGATTTTATAATGAAGTGATGGACTTTTCAGGAGGTTAATGCAGAGCGGAAGTTACCGAATGGGATGCTTCAGCCTCTACCGGTGACAGAGTGGAAATGGTAACATGTATCCCTGGACTTTTTTGTGGGATTACAAAAGACATCTCGAGGTAATAATATAATCTGGGTTATAGTTGATCTATTTACTAAATATGCTCATTTCATTCCTATTCGAGATACTTTGTATCTAGATAAAATCTTCTTGGTTGTATGTTAATGAGATAGTTAGGTTGCATTGAGTTCCCCTCTCCATTGTATCTGATCATGATCCCAGGTTTACTTCTATCTTTTGGAAAGGCCTTCATAAGTCGTTGGGTACTGATTTTAATTTTAGTACAGCTTTTCATCCACAAATAGATGGGATGTCAGAACGAAAAATTCATACCTTGGAGGATATGCTATGTTCTTGTTCACTGGATTGTCCGGAATGTTGGGACCAAGATCATTCTTTGGTTGAATTTTCATATAATAACAGTTTTCATTTCAGTATACAGATGGCTCCATTTGAGGCATTATATTTAAAGAGTTGTCAAACTCCAGCATTTTGGGATGAAGTGGGTAAAAGGAAGATTATGGGACCAGAATTTGTAGAATGGATGGAAGAGAAAGTTATTTATATTTATATGCACATTATAACAGCTGAGCGTAGACAAAAAAGTTATGCAGATAACCAGAGGAAGGATATTTCTTTTGAGGTAGGTGATCATGACTTTCTCAAAGTTTCTACATGGAAAAGTGTGACGTGTTTTGGTAGGAAGGGAATGTCAAGTCTGAGATTCATTGGACCTTATGAAATTCTAGAGAAATATGGATCAGTTGCATACATAGTGGCTTTAACTCCATGTTTATCCGAGGTAGACAATGTTTTTCATGTTTCGATGTTGAGAAAATATATACCACATCCATCTCATGTTTTGATAACAGAGGTAGTTAAGTTGGAAGAGAATACTCTTATGATGAACAACCAGTTCAGATTCATGGTCGTAGAGAGCATGTGTTTCTGAATAAGGTAATTCACTAGGTAACGGTTTTTTGGAAAACCGTATGATTGAAGAGGCAACGTGGGAATCTGAAAATTCATTGAGGGATAAATACCCCCACTTATTTTGATAAGTAAAATTGAAAGGACACAATTCCCAAAAGGGGGAAGGATGTAACATACCGGTCAAATAAATAATAATAGATTTTTAATATTTATTAATATCATGATTAAAATGTTAATTTTACATTAAAGGGTATTCCAAGTTCGATAGCGTACCTGATACGCAAGAACATGTTTTTTTGAAATCTAATATTGCACACTAATAATATAATATTTTTTTTAAAATGGTAGTTAACTCTTAGACAATGTATTGGTGGGAATTAAAAAAAACTAACTACAATATGATTATACATGTATGTTAAATGTATTTACATATATCCAATAAAATTTAGAGGCTTATGATGTGAATGAATTTAATTTTAAGCATAATTTATGTTAAATGGTCGATTTATCACCTTTTAATGGAGAACCCTATTTCAATACAGTTTTGGTCACATTAATACATTCTATGGGACCAAATAAAATAATTCTTTAGAATGAGTACATCATAATTTACTTTTTTTAATTTTTTGTAATTTTTCCGAAAATGTTCATTTTTTATAGAATACTGAAAATATTGTATTTTAATTCAAAAATATGTTTAAATTTAATTTATTTATACGGTCATATTAGCTTTTAAATTTTTTAATGAGTAATTAGAATATAATTTTAATATTTAATCTAATGTTGGTCATTGGAATTAATTTCATTTTGAAATTGGACATAAAAAAGTATCAATCTTTTGATAGTTATTCTTTCTTAAAAACATGCTAACTTTTTTGATAACAGGAATTAATTTTAAAATTAATTAATGCCACTTCTATGTTTTGAATTTGGTAAACTAGACATAATTTTAGAATTCAAAAAATCAATTATTGCTTAGGCTGAATTTTGGTATTTTTCTGAAAAAAATCAATATTTGATTAATAGTGAAACCACTTAATAGTAATTAAGAAAAATGACTTTTTCATTTAAATGAAATGTTACCACTTATGTGAATTGAATTATGAAAATACAACATACATGGTTGTTATTAATAAATAAAGTGTGTTTCAATAAGATGAAAATAATTTTTGTTGAATAGTAACTTTTGAATTTTATTTACTGCGGTAATAGGTAAATAGGTTAATTTAAGTTAAAAAGAATGTTATAATAAATCAAAATTACCTTAACACTTGTACAAACATTATTGGTTGAGTAATTTACAACCATGGTCTTATTTGGGTGGATTTTAGGACCCCATTGAGCCACTTGGGAGGGTTAATGACATTTTGGATAAATTAACATAAAGTAATGACAAAAATCACATAAACAAAACTCTTTTAGTAAATTAACTTTTTATGGTTTTATTTATGTCACGTTTTCAACTTTAAATATTATTTATAAATCTTAAAATATTTCATACATGATGGTATTTTTTTTATAATTTTTAGACATCGAATAAATCAAATTATTTTTGATATAATAATGATGCAGTGTTTACCACATTAATAAAATATAAAAATAAGTAAGATTATAAATATTAAAATAACATCAAAAACCAGTCCAATTTTTATTGTATGACATTATTTCGATTGTGAGTCATCTTATCATCAATTGTATAATAAAATAATATTTTCACACTTTCATACAGAGCTTCTCTTTCCACGAATAAAAGAGGACCACTTATAACCAATTCCTCACACATATCAAGCCTTTTATTGTAGAGACCTGAAGCCTGACGTACATGGATATTACAATACTTTTGCGGAATAATTAGTACATAACAAAAACACCCACATAAGGATCGTAATAGTTTAGTGTCTTTGGAAACTCGGAATATAATCTTCTAATCATGGTGAAAGATCTTCAAAATCTCCTATTAAGATCTTCCCTTTTTTTACCTAAAACCTTTCTTTATATCCTGGGGAAAAGAAAACATAAAAGGGTGAGCTCAAATGCTCAGTAAGTGTAAATAAAAGAAATATCAATCACATCATATTCATAAGAACATAACATTTTGGAAATCTTAACCTGCAAAAGAGAGCATAATTTCATAACATGGGATAAATCATAGTAGTGAAATGAAATCCCAATAATCATAACTTAAAACATGAAACTTTGTGGCATACACGCATAATCATTGAGAATCATTTCTTATTAGTCAAGACTCATTGGCAAGACTATCTTAGTGGACAAATTCCCTTTCTGAATCGAGTTCACTTCTCGTTTCAGTCCTATTTCACTGAACCGGTATAACCTACCGTTCCAGCCATATCTATCTCATGAGATATTAAATCATTACCCAATGCATTGGATGGAGATATAGGTCCCACCCATATCATAATGATACCATTCTTATGTGTGCCACAAAATCGTAAATCATACATCATAGCATAACCCATGTAAAAAAAATTGGAATCTTAAACATCGTGACATCATTAAACAATTCATATAAAATAAAGGAATTCATAAACATAATTCAATCACAACATAGTCAAATAAATTTAAAAATAGGGATAGAAACAGAACCCTTTATTATCTTAGATGGAAAATAATTTTGATAAAACACTTGAACTCCATTCTTGAGAAAAATATCGTTTCTACTTCAAGAACATTTTTTCTTTTCTTAACATGTCATACAATTTTAATCTAAAAGAAGTTGATTAAAAATAAGCTTGAAAACTTGTAAAGTAATATTCTTGGAAATAATGTTTTAAAAATCCATTCATGCCGTATAAGTTAAAAAAACATTCTTCTCGTACTTTTTTTCGGAAAAGTCAAAAAGTACCTCGTACGAAAAACGACAAAAGATTCCTTTCATATATTTTACTAAAAACACTCTGAAGGGTAAAATTGGATGTAAACTATTGTATAAGGATATAAATAATACATATTGAGGAAACATGGATGTGGATGATAAAATACACCCCAGTAAATACCAAAGTATAAACAATCTCAGATAAAAATGAGATTGTGATATTTCCCTTACCATAGGTCCAATTTTCTTCGTAAGTGTCCGAACCTCCTGTATAATGATTTAAATAATGTTATTGACTTATTAAAGAATCATACTTATTGTTATGATATCATATATGGTTCACTTATGACTTTATATTACCCGTTATTTTGTAAATTCCATATTAAAGAATGTTTTGGGTAAAATTGTTTGATTTGTCGTCCGTGTTTTGACTTGTAATTATTCATATGATTACTTAGATCATGATTACTTAATTCCAGAATATAAAACATGATTTATATATAATATATATTCATAATATACATATATATAATAAATCAGTAAATGGAAATAAATACAACGTTCATGGAGACGGTAGGTCGTACGTACGCATGAACGCTGTTTTCATTTCCTTATTGAGTTGAATGGAATTAGGTAGATGAGATACATATATATCCAGTATCATTATTATGTCATATATTTCATGATTACTTATTATATGTACTTTATAATCATTCATGAATGGTTAACGTGGAGAATGAATCTCATCGCGTCTTGGAGACGGTAGTCCGTACGTACGCACGAGCAATGATATCGTTCTCATGATCGTGGAATTGTATTGGAGTATAAGTGTACTATTTCAGAATCAATATCACTTTGCAATAATCATATATAGTTACTCATTACACCATTATACCCATCCAATTAAGGTAGTGGAGGAAAATAGATTACACCAAGGTGTGGAGACAATATTCCGTACGTACGCACGCGCGGTGATTTCCTTTTTCCGTAGGATCGATAGAAGGTTAATTAGAGTTGTTTAATATTTATAATAACATATCAGTATATATGAATTACTGATGTTATTAAATTATCATGAAACAACTAAATAAGAAGAAGTTGAAGAAGAAATAAATTGAAAAAGATCGGCAATGGATATTACCTATTTTTGACGCGCCTTCACATAACCTCGACTTAAAGAACTAAGGATGACATTTTAAGAATACCAGGACCTCTAAGATGATACTAGGGAAGTTGAGAAGATATTTTGGAAGGGTTTTCCGAGCTTGAAATCTCAAATTGGTGTGAGGAGGAGAGGGAGGAGGTGCCCTTTTATAAGGGAGGATAGGGGCACCTTAGGAAAATCTCAAAATATTATTTGATTTTAAGGTCAAATTCGGTTTATAATGGTTCCAAAGGGTATTATTTCGAAGCTAAAGTGGGTATGGGTCGAAATAATCTCATACAATAGGATTTAGACAAGTTTAGGTTATTATTTTAACCTTATCATTTTGATTTAACTCTATGTTAAATAATTTAACTTTTACCGTTTCTTTTTGTTTTCTTACACTATATGGTTAATAAAATTACCATAACAAGCCAAACGAACCCCAAGTTGTTTTTTATTAATATATCTATCCTTATCTATGTCATTTGGCCGAACCTTAGATTTTTAGGAATTAAATAACAATTATTAATATAATATTTGTTTTAAAAACCAATTTATGTCAATTTTGACACTATTTGGTACATGATTTTTATGAAATTCATAACAGAATGATAAGTTCAAAAAAAGTAACTTATATCAACAATAACATGTCATATTAACCTTTAAAATTAATGTAAGTCGTAAAAAGTCTCAAATTACATTTATTTGGGCATTTATAACATCAATTATGTCAATATTTCATTAATAAGACAATTACTGCAGCATCTTTGTGTCATAATAAATGATAATTATTTCATACCTAAAAAATTCTAAATAAATTCCAATGATGTAGATAATTGTTTTAGATTTCGGGATACTGTTAATGTTCGATGTTTCATGAAGTTTATCACTAAATTAAAATTATTATACTTATAAGATTTAAGAAAGTGACATGTTGTCACATTCTTTGGTTTTAATAATAATTAAATTATTTTCATGGAAAAAAGTCCATAAAATGAATCTAATCCTACCCTTAGGTTATATGTGTCTACCTTTATCCATACAAAATCATTTTTACAAGTGTTAGGGTAATTTTATAATCTTATATTTTCCCTTAATTTCCCGATTTACCTTTAACTATAGTAAATAAAATTTACCGTAGTTACTATTCACAATGCCCAAAAATAAAAAGTAGCTTATTAACATAATTTGGACCCACTGATTCAAAATATAGAATCCATTTTTCCAAATTCAATACACAAAAGATGCAGAAATTAAATTAAAATTAATCACGTTGTCGAAATAAACGGGTTTTTCTTTAAAACATTGCAAATGATTGAATTCATTTAACCTACGAAAATCAAGGTAAAATAAATTCTAATGACATAAATTATTTTAAATGGTAAAAATATATTCTATTAATACTTTAAAACCATTCAATATTATAATTTAACCACATAAGATATTACGATGGAAAAAAGTTGTTTTTAATTAAAATATAGCGTGTTTTTACTATTCATTAAAATATGAAAGTTATCAGAAAAATATCAAACCATTATCTAATGTAAATTTTTATATCCTGATTCAAAATAAGATTTTTATTTTGTCAAATTGACCTTATAAATATGTCAAAAACTAGATTTAATGTGGGTGCGCCATCAAAAGGCGGCAAAACTGCATTTTTTTAAAAATACTTATTTTACCCGAAAAATTTATTTTGTTCTTATACCATGTTCTATAAATGTGTCAGATAAATAATAATGTTATAAAATTCAACATTTAGTTAACACTATTCATAACGGCTTGTTCATAACAATATTATAATAATATATCGTTGTTTAGTAAAACCCGGTATTGCGTACAACACACGCTATCGAGGAAGGTCGTGATTGCGTGTAATGCAAGCCAAGTCAGGGTTGCGTGTAGTGCACAAATCCTTTTTTGTTGCGTATAACAGAATCCAACCATATTTTATTTATATATATATATACACTCAATGTTTCGTATAATAACTTCTATCAAACGAATTTGAAATTGTGTGTAACAAGAGCCAATAAAAGTGTTGCGTATACTGCAAGCTAATACAGTGTTGCGTATAGCGCATGATAATCTTGTTGTGTCGTACAATAGAAGATATGAATGAAATTAAAAAGAATGTATCTTATAAAATCTCGGGTTGTTACATTCTACCCCCCTTAAAATGAATTTCTCCCTCGAAATTTGTCGGGGTTATAAATCGTTTACTATTCATAAAAACCCACATCGTAAAAAGAAATACCAAAACTGAACTTTAAAAACTAATGTATGAAATATAACGGTTACCCAAATGAACTCATCACTGGGTTTCCATATAGGATAAAACATTGACATGTATGAGAAATATAACCGTCATGTTCTGATGGAGAGTGGTAGTGAACATGGCTATGAAAAAGCCAACTATCACAAAGCTATTGATTTGTGGTGATCTAAGGTACCATCTGATTCATCAGATATAAGGGAAGTTGGACAACATTTTTGGTTTTTCAAGAACATTTCCCTAAAGTTGATTAAATTGGAATTAGAAGAAATTCTTTCGTGATTTTGGTATAGTCTCACCGTTTGTCATTCTTTGGACAATTTCCACTTCATCTCTTAAAGAAATGAAGTTGAATTTTTCATTCATGTTGTGTTAGCAGATCATGTGATAGAATGATGGGTCATTCCATATGTCTCAAACAAAAGGTTATAAAAAATACATAAGTCTATCTATAGTGAGATTAATCTTATATAGTTCCTAAAATGGGCTTATATTGGTTAATATAATAAAACTATTTTCTACTAAACATGGACTTCCTGTAGGCCAGTGGTAGGTGAAAAAGGCCAGTCGCATTTCGGTTGTGGGTTCGATTCCCACAGTCTTGTCCGACGCGATGGGCTGTCACCCGTCCTGCCGGTTGTCTTTTCTCTAAAACTACATTACTATAAAATCCCATCAGTAATATCGAAAAAAGTTCTATCCTTAAACAATACTTAGCATATGTCCAACATAATCCATTCCAATATTTAGGCTTATCTAAAATACTTCGGTCCAAGCTCATAGTATAAAGAAAACGATTACTTGAAATGTCATCACCCAAGCATGTGAATACCATCATTTATCCCCCATATATATATATATTGTTGGTCACATTCCAATTATGTGAATACCTTAATCCTGTATTCTCTTGAAAAAATGAATACCCATTGAACCATAGTGAAAACATGAATGAAGTTAAAATTTAACACTTTCCACATACCAAAATCCTCAAAATTCTATATACTCAAACCATGATATCACTGAGTCCATATATCAATCATGAGCACATGAATACTGTTAAATATTTCATTTTCTCGTTTTCCCTTCATTATGCGCATATCATCTTATTTCCAAAAATATCTCAATCACATTGAATACCACATTAGACCAATACATAAATATTCTAATACTCCATGATACAACATTATTTTGGAATCCCATTACATAAACACTTAATCATTCCACCACATCGTTTTCATATTTAACATCACCAATAGTGATCACATGTGACTTCCCTTTGTCATTTTCCTTAAGCGGTTGCTCATGTCGATCATCACTAACCCTTGGATTAGGGCATTTATTTGCATAATGCCACATTTCCTTGCACTTTAAGCATTGAAGTGTAGTAGGTTCACTCTGTGTATCCCTTCCTTTGTTTGCATCATTAGACATCTTCTTCCCATCATTGCGGCATTCAAATGCCCGATGACCTTCCTTTCCAAATTTAAAACATTTACTTGTCCCATTAAGACAATATCCACCATGCTTCTTTCCACACTTTGAGCATAAGGAAACAATCATCTTCTTTTCACCATTATTCTGAGATTTCTCCTTGAACTCCATGTTTCATTTTTGTCAAAACTATGAGATGGATAAGTAACACCAACATACATTTCTAAATTAATTGCACAACACACAATTTCTTCATAGCTACTGATGTCTCTTATAGCTAATTCCCTTCGAAGATTTGGTTTTAAGCCACTGAAGAATCAATCAACATTAATTTCAGGTTGGATGTTAAATCCGGATGCATACCTTGCAAGACTTGTAAAATTCGCTTCGTATATACCAACAGATTCCTCATCCTTTTGCATTAGTTCAAGAAACTCCTTCTCCATCTTTGTTCAAAGAATACGAGGGAAGTACTTATTGAAAAATAAGTTCTTGAACTCGTACCATTACATGGACTCAATTTCATCTCTTTGCCTCGTAATCTTGATAAGATTCCACCATTGATCAGCATCACCTTCCAAACTATATACTGCTAAGATGACTTTATCATGTTTAGAACATTGATGAACTGAAAATATCTTTTCAGTGGTAATGATCCATTGTTCAGCAACAAGTGGATCAGAAGACCCAATGAAAGAAGGTGGACGTTGCCTAATGAAAGAATCAATAGAATATTGTTCCCTTCCCTGCTCATTTGGAAGTCCAGAATGATTCATAGCTTGTGTATGTATATAAATATGATTTTTCACTCCATCTCCCATAACATTTGTTTGTTCAGGAGGACAATCATTGCATTGTCCATTGCATTGATCAACACGGTTCCTTCAGGTTCCATCCATCGTCTAAAACCCAAAAAGAATAGTGTGAGAGGAAAAAATCATGCTAGGGAAAACAATATAATTAAGTGGGAGTACCTTCAATATCTAACATCATAGGTTTAATTATAATATCGTCAGCACAATTCTAGGACTATAACCTATACTTATAATTATCCTTAAGTACATCCCTAGAATACCATAGAAATATCTCTAGGGATCTCACTAAAGTTCTCGCATCCTAGTTTCCAAAGGTTGACTAAACCTTTCCTCTGATACCAACTGTAGAGACCCGAATCCTGACGTACATGGACATTACATTACTTTTTCGGAATACTTAGTACATAACAAAAACACACACACATTGATAGTAATAGTTTAGTGTCTTTGGAAACTCGGAATATAATCTTCTGATCGTGGTGATAGATCTTCAACATCTCCCAAAATGATCTTCCTTTTTTTACCTAAAACCTTTCTTTATATCATGGGGAAAAGTAAACATAAAAGGGTGAGCTCAAATGCTCAGTAAGTGTAAATAAAAGAAATATCAATCACATCATATTCATAAGAACATAACATTTTGGAAATCTTAACCTGCAAAAGAGAGCATAATTTCATAACATGGGATAAATCATAGTTGTGAAATGAAATCCCAATAATCATAACTTAAAACATGAAACTTTGTGGCATACACGCATAATCATTGAGAATCATTTCTTATTAGTCAAGACTCATTTCCAAGACTATCTTAGTGGACAAATTCCCTTTTTGGATCGAGTTCACTTATCGTTTCAGTCCTGTTTCACTGAACCGGTATAACCTACCGTTCCAGCCATGTCTATCTCATGAGATATTAAATCATTACCCAATTCATTGGAGGGAGATATAGGTCCCACCCATCTCATAATGATACCATTCTTATGTGTGACACAAAATCGTAAATCATACATCATAGCATAACCCATGTAATAAAAATGGGAATCTTAAACATCGTGAGTTCATAAAACCATTCATATAAAATAAAAGAATTCATAAACATAATTCCATCACAACATAGTCAAATAAATGTAAAAATAGGGAAAGAAACAGATCCCTTTATTATCTTCGATGGAAAATAATTTTGATAAAACACTTGAACTCAATTCGTGAGGAAAATATCCTTTCTACTTCAAAAACATTTTTCCTTTCTTATTATGTCATATAATTTTAATCTAAAATAAGTTGATTAAAAATAATATTGAAAACCTGTAAAGGAAGATTCTTGGAAATAATGTTTTAGAAATCCATTCATACCGTATAAGTTAAAAAACATTCTTCTCGTACTTTTTTCGGAAAAGTCAAAAAGTACCTCGTACGAAAAATGACAAAAGATTCCTTTCATATCATTTACTAAAATCTCTCTGAAGGGTAAAATTGGATGTAAACTATTTTATAAGGATATAAATATTACATATTGAGGAAACAAGGATGTGGATGAAAAAATACACCCCAGTAAATACCAAAGTATAAACAATCTCAGATAAAAATGAGATTGTGATATTTTCCTTACCTTAGGTCCAATTTGCTTCTTAAGTGTCTGAACCTCTTGTATAATGATTTAAATAATGTTATTGACTTATTCCAGAATCATACTCATTGTTAAGATATCATATATGGTTCACTTATGACTTTATATAACCCGTTCTTTTGTAAATTCCATGTTAAAGAGCGTTTTGGGTAAAATTGTTTCATTTGTCGTTCGTGTTTTGACTTGTAATTATTCATATGATTACATAGATCATGATTACTTAATTACAGAATATAAAACATGATTTATATATAATAAATATTCAGAATATACATATATATAATAAATCAGTAAATGGAAAGAAATACACCGTTCAGGGAGACGGTAGGCCGTACGTACGCACGAACGCTGTTTTCGTTTCCTTATTGAGTTGAATGGAATTAAGTAGATGACATACACATATATCCAGTATCATTATTATGTCATATATTTCATGATTACTTACTATATATACTTTATAATAATTCATGAATGGTTAACGTGGAGACTGAATCTCATCGTGTCGTGGAGACGGTAGTCCGTACGTACGCACGAGCGATGATATCATTCTCATGATCATGGAATTGTATAGGAGTATAGGTATACTATTTCAGAATCAAAATCACTTTAAAATAATCATATATAGTTACTCATTACACCGTTATACTCATCCAATTAAGGTGGTGGCGGAAAATAGATTACACCATGGCGTGGAGATGGCATTCTGTACGTACACACGCGCGGTGATTTCCTTTTTTCTTAAGATGCATAGAAGGTTAATTAGAGTTGTTTCATATTTATAATAACATATCGGTATATAATAAATACTGATGTTATTACTTTATCATAAAACAGCTAAATATGAAGATGTTTAAGGAGAAAGAAATTGAAAAAGACCGGTAATGGATATTACCTCTTTTTGACGCACCTTCACTTAACCTCCACTTAAAGAACTGAGGATGGTCTTTGAAGAAGACCAGAACCTCTAGGATGATACTAGGGAATTGGAGAAGTGATTTTCTCAGGGGGTTTCCGAGCTTGAATTCTCAAATTGGTGTGAGGAGGAGAGGGAGGATGTTCCCTTTTATAATGGAGGAGAGGGGCACCTTAGGAAAATCTCAAAATATTATTTTATTTTAAGGTCAAATTCGGTTTATAATGGTTCCAACGGGACTTATTTCGAAGATAAAGTGGGTATGGGTCGAAATACTCTCATATAACAAGATTTAGACAAGTTTAGTTTATTATTTTAACCTTATCAATCAGATTTAACTGTAAGTTAACTAATTTAACTTTTACCGTGTCTTTTTGTTTTCTTACACTATATGGTTAATAAACTTACAATAACAAGCCAAAATGACACCAAGTTGTTTATTATTAATATATCTATCTTTATCTAAGTCATTTGGACGATCTTTAGATTTTTAGGAATTAGATAACAATTAATAATATAATATTTATTTTAAAAACTAATTTATGTCAATTTTGACACTATTTGGTACATGATTTTTATGAAATTTATAACAGAATGATAAGTTCGAACCAAGTTACATATATAAACAATAACATGTCCTATTAACCTAGAAAATTAATGTAAGTCATAAAAAGTCTCAAATTACATTTATTTGGGCATTTATAACATCAATTATATCAATATTTCATTAATAAGAAAATTACTGCATCATCTTTGTGTCATAATAAATGATAATTATTTAATCCTTAAAAATTCTATATAAATTCCTATGATGTATATAATTGTATTTTATTTCTGGAGACTATTCATGTTCGAAGTTTCATGATGTTTAGCACTAAATTAAAATTATCATACTTATAAGACTTAAGAAAGTGACATGTTGTCACATTCTTTGTTTATAATAATAATTAAATTATTTTAATGGAAAAAAGTTTATAAAATGAATCTAATCCAACCCTTAGGTTATATGGGTCTACTTTTAGCCATCATATAGGATTTTACCAAGTGTTAAGGTAATTTTATAATCTTATATTTACCCTTAATTACCAGATTTACCTTTAACTATAGTAAATAAAATTTACCGTAGTTACTATTCACAATGCCCAAAAAAAAACTGGCTTATTAACATAATTTGGACCCACTAATTCCAAATATGGAATCTATTTTTCAAAATTCAATACCCAAAATATTCAGAAATTAAATTAAAATTAATCTCATTGTCGAAAGAAAACGGGTTTTTCTTTAAAACATTGCAAAAGATTAAATTGATTTAACCTACGAATTCAAGGTAAAATAAATGCTAATGACATACATTATATTAAACGGTAAAAATATAATATATTTTTACTTTAAAACCATTAAATATTATAATTTAACCACATAAGATATTATGATGAAAAAAGTTGTTTTTAATTTAAATATAGCGTGTTTTGACTATTCATTAAAATATGAAAGTTATCGGAAAAATATCAAAACATTACCTAATGTAAATTTTTATATCCTGATTCAAAAGAAGAATTTTATTTTGTAAAATTGAACATATAAAATGTCAAAAACTAGATTTAAAGTGGGTGTGCCATCAAAAGGTGGCAAAACTGAATTTTTTTAAAAATACTTATTTTACCCGAAAAATTGATTTTGTTCTTATACCATGTTCTAGAAATGTGTAAGATAAATAATAATGTTATAAAATTCAAAATTTAGTTAACACTATTCATAATGGCTAGATCATAACAATATTATAATTATATATCGTTGTTTAGTAAAACCCGGTATTGCGTACAACACATGCTATCGAGGAAGGTCGCGATTGCGTGTAATGAAAGCCAAGTTAGGGTTGCGTGTAGTGCACAACTCCTTTGTTGTTGCGTATAACAGAATCCAACCATATTTTATTTATTTATATATATATATATATATATACTCAATGTTGCGTAGAATAACTTCTATCAAACGAACTAGAAATTCTGTGTAACAAGAGCCAAGAAAAGTGTTGTGTATACTGCAAGCTAATACAGTGTTGTGTATAGCGCAAGATAATCTTGGTGTGTCGTAAAAGAGAAGATATGAAAGAAATAAAAAATATATATCTTATAAAATCTCGGGTTGTTAAATTTATCTCATCGAAACTCTAGCCAATTAATCTCGCAATATCCCTCTCCTCCACCTAGAAGCCTTACCTTATGCATAAGGATATTCAAGTAGTCCTTTTGGTTCAAACCAAAGAAAGTTACCAAAATTATATGTAACAATTTATCTTAACATGTTTTCTTTTATATTACATCTCCAACCCGCTAATCACTTTTTATTCCTTTATTTTGTAACAAAACCAGTATCCTCAATATACTAGGATTTTGTTATGAGTAGGATTCCCACTACACTTACACAAACCTCCATCTAATATGTGAAGAACATAATGTTTATGTGGATGGAAAACTAACGCCTCACGAATCGATGATTGTTCGATTATCTCCTACCGCCTATCATGGTAGCCATTATGATGGCACTATATTTATATATGATATATATTATGTTTATGTTTTTTTATGCTTCTGTATTTTCCATTTATATCATACATTTTTGGTTTCCATTGTAACACACCAAGATTCCATGGTATGTTTCCCTTTAAATAATGCAAGGGCGTGCATTGTACGCAACTTTGAGATTCTAACACACCACAAGCAATCAAACTAGCTGTTATGAATAGTAATACCTAATTTTTGAAATTTTATAAATTCTATCTCTCAAAATGGACTTCAATTTTGGATTCGGAATATCGAAATTAGCCTAGGGTGAAATTTTGGTACTTTTCAGATAACTTTTATATTTTTATGAATAGTAAAAATTACTAGATTTTAATTAAAAACATATTTTTTAATCGAAATAATTAAAATTGATAAATTATGAATTTGAGTTGTTTTAATGTATATTTAGAATATATTTTTACCATTTAATTCAATTTTTGTCATTGTACATAATTTCACAATTAAACCAGACATAAACAAGTTCCAATCTTTTGATAGTTATTATCCCTTAAAAACATACTTTTTGTTTTGACAATGGGAATTATGTTTAAATTAATTTCTGCCACTTCTGTGTTTGGAATTTGGAAAAATGGATTCCATATTTGAAATCAGGATGTTCAAATTGTGTAAATTGGTAACTTTTATTTTTATACATTTTGAATAATTACTTCGGTAAATATTTTATTTACTATGGTTAAAGGGTAAATCCGGTTAATAAGGGTTGAAAAATAATATTTTAATAATATAATATTACCCGAAAAACGTGTACTAACCTTATTGGTTGATACATGGAAGACCATGGGAATCTTTGGTTCGATTTTGGGACCCCATGGTGCCACTTGTAAATGATAGGGATACTTTATTTTAATTAAGATAAAATGAATACAAAAATAACAAAAGCATATATATTTTAGAAAAAAAAATTTACATAGTGTTATATATGTTGTATTTTCGACTATAAATATTCATTATAATTCTAAAACGATTTCCTACACAATAGTATTTTATTTATAAATTTTAGACATTAAATATTTTAATTTATTTATGACACAATGGTGATGCAGTAATTACCATATTAGTAAAAAATCAAAATGATTGATATTATAGATACCCAAATAAATATAATTTGAGAATTTTTATGAATTACACTAATTTTATAGATTAATATGACATGTTAGGAATGAATTAATTAATGTTTTTTGATGTAATCATTCTGTTATGATTTTTACAAAAAATTAATTATTGAATAGTTTCAAAATTGACATAAAAGAGTTTTTAAAAAAGATATTATATTAATAATTGATATTAAATTCCTAAAAATATAAGGTTCGTAAAAGAGACATATATCATGATATATGTAACATTAATGGACCACATGGGGGTCTCTTGGATGTATATAGTATGTTTATTAACCATATAATATAAAAATACAAAGAGACATTGTAAAAGTGAAACTAATTAACTAAGAGTTAATACTTAATGATAAGGTTAATATAATGACCAAAACGATCTAAATTATATTTTTTGAGTGTTTTTCAACCCATACCAACTTTAACCTTTAAATAATCCACTTTTGATCCATTATAAATCGAATATGAATTTATTATAATATAATAATTTTAGCTTTTCCAAAGGTGCCTCTCACCCCTCTTATAAAAGGGCACTCCCCCTTCTCATTACTTCACACCTTCAAAGACTTTTGGTTCGGCCAACCCCTACCCAAATACTCTCTAAACTTCCCTCACTAAAACCTAGAGGCCTTAGTTTGATCAGAAAGCCAACCTATGTAGCCCTTTTGATCAAATCAAAAGAAAGAACCCGGTGAAGAGGTAATGTTTTTACCACCGATTTTTCATTTCATTTCTTCATCAACATCTTCATTCTTTGTTATTCCCATTATAAATTAATGAATCCAGTATCTCCTATATACTGTAATATTATGATAAATATAGTACAACCGTATTCATTATTCTATCCATCCTTTGAATGACATGTCACCAAACGTGCGTACGTACGGCTTACCATCTCCACGTCGTGGTGTAATTGTTATTAAATAAATTATTATTTGGATGGGTATAATAATGATGTGTAATTCATGTAAATAATAAATATAACATGATAATTATTCTGTCTATATTATATAACATCCAATTATATATTATTTTAACATCAAAATAATGATATTGTCGCTTGTGCGTACGTACGGACTACCGTCTCCACAAACGCGATAAGATTCATTCTCCATCGTATCCATTCAAGTATAATTATCATTTGATTATTTAAAAATAATTCTTAAGGACTTGATATCATTATGGATATGAATAAGATACAACCTATCAATGAAAAACATGGATTACGTAACATAACATATAAAAGAAAATGAGTAAGTTAACATCTGAAACAATAATAATACTTAGATATTATTAACAAATCAATGTTAAAAGATCATATATGATACCATATTAATGTAATATATTATTTTATAATTCCATAACAATTATTTCACCATTATACAGGTGGATAACCTAGCGTCGACCAAGGGAAAAAGTACAAAGTAAGGTGTTTCTTATCTCACTTTTAATTTCGTGAGAATTCCATTGTTCACCACTTATTTATTTCATGTGGTGTGTGTACTTCCCATGATTTTATTCATTGTATAATATACTTTAATTTTTGGATATTTAAATCAATATTGTATTTTCCATGTTTCATGAGTGCATGTTTCATAAGATACCAAGTCAATAATAGAATTTGAAATTTCAATTTCCACTCATTCGGCTTTACGCATATTTCATTGATTATTTTACTCCAAGATTATGTGTGGAATCATTATCCATTTTATTATGTCATAATTTACACTCCCCTTTATGTGGATATACTTTTTATACACATATTAACTCCATTGATAAATTCTCAAGTCATTGGGATGAACTTGATAAGAGTGATTTTTACTCAATCTCGATTTGTTGAGATAAACATCCAATTCATTGGTGTTGTTTTTACAATAATATGTGTGAATGTCCTATGATTGTTTTACATTGAATATCCAATCATATTAAGTGTATTTATATTTTTCACACATTGTTATGTCGTTGATTTATCCTTAGGCTATGGATACAGCCTTTATGAGAGATTTCATCTCAATTTACATTCCATTGAGACTTGTTTGTTGTTATACACCACATCACTTTTATGTGGTGTATATAATGTACTTTGACATAGTATATCCTGAATCCATTTATTCTCATGATATTACAAATTTTTAATTACCTCAATTATTTGTATTCATGTTTCTCTCTTTTGGTTAGAAACTCTAACTAAAATACATATTTTAATTGTTTTAAAGATTTATTATTCAAAATCATTCTCATTAATGTCCATGTTTTCAAAATGGTTTTAAGAATTTTTTTTATGGACATTAACGTTTTCAAATAAAAGTTCATTTTCAATGTTTCAAAGTGGTTTGGAACACTTTGATTTAAAAAGCTATTTTAAATGGCTTCTTGACAGATAGAGTGACTTTTAAATGTTTTCAAGAAAAAGGGGGATATTTCTCTCAATAGTTTTGATGATTATTTTCATCTATGTCAATATCCTTCATCATTCTCGATTGAGGATAATCTGAAACTATAAAATCTTCCATATTTTATTGAATATGTTATGTTTGACTGTGGATGTGATATTTTATACCATTCATGGATTGTGGTTAAAGTATTGACATTTCGTATGCTAGTGTTAATACTAATGTTTATGTTATGTTTAAATCTATTCATGTGAGGAATGCGTTGGACTTAGTATGTGATGGTTGGAGCCAACTACAGCTCCTCGGTGAATCGGTTGGTCTCATGAGACAAACTAGTGTCTTGGCATAAGGCCTTGGAAAAATCATATTTGTAGTCTTGGCATGAGGCCTTGGTTATGTGGTTATGATAGTCTGGAATTATGCATTCCATCATTATGAAAGTGGTTATTGATATTTAATGTGATTTTTCGACTAGTAGAATATCCATGTGAATAAGTAAATGAAATTATTTCATTTTATCTATTCCATATTATGTTGAAGTTCAAGTTTAAAAGGCTTTTGTTTTAGTTATAAATTGCTTCAAGTGTTTATGGTTATCTACGAAAGATTCTGCTATATTTTTATCCTTAGTGAGAATTTGAGCTCACCCCTTTCAATGTTTCATCTTTTACCAGGATGTGAAGAAGTAATTTATGAATGACATGCAAGGATAGTATGAGGGGATATGAAGACAAGATGTTGTTGTAGTTTTTTTTACCTTATGATGTAATGTAAGACTTATGAATATATCTAGTGTTTCCAAGACTACTAAACTAATAGGTCTTTCGATACTTGATCCTTTGTGATCATGCCAATGTTATGTAACAAGGTACCGACTCTGGGTATCTAGGGATGGGGCGTTACATCCATTATGGGTAAACGTGATAATTTGATTTGAGGAAGTGAGGACTACTGCCCCCTCAAAGTGATATGACTTGTTAATGACTTATGTGGGAATTATAATGGATGGAGTTAATGATATTATATATGGTATTATAATGTTATTATATTATACCTATGTGTAATTATGTTTTAATTCCATTAAACTAAGAAATATAAATGAAAGTAGCGTTCATGCGTACGTATGGATTACCGTCTCAATAAAGGTTTCATTTCATTTCTTACCTCAAAATGTTATGTACTATTATAAATAAAAGTATATACAGGATAAATATGATACATATGATATCTAAATAATTAATATCATTCTGGATATAATGGACTTTTGACCAAATGGACAACTTGTAAATATAAGGTGTTCATTTTTTTGTTAAGTACCAAATATCGAAAAAAGAACGTTATTAACATAAATGGTTACATAATGTTTATAACATGGTAATAAGTGATATAAAAGGCGTTATAAACTTGAAAATGGTTCTTAAGCAATTAGAAATTATCTTTAGTTTATTATTCAAGATATTAAATAATGATCGAGTCACGTCGGACACGACGTAAGGGAACTTCTTAACCCAATTCCCATTCTTTTGGGATGATCATATCTTTCTTATTAATGTCGTTCTTTGATTATGTGAAAAATAAATTTTTAAATCTTATCATGTATTTATACATTCATTATGTGAGATTAGAGTGAATACATATAAGCGATCTATTTTATTTACAAAATGATCCTTGTAAAGGAATTCGTCTGAATCTTCTTTCATTGAGGCATATTTAGTTTTATACATGACTATATTTTATACGATGTATAAAACCCTCTGACATTTCATTTTTTTCAAAGGGAATATTTTTATACGAAGAGTTTAACTAAATGACAAAAAGGGATGTTTTTTTAACATAAGCGGTGACAACAACCTTTCCGCCGCTGTGAGTATTATTTGATCTTTGGCTTCTTTAACAAGCCGGAATGTTTTTAAAAGAAAAAATAAATACCATATACTCTTTTTACGTATTTTGGTATTGAAAATGATTTTGAGAATGGATTTATTATTTCAATATCTTGAAATGATATTTTTTTTATTGCAATATTGAAATGTTATCTTTATTTTATGCTTATGTTATATTTTATGATCATGGTATGGTTATTTGAAATTATTTACGTATATGGGTGGTTACATGATAATATTATGGAGAGTGATCCAGAGATAACTCTCCAATGCATTGGGTAACATGATAAAGGTAAATGTGAATTTTTCTCCTAATAGATTTAGGGAATATACTGTTATAAGTATTCCAAAGTAACTCCCTATGTAGCTATGACATCTACAATGTAAGTATGATATAGATTCCACAAGTAACTTTTTATGATTTATGATTTCTACGTGTTATTCATTAAATCTTATGATTTCATGCGGTAATAAAAAGAGTTCTTGTTTACTATGTATTTATGAACAAATGTTTTCTTTCATTGTTTTATAACCCTTCCTGAGCTTTTTTTGCTTAACCTATGTTTTGAAATGTTTTGATAGGACTTAATGATGAACAGGGTCAAGGACGAGATCAAGGAAAAGTCAAGCTGTCTAAAACACAAAACTAGACATGCATCATTTTTTCAAGAGTTTTTATTTAAAAAAAAATGGAAACTATGTAGAAGTGTATATATTGTAATCTTTTGAAATATAATAGTTATGTCCTAATTCTCCAATACACTAAAACTGAAAAGATCCTCCATGTGAATTATTCTTTTAATTAAATATTATTTATTTTTTTAAGGACGGGTCCTTATAGTTACTATCTTTTGGTTTTATGAATCTATTAATCACTACATGGTAAGGGGTTTTCATCTCACTTTTATTCCCGGGAGATTCATGCTATATTTTCCACAATTGCATTTGTGTTGTGTATGTATTATTCATGATGGTATTTTTTACATAATATAATTTAATTTATGGGTATTTACATAATCATTGGATGATATTTCATTCATGGGGTGTATGTTTCGTATGTTAACTAATTGGTAATTGAATTTCAAATTTCAATTTCCACTCATTTGGTTTTACGCAATCTTCATTTATTAATTTACTCCAAGATTATATGTGAAATCACTATTTATTTACTTATTTAGTAATTTACACTCTCCTTTGTGTGGATATACATTTGATACAACTAATCACTCCATTGATAAATTATCATGTCATCAATATAAACTTGATAAGACTAATTTAAACGAAATATCGATTTATTGAGTTAAACATCCAAGTTATTGGTGTTGTTTTTACAAGAATATGTGTGAATGTACTCTGATTTATTTACACTGAATATCCAATAATAATGATTTTATTTATATTTGTCACACATAATTATTTAATTGAGTTATCTTTTACTTGAGGATATAGTCTTCATAATTGAATTATTCTCAACATACAGTCCATTGATACTTCAGTGTTGTTATACACCATTTCACTTTTATTTGGTGTATATACTGTAATTTAAGATAGTGTATCATGGACCCCATTATTCTCATAATATTATAATGTTTTTATTACCTCAATTATTTGTATTCAATCATCTCTCATTTTGTTAAGAACTCTAATTAAAATTTCATTTTAAATTTTTTAAAAAATAATTCTTCTAAATCATTATCATTAATATCCATGTTTTAAAAATGGTTTTATGGTTTTATTCATATATACATTAATGTTTTAAAATTAAAATTCCCTTTAAACATTTCAATGATTTATGGGACACTTTGATTCAAAATATATTTTAAACAGCTTCTGGTTAAATAGTGAGCCTTTTAAATGTTTTGAAAAAAGGGATATTTACCTCAAAGATTTTTACTGATCATTTTCAACTATTTCAACATCATTTATGGGTTATTATTCATGATAAATGTTGATTTATTATGATACAAAATGTGCATACTCTATTGCGGTTTTGTGATATGTTTGACTATGGATGAGTTATTTTTATACCATTCATGGTTTATAGATAATGTATTGACATTGTGTATGATAGTTTTAATATTAATTTTTATGTTATGCTTAAAATTTTTCATATAAAGAATGCATTAGACATATTAGGATATGGGTGGAGCTAGCTATAGCTCTTAGATGCATCGGTAGGACTCATGAGACAAACTAGTGTCTTGGCACAAGGCCTTGAGAAAATCTTATTCGTAATCTTGGCACAAGGCCTTGACTATGTGGTTATGAATTCCGAAATTATGCATTCAATAATTATGAATTAGGATATTGATATTACATGTGATTATTTGACTATTAGAATGTTTATGTGAATAAGTAAATGAAATTATCTAATTTATCTTTTCCATATTATGTTGATGTTTAATTTTAAAAGGATTATGTTCTGGTCATATACATTGCATTAAATGTTTATTCCTATTTATGATAGTTTCTGTTATATTTTTATCCTTATTGTGCATCTCAGCTCACCCCTTTCTTATGTTTTATTTTTTCTAGGATGCAAATAAGTATATTACGATTTACCTACAACAATTATCTAAGGGATGTAATAGTTTTCAAAAGGGGACACAATGTTTTTTATGTCATGATGTAATGTAAAACATATGTATGTATCTAGTACTTCCAAGGCTACTAATCTAACTGGTCTTTCGGGACATGATTCCTTATGTCATGCCAAATTTATGTAATAATTCACCAATTTTGGGTAACATGGATCAGGGCATAACATTTGGTATCATAAACAGTTTATTACAATCATTGGAAACTATATTTAGAAAAATAACACTGATTTGGAAACACTACCCTAAGATAGACATTGAGGATTATTATATAAGAACATTCAAAAAAATTGGTAGTGTAAATATTATTAGGGTTTTCCATGAAATATGTCCATGTATGGATACGAGAAGGTAAGGGTGGCTTTGGAATAGATGTACCAAGGAGTGAAAACTCCAACAGGGAGTTTCAGGTTTATCCCAGGGTATCCTAGTACACGAAAATAGGCATTTCTGCACTCATGGTTATGAAACTCCATGTGATATAATTATGATAATTCAAAATTTTATTACTAACTGATTTGAATAATTTTAATATAATATGTGAGTAAATAACATTCATTAATCCGAATGTGTTTTACATTGAAAATAAGGTGTTATGATATTCTCTAAATGATTTTATGACTCAAACTATGATTTCTTGTTTTATTCAATGGATAAATTTCAAGGAATTAATAGTTACATTGAACAAGATGTTAAAGGTGGTAACAGTAGTGGAAATGGGTAGTGAAATTGAATGTTTATAGGTTTATATATATCATGTTAATATTGAATCATTTTTAAAAAAATATTATCAACAAAAAATATATTAACCAACTCCTGGACTCAACAAATAAGAGAAAGGTAGAGAAAGATAAGTGATCTAGTAGTGGAGACCTTGGAGAAAAGAAAGATCAATTTCCATCATTCAAGAAATGTTGAATGAGACAACTAGGAAAGTGTGTCAATGGAAAAATTAAACACTTAATGTGTAGTAAAGTACATAATGTAAAAGAAAATAGAGGAAAAATGATAAGTGCTATGGAAGAGAATATAAATGATCCCAAAAATCCATTTATAGTCATTGGGTGTAAATTTAGGGGACCTGGGAATTACCCGAGTGAATTCCCTATTCTATCGGATAACCTCTTTGTCAAGGAAGAACCTATGTGAAAATAAATGGATGGATAAATGTTTAAAATTCTTAGTTTTCTTTATCAATGGGATTACTTTGGAAGACTTTTCTCTTTTATGGGTAACCCTATATGTTTTTTATGTGAAAATGATATATTAGGAAGAATTATCTTTTCTATTATTAATATAGTTAGTAATAACCATTTGGGATTCTATAATCCTTGAATTTGAGGCAATTAAATGTTATTAAATATTGGGATGAAAATGTGAGGTATGGGATAACATTTATTGGTGAAATTTTTTTATGGTTATTTTCAGGTATTTATCTCATTTTTTGAATGTTATAAAATTTAAATTTTGAAAAAGGACAACATAGAGACTGTGTGACAACCTGTCACAACGGAAAAAGCTGTAGGAACCAAACCCACAACCAGAGTGTGATTTGTATTTATCACCTACCACTAAATTATGTGAAGTCCCGGGTTAGTGTAACTAATTCATCTTAGATAAAATATTTTATTGATCAATAATATGTTGATTTGGGATATTATGTTTTATCAAATTAATATCCATAGTATAGGAATATGATTTGGTGATTTAGTGAAAATGTTATTTTGGAAGATGTTTTCTCTGTTGGGAACATTATATACCTAAAAAAATAAAATACTATTGTGTTTCATTTAAGGGGTTATGGTGGTTTTTTTTATATATTTATATTGTGGATTTATAACTATTTGGGTTATTTATTAAAATTATTAACCAATTATAGATATTATGTGATTATGTTAATTGCTTTTAAGTATGTGACTTTAAGAGTAGTCGATGTTATTTGCATATACAATTTAATTTGGAAGACTAAGTAATAAAATTAATCTATGTTTTTGGTTTCATTATTAGTGTGGATTATATTTAAGGTTTTTATGGACAATTTTTTATTTAATGGTAATTATTTAACTTTTGGTATTGATGGTTTAATTTTAGAAATTATGACTATTATTTCTTTCTCAAAAATGTTATTCTTTTTGGGGATCATATGATCTTGTACTAACCATTTTTATTTTGTTTAATCTATAAAGACAATGTAAATATATCTTTTATCCTTTTTGGATCATGTGATTCTCTAGAATATGATTCTAGCACATCGGGTGTGACTAAGACTTGATGAATACTCATCACTTGAAAATAATGATGAGTTAGTGGTGAAATTTTATTAAAGGATGAAACACTACTTAAAAATTAAGTATATATATTTATCTTTATAGTCAAGATCATAAATAAATTCATCAACTTATATGAAATGGAACATAAAACAAAAAAATGTTTTCCGTTTACTTTTCATACTAGAAAACTAATGACCATTTCTCCCATCAAATGTTTGTGGTTTTGTTGTTGTTAAATTTCTATTGATCATGTTTTCTATCACTCTCTATCAAAATATGACAGCTATTTTATTTTCCATATCCATGTATTCATATATGGAATCCATGTATGGGTTCTCTCGGGTGACCGTTGTACTTCTCTTTCATTCTTTTAAAGTGATAGTTTTGTGGATTATTTTTCTGATGTGGGACACTCAAGGATGTTCTCAAGCACAATTTTAAAATTTCTAGGACACAATTTCCAAAATAGGGAATAATGTAACACCCCATGAATTCATAGGAAGTTATTTTCTTTAATGTAATTCAATAGCTTGCACTACACAAAACACAGATATTGAGCGCAACACGACATACCAAACGAGCCGTTGAAAAAACAGTTAGGAATAGTATTAACTATGTTTTGTATTTAATATACTACATATAATTTTATAATCCAAATTATGTGGTTCTTAGACATAATATAATAACAAATACAATTTTTTAGATAAAATAAGTATTTGTCAAAAAATTAAATTTTACCACATTTTAATGGCTAACGATTTTTAAAACTAATATTTGAAATTTTATATATTCAATTTAATAAAATTAAATTCTTTTTTAGAATACAGACATAAAACATTATTTTGAATAAATTTTTGACACTTTTCTGATAACTTTTAAATTTAAATGAATACTGAAAAGCACTGAATTTTAATTGAAAACCAATTTTTTAATCAACATAATTTATAGTGTTAAATTATTATTTTTTATGGTTTGAAAGTATAAATATATTATATTTTTATAATTTAATACAATTTAGGTCATTATAAGAAATTTCACATTTAAATTTCCCATAAACAAATGTCTAATGGTTTGATAGTTTTAACTTTTGAAAAACCTGCTTCACGATTTTGACAACGACAATTAATTTTAAATTAATTAATGAAACTTATATGTTTTTAATATGGTAAAATATAATTAATTTTGGAATTCATAATATAAAAATTATCTTAGGGTAAATTTTTGGTATTTCTCTTAAAACATTCAAATTTTTGATGAATACTAAAAACACTAGGTTATTGTTTAAAACAGATTTTTTCCAATAATTATTAATTTTATTTAAATTTATTGTAATTAAAAATATATATATAATAACTATATAGGTACAATTTAATTCATTTGAGTAATTTTAAAATAAAGTTAGATATATAAAATATTATTGAACTTTTTACCTTCTTTTATCCGTCTTCTACGAGCATTTGCGAATTTAGCATAAAACATAATTTTACTCCATCGGTGAGTTGAATTTCAAAAATATTAGAGTCATGGTTAATTTTAGTATGTAAAATGTCGTTCAATAAGATAAAAACTAAATTTGTGTGAATAGTAACTTTTGAATTTTATTTACTAGAGTTAAAATTAAATAATGTAATAAAATGTAAAAATTATATTATAATTAACCTAACACATGTCTTAATTCTTTTGTAATAGTGTATTTAGACCCAAACTATCCTTAGGAATAAAATATCCCCCTTTAGGTCCACATGGATTAGATTAAGTCAATTATTAATATTTTATTTTAACAAGATTTGAAAGTGTTAAATTCAATATTTATTAACTTAACCATTTTTAATATAGGGTTATACATAATATAAATTTGACAATAAATATTCATTATAAAGATAAAAATATTTCTACATAATGATATTTTATTTAAAAATATTAGAGATTAAATAATTAATTTTTTTACGACCTAATGATGATGCAGTAATTACTTTCATAATGAAATATTAAAATAGTTTATATTATAAAAATTAAAATAAATAATATTTAAAGGTTTTGATGCCATAAAAGAATTCTATAGGTTAATATTACATGTAAGTGTTGATTTTATAAATTTTTTTCGAATTGATAAGTTTGTTATGACTTTCAATTAATCAAAATACCAAATATTGTAAAAATTGACATAAATTAGTTTTTTTAAAAAATACTATATTATTGGTTGATATAATATGACTAAAAATATTAGGTTCTTCCAAAAATATTGAATAAAATTATATATTTCATTGATAAACCACTTGAGGTTTTCTTGTATTTTTAAAGTAAGTTTATTAACCATATAGTGTAGAAAATATAAGAAGACATGGTAAAAGTTAATCTATTTAACTAGGAGTTAAATAAAAAAATAAAGCTAAAATTGTAACTTAAACTTTTATAAAACAAATTTCTTTAGAGTATTTCGACCCATCCCCACCTTTTCTTTGAAATAAATCATTTTGGATCCATTATTAATGTAAAATTATTTTATTATAAAATAATATTTCAATCTTTTCCTAAAGTGACCCTCACCTCTCTTATAAAAAGGTACTTCCGCTTCTCTTAATTTCACACCCCCAAATCCATTTGTCATGACCAAACTATGCTTGAATTTATTCCCAACGTACCTCAATTCATCCTAGAGGCCTTACTTTGATCACAAATCCAACCTATGGAGCCCTTTTTATCAATCCAAAAGAAAACACTCGAAGAAGAGGTAATAATTTCGCCACCATCTTTCAAGTTCATTTTTTCATCCACTTTTTCTTTATTTTATGTTTCCATAAAAAAATAATAAATCTAGTACCTTATATATAATGTAATGTTATTATAAATATGGTACAACCATATTCATTATTCTATCCATCTATAAATTACAATGTCACCATACAAGCGTGTGTACGACTTACCGTCTCAACGCCGTGGTGTAATTTGTTATTCAAACACTTCATTATTTTGATGGGTATAATTTTGAGAATAAATGATGTAAATAATAAATATATCATGTTGTTTATTCTTAATATATTATATACCATCCAATTACATATGATTCCATCATCAATATAATGATATTGTCGCTCGTTCGTACATACGACTTACCGTCTCCACGAACGCGATAAGATTCATTCCCCATAGTAATCATTCAAGAATAATTTTCATTTTATGATTAAAAATAATTATTAAGAACACAATATCATTATTTATATGAATCAAATACAGCATATACATAACAATCATGCCATACATAAAAAACATATAATTGAAAATGAATCAGTTAACATCTAAAACAATGATACTACTGAAATATCATTAACAAAGAAATATTAAAACATCATATATGATATCATGTTTGTGTATTTAATTCTTGTATAAGTTATTAAAAATTATTTTACCATTGTACATGAGGTTATCATACCCTATACTAAGGAAATGTGCAAGGTATGGGGTTTCTTATCTCACATTTAATTTTGTGAGATTTCCGTTGTTCACCACTTATTTATTGTATGTGGTGTATTATATACTGAAACTTGATATATATTATCCTAATTCCATTTAAATTCATGGTATTTTGTGATTCATTTTTTTTCTATTGACATTTGGTCTTACGACTCTATTGATTAAAACATGGAAAGGGGTTTCTTATCTCACATTTAATTTCATGTGATTTTCATTGTTCACCACTTATTTATTACATTTGGTTTATTGTGTAATTACACATGATATATATTATCCTGATTCTATTTATATTCATGATATTATGTGATTAATTTGGTGGTTATTATCATTTGGTCTTATGACTAGATTGATTACAATGTGGTAAGGGGTATTCATCTCACTTTTATTCTCGTGAGATTCATGCTATATTTTCCACTATTACATTTTTTGTGGTGCATGTACTACCCATAATTTAGTTATGTGCATAATATAATTTAATTTATGGGTATTTACATCATCATTGGATGATCCTTATTTCATGGGTTGTATGTTTCGTATGTTACCAAATCGTTAATGAAATTTCAAATTTCAATTTCCACTCATTCTCTTTTACACAAACTTTATTGATTACATTACTCCATGATTATGTGTGAAGCCACTATTTAGTTACATATATAGTAATTTCCACTCCCCATTCTGTGGATATACTTTTGATACACATAATCACTCCATTGATAAATTTTCAAGTCATCTATATAAATTGATACGAGTAATTTTAAATCAATTTAAATTCATTGAGTTAAACAACCAAGTCATTAGTGTCGTTTTTACAAAAATATGTGTGATAGATTTATCCTTAACCTATATATATGGTCTTTATAAAGGAATTCATCTCAACATACATTCCATTGATAATTTTTTGTTGTTTATTTCCAATTCACATTTATTCAGTGTATATATCATACTTTAACATAGTATACCATGAATCCCATTATTCACATGATATTATAATGTTTTGATAACTTCAATTTTTTGTATTCAAGTGTCTCTGATTTGGTTACTAAATCTAACTAATATTTCATATTAAATTGTTTAAAAAGTTATTCTTGTAAATATTTCTCAATAATGTCCATGTTTTAAAAATGGTTTTATGTTTTTATTTATATGAACATTAATGTTTTAAAATTGTAATTCATTTTAAAAGTTTCAATGTGGTATAAGACACATTGATTCAAAAATCTATTTTAAATAATGTCTTGATAAAAAGTAATTCATTTAAATGTTTTCAAAAAAAGGGATATTTATATCAAAATATTTTACTGATCATTTTCAACATTGTCAAAATCCTTTAAGTGATATTATTCTAGATAGAAAATTATTTATTATGATTCAAATCTTCCATACTCTATTTTAGGTTTTGTGATATTTTTTATAGTGGATTTGTTATTTTTATACCATTCATAGTTTATGGGTAAAGTGTTTACATTTTGTATAATTTTTTTAAAGGGAATGTTTATCTTATGTTTAATCCCTTTCATATGAGGAATTAATTGGACTTATTATGTGATGGGTGGAGCCCTCTATAGCTCCTTGACGAATTGGTAGGTCTTATGGGACAAACTAGATTCTTGGTACATGGCCTTGACAAAATCTTATTTGTAGTCTTGGCACAAGGCCTTGATTATGTGGTTATGAAATCTAAAATTATGAATTCAATAATAATGAAATTGGATATTGATATTATATATTATTATTCGACTTGTAAAATATCTATGTGAATATGTAAATGGTCTTATCTGATTTATCTTTTCCATATTTTGTCGTAGTTTAACATTAAATGGCTTGTGTTCTAGTCATATAAATTTTCCTAAATTTTATTTTTATTTATAACAGTTTTCGCTGTATTGGTATCCTTAATATTCATCTAAGCTCATCCTTTTTTATGTTATATTATTCCCTAGATGTAAAGAAGTATATTATTATTACCCTATAGGAATAGGCTAATGGATATAAGAGTGTTCAAAGGTGGAACAATATTGTTTTTTTATTTCATGATGTTATGTAAAACTTATGTATGTATATAGTACATCCAAGGGTACTAAACTGATCGGTCTTTCAGGACTTGATTCCTTGTGTCATGCCAATGATATGTAATAATGCACCAATTCTGGGTAACTGGGGTCGGGGTGTAACACCTTATATCCAAAAAAATGTCTGAAATATCTTCTATTATATCTTAGAAAACTATTTCAAAAAATCCTAAATAATTTCCAAGGTATTTATTACCACAAAACATGCTTTATCCAGCTGAATCATCTCTTTATCCAAGATAAACACAATTTTCAAAATATCTAGAACACATTGACTAATACCTTCCCTTAATCAAAATATCACCTTTACATTCAATAGATTTTATATGTCTTAAATTCCATTCATTATATCCTTTTAAATTCATTGTGAGAATATTATACTGAAAATTCATATATATTTCATGATTCATGTATCGTAATATTTGACTTCAAGTACTTATAAACATTAATAATCTGATGTAATTATTAAACCATTAATTGGGATTAATCTTTTTAATCCTTAATATATATTTCCATGAATATGAAATATGAATCATTTATTATGTCTTATGGTTCCTTAACCCCAATCTATACATTTATATTATGTTTAATGTAAAAAATAATTGAAGAAGGTCCCTTTACATTAACATGTACTTTAGTTTATATTTATCTGTATTAGTATGACTGGTACTATGTACCTTCTATATTCTATTTATGATAATTCAACGTAAGAAATCAATTTTCCTCATTCCCATACATTTCAAATCTGAAAGAGTAAATGTTTACAATGTTCTTTCTATTTCACCTAATTCACTAAAACAAGAAAGAATAGCGTGAGAAGCACTTATCATAGTAGAAATCAACATAATCATGACATATTACTTTTATGAGGGCTAAATATTGACAACAAATTATATGAAACCTTTGGTTTAACCCAACTTACAAATAATCATATATAATTTATATTCTTCATAATGGTTTGTAAAAATATATCATACTAGAAACCACTCATTCTGTAATTTAACCAAATTCTAGGACATTTTCCTATATATTTCATTATCCATATACTTATCCATAGACATGTCCGTAGATTTATCACTAAGGTTTACTCATCATAGTTTTCAATGTTGACTAATCCTTCCCTTTGAAAAAATCATTTGTTACCAAGGAGTTAAATACATGGATATTGAATAATTTTAAGCACATTACAAAAATAAATTCTTGAGGAACACAATAGTTTAGTTCCTTTGGAAACATAGAACAAATCATTATATTTTGGTGAATGATATTCAAAATATCCCTTAAATATCATCACCATTAGTATCGCTAAAATATACAATTATTCATAATATAGAGAATAAAAAAATAATAAATGGGTTTTCTTGAATGCTCAATAAGGTTAAATAAAGTAAATTACTCTAATCACATGAACATTAAGGTAAATGAAAATGAAAATAAAATTTGAAGCTCATAACCTTGATATAAAAGATCATAATCCATAGACAAGGGAGATTTATTTTCAGTTCATAAGACATGACTCATTATATAATCAAAAATTTAAACTATATGTAAATATCATAGGCCTATGTCATAGACATGTCTCTTGGACATAAGAATATAAAAACAATACCTATAGATGAGAATCATTTCCAAAAAGAATTGGGGAACATGATTTGGGACGACACCTTCTGATTGAGACACACAACCATCCACATTCATTGTTTTTTTAATTATAGTGGATCAGTTTCCAAATATTCCCATAGTGGATCAAGTTGCACATATTTCTAATTTTTTAGTAGAATATACATGTTCCCCATTATGGATCAAGATTTTCAACTTGTTTCCCATCATTATCACATGAGATATAAACATTTAACCAATTCATTGGATGGGGATATATGTTCCAAAAAATAAAATAATGAAATATTAAATATATATATGTTCCATTATAATATAACATATTCATCATATCATGATCTACAAAAATAGATGATTTTAATGAACATCATATCCTAACACATGAAATGAAATGGGTATCATCAACATTTTATAATATCATATCCTTGATAAAATTGATATGTTTAATAAAAATTGTGTCCCAGAATAACATGGGGAAGGATGTAGGTTCCATAAGAATTTATCATGGTTTAACCTGTGGAAGATAAACATGTGACATAAACATGATTCCATAAAAATAGAAAACATTCAAAAAACAATATGAATGGTATTATTTTATCATTAATAATATATATATTAAATTATATCAAGGGATTACATATTTTATGGATATGTAATAAAAAATATTCAAATTGATTTTATCTTATGTAAAATAAATTTCCATTGAATATCCATTTCATTCAAACATTTCAAAAATTATTTTCATATAATTCATGCTTTGATATTTAATTTAAAAACATTTCTTGATGAAAATATCATTCAATATTAATAAACTCTATATAAAAAAAATTGAAAATTATTTTCAATTAAAAAAAATTTAAAATTTACATAGGAATATTGAAATCATCTTTTAAATACTTTGTAGAAAATAAGTTTTTGAAACAACACATATTTCTAACCAAAGGGAGAGATAACGTCATAGTTTCCTAAAAACACATTATTTATTATCATATGTATAAAAGAGTTGAAAAATGGTACCAATACATGAAGATATCACAAATAACCATAGGATAAGATAATTCAAGAATTTTTTTTGAGAGATGTGTCATAAGATTTCGTGGATTTAAGCATAATCATAAACAATCTTGAAAAAATTTCAGATTGTTACAATGAACTGTAACCACATAGGTAACATTTAACGATGATCCCCATATGATAATAATAATACATGAATGATATAATATCATGAAAATAATACAATGAATTGTATAATATGTTAAAGGTATTATATACAACTCTTTGAAATACTGGTGCAGAAAATGACATGTGTCTTAAAGAAAGAAAATTTAGAAAAAAAACTACTTTACCAATTTGGTAACATTTGTAACATAATTTCCATGAAATAGTTATCATTAAATAAGTATTTAAGTACCAATAAACTGATTTTTAATTATCATAGAATAAATTCTTGGGACGTTTGCACAGCACATAAAAAAGTTTAGGTGAACATGGCTTGTGTTTGACGAAAAATAAAATTGGGATGAGAAACCACTTACTACATGAGTAACATTAAAAATGTGATCCCCGTGAAATGATAACATAAATTAAATATTTTAATTCTTTTATTTAATGGAAATTAATTATATAAAATTTCATATGTCAGTGTCTAGACCACCCAAAATAAATGATTGATGAATATTGCAGGTATCTCACAGAAATAAGAAGTGAGATGAAATCCCCTTACCATATGTCATGAAATATTTTGTAATTATAATAAAATGATATAGCATAGTATATTTTTAGTCTGGATCCACCAAAATACTATATTATTACCTCTAATACCAAATATTATTTTTTATGTATTTCTATTTCCTGTTTATTAAAAATTCAATGTTAACGTTTTGTTTGGTTAATATCCGCATTGTTTTTATATGTTTTTTGATTTGTTATTTTTTACCCATTCATATATCATGATTTCATTATTTAATGAATTTATTACATAATATGAATATCATATATATTTAAAATATAATTATACATAATAATCTATAAACAATATAAATATAAAATAGAATATGTCTTTTATTTAGACATTAGGTTGTACATAGGGATGAATAATATTTTCATTTAATTATTATTTTTAAAAATAAAGTAAATTAAATACATATATATATATATAATAATTTGAATATAAATATTATGTCATATATATCAAATATTATTATGAAAAACATCCTTAATACATTACATTTAAAGTTTAGATGAATAATATCGCTTTAGGGATTTTAGAGTCCACACAACCACGAATGAAGATATTGTATTTACCAAGAATTTAATGTATGATGGTATATCACATATAATAATTAAATAATAATATAGGAATCATAAATTTTAAAAATATCATATAAAACATATATTTCATCAACATTTTTAGTCATGAGAGGTGGAAAAGAATAAATGAACCACATTGTTTTGTGAGGCAGCGGTTATCTATACACAATAATGGAATGATTGTTACCCATTCCATTTAAGTGTATGTATGAGTAGCTAAAAACCATAGAGTAATGAAATCAAATTATATTTAAGATATTGAGGTTGTTATATAATCATTTAATAATAATATTTTATGTAGTGTATAATAAAAATGAAACAAAATACTATGAGGAACGATACTATATATTCTTTGAATAACATAGTTTTTCTTTCACCAAAGGGAATCCATGGATAAATTTATGACTAAATTAAGGCTTCTATGTTTATATGGGGGATTTTGGGAGACTATTTGGGAATGTTTTGGATGATCCAATGTGTCTTGATAGGATTATGTAATTTGAAGAGTGAATACCATTTTATAATGGATGGGGAGTGGAAGTAATGTAAATAAAAAATATGTATACACTATTGGGTGGCATGCCGTACCTCAGGTTCTTACAAAATAGAAAAATATTGGATTAATGTAGATTTATGGTCATGATAAACCTAACCCGTACAAAAATATATTTATTTTTATAATTTTTTTTAAAATTCTATTATCCCCCATTTTATCATTTTAGTTTTTATTATTGTAACTATTTTTATATCCTATAAAATTTAACCATTATGGATAAATTAATGTAAAATTAATTTTTCAATATAAAACCACATGATTTTAAATATTATATCTAATTTATCATATAAAAATCATATGTTTGTGGGAAATTAATTTTAAATAAATCACATATAACCTGCCAAAACCCTACTTTATCATGGACCGTGGAAACAATGTTTTTCCTATCTATGGGTTAATATTTTGATTAAAAAATAAATTAGTGCATAAATAGATTATATTTTATATCTATGAAATTTCAAAAAAAAAATTAATCATATAAGATTTTGAGTACTTTTAAATATTTTTAATAAAATATCGTTTGTTATATAATAAAATTACTTTCAATTCTGACATTATTTACTTTATATAAATTTTCAGATATCAAGAATGTGACGGAGGTAAAATATAATAATTTCAAGGATTTAAAATATCATATATTCATCGGAAATATAATTAAATACAACAATTCAACCAATCTACTTCACTTTTAATATTTATAGTATAATTGATTTTATGTTATTGTTAACAAAAACATATGTGTTGGGGTTTGTTCACAATTTAAAGTATGTAATTAATATATAAATATTACAAGAAAAATTAATGATAAAAAATCATTAACATTTTAAAATTATGTTTTCATCCAAAAAAAATGTATCTTATCCAATAATCTAAAGAATTCTAAATGATAAGGGTATCAAAAGTTCATTTTTTTCCTTTTCATTACATAAACTATTATATGAGTCGTATTCATGATCTTATGTCCCAAAGAAACATAAAATTAAAACCAAAAGGTTATATGGTCAAACATTTGGAATCTAATTACTATTGGAAATGTATTTAGGTCAATTTGGACGATTAATTTTTGGTTTTGTCCATTTTTAATCTTAATTTTACTTTATTCACTATAATTAATTGTAATTAGAATTAAAAATATTTGTGGTCAAACATTATGTTGATATTATTTGAATAAAAATATAATATTTATTAAAACATTGTAAGTACTTATTTCAAAATTTAATTCTAATAATTTTTAAAATTAACATTGATGGTAACCGTATCAACAGGTTGGGAAAGATTGCTTCTCATGTGAAAATGAGAAAATGTTCATTATGACATTATATATAAATTAACGAAAAAACGAATCCAATAACCTACATTATATGAATAGATATATACTTTATCTATTGTGACTTTAAAACAAATTTATATTATAATATATAAATACTAATTACTCAAAATAAAGAGAGGTTTTCAACTAAAATGACTTTTAGTCAAAAAAATGAAACATCTCAAAAAAGTACAAAAATCATCCTCAGATAATTATAACTTTATGAATTCAAAAATGAGTTTTTTACTAACAAATTTATAGTAGTTTTAAAATGTTTTTCTAAAATAGGTGCACCATCAAGTGGAAGTAAAACTTGGTCTTTCATGTAACCCAACATTTCTTAGTTTTGTGAGTGGAATAATATTAACATGTCGTTTCATATAATGAAATCCAAATATACGGTTTCCATAAAAGAAATATATATTTTGTGTCACATTGAATGAAAACTATCAAAATGGTAATGTTAATTTGAAATAAATTAAATCAGTACATCTTATGGTGTTATATATATGGTTGTTCCAAACAACTAAATTTCAATGATAATCACATATTATGCATGATATTCCATTTACCTCAAATATTACTCACTTATTCCATTTTAGTTTTTCACCATAATAACAAGTTCATTTACTGTTGTGTTTATTGATTATGTCCATGAATTATGTTTACCATATTATATAATATTAATTATGATGGTAAACAAATGGAATTAATTTTTTAAAATTCAAATAACTTATGTTACATAATTTGTAGTTAAATTAAACCTAAAAATGTGCTGAAAAAAGTTTTAATGAAATTATTATTCCCAGAAATAAAATATATTATTTTAAAATATGAGTAGAAGTTATAATTATATTAATATTAATTCACATAAATTTATATAATGTTCATTCTTTTTAATTACTCTTTTAGTATGGGTTTTTAAAATTAATTAAAATGGATAATCATTTTCACTTATTTATTTTTATTAAAATCATGTTTTTATGCATAAAAATATACTCATATATAGATAATCAAAATTAATGAATCAAAAGAAATTATTTATATTATTTTAAATAAAATGTTTCATACCTAAAATTAAGAAATAATCCCAAATATAATGGATCTTATATACTTATTTATTTGATTAATATAAATTATAGTATTTTAATAATTTGTAACTTTCTCTATTCAAAGAAAAATCATCCATTTTAGAAAAAACATAAAATTTCAGCATATATTAATATTGATATTAAAATTTTCAAAAAGATTTTTATTTTCTAAAATAAATATTCTAAATTTTCAGAAATTATTTGTATATTTTCTCATAAATTCATTTTTGACGAATGATTTTTTAGGATAAGATGTATTTATTCAAAATTTAGTGCATATTTCCTACGAAATTATTAATTTTTATTGCTAAGTTAATATGTATATATTTTATTATTATTTTAATACCATTAATACTATCAAATTTAGGTCTAGTTTATAATGGTTGTATTTATATAATCATAGATATTCTATTCTCAGTGTTACGTGTCGTATATGGTATCAAATATAGTTTTCTTTTCTAAATATCGAGGCATTCTAATATTACTACCCAGAAATTGCAAAAGTCGCCTAAGAGAAAAAAGTTACTTTTTCAAAATAGAAAACAACACATGAACTATTGTTGTTGAATATAATCTATTTTTAACAAAATTTCCTCATACATGTTGAACACACATTTTATCTACCTATGTGCTTTATACATATTTCATTGACTATAAAAAATAAACATTTTCATACAATATAGACATTAAATTTAATGTGAAAATTTCATTTCAATAATATTGATTTTATATCATCTTCCTTATATATGAGAGTTTATAATCATTCATTGACATATCTATTAATAACATTCCATTCCTGACACACCAGACATACACTACTTCCCATGAACATATTGAATCATGGGTTTGGTCTGTAAAATAGAGTACACAAGTCAAATGAAAGCATAAATAATTCTCCTTATGACTGTGGACCATTACACATTCTCAGATATAATAATATTTGATGACATAAATACATTATAAATTATTATAGTCTTGTTTGTTCTCATAATATTTCGTGATGGAAATTTTGATGTTTGAACTTCATGAGATGAATACTAGTATTAAAATAAGTAATCACAATATATAGTCAAAATTCTACATGTCCCATCTTATTATTTTATATGAATTTGGATGTATATTTAAAAAATATAATTATATAATTTTAATGTTCTCATCATAGTGAGTAATAACTATGGCCTTATCAATGCGATAGTTATAATTATAAATTATTACATTAAGGTCAAGTAAAATAATTTAAAAAAAGTAATAGAATGTTTATTTAATATTAGATTCTTACAATATAAAAGTAATACCAACTAAAAATTCATGGTTCTAGAACCCGAATTGTATAACAAAAACTAACCATCTATTCAGGTCCTTGATATTTTCCTCATAACAATTTTCCCCAAAAAACATTACTCCATTCAATATCTACATGGATGTGGGATTAGGTATCCATGAGAAATTTCACACATTGAAATGGTAATATTTATCCAAACCCAAGAAACCTACATATCATCATCACTAAGGTTAGCATGTTCTATTTCCCAATATGTTTCATATTTTATGGATCTACCAATATACACTTACATGATATTATATTCCATAAAAATGAAAAATTCTATAGCCAAAATTATAATTGGATAATTTTTCCATATAAATTGCCAATACATGGGGACTTGAAAAAAAATTAAGATAACTTTTATATTATTTCTTATTCATTTAATGTATCAAAATATCAATTATAAAGAATTCAGAAAACTAATATTTTAATCAATAAAGACACTATTCATTTAATTCATAATGTTTGTGGGGTAATTTTTATATCTAAATGAATCACTATAAATTTATAATTATCATACCTCATAAACAAAAATGTATTTGGTATATCATCATTCTACATCCTCAATAAATGATATCCCAAATAATAGTAAAATTTTAAATGTATTAATCTATAGATAATTTATTGATATATTCAACAACATGTTTTATGAAATAATTTCTCTTCATGTTAATCTTATTAAATTATAGATAATAAATAATATGACACATTGACTCGTAATTCTCCCTAAAAAATATAATAGGTACAACCCATAATGTCAAAATCAACAATATGATTCTATTTTTTAGTTTCCCTCAGAAATGATTATTAATTTTTTTATCTCAATTGGGGTAATTTATTATGGATGAACAAAAATAGTTATATTATATAGAATTAGTTTTATTGGAAAACATCATCTGAAATAGAGAGAACATGAGGAACATCTTCAAAAAATAAATAATCATGTTCCAAAATAATATTTCATGTGCGTAGAATGTGTTTCCTTATTTGGATATCCTTATTTTACTTCTATTGATTCTTATTTTTTAGTTATTCTATGATTTGGTGGAAACATGGGCACTCCGAATGGATTGTGGAATTTTAATTTTTTTTTCATATTTCTACCTAATAATGGGAAACATCCAAGATGTAGTTATAGTCATGGTGGTGCCAATAATTTCATATTGAATAATATAAAGGATAAATGGAATTTTAATCCATTTATATGTTGTTGTATCTACATAAGGCTATTGTTGTAATTGTCTTAAGAAACGTCGCCCCATCCGTTTTGGAAGGAATGGTGGTGAAAAATACCCAAGATCTTAGGAACACAACATAGGCCAAAACATTTCTTCCTCATGTGTTAATGAACTCCAAACCCATGGATATGCTATGGTGCAAGGAATAAATATTGTTATTATCATTCAAATAATTCAAATTTACCATATATTTTCTCAAACCATTAAACATTTAATGGGAAAATTATTGGGATTTTAATGTGGGTATATTTAATTTTATTTTAACTAGATTTATTACCACTATAAATTGATTCATCAACCTTATCCTTTATTATACAAAACATTTAATGAATTATAGGAATCATCCATGCAATTATATGGGTGTGAATGATAATTCTTTTATTGAGGATTGTTACACCAAATATCCTTGATTCTCATTGACTCTCCCTACTCAACCATTTGTGAAGATCAATCCATTATGGTATATGTTTTTCTTATCCATACTTATATATGGATTCCCATATATTATCTCCTCATATTTCTATCATTGATAGATAGTGTCCCATATTGATCAATTAGTATTTATGATTACATTTTTGATAACTATCATTGGGTAAGTGTTGTGATTCTACACCAATGGATTATTTTTTTCTTTGTCTCATTCTATAGTCCATGTCATGTTTGATTGGAATCAATTCTAGGAATATCAATCATATGATCTAGTACTGGTTAGTGTTACAATCAGGTCTGAGGAAAAACAACCTTAAAAAACCATGACATTATGGTATGAAACCTGGAGGAATTATGTTCCTTACATTTTAGAGCTCATTGATACACCAATTTCAAAGGTAAAATTCATGTTTTTAATAATACAATGATAATTCTTGATTACTATCGGATGTGGGTGTGTTTGAGTGACCCATATGGTTCTTTTTTATTCTTTCATCCATGATAATGATTTTATGTTACTGTTCATGTTTTTTTCGTCACAAGTATTATAGGATTATACTGTTTCTCATGATGGAATGTTATTCTTGGTTATACACTATACCAATTTATGTGTGTAATCATTCCATTGGATGAGTTTTTCATAGTGCTCGACAAAAGTGGACCATAATGAAATAGTAATCCAATATAGTATTAATGTGACGAACATGCGATGATTTTGATGATATGTCAAATGGCATGGAGGGATACAATGATTCCTCAATGATGTTTTGATATTCACTTGATGACTAGTGGATTTAAAGTTTTATTTTTTAGACAAGTGTTTGAATGGACCTCAATATAATGATAAAAATTAATAACTATTTTAATGAATAAAAAAAGTCAAAACCCATTAAAAACCCAGTGGAAACAATTCCAAAAAAATTCATGTCCCAACAGAATGAATAAATACCCAAATGAAAAAATGTTATCAAAAGATAATATAAGAAAGGGAAATAGTTTCAACACCGCCTATAAGATATTAAAACTGTGAAATTGGTAAAAGAGAAACAATATCCCCCACTACTAAAGAGTTTTAAAATTTTGTTAGAACAACAAGTTAGAGCACCCATCCCACTCACATTGATATATGGAGGGAGGACCAGAAGATAGATTCCAACACATCTACATATCTTTCAAGACACTCACCTGATAATGAATGTGAATGAATCACAGCATGTCACCATGATTCAACACAACTCAAGACCAAAATAATTATAAAATATTAGATCAAGGTACCCTTCTACCTATCCAGAAGGATAGACAGTTGGATGATGGGTGTTAACACACCCATCCCTCTTTGGAGGCCACCCACTCAACTATAAAATAAATAATAAATACAACCATCAAAATGTGATGAAACATATTACCAAACCCATGGTAACATCCGATACCCATCAACTAACCAGTTCAATGAAGAACTTTCAAACAATAGAAATAAATATAAAAATATTCCATACCCCCATACAATTCATCATTAATCTATGTTGATTTCCATCAAAAAAATCTATGTTGTCGTTGAAACCATAAACTTCGCAGACCAAATGAGGTCATCCATGAGATCCTTCAGTAGAGGCACACAAGAAATAATTATCATTCCTAGAAAATGACTCAATTTTATTAGGATAAATCCACAATAATGAACCCTAACTGCTTCCTAGAAATCCATATCCTCTGGCTAAGAGTGATTCAAAAAAAACACCACATATAGACGATACCTCCCCTTATAGATCATATCACCATTGCACGAATTACAAACCATGCTCGAGCACCAAATAATCCAAGGATTCCTGGATCTGAATAGAAATGGGGATGATGAATCCCGACGAGTAACATCTCTAATTCTATTCCACCATGTTACCTACGAAACCACATGATGATGAAAAAATATCTCAAATCCTTCGAAACCCAATGAAGGAATCAGATCCATATATATCTAGGACTAAGGAGGTGTGATCACCATAAAAATTTTTAATGTTTTAATTAACATGATGTATGTACGTCAAATTCAAACCCCACTGAAAGGTTTCCATAGAAGGGTAAAAAAAATGCAAGAACCGGTCAATGAAGGATGAAAAAACTAGTGGGATGAATAAGGAATAGAGTAAATAAAAAACCCTATAGGGAAAAAACCCCATTCGGGATCACTATGCGATGTAGAGACCAAAACCCTAGGTAATCATGATTCAAGAATAGTGAGGCTCCATCCTTTAATTTTTTTTTACCCTTCAACTGGTTATTTTTCTAAACATGGGGCTCGAGGTATTGACCACACGACTTGTGCCACCAATCCCTCCCTCCTGTGCCACCCCATCCGTGTGATAGAGTGTAAATTACATGTAGTATGTTTAATCGAGGCCTCTTGGATATCAAATAACACTTTTAATATATTACAGATGTGTGTATATTAACATAAATAATTTATTCCTCATAGATGATGAGTTCTTCTTTGAAAAAATGTCAATCATTATGGTTAGAAGACATATAGATAATTCTTACATTCTTATAATATTGTTTATTTTCTATAGATGGTTCCAATACATATAATCACATTGATAATTATGGATTTCATAGTACACATGTTATTTATACATGATTTTTTATTCTTTTTAATTATTAATTGGTATCACGGAAGTCACATGTTTTAAAATTGTACTTTTTTTTAAAATAAAACAATGGTTTTAAAATTGTACTTTTTTTGAAAAAACCAAAGAAGAAGGATTTTATCTGATTATTTTTTGATTAGTTGTATAAGGTGGATCATTTCATTCTAATTATATAAAACATCACCATTTATGATTTGGATGAGTTATATGTTCAAAAGATAGTATATATTCACGGGGTGTAGTAATCTATTGTTTCTGATCATGATCCATGTTTTTCATTTCTCTTCTGGATGATATTATAGAAGGATAGGAAACAAACATGTTTTTAATATCACATTCCACCTAAAAATGGTCAGTAAATCCTTGCATAAAATTCAGGTTCTAGAGAACATGATTAGGGAATGCATATTATATTTTGTTGGATTATGGGAAACTTTATTTTCTATAGTTTTGTATTCCATAAAAAATATCTTCAATAATATGATTCAGATGGATCTATATTAGGCTCTCTATGAAATACCATATAGATCTTCATTCTGTTGGAAAGCAGCTGTAGAATCACGGTATTCGGGATCATGTCTCCTGTTAGAGACATTAGAATAGTTTCAATTTATTATGAAATGAATAACTATGGTTGTGAGTAGGTTGAATTCATATAAGGATCAACATCATCATCCTCTTGAGTTTCAAGTGGTTGATCATGTGTTTATTTGGGTATTTACAAGGGTGGGTAACCATTGGATGCAGAAATTGGGTATGTTGGAACCAAGGTACGTGGGATGATTTGAGATTATGGAGAGGATAGAACTAGTGGCATACAGATTATATATTCCACTTTTTTACAATGGTATGAAAAATTTATTCATGTGACACATCTATGACAATATCACTATAACCTATATCACAATATTTATGTTGAGGATATGGAGATTGAGGATAATTCATCCTTTGGAGAGCATCTATTTTTTATTGTTGATCATAGTGATAATGTTTTGTGGGGATACAATTTTCTCTTTTTTTATGTTCTTTTCAAGCATGTTAATGTTTAAGAATACACATGGGAGATGTATATAGATATGTAGTCCATAGGTCACAATCTCTTTTCTTTGGATTCTCATAGAATATTGGGAGATCATCTTGACTAAAATCCATTATTTTTTGTGGAGGGTGTATGTTTTCTCACATCGTGGAGGTGAATTGTTCTTTAAATTTTAGTATGAATCCCTTAAAGTTGGATAATTAAATGTTTATCTGATATATGAGGTTTCACAGGGGGTTTCAGAGGGTTTGGTATAAGAATGAATTGGAAATTAGGACGTCATGTGCAAAAATATGGGTTGGTGAATAGTTTTTATAAACTGTATGCTGAGACCATGCTAGTAACGAACCGTGCAGGATCCCCTAGTAACAATGCAACATGAACCCTTCTTGGATAGAGGTAGGCACACAGTTAGTTCATAGTTTGGAAAATTGTGTGACCAAAACATGGGACAAATTAAAAGTCTGTTTTTAAAAATACACCCCTTCTAGATTTTAAGTATTATATATAATTCAATTCCTCATATCTTCTACATAAACCCTATGAAAAATAAAACATATCATGGATTACAATGACCAATATCAATTATTTCTTGGCTAATTACAGTGGCATTCGAAAAAATGAAGCTTCGTGTATGTATACCACTTGTATTTTCTATCCTTTCTTGATTAGGTCTTGTAAATTTGTTATACATCTCCAAAATACATAAAATCATCAATTTATAGATGATCATAAGTTAAGGCTTAAAATGGTGATTGAATTCATATTTAAAACTATTGTAAAGAGAGTGTTCATCTAAAAAAATAGAATTAGGTGATATAAAAGTTATATCCCATAGCCATAATGTGGATTTTAACATTTTTTTGTTTTAAAGGTTCTATATTTTTGTGATTCTAATTTCAATATATGTTTTAGGTGAAAATTTTGATTAAAGAATTAATTTAATCCCCCATGGTCCTTGTGTGATGTATTGAGTTTACCTAGACCAATTTAGGGCCACCAATGTGGAGTGACAACATTTCAGAACATGGAATATTATAATATTAAAAATATAATGTACTTGTGATAAAGTAGATAACATGATGAAATGTTGATATGTTAGTGGATTTGATAAGAGAATATTTTTTTCACATATATACATGGATAATTGAATAAGGGTTTGTTTGTCTTGAAATGAAATGTGTTTTTTTGATGTAAAGTGGGTTTGTTACATAGATTTTGAATTATACATGAAATGCATAAGAGGGTTCCATGCCTCTGAATTGATGAATATATCTAATGGGTTAACATACAAGAATTGATGATTATTCAAATGGGTTAGGCAAATAGAAAAGTGAATTGGGTTGAATTGGCTATATAATATAATTGTTAAATGTTCTAATGGGATAACATTTAATGCCAATTCACATGATGAATGAACATTGAGTTCTGATTGTTAGGTGTACTTATTGAGTATTGTTTGTGATATTATATATGTGGTAAATACATAAATAATCATGTAAACATATATTTATAGTTGTTTTCTAATGAAATTGACAATATATTTCCATGGGTGAGGTCAGACTTAGGCTCCAAACTGCACCCCAAAATTCACAGTTTATAGAAGTGGACTAAGGGTCTATGTACATAACAATTTCATTTGATGAGACAACATAGACCAAGGTTCCAGTGTAATTGTATAATATTTGTGGTTATATGTTTATAACTAGTGAGATAAGGAACTTTTTTATTCCACAATTCATAATAATTTATCATATTAGGCAGTAATATAAATGATGCAATTCCTATTCCATGGAACAGATGATGAAAATGGTTAAGGTGATTATCATTAGCTAATGTAACCTAACATAAATTTTTTCCTATTAATTTACTTATTTTTATCTTGAATATATGTTTACACTGGATATTTTTTAAAACCCATTATTGGTGGCCTACTAAGTTTTACTCACACAATCATCAGGCCCCAACTGGGTACCCGACTATATTTCATTATTGCACGTTTGGTCAAGGGAAAGGTCCCAAGGGTAGGATGTTGAAAGGGGAAAAATATGTGCATGGATGACGGAATCAATCTTAGAGTCAAAACCATTTTTGGGGATACATCCATTAGTCATTATTTAATGTTTCCATCACGTTTGATATTGTTAGCATGAAATGGAATATTTAGTTTTGGGTTGTGGGTTTTACCTAGTTTCGGGAAATGGTAGATAATGCACGTTTCTGGTTTATTTTATATTTATTACATTATTATATAATATATATATCATAGATTAATCTTATAGAAAGTGTTTACTAGCCACATGTGAATTATCAAATCCTTGTTTCTACTTTGAAACCAATGACTTTTTTGGAGGCATGCTTGAAGTCATGTGTTGACCAGACTCAGGGAACTAATTAGTTTCTCTTGGGTTGGGGACATTACAGAAGAGATAAATAGGGACATAACCTGATTTGTTTCCTAATTTAATACCTTCTTAAAGAAAAAGGATGAGCACTAGAATCCTAGTCGAATATTCTATCCACATCTATTTCTTATTTGGTTGATTGAGGATGGCACAATGGTCATTGTAATGGGGATACCCAGAACTATGGGTATTCATTACATTTATTGGGTTATTTTTTATCGGATTTTGATATTACCTCATATATTACTAATCTATGAGACACACATTGTATATATTCAATTAAGATATATATCTATGCAATAATATTATTTCATACACTACCCTTTATAATTGTATCAGGAAGAGAATCATGTTTTTAATTTTTTCTCGAGAGTTTCGAAGTCTTTGGGAGTTATATAATATTAAACACAACATAATATCCATGGACTGATGAATAGTTAGCATTGATGATACATAACTTAGAGTATATTCTTCAGGGTTTATTCTTGGATATCAGTGGAGAGTGGGATGATCTCATACACCTTGAAGAGTTCGTATAAAATAACAATTACTAAGATTCAATTTATATGTTCCTTATGAGGTTCTTAAGCTAAGAAATGTCATTCATCACTTTTTTTGGAATGAGGCAGGTGAGCTAGTGGTTGCTGGACCTAATATGATATAGGAGACCTCCAACTATGTTTATCTTATTTAGAATATATTTATCACAATATAGAACAAGAAATGATCATATCTAGAATATAGAAAAATAAATTTTGATATTTGTTTAAGTGGCTTATTTTTTCATAGAAAAACTCCTTGGTTAGGCCACAGGCAATTGAGGAAGCATGTAAAGCTAACACCGCATTTTATTACACCCATATAGATCACAAAATGGAATTGAATTTTGGAATATCATATATATATCCCCTCTCGATTCCAATGTATATGTTTTTTATTTCATGTGTCTCAAATTCAAATTTATATTCCTCATTCAAAACATGTTATAAAATTTACTAATGTAGGGATGAAACCTAATGTATAATACATAGATAATCAACAATTAATTGAATAATAAAAATCAATGTCTTTTAATGGAAGAAATTATAATGTTTATAATCTTGTGGTGCCATGGATGGATCTAATAGGATACATCGGAGTGGGATTTATATCGTTGAGATTAGTGGTATGACTAGTTTGATATAGAACTATAGAGATAGATCTTTGAAATGTAAATTTTATATAAGATTTTGCTATAATGTCCCCAAACTTTTTTAATCCTTTTTTCTCTTCATAACATTCATTTTTTAGTTTTAAAATTATTAGGGTAATCATGGGAGATTTTATTATCTTTTGGAAAATATATATTTTGTTTTTTGTTGTTTTAATGACTATACAGAAAAAACTATAGCCATAGAGTTGGTCATGGTGGTCTTGGATCATCATATTGAAGTAAATAATGGGTAAATATATTGGCCACATCATTTCCATTTTTTTCGTCTCAGGTAAAAATGTTTTATTACAAATCCTTGGAAACATAACTATGCCCATTTTGGAGGGTTTTGTGAGAGAAATTATTTGTAATCCTAGGTAAATGATGTAAGTAAGTCCTTCAGTTCGTAGTGTGTTCTAAAACATAGAATCCATGGCTAGGTCATGGCGAAGGGTGTGGTGATGGCTGGGTAATAGTTTTAATGGATGAAACTACATTCCATCTTCTCATATAATGAATAATTAAAAGGGTTAATGTATTTGAACTCCATTTATGTCCTTTAATTCCTATTTCACTCAGTTGTTATCAATTTAAAATTATTTCCCACCTTAACCATTATAATTTCAACAATCTAATAAATTATAAGAAACATCCAGATTATCCTTAGGGTTTTGTCGACCCTACATTCATTGGGTAATGTTACCATGGATATCCTTGATTCTCCAAATATCTTATTATTAGACCATGATTAATGTTCAAACTGTGAAGTCGTTGTTTTTTCATGGTTATTTGGATTCAAGGAGACCCATCTCCTCTCATCTATTATCACTATGCAAGATTGAAAATTATTTTATTCAACCTAGAATAATGATTAAAGTTTTCAACAATTATCAACGGGTATGTTTTATAAACCTACACCCTTTGTCTTGTTCTTCCATCTTGGCTTTATTTTAGATCCCATTTCATGTTTGAATGGAATAAAATATTGTATATTTAGGCCTAAAATAAATTTCTTATTTTTTGTGAATGTTTTTTAGAAGACGATAGCCATAATAAACAATGACATTGAAATTAAAAACCATGAGGTGGGAAGTTATTTATAATTTGGGGATCTTTTAAACACTAGTTTCCATGTTAAAGTTATTTTTTTTGGAATACCTATATGATTGTGCTTGATTACAATTTCTTCTGGTTGTTTGTGTCACCCAATACACATATTTTGATACATGTTTCCATGATTATACTTATACATTATTGTATTTATTTGATGTTTATTATATGCATTATATTTTTTAAATTGTTTGTGATGACATGTTATGATTGTTTCTTTTCTATAAATTATTATGTGTGTTATTATTACAATAAGAGTAATTTTCTATACTACTCATAATAGGTGGACTGTAATGAAATAGTTTTCCCTTACATATAGAGTTTTTATGACTTTAAATGATAGATATGATGATCCTAAACATAGATTTCAGTAAAAATCATGCCATGTGGATTCTGTATAGATCACCCAATTCCTAGTGGATTCCATGTATCATGTTTAATCCAAGACTAGTAAATGTTGAGCAGCAAGATCACTCGATTACTAGTGGATTTAATGTAGCATGAATTAAATGATTCCTAGATGATTCTTAGTATCATATTCACGTGATTTAGATTAGTAACCATACTAGACATGAATACTGTTATTTTATTTTGATATTTTGATATTAATTCTAGCATAGAGATGGATAATGCGTGGTTGGATCCCGTAGTATCTTGGATATCACACTGGTTCTCCATACATAATTTTTTATGATTTATTTCACATTTATTTTTATATTGGATGAGACCAATTATAAATTTCAACCATTTTTAATGATTCATGGGTGGTGTCCATGTATGTTTTATCAGTAATTCATTTTATGAGAATTTCAATTTGATTATAGACTTCATGTATTGCCGTCAAAGGAAGGGAAAGAGGATCATAGAATATAGCTATGTCATAGATAATGGAGTGTCTAGTGTGACTAGGATATACTATGGATGATTTTAATAATGTTTTATTTATTATCTATCTTCACCGTTACTCTTGTTTGGGTTGGCACACTATGAGCCTTATATTTAATGTATGAATAATGTTACATCTGATATTAAATTATTATATGTTTTTAACCCAATGTTGTTATAGATTTATATTAACTGTTTAATAAATTTTATAATAATCATGGTATTTCATGACCATTCATGGTTTTCAAACCATTAATGATTTTCAGGAGCCTCTTGTGTATAGGGAGGCATGCCTGATGACTTTTGGATCTGTAGCTTGGACCTAGATGATATATTTTGGGAATCAAATTATTTGACTATAATCAATGTTGATTCAATCCCCGACCAATTTAGATAAATTGTCTACATGAATAGGTAGTAAGACCCATATAATGGATGCGATTTAAATTGTATGTTAATATTCATGATCTAATCATTAATGATCATAGATAGATTTGTAATATAAAATATGACATCCATTACATTTAAATTGATGTGGGTTGTGGGTAATTAAATTGAATCCATGTTCAAATCTAAATTAGATTCATCTATAGATAGAATAATGATATTCTCGGAAATCCCATTGCATCAAATATATATAACAGATATGTCAGGATTATGAGATGAGATCATCATACCATAATGATTTTTTACTAATAACCCAGAACTAATCCATTACGTGGTGACATGATAATATTATAATATTTTATAGTTATAAAAGTATTGGTAAAGATATAATAATATAAAAAATGTATAGTTTTAGAATAGATGTTATGTGTACCTTTCACAAATATGTTCTCATATCCCACATTAGTTATTATTGCCGCATGATATTTTACTTTCTCCATTATCTTATGAGGTTCCTGATATCATGTTTTATAATTAAGATTTGTTTTATTTCATTGATTGAGATAATATCAATACTCAATAAAATTATACCATTTGGGTGGGGTGGTTCATTCATATGAGCCTTTTCTCCATATGTTTCATTATATGAATTATCCAATCACATTAGAATTATTTTTTTGATGGTATTCTTTTCTACACATATGAAATTTACCTAAACCCTTGATAAAATTTCTGCCAATATTTATTCCACTATATTACCATTAGAAAAGATTAATTTTTAATTCCCAATGGGCCTTATTGTTGGAATTTATAGAAAAATCCATCATTCACATTTGTTCCATAAATACATGTGAAAAGTGAGAGTCTCAAATCCCAATTTTTACATTGATATAACACAAAAAAAATTCATTTTCTATATTATATTCTCTTATAGACATATCCTTTCAAAGACATGGAATTAATACACTAAAAACAGTCTACATTTCTTTTAGTGTTTTTGATTTTATATGAACTATACCATGATATTCAGTTGAAATTTTCCTCGTAGGCACTAATGTATTAATCGTCATTCTTCTTAAATTCCATGAATTCCCAAATATTTTTGTACAATGAGTTTCGGGAAAACATTTATTAAAAATTATCTTCTTAAACACCTTCCACATCTTGATGTCAATTTCAAATTCTTTCCCCATATTCATTGTAGGATTCCACTATAAATCATGTTTACTTTACAAATAATGAACAACCAAAATAATATTATCATGTTTCAAGTGTTTTATAACATGTAATATATTTTCTATATTGTTTATCCATTCCCCAATAGTAATGGGATTATGGGAACCACTAAATAAACATGGAAATTTATTTATAAAAGACACAATGGTGAGTTATTCCTTCCCTCTATGGTTTTGATGTTCACAATGATTGATGTTACTATTAATATCTTGATAAATAAGGGTGAATATTACCATAGTATTTTTCATTTAAGAACCCATTTCAATTGGTTACTCATTAAGATAATCATTTTATTGGTAACCAGATTCATTTTTCAAAGTTCTCATCCTAGTTATAGCATTGAAAAAAACATAAATCATGTTGTGATCATAATGAATAATTAATTATTGTGATAAATCATATAATCAAAAGAATCATCCAAAAAATGTCTTAAATTATAACAAATTTATAAAATAGAATTAAACTTGACATTAATCCTATATATATATATATTAGTTCAATATATTTTATCATAGATTTTATCATCTCATTCTTTTTAATTGTTCATATAGAACATTTGAATTAAATAATTCATATCCCATTAGAGTTTCAAACTATGTTTGTATGTAGGATATTTTTTTCATGTCTTTTTTATGATCAACTTAATACCTAACATTAATTTTCATGGTCATCACCCCTTGGTACCTCTGTTCTAGATCCATCATTCACTTATTTGTATCCAAATATGGATTTCATTTTTATGAATCCACAAAATGCTTATCTAAGAATGAAATAATAGTTTTATAACTTATATAGACTTATGTTTTTGGTTTCCGCCAATTTTATTAAATTATATTTTCCAAAAATAATTGTACACTACTCCAACACCAAGAGATTAATCCAAAACATCCCACAGGTAAATATTACATAATTTTATATTAATATTCAATACATCACCTACTCATGAAAACGCAAAAATGAAAAATGTATAGATTCATTAGAGACTATAAACATAATAATGTTTTTCATGAAGGATCTACAAAATCTCCAAAAAGTAATTCTCACAGAGTACCCTTAGTAGACATATCCGATTTATATCTTATAATAACTAAAATATTAAAATATAAACATTATTTTTTATAGTATATATGATAGTAAACTCCATGATTATAAGATAATAGAACACTATATGATTAAACGATATATTTCTTTTAAAAAATCATTATCTTTGATAGTATGTGAAACCTGGAACCTTGAATCTAAATAACATATAATATATTATATAGTTATAACATTTCCATTAAATTAGTGTGAAAAAATAATAATCTATAAAATATGAAAAATAAATTATTCATGATTTTATAAAATTAATTCAATGTTTATCAACTGACTGAATATAAAATTAAAATCATTTTAATGAAAAAATATATATTTTGTAAAAGTTTTTTTATAATAAGCGGAGATGTCACACTTGGCCAAAAAATTTAAAAATTAATATTTAAAAATTAATTTTTTTTAAAAACAAATTAATTCAATAAATTATAATAATAAAATTACAACTTTTGATATTTTTTAATTTTTTTAATAATATTAATTTTTCAATGAATAGTGAAATATATTAATGATGATTAATTGCCTATATTTGTTTAACAAATTACAATCCCAATTATAAATTTTTGTGGTTTTATAAGAATAACATGTACAATTATAAATTTATTAATCCAAATTAGATAATATGAATCAATTTCATATTTAATTTTTATATAAAAAGTTTCAAAACAATTTGATATTATTCTTTTGGAGACATATTTTTTGACATGTGTATGTGTTTAATTTAAAATTTAATTTTTCTAATTATAGGATTTAATTTAGGAAGAATTTATTCCATATATTTTAAAATAATTATTTATATTATCAAATAAGGTGTACATAATTATTGACCATAATGAACTATGAAATATAAAAAATTATTTATAGTGGTTAAGGTAAAAACATGTTTACTATGGTATTAAACTAAAACGTAAATGGTTCAAAATGACTTAAAACATGTAAAATTCCTTATGTATATCAATATTTAGACTATAAATATTATAAGTAAATGAAATAGTCTATTTTATGATCTATTTTCATGAAATATTATTTGGAAATAATTCATTCAGTTCAAAAATTCCCAATATATCGACTCCCACACTTGTGAAAAGACACCTCCTATCATCACCTATTTACATACCCACCTACCCTTTTTATGAAACTTCCAAACCAAATAAATTAATTATTTTACTACCTTTTATATATATTTTTTTTATAATGTATCTAACCTAGTAATGTTTTTTTAAGAACCTAAAAAAGCTGTTTGAAAAAGAGGTAACACACTTGAACCGATCTTTTTTCTTCTTATTATAACTAATCAAATTATTACTAAAACATTATTTTAAGATCATAATTTTATATTAATTATAGTTGTATGTTTTCATGTCAATTAAATGACATAAAATCATGTCCCCTATAATTAAATGTGGAATAAAATCATTGATTGTGAGCATAACAGATTAGTAACTCGCGAACCCGGGTTGTTCATTTTTTATCATGGCTTCTATCTTCTTAGAATAATGATTTTTCTATAATATATATATATATATATTATATTATATTATATTATATATAATATAAATATATTATTGAATTATGATATAACATATATTTTGTTACATTATATTACTTTGAGAATATGATAATGACACTTCTGTGTATGATAAACTACAGCCTTGACAAGCGATCTGATTCATTTTTCACCTACACATTACATTAAATGTTATAAGGATTATATTTAATTTAATTTCTTATTTTTATTAAATATTTATTATTTAATTAAATTTATTAATTTTACACTTTCATACTTTATCATCCAATGAAAAATGAAAATGTTATTTATATGTACAATAGTCTACCACATTGCGAAGCAATATAATTGGTTGTTTTACCACATAACATAGACTGTATGTGTAAGGGTAATTACAAAAATAATATTATATTTATGATCTAATGATAATATTTAAATGACAACATAACACTTATCTTATTTAAATTATGATCTTCTGAAATGGAGATGTTAATAATGTGTATGTATCACCTACCGTCTTAATGATTGTAATATAGTTGAATTTCTGTAACCATATTTCATATTTGGTTTAAAATGGTTAATTTAAATATATATATTTATATGTAAGCTAATTATTTCTTTGTTACCATTCTATAGATGATTAATTAATAATCACTTTGATCATAGTCATCTTACCAATGTGATTTTGGACTTACGAGTCGTTTACTATTAAAACATATTATGTAAAATTAATTGGATAAGTGATTGATTATTTCATGGTTAAAATTAAAATAAAAGTAATAATAAACAATGAAAAGGATATTATGAAATTAAATATTTTTTTTAAAAATTATTATTAAAGGATATATATAACAGACATTATAAATCATGCTCAAGTTAATGGATCTTTCTGACTGATTCATTTCGTTAGGTAAATACTATTATCTATTTATCTCACATTATATATATATTTAAATATATTTACTATTATAAATTCTCTATATATATCACTAACATATATAACTATCTTATTCTATAATCCTTTAGTGATATCACTCATGCCTTATGACCATATCCCAAATGGCTTCATTAAGGAATCACTTTTCATTACGTTATGAGACAACATTATGTTACCCCTTTCATTCCATGGGTATGTATTATCTTTATTATATGCTATTGAAACTCTTTTGTAGAAAAAACATTCATGTACATTAAATAAATGTGATTTTTGGGCCATAATTATATAAGACACAAATTCAATGGGTAAATTTTGGAAGTATCAAATGTCTTGAATGAGATTAAGGAGTGAACCCAATCCCAAATGGGACTCTATACAACAAGAGGTGTTTTTATTGTAATAAACCATGAAATGTGATTTTGTAAGGATATATTTATTTTCCAAATTTCCATGTTCCAATTATCTAATGGGAAAATGTTCTTTATTTTATTCTTCCACTATTTTGATTTTCTAAATATATTTTATGATATCATGTTATACCTTGGAATCACATGTTATGTTTTCATGCCATTATAATTCTCTTAAGGGGATTTTTTAGGATCTCATTTTGTTTAATAAAATAATGATTCCATGTTATAGTTTTCTTTTATTTATTAAGATCCCACACTTCCAAATACACTATGACATTTTAATCCTTGTGTTGTATTATTAGATATTTATGATTATAAATCAAATAAAAATATGTATAAAAAATACAAAGTTACTAAAAAACATTATTAATATCATAGGAAATTGGATTCATAAGATGGGATGTGTTTAAATTATTATTAATTGTAGACATATAATATATATGTCAATGATCATAAGTAAGCATAAGATAATAATATTCATATATTACCATGATAATGATTATGTAATTTATATCCAATTAGGTATAATATTATTAGTCATGATTTGTTGAATAATTTTTTCATACCAAAATAAAAACTCCATGAGGCTGTTTAATCATTGGTTATCAATCATGATACATGATGAAATATCAAAATCATAATACATAAGTTTTTCGAATTCATATAATAATAGAAAAATATTTCATCATCTATGGATCACTTACAAAACTATCATACTAGATAGAGTCCTATTATGGACAGGGTTCGTGCTCTATTACATAATCTCTTAAGACAATGCTCACATCAAAGAATATAATAGTAGAGAGTTTCACATAGTATATTTTGTTAACTATTCATTATTTCATTTCCATAGTCTATGCTCACTAGAAATACTATAATTCTGGATAGAGTTACTAAATGGTTTCACTCACCACACCAGTCGATATTATTTAATGAGATATCAATATTTACTGAATTTCAAAGACGGATATAAAACATCAGATCCACCCATTAAATAATGTATACCATACATAAGTTTGTAATAATATAATAAAAACATTCATCATATCATAAAATGTTTAGAATAGATGGTTTACATAAAATTTTCCAAAAAACATAATAATAATATGAAATCAAGAAAAGAACATGGTTTTTATCCTATTATCATATCAAAAATGAAGAATCATAATCCTTAAATGATTTTGAACAACATGAAAAAATGATTTTATTATGTTCTTTAAAATACACTTTGAAAATCTTGTGAAAACATAAATTTTATTTCAGTCACATTAAAAATATAAAATTACTTAGAAAATTTGAATACAAGATTTTTTAACATCCTTTTAATATTGTATTGGAATATTCTTGAAAAAATAATACTTGATTAGATAAAATGATTTCATGACATTTTTTCAAATAGAACAATCTCTTTCTCATTTTCACAAGAACTAAAAACTATTTCTTACAAAAAAATTTATATATTTCAATATAATAATATAATTCACTTGTAAAATAAGATAAAACTAATATTTCCAAAACATTTTTGTTTATATAAAACCATTATTATAAAATAATGTGGAATAAAATCATGGAAGAGGATGATTCTAGGAATAAAAATAAATGTAAGGTCGCATTTTATTAGAAACATATTATTAATAATTTTATGTAAACAATTGCAAAATTATAGGAAAACATGAAAAATACATAAAAACAAAATGAAAATAAAATATACAGGGTTTAAAAAATAATTATCTAATAATATTTTTTAATTTATATTTAGTATAGTAAATCCTAAAAAGAAATAAGATGGTTAAAAAACCCTTACCTCATGTAATTTCAGTTTTTGTATCTATTCAAACCTTAGGTATAATCATTGTACAAATATTAGACATATATTCCAGAGCCATATTATGATATATCTTAATTAATATTAATTCCCCATAATTTGAAAAAAACATTATTAATCATTATTTATTAAATTCTCAATTTATCTTAACACTAGTATTATTTACAAGTATTTTAGGATTTGATAGTTCTAATAGTGTAACCATGGTAAGGGTTTCATCATAAATATAATACCTATCATGTAATAATTTTAATAATTCTTCATTATATATAATTTGATAACCATATATAGAGGGTTTTGATGAATAATTAATTACAATTTTACATGGATGTGGTAGTCTGTTCATACGCATGACTAATGTTTCCATTTTTCAATGGATGTAATAAAATAGAAGGGAAATAATTATTGAATTTTATATAATCATTAAAAAATAATATATTTTAATTAAACATATCTATATAATCATAAATGAGAAATGATAACGAAAAAACGAAGCACAACATTTTGTAGAGGTGGTAGTTCACAAATACACATGTTGGATGTTTCCATTTCCCATCAGATAGAAAATGATATGAACAAGAAGTGTACCATAGACATGCTAAAATTTTAGTATTTTTATAATAAATATTCTTTAATATCATTCTTGTTATTATTTTTTTAATTTGAAGATTATATACAAATGAATGAACTCAATTAAGAGTCATACCTCTCATTTGGAATACCTATGTTTCCTAACAATGTAAGCATTCTAGGTAGATGTTATGATATAACCTTTAACACTAGGATATGGAGATGATATTATAGACTTAATTTTTTAGGGTCTTTGTCAAGATAAAGGGATCTATTTGTGTGAATAATTTAGATGAAGATGTTCTCTTTTATAATGAATGGGAGTAGCACACTTGTAATCATTATTATCTTTTAAATAATATTACTCACTTTCTCATGTTATATTGCAACTTAATCACATTAAATTAATATATCATGTAAATATTATTTAAATTTAATAGTTAAACAATAAATAAGATGAGATTTTTGCAACTTATTTACAAAATATCACTTTAATTTACTTTTTTTACCCTTTTTTAGTGTTGCAATCAATTTAAATAATGTATATAATATTTGAAAAAACATTATAAATACGTAATTAGAAATATAATATCAATTTTTAGTTATTATTTTTTTATGTTGATGAATACATATTTACAATATGGCTCCATAATTGGGGGAAAATAATATATCAAGAAATAAATTAGAATAAAAATTAACTTATACTAACATCTTATAAATAATTGATCAGTTTTGAATTAATTTTATTGTATCTAATTAATTTGATTTTATGTTACTTTAATTAAATCTAAAACATAATTTTTCTTTTAAACTACCATATTTACAGAAAAAATGGATAGTTTTTTAAAAAATCGGCAATTTTCACTATTCACCCAAAAGTAATTCTTTTCAATAAAATATCAAACTAGTACTGTAGGTTTATTTGGACATGATGGTTGAAAATTTATGTAAATTCTATAAAATAAAATAAATAAAAGTGCAATCAATTTATTTTACTATCCATACACAAAAATCAATATAAACCGTTTTTCATGAAAAAACCTTTTAAAGTATAAAAGGATTTTATTTGAATTATTAAATTAACAACCATAATTAAATGATTAATAATTATTTTTAGTGGATTTTTTATACTTATTACATTATCATAATCTAAAAATAGTGAATAATTTAAACTATAATGATAAAAATATTTATCATACATAAAATAATTTTATGAAATACATTATTTTTTTATTTAAAATATTTTATCTTTATTTACTACCAGTAAACAATCAATGTACAACATAGTATTAGTTTTATTAAGGATAAAATTATTTTTATATTTTAGTAGTATAATTTTGTCTGACATAGATCATTTTTTAGTGTAATGAACGCTATAAGACGTGTTTATTTTAACAAAAAAATATTATGTTCTAAAAAAACATGGTTTAAAATATTTCAAAAAATAAATGTATCATATTGGAAGCATAGTATCATGAATGTATAATGTTTAATTATATTGTATCTTATTTTTTATGTCTTTTCGATTATCTACTGATTTAACATTGGCTATCAGGTACCTGTATGGGGTGATTTCAATTAATATTCACTTAAGAGAGTGATCCAAGGGTATTGAAATATAATCTAAGTGTGGCCTAATGATCAGTGGATATCATTATATATAAGATTTATTCATATTTTATATGTGAATGTTTTATTTTATTAGAAATATAGATTAGTTTTCTCACATTCTAGAAGAGATAGATTTTTATCATCCGCTTCTTTTCTTCATGTCAGGTTAGGTTGATTGTTATATCATAACCAACAAGTTGAATTTTAAGGAAAAACATTTGAGGCTTAACCATAATAAATAAGAATTATTAAGAAAAAAAATTCTATTAGTATTCTTGATAATTAGGATACTTTTCCTAAAATCATTATTCCTACTATTGACTAATCCTATGATGTATTTACTAAATACTTCTCATTATTCCAACTAAATATAGAGGTCATGTTTATGATCAATTTAATGAACGTTACAAAGCCCATATCCATTCCCCCCTAAAAATATAGGTCATCTTCATATTCCTGATATTTGGTCTATGTTATATGATAAAATTATAAAGATAGTAATTACCAAATCACATCTTTTTGTGGTGCTCCTGTTTTCTTCTCCAATAAATTTGTATGTCCTACTATGCATATATGTGGATTACCCGAGGATGAACACAATAATGTTTAATAATCAACCTTATCCTAATCATGTTGATTATTTGTGACAAGATAATAAGGAAATAGTGGTTTTCTGAGAATGAATTTAATTTTTTTATCCTAGTTTTGTGTGAATTATTATAATATTAAACATATAAATTTTCTGAGAAGTTATATCATATATGGCTAACATGTAACATTTCAAAGATTGATGAAAATTCAATATGAAATTAGATCCATTATGAATGGTGACTTTGATCTATATTTGGATTAATTTTCGGTTGTTTTTATGACATTCAAGTGTACACCCTGTCTATGGAAACCTTGGCACGGATTCTAGTGGTCATTTTGAGTACACTATATGAGAATAATCACTATTGTATGATCATAAATTTTGAGTACCAGAATAGTGATGTTCCCTTTTGAATCCACATTATATAAGAGGAAGGAATATATCTAGATCTAGTTGTGGTTAAAAAAAGCTATTATTTTGAGTATACTAGAATCATTTTTTAGATCTATATATTCCTAGAATTATTAGGATATCATAAGAGATTCATTAAAACATCCACTAATATGACACTATCTCATTTGGCCAAATTGGGTTAGTTATGAGACATTATGCACCCCTTCATGTATACAAGAAGCATCCAAATAAATGTATGGGTGGAAAGGATATATTTTGGAGACTATAAACCCTTGAATACATTTAATAAATAGTGTCCATAAATAATAATAATAATAAATTTCATAGAATGTAAAAATATTAGAAATAGTATATCATACAACTGGACTGAAATAGAGGATCCAATGAATCAATAATATAAAATCATGACACGAGAGGATGAAATTGATCTAAATGTAAAACTGAATTTAATACAAATAAAATAACATAATAAAAAATAAACAAAAAACCCTAGTCCCAAACCCCAAGGTAGTCTCATCTCCAAACTCCAACCTATCTAGCAAGAAAACATTACGAAATAAGGTCCATTTTCTTTTTCCAAACCTATATCCATGTAACCTACATGGGTACTATTGATGGTTTGGATATGGTGTGATTAAAGACAATAGGTCAACACCAACCTATCTATGAAATACTATTCTGATAATAAGAGCATGCAACAATGTAACAAACTGGTATATTAATTGATCAACAAAATATAATATAATAATCAACCAGTTTCGGCCCCATGATGGAATATCTCTAAGCTTGTAGTATATCCATGAAAACCATAAACACTATACATGGATTAATAACATAACTAATAAAATACATATTTATATTAAATTGAACATTTAGGCATATCCTTTTGAATAATCATTTCATCATCCATGTATATCCCTCTAAATATGCATTTCAACATTCTGGTATACCCCTCTATATAATCAATTCAACATCCAGGCATAACCCTCAATATATCCATTTAACATAAAAATGCACAAATCCCACACTATAAACATTACATCATTAAACTAGGAGAACCCTACTATATACACATTACATCATGAAATAGGTCCAATCCCAATGTATAGGAATTATTGCATCAATATGGGATAAAACCATTACATATGCATTATATAATGACACTGGTCCAATCCTATTATAATATCAATTCACCATGAAAATATTCCCTACTAAAATATAAATATCATAACATATATCACACCAAATGTTATAACATTAAGGATATCATAGTGTCACAACATAAGCCATAATGGTTTATTTTCAAAATTACCATTTTTCTTTCCTTTACAATCCCTTTTTTCAAAATATCACCAACAATATTAATAAAAAATATGACATTTTGAACTTGATTCAATGTGAATGAATAACATAGATTTTCATGAAATTCTATCTACACATTAATCCATTAACCAAAATAACTGTTATTCAATGGTTTTTAACCCAACAGGTAGCCAAATCTAAGTCACAACATCAATTGAATCAAAATGGTTCCAATGATTTATCCAACACAAGATTGACCATCATTACCAATTTAATTAATTAATGAAAAAATTGTGGTGCATCACTCACTACATTTCCTATACCTATCAATTAAAAATTATACAGTGTTTGGATTTAGACCACCATCGATTATCTGGAAATCAACGCAACACTTACAATGGATAGTGCCAACAAGAATGAAGGTTAACAAGATCACAAAAAATAAACCAAGATCGCAAAACACCATGATTAAAAAAACTAACATGCCCAATTTATTCAACATCCACAGTAGTGGGAAATAGAGAATATAATAACACCAATTCCAAAAAACATAACGGAGATCGACTGAATGAATGAGATGTTGAAAATAAATTAATCCTTTCAAATAAACTTGGAAATAAAAAAGGTATTGATATAGGTGGGATGTGAAAAATTGGAATGAATATATCATAATATGTAAAATCTTATAATCATTGACCAGAAAAATACATGGATTTTTAATGTATTATAGGGAAGGTATTTATCAATTTAAGAGTGTGCTAAATCATTTGTCACATAAACTAAATGTAAACATTCTCAAACATTATGAAACATCAAATATATATTCATGAAATGTAATTCATTTCACATAATTAACAAATTCAGGACCTATATTCCTTTAACATTATCTTCAAATCTAAAGTTACTTGTAGTGTAATATATTAACACAGTGTGTAAATTTTTTATATGAAACTCTTATATTAGGTTACTAAAGATAATACAAACCACCTATGAATCCTTCCAAACTCACAAAAATGCCTCAAAATATTATTTTACACGTTTACACTAGGACATTGTTAATGAATACAAAAATCATCCCTAACATTAGGTAATTTTCCCCAAAAAATGATCTCCATTCCGAAAAATGGACCTAACTACCATGGTCTAAAGATGATGAAATCACCAAAAAGAGGATTTTCAAATTAAAAATCATTGAAGGACATGAATGAAAAAATATGGTATCATACAAAAATTACACCATATAAAAGATTGTCCCCATGATTCTCTACGAATCACTATGGGGTCTCAGTGCACAAGTTTGCCAATGTTTACACATATCCAAATCTCTTTCTTAGTTATCATCTTGAACATGCATATGATTCTAATGTAATCAAGAAAAAGGTATAGTCCTTTCCCATGGTTACTTCATAGTACCGTCCACATTTCATATTGGATTATCCTTAAAGGTTGAACCTACAACAACTATGATTTCAACTATGTATACCAAATGAAAAGGTTCAAGATAATATATCATAAGCAGTAACACATGAAACATCTAATGCATGGAATGATGGTACTTTGGAAGGTCTAATTTTCACTCCAATAAACATCCCTTTTACACTATCTCAAACGTTCCAAACAATATGGGATCTAGCTTTACCGATTTTTTGATTTGATGATTCCCCATACAAGGAGACACCCAAAGGTAAATCCAATAACAAAACAAAAACATCAGAATCCATACTAGATTATTAAAATATAATTTATTACTAAACTTCCTGGTCAATAACCACCTCCCAATTCAATGAACCTACTCTGATGTCTCCATAATAAGAATACTTCTATGTATCATTGTGTCACCAGATGCAATCCAACAAAGAGGAAAATGGTAGAGCCTATAAGGTAATGGATTGAAAGGTTACATATGGATTGATGAATCAATTCATTAATAAAATGAAAACTCAATGGGTGTCATATACCTCTACCGTGAACCAATGAAATTAAAAAAAAACATTTCCATAAAATATCATCTATAATATTAATAGTATACTCAAATATACAATCAATTTGAGGACGATATGTCATACTCAAAATACTATTTGATCCAAGAACCTTAAAAAGACCCTACCATAAATAATATATAAAACAATGTTCTCTATCTGAAATGACAGTCCTTATATACCTGATGTAAAACTATTTCACATATGTATAGACTACTTACACCATCAAATGTGAAGGTCTCGTAGATAAAAATGAAATGTGATCCTTTCATTAGTTGATCCACGATAACCCATAATGAATCATACATTGGGGTTTTCTTGAGTAATCCCATAAGAAAGTCACTTCATCACAATTATACTCGGAAAAGTGAAAATGCTATAATATCCTTACAATCCTCAGATGCTCAACGTTAACCTTATAATGTGTAAAACATCTATCCAAAAATCCCTCTATATCTACCATTATTACTGAAAACTAGTACTATCTTTAGAAAACATGATACATTTTTATAACTATCATTTACCACCCATATAGAATCATGATGCACTCTCATTAGATCCTTGTGCGTGGTGGTAGAATCACATACACTGCCATTAAAAATAATATAATTTTTACTACTAAGAAACCAAGGTTATGGTGGTTCCCTATAATATATTCATTCCCTCATAAATAAGGCCTATTGACTAGATAAATTATTTATCATTAATTATTCATGAATCATAGGAATAAAAGAATTCTAATTTGTAACTACTCATCCTGTGACTCTTGGATATCTATATGAATCTCTACATAGAGTTATATCAACATCCACTTATAAAAAGACTCATCTACTACTTATGTTTTCATATTAATGATAATGGTATGGATAAAAATATCACCCTTTTTTATTCATTAATCCATCTATAATTCAATGGACTATAGATACTCAACCCACCACCACTTCCAAAGGACTAGATAATATTATGGAAATATATTCATGAGAATTGTGTATCCCAGGTACACCCAAAAAATTTCCCTCAAAATATAGTTTCTTTAACATATCAAGATATGTACATCCATAGATAAATCCATAACGTGAGAATTCTAATTCATTTAATGTGGTCAAATATATTTATATCCATAAGAATATAGTTTATCCTCAATAAACACTACTCCAATTCAAACTCCAGATGCATCAAATTACAAGTTAAATGCATTACCCATCATAGAAAAATGTAATAATAGTTTTTGAGGTCAAAATTATATTTTTCTATATAAAATGTATCTTGCAATAATATAACCATGTAATATTCACCCCAATTATTGGACAACCTCGAAGTTGGTGCTTACATATATGAGAATTTCTTTATAAAACTCTGATAATGACTATTTATGAAAATAAATCACTATATTTTTAATACATTATTGTGTCCCACCAATGATACCACAAAATCTACATTATATAGTTCCAATTACACTTCTTATCACAAGATTATATTTCATAATAAGTACACTTTATTAATACAAAAACCACATTTGGTTATATTAGTGTAAAATTGATACTTTTTAAATGTACTCATGAAGAATTCAAGATATTTGTCATGCTATATACTAACTGGTATTACGATAAAGAATAATTATCAAAAACCACCACATAAATTTCTATAATGTGATGAATGATCTGATTAATTGAGTCCATGAATAACATTAGTTCATTCATTAAACAAGTGGACATCATTACAAAATGATACTGGCCATTCATACCCCTAAAATTAGAATGATCTATGTCTAATACAATGAACCACAACTAGGTGTATGCTAATCTCAAATATGTCTTGGAGAAAAGATCAGTACCACTTAAGTGATCGAAGATATCAATAATGAATGGAAGGGGATACTAGTTCTTGATCGTTATGTGGTCTAATCTCTGTTAACCCACACATAAGCACAATGTCCCATTACCCTTCTAGATGAATAGAACATGAATACCCCATTAAAAAGTAATATTAAAATTTAATACATTGGATTATAAATTATTCAACTATACATTAAACTATCGAAGCTCTATTGGTTCTATTGTATAATGTAGTATAGAAACTGTCTCTACTGCTAGCCCCGACTCATTCATGAACTTGGTCTCGTGCCCTGGTTGTAAGCCATAGAAGCCCAAAAAATGAGACACTATAATTGGTCTACTAATGGAGGAAAAAAATAATGGTGTCTTAACCCATCACCTAGAGAAATACATATTATCTTTTCCCAGTAAAAAATTAGTCATTCCTAAATTAATATCGCATAACCATCCTGGAGGTCCCACTCACCTAGGTGAACGTAGCTGTCTCCTTATAGAGATTGAAAGATAAATCCCATATGGTAAATGGTAAATATGATCCTATTATAAAACAATTCAATCCATACCATGTATAAAATAAAAAAAACAAGTCATTTCTAGCTTAAATGTTTCCCAAGTGAAATGGTAACCAAATATTTTAAAAAAAATGTATTTAAACGTTTTTTATTTTTTGACTGCACTCCCAATGTGTGTCGACGTATAAAGAACCATAAAAAATTCCAAAACTAAGACCAAACCATTTCAAACAAGGTGTATAAAACTGAAAATTTTTATCATATGTCAATACAATAAAATAAAGAGTAGATGATACAATAATCATACATCTATTGTTAAAAATATATGTATCCACGCTAGTGGGTGTATACAGCATATATTATAGTTGACTAGAACCCACTATCGTGGGGTGTATTATAAATCTCATATGTTGTTACTTATTCAAGGTGTTTCCAATTCTTATTAGTGGTACCACATACACATACTCTACTTAAATTTCTTATGGTCCTTGATCTACAAATCCAATAATAGGTAGATGATTCATTACCAGATTTTGGAACCATTCTTGAACCCATGACACTCATCTTTCATGAGAAGTTATTATATAACTTCTCAATATGATCAAAATGGATATTTTAATGTCACTCCAATGTATGTTCTACAAACTGAGGGTGCTTTTAGCCCAACAATCCACACTTATAGCACTATAATAGAACACAGTCATGAGATTGTTTCCCACCTCCCTTACTTCTATTCCTACAATTTCCTTGGGGATAAATATCCTAATGAAACTTCATTCAACCATTTTATGATCTCCCAATTTACCCTACTAAAAACTCATGACCACTGCTTAGGGTCTCTCCTAGATTCTCTTCTATAATGACACCTATATTTTTTAGATGAGAAAAGATACTAAATATAGAAAATTTCACCAATAACCAGATCATATTGAAACTCCAATACTAAAATCCCCTATTTTTATAGATATTATTAGAATACTAATATTAAATAAGCTGCAACATGTCAGTGAAGCTTCTAGAATATACCATCACTAAAATACATTAATGATTCAGATGAATCATCTCGTGATCCTTATCAACAATAAACGTCTATTGTTAGAATTTGATTAGGATGTTAGCCATTAATTACTTCAAGGATAACACATATTTTTTCCCAAATTTCTCAAGAATGTCACACAAATATTATTAAGGTACAATAAGCATATATTTATCATGAATTCCTCTCTAATATGTTGGTTCCACAGGGAGCTTATAAATCATCTAGAATAACATGATCAAGAACTAAATTTTTTAGCAGAATCCCTCCGTAGTAAACATAGGGGGATGCTTCATCCGAATATCTATCATCAAACCATACATCAAAGTCCTGGTATGAAAATTATCACTTTTGTTGATTTCATGACTATCATGAAACTTTTTCACAACTGAAAACCCATCTCATACTCTTATTCTATAAGATGATTCATCTCAACTGCATCATGATCTTGCTGATTTCCACTATCCTACTACTCAACATGTAGAGGATGAGTATGAATTATCTCTTCAATACAAACACGCACCTTATAAAAATGAGTAAAAACAATGTAAACCTCAACAGGTAATAAAAACATAAAACCACTAGCTCTTGGTCTCTCTAAACATGGATTACAAGTGTTTCACTTCGTAATTAAATAATGTGAAATACCCTTTACCAATGGTTTTGGAAGACTATTAGTTTATTTTTTATTGGGATATGTAAAATTAAAATAAAATTCACAATAGAGTTTTAGACCCATGACCTGATCATTATATATGAAATCAGTTACCACTAACCTTAAATTATCATTCTGAATATATTTGGATATATTTATATATATATATTTAATTTATATATTTATTTATTTGATGATATTTGAAAATATAATTGATAAAAAATAAGGTTATATATCTCAATGGTTCTCAAAACTGTTGGGATCTGTTCCCTTTTATGAATGGTATATCCCTCCAATTTTCCAGAACTGTTGGGATAGGTGTTGTAAAAATCAGATACCGCAACAGTTATATAGGAATATGTGTTGTAAAAATTTGTTTATGCCAAAATATTTATAAAAACGGTGGGATGGGTAATTTAAAAAATGGTATTTCCCAGTGGAATTCAGAAAACAATTGGGATATACCTACCATCTTTAAATGGTTTTCACATATCCATTGTGATAGGGTCAATTTTTTTGATCTGCCTAAATGTTTTTTAAAAATCACTGGGATATCCTTATATTTCATGGAATATCCCAACATTTTTGTATAACTATTTGGATAGTGCTCATATCCAAATGGTTCTTCAAAAAAATTAGTATATGAGATGGGTTTTCAGTTGTGCAAAAGTTTTATGAGTGTCATGAAATAAAAAATTATAATAATTATATGAGTAATTAGAATAGTGGAAATATTTTAATTTTAAACTAGTAATAAAATGAGGAACCAATGAATTACTAATAAAGAATTAGTAAATGATAGGCTAAAATGTATCTAAATTACAAACTAATTGTATTATAAATAAAAGTAATATTTAAAAAATATAATCAAAGTACCCTATTCCAAAACCCTATTTTATTCTCTTCTCGAAACTCCAGGCCATCCAACAAAAAATTAATCAGAAACAAGTTATCTTGACCTTTTCATAATCTTATCCATGTAATCCAATTGGTTTCTAAAGGGAACCCTAAATTGGGAGTGAGTAAAACATAGTAGGTCAGTACCATAGAGTCCAGGCAAAACTAATCTGCAATATTTTCATTTAACAATGTGATAAACATTGTATTAACTCATCAAAATAATTTAATATAACAATAAACCATTTTGGAACCATTACAAAATCTCAGTGAGTATGTTCCATAACCATTCAACTATAGCCATCAACCATGGAATAATCAGATATTGGAAAAAATCAATTCATATAATAATTTTCGCAACCATTCGTATCCGTCTATAAAAGAAATTTATCATCAAGGCGTAGGCCTCTATATAAAAATATCAGATTCCAGTAATATCTCCCTATAATAAAATAAATATTTATGTATATCCAACTACATAATCACTTCAAAAACAAACTGTTCAAATCCAACTATATAATCATTACATCAAGAAACATATACATGACCTCTATATAAGAATTACAGTATGAAAACATTCAATTACACCATTGTATTCGTTACAACATGAAACTGGTCTAATTCCTCTATGTAATATTTATGACATGTATCACAACAGAAGTCTTAACAGTAAGGATATCATAGTATCATATGATAAAATCAATTCTTAATTCTAGAAGCTACAATTTTTCTTCCATATAGACATTGATTTTATCAAAATATCACCCAACATTATTAAATGAATAAATACATTACCAATTGATACTTTATATAATGAAATCACATGTCATCATAACCACATTTTTATCCATTAAAAACTAAATATTATTGAAGGGTTCACTCAAAAAATGTGTTTCTACAAGTCAGGTCAGAACATCAATTAAATATAAAGGAATCCAAAATAATACAAAACAATATTTATCATTAGTTATCATTAAATTAGTTAATATGCATGTATTTTCAGTTCTCTCTCTATATTTCACATTAATAACAATTAAAAAAACAATAGGATGTAGGTTGCAGATATCCTAACTTTATCTGTCAGTCCAATAAATGATTTCAACGTGTAACCCCAAGAAGAACAAAGAAGTAGAAGATCCCAAGAGGAATCCTAAATCACAAATGATCTATATCCAAAACCAAAATACCATAGTCAATATATTCCACCACATCAATGGAATGAAATAGATAATGGAGGAATACTTATAAAAAACACACCATAGATCGATTTCTTATCATGAAGTTTTTAATCGAGTAAGGCACTCAAATATCACCTGGATATCACCAAGGGATCCATATATGAGATATTCATGCCATTGGAATGAAAATATCAATTCAGTAAATATCATATCACCACTAATACTGAGAAATACATGTTATTTAAATGCAATACATGGTGTGGCATTATCAATTTAGTTGTATGCTAAAATTCAAGTAACATAATTTGAATTTTTTCCATATAAATCAATTCATGTAATGTAATGGATATTCACGAAGTGTAATATAGTTTGTCTCATGAAAAAATTCATAAAATTTATTCCATTCAGAACGTCTATCTAGTAACAAATAGACATCGTGTATTACATTTACACACTATGTAAATGTCCAGTAGGTAGCATTAATCTCTATTTCTTAATAATATTCCAAACCACCTCTATAGTCATTCAAACACATAGAAACCCATCAGAAGTCCATTTAATGTGTTCAAACCCAGACTCTATATATTTAATCAAACGAACATCAATAATTTTAGGTCATTTTAGAAATTAATTTTTATTGATTCCAAAAAAATGGACACGACCTCCATGGTATAAAAATGTTGAAAACAAAAAAAACCCAAATTAAGGAAAAATAGATATTCATATATATAAAAATATGGAACCATACATTATTTCAATACATTGACCATTTTTATTAATCAATGAAGCTCATTTCAATGAAGTGGTAATTTATGTAGTCTAATAATTGTGATATATCATTTAAGTGTTGATGGGTTGGTTGAAATATACACATGTTTTAATGTAACATGTGGCGCGTAATATGGAAACTGTGTATTGTTATGTATCAAAAATAGTACACAGACTACTGTTAATACATGAGGGTAGTGTTTTTTCTTATGTCTATAGAATATTCATTCAACATGATCTTAATTATGAATCTAATTATCTAGATATTGTGAGGGATATTATCTATTTTATATATATTATCTTTTTCTTTCAAGGGGAGAAGATTGTTATAAAATAAAATTATATTATTAATTGGATTATACTTTTTTATAGGATTATTATCGTTCAATAGATTTTGTGTGTCAGTTATGTTTTGTATTTTTATTTGGAGATGTTTTATACACCCTGAGAGGGTAAATTTGTTTTCTATGAAACTACATAAGAAGACTCTAATGTATGTGCTTCATGTGGCTAGAATTGAAAGGAAAATGATAAAAAATTTCACCAATATTTTACTTCCAATTCATGTGTATCATGATAGAGTGTCACATAAACCAATTTTTATTTTATACTCCCTCAATTTTTTTAATAAATATTGAAAGATTTCTAATTTAAACAACATGATTATTTGGGTGTCTATACATATATTTTGGATCCACCCCAAATTAGTTTATTGATAGTAAAGTGGTTATTTACATCTACGATCTGGTTTTTCTCCATCATAGAATAAATGTGAGCTAATATGCGGTCAAATCACCTTGATATGGGTTTTCCACCCTTTTCATACCATGTTATTCCATGATATTTCCTTTCATCACTAGTGGTCTAAGATGAAGAAAGGCATAGTGAGTATGTTTCACAATGATATACCAATAAAATATATAATGTTTTGAAAAAAGTTATCTGTAGTAACTCCCTATTAAATACCCATTACCATGTAGATGTGGTATCATTTAAACATGTATTTCATTATTTACTTAATAAGGAAACCAAAAATAGCAAATCAGAAAGGAATATTACAAATTGTTTAGAAAAGGTAACTAATTCTCTAACTATCATCAAGAATCATTGTAGATAGGTTAAGAAGGATTTATTAATAATATTATTGTTTTTATTGGGTTCTATATGTATCATATCATATCATGATTTTCCTTTTACATCACTATTTCAGAATTGTATGTAAATAGAACTATATATATATGTGAAATTTAGCACAACGTACCATCATGAAACTAAAGGGAGGTTTGACTATACCATCAATATTATAGAAAAAATATTTATTTTATTTCATTACATCATGTTTGAGTCAATTTTCACATTCTATGATAGTGTAAACAAATTTACATTCATCTATTAAGATTGAAGTATTTGATTATCTATATGGAATATTGTGTTAATCTCATATAAGATGGTAAGAGTTTGAGAAATAATTGGTAATTTTGATGAGTATCATGTTAAAAATAATGAATAGTATTTTTTTTGAATAATTTATAGAATAATATTAGAATGTTTTACTAATATGAATAAATGTGATATTATCCCCATGATTTTGAGGTACGAAACCCAGTTTTCTTATGAGTGTCCCCATTATTGTGACATTGTTCTATAGGTGGGGAATAATTTTTCTTTGGTATCAAGTGAAACATCTGTTTTTCAAGAGTATTAGTACAACTATATATTGAATATGAAATAATTTGAGATATAGTGTTATGTGTTCTATGTATCTCAACTCTATATATACCATAAAACCCTTTTTGTTCTAAATGTCAACAATGTTGAATTGTATATGAAAACATTATTCAAGGAGAAACTAGTTCGTGTAGTGTATCAGAGGGATTATAATCATAATTGAATGATGGTTATATTAGTGTGTGTGATGTTTTATGATTTTTATATTGATGAATATACATAGGATCATTAGTTGTATATTATGGTATAGTCACATTAGATGTTTGTTGAGGAGGATCAGTGATACATGGAGTTGCATATTGGCTATGAACATACCAATAGTGCCGAGTTTTTGAAATTGTACACCCATAAAAGATATTTTTTTCAAAAAAATTCCCAAAACTAAAATTATTAAATAATTTATTGGTTTTTTAGGACTTATTGTGGGTTTGAGTGTCTATTTATGGAATATATACCTGGGATCAAGTCATTAGTTTTTTGACAGATGCCACTATATACATGATGGATTAGTGCCACCTTCTATGTGGGGAATGTAATGAAAATATATCTCTATGATGGTTATCATCCACTCGATGACCCTGATGAAGGTAAATTTTAGGGAACTAGGTACCCAATTATGGGTGACTGAGTAGCGAAAGGGTTCATTTTTTTTGTTTTAAATTAATAAATTGTTGTTTTAAATTTAATTAGGTATCTTCTTAATTGTGATTCTTAGTTGTGGATTAAAAAATAACCACTCATATTCATCCTTTATATATTCCTTGTTTAGAATAATACTTCTTTATTATAATATTCATGTGTCGCTGGTCTCAATTAGATTCATGTGGTTAGTATAGAACACCTATTTCAAGAAATTATAATTAATTAAATAAATTTAGAATGGTCCATTATTTACACCATAATTTGAGGGGTTTCCATGTTTTGATGATTATTATCAATTATAATTTATTTTTTATTGATACTATATAGGTGGAATTTTATTATAATGATGTAGGAGGTCCTTGATTAAAATTACCAGGTAATACTTATTTCAACTAATATGTCAAATCAGGCCATTCTTCCCATATACTATTATCCTAGATTAAATATTAAATTTTTACCTCTGACTTTACTTAATTAGGTTATGAATTATTATAACCATGATACAACCTCATATTTTTATACCTTGGTGAAATTATTATCAATAATCATGTACTCCACTCATAGTGTACTCCACTTTCACGCAATACCCATTGGTGTTTCCTCTATGTTTTGTTATGATTCATAAAAACCTTATTGGTTTCATTAAAATTTTTCTTAATATAAGTACTATATAATTAAAAATTTCATTTAGTGGATAAGAAATTTTCGATCCAATGATATTCCTTTTTTCTATTGACTAGATGAATTGGGTTGGGATGATTATTCCACCCACAATAACTAATAAATATGGGTTGGTTATACCTAAATTACATTTTAATTTTTTTATATGTATAAGAAATTACTTATAAATGATTTTAATAATATTAAAAAACAATACCACCAAGAAATAATTTTTACATTACGATTGAAATTTTTTAATCATCACTCTACATGATTTTGGTCATGTTTATCGGATTTAATTCCATTACTGACAGTCATAGTTAATAATTTGGATGTAATTACCTCGTGTTTTATGAATTTCAATATGAGGGTTGTTATTCCCATTATTTTCATATGTTTATAACTTATAAATTATGTCCTCCAAAATGGTATAATAATCAATGTTCATTGTAATAACCTTAGGAGGTGGGATGCACTTACCATGATGTTATACTTCTAAGTATGGGGAAAATATTCCTCGTGTGACAATTCTACTGGTGGGATGTGATGGCCTCTCTCCTAGAATGACCCATGAATAGTAAAATTTTACCCTCTTATGGTTAGGCAAGTGTCCAATGATATCAAACCCTAGAAATATGATGTTGTTGTTACATGATTCCTGATAGAATATATTGGAATCGGGATGTTTTATCTATGTTTGTGACTACGTTATCGGGATGTACTACCAGAATTTTTATCATGGTGCTATCATGGGGATAATATTCTTATTATTCTAGTTAATTAATTACGATGTTTTTCTAATGGGATTCTCTTTATAATATGATGAAATTTTACTACCATTATGTTTTATTTTTGACATGATGCAATTTTTTTTTAAAATGTGGATGTACATAGCCACCCAAAAAATGTTCAATGTATGAATGTATGTTAAATCCTAGTATATTTTCTAGTACCCACAGATGTGACATGTAATCTATTATTATCATAATTTTATTTTAAATTTTATTGTAATAATATGAAATTTTATATGAATCTTTTTATAATCGATGAGTTTAGAAAAAATTAGTGGTTGCCTACTGAGTTTTACTAGTAACCATCTCAGTCAGCTATGTACCCAATCCATTATTATAGTTTAGGATCCCTATAGTTTTTAAAGAAAAACTGTTAAAATTTTGAGTAGTATTCTATATTAGTTATTTTATAATCGAACCAGAAAAAGAGTCATATCGTGTACTGATTCCATCTCCTTTTTTCAATTTTTTTTTGTTTAATATGATCCTATAATACATGTTCATGTTCATTTTCATATGATTACCTAACATTTGAAATACAAATTTAGGAAATACAAATGTTATATTATTACTATTTATGCAATTTATCTACAATTTCCTCCAATACTCTTATTTTATTTATTATATGTTAACTATTATATTACATCTTCTATAATTTAAAGAAGTCTATACCAAATAAGGTATATTCTAACTAATATATACATATACCCTCATTGATGTTTAGGAAACATTGTAATATGATAATGAAATATTTGAGGTGTTAGGAACATATTTCAACTAAATTAGAAGTTTATTATACTAATGTTTATACAAATTAAATCAATATATCACCTACCACACACTCCAGACTATATTTTTACAATTAATGGAGGATAATGTCCTATTAAAACACACTAACATCTTAGTATCATTAATGAATAAATAAATATATAAAACTAAAATAGGTCTAAAAATTTTACCCTTATCAGAAAACAATTTTTTTTCTATATATCATACTGATATAAAGAGAACGTCATCGACGAGTCAACATTCTAACATGAACTGTAGGATAAACTTCATCATGATATTGACAGATTAATGAGAGAGTCTACAAAGAAATAAATTCATAGTAAAAAATAATTATACTGAAAAATGGGGCCACTTCATCTCATAAATAAAATATAATAATGACAAAATTTCAACAATTAAAAAAACCCACCTAGATGTTATATGGTATTGATCTTTCAAAACTAGGTACCTAGTGTATATGGAAATTTACCCCCACCTCTTCCAGCCTCACCAAGTACCTAGTACCCTACCCCATGTTACCTAGTGCTTCCATAGTATTTTCTAACACCAACATCCTCAAAAATCCAATATATATTCACTAATTTATTATATTTCCCCAAAACCAACTCAAATAAGGCTTAATAATAAATTCAAAAACATTAGAAACAAAAAAACATACAATAGAACATTGAAATGTTACATGACATGTTTCTATAAAATAAACTCATCTAAAACCTATATAAGACCTCAGCACTAAAAATAACATAATATTGAGTTAAATAAAAAATTTACATTTAGGTTATTTTCAGGTTTTCAGTTTTAGTGAATTTGGCATTAACCATTACATTTAATCTCAAAAATTACAATGTAGACACTTCTACTCTATCAAATTTTTTTCACAAAAATAAAACTGAAATAAACAATAATAATTTTAAATATAATAATCATCCTGAATTATTCCATTACATAATCCTAACACATTAATGGTTGATGTATTCAATATTTCACTCATCCAACACAATAGATCAATTCAAGATATTTAAATTTTCATTTTATTTCCAAAACCATTTAAAATATTTAATAAAGATATTTTTGAATCAAATTTTCCCATAGAACCTTGATACATTTATACGAAATTTGTGAGCTAGAATTTTAAAAAATATATATCCATATAAATAAATCCATAAAACCATTTTGGAAATAAGGACATTTAATAGAAGGTTATAAATGAATAAATCATTAAAAAGTTAATCTTATGTTTTAGTTAAAGAGTCCAATTCCATTTGAGATAATACTTAAAAATGATTACATAATATCATTTAACCATGCTTATAATATCACAAGAATAATGAAATTCATGATAAAATATTTAAAAGGTTATTATATACACAATATAATTTTATTTGGTGTATAACAACGAATGAGTCTCAATAGAATATAATTTGATAAAAAATCCATTACAAAGATCACATCCTTAAATTAAAGGTAAATAAATGACATAATTAATTTTCAAAAATATAAATACACTAAAAATAAGGTGATTTTATGTGTAAAACAATCATAGGTAATTCATAAATATTCTTGGAAAAACATAACCAGTGACAAGGATATTAAACTCAATGAATGAATATTGAGAAACAATTTCCCTTACAAAATTAATATAAATGACTTAAGAAATTTTCAATGGAGTGATATTGTTGGGCAAATGTATATCCACATAAATTTAAGTGGAAATTAAAGCATAAATATGTAAACAATGATTCCACACATAATAATGTCATAGTATAATCAACCAATGTTTGTGTGAAACCCAATGATAGGAAATTGTGTTTTTAAATTCAATTCTAAAAATTTGGTAGCATAACTATGTCGTATAAAAATCTATAAAATGACTGGATGAGAGAGAAAAGGTTCTCTCATTACTTTTAAATAAAAATTATATCAATAATGATATATAATAACATATCCCAACATAAAAAAAATGAATATTATAATACATAACATAAAATAAGCCTTTTACTAAAAGAGAAGAGTGAAAGATTTCCTTACATAGAGTCTGATTCATCATGTATTTTCCCTGTTCTTCTTGAATAATAATCTTAAATTAATTTCTTATTTTATAAGAAAATTATTAAATTTTATTATTCTTTCTATATCACTGATTACTACATTTATAATAATCACATTATTATTTATATTAATATTAGTTGATTTGTTGATATTGGGTACATAAGTCGAAAATTAACTTGTTATAATTACAAATTGTCTATGCGGTCAAAAGTCCATTATCAACAAAATCGTATACATGATTTAAATATCATATATATCTAGTATATATATATATATATCTATATTCATATCTTTTATATTTTTAATTATAAAATTTCATAACATTTGAAGACAATAAATGAAATGCACATTTCATGGAGATGGTAAGTCATACTTACAAATGAACGCTACTTTCATTTTTTCATATTTAAAGGAGTTAAAACTAAATGATAAATAGATATATTATAATTCTAGTATAATATCATATTTTATATATATTACATAAGTTTATTAATTCAATCCTTTATACATTCCATGTATGTCATGAACGAGTCATATCACTTTGAGGGGGCAGTAGTCTGCACTTTCTTAAATGAAATTATCGTATTTATACATCATGAAAAGAATTAATTTATATTTGTAAATAAAAATTACAGTATAATAGATAAAATATAAATATAATATATATCATATATAAATACAATTCCATCATAATATCCACCATGAGTGTTGGTAGATGAAAATGAAACTATCATCATTTCATGTGGTGATGATTCTCCATACACAGAAACAATTTGTTCATATCGATTAGATGGATGTGTGTGTAAGGGTATTTTGAATAATTCTCATAAAAAATCGGAGTATATTTAAGATAATATTTTTTATAAAATAAAGGAATAAAAAGAATTTAGGGGGTTGTAGAAAGAAAATAAATGAAAAAATCTTGAGAGAGGACATTACCTCAAATCAGGATACTCATTTTGATTTAAGCTTAATGGATATCTAGAATTTACTTCTTCCCATGGTGAGGATTATGGGACGAAGCAAGGGATATTGGGAGATTATTTTGGATGATTTTGAATGATCCAAATATATTTAATGGTGTTATTAAGGGTTAGAGGTGATTCTCTTTTATAAGAGGGAGGAGGGTCACTTTAGGAAGGTATTGAAATAATATTTTATTATAATATCATTTTTAGTGTCAAATGATACCAAAGTAATTTATTTCAAATATAAGATTCTTTTGGGTCAAAAAACACTAAAAAATAGGTTTTAGACAAGTATGGGTAAAAATTATACCTTATATGTTATCTTTAACACTTTGTTGACAAATTTGACTCTTACCATGTCTTCTTGTATATTCATACTATATGGTTAATATAGTTACTATAAAATTCAAGTCAAACCTAAAGTTGTTCATTAATGAAATTTTCAACATTATATATTTTATTTTTCTGAATCATATATTTTATGACTATTATATCATTTAATAAAATAGTATTTGTTTTAAAAAATCACTTTTGTAAATTTGTTTTACTATTCATATCAAGACTTTTTAAAAAATCCAAAACATCTGCATTATTTAATAAAACATCATTAATTTAAATATAGAAAGTCCTAATAAAACATGAAATTAGTGTATGGAATAAAAAGTTTCAAAAAAAATTTATTTTAAAATTTATAATTTCTATTATTGAAATAATTCATTAATAAGATAATCACTACATCATCATTGTGTCATTAATATATTTGTTTATTTTATGTTAATAATTGATAAATAAAAAAACATGATGTGGGAAATATTTTGATATTGATAATGAATATTTATTGTCAAAGATATCAGTTATATAACCCCATATAAAAGTTGTTTTAATAAGAAATACATGTTTATGTTACATTTTTCATTACATTAAATTTATTATTAAAAAATTTCATTTTCAGATCCAAGTGGCTCCATGGGGTTCCAAAATAGACCCAATGATTCCCATGGTCAGACATATATCATCCAATAGGTTTAGGAAACATTTTATGAAATTTCAATATTATTATAACTTTTTTTATTGTAGCATTATTTACCATATTTACCTTTTAATCATGGTAAATAAAATAAATACATAAGTTATTATTCATAATGTACAAAAAAGTTACATATTTACACAATTTTGACCTCTTGATTCTAAATATGGAATCCATTTTTCCAATTTGAAAACAAAAAAGTTTCCGTAATTAATTCTTGTTGTCAAAAACCAAAATGTGGGTTTTTAAGAAATAATAACTATCCAAATATTTACAAATGTTTATGTCCCATTTAAATGTGAAATTACTTCCAATGGAAATAATTTTATTAAATAATAGAAATATAATCAATTTATACTTTAAAAACAATTATTATAATAATATATCTATATAAATAAATTACATTAAAAGGATCTTTTGAATTAAAATGTATTATTTTTCACTGTTCATAAAAATGTGGGTTTCATCAGAAAAATTCTGAAATTTCTTTCAAAGTAAATTTTGATATTTTTGCTCTAAATAAAAAATTCATATTTTCAAATTGAAGGTATAAAAGTTACCAAAACATTATTTAAAAAGGCTTCTCCATCAAACATAGGTAAACCGACCCTTTAAAAATATTATAGCATGTCATGCTTAAAATTAGATTCATTCTCATTTTAAGCATCCAAATTTTATTGGATAAATGTAAAATATTTAAAAAAATGTATAATCAAACTGTAGTTAGTTCAGATCATTTCCTCTATTTCAACGGCTGGGCGTTAACTACCATGTCAAATAAAAATATCATTACATTATTTTTCGGTATAACACAATGTTGTGTGCAATGTAAGATTTAAAAGAAACCTGTTTTTGTGTATTAAGTACGCTATTAGAAAAAGAGTCTTATTTAACACAAAGTTAATATATTTTTCATAAATATTAATATATATGAAAAATTATAATTCGATATATACATAGGTCATTAAAACCTAGTGAATATTCCCCCAATGGTTGATTTCCATAATATATTCATTAGCCACCCACATTCATTCCCTTTTCCATACAAAGATTATAGAAAATTTATTCTCTATATATATAGAGTGTGTGCATATATTGTTTAATTAAAATATCTCCATTATAATTTCATCAATCATAATTCAACAAAAAATGCAAAGTTACCATCAAAATTTATATCATAGAGTATGATTAATACAAAAATTAATGCTAATGCACCCCACATTTTGATATATAAAAAATGAATTCCCAGAATAGTAATAAAAAACACCATTCCTTTGATTAATATGACCCAAAAATATGCATTCATTAATTAAAACTCACTCATGATAATTGTGCTTAGTATAGAATCATAATGTTCCCATTATAGATCAAAAATAACACTTGTAGCATCTTGATGGTCTGTAAACTGTGGGAAAATATAAATTTGGTATATGGATAGTCTCTAAAAGAATTAATTTTTAAGGTAATAAAATTGAAAAAATTTATTCATTGGTTATAAAATTGGAAAATTTATACCATTGGAGTTTCAATAACCTCTTTGATTATCAGTCAAACAGAGATAATACACAGTTCATATTACATATCATTCAATTAAAAAACATCGGTGAGACAAAAAAAAACAAAACCACAAAATAGTTCACCATTTTAATCAACCAATAGTTAGAATTCATGTATAAATAAAATATATGTAATAGATTAACCTTATTATAACATCAAAATATTATGTTATGGATTTATGATACATAAAACTAAATTAATAACAATATGATAAATATAAAAAGAAAACTGTTGCATAAAAATCAACATAATTTAAACAGAGTTTTTAATTTATATTAACAATAATTTTATCTAAAACCCCGATTTTTCTCTATCAATAATTTAAATTGAAAATATAATATTTTTAATGAATCAAAATCTAATATACCTTCCCTGTTCAGAATAAGTAATAATAAATATGTTTCATCACATCCTATCATGTGGACCTCTAAATAATCTAAAGGCTATCATATGGGGATGAGGGAAACTAGGACCTCTACCTAATATTATTTAAAACATGAGGCCTTCACAAAAATCGATGTGAATATGAAATGTGTGATTATAAAACCTTATAAAGGGCCACCATCGTTACCAATAATCTAACATCGAATATAATAGGTTTATGTCAAATTTTATAAATAAAATAACAATGCCAAGTATAAAGAAAAAATAATTAGGGATATGTTGTGGTAACCATTCCACCATAAGGCATGGCCCAAACTTCTTCTTCCCCTAATGATAAATCATCCATGTTATAATTATCTCCAATGATTTTACAAACATGGTCTCTATATTGTCCTAACAACCTTTAGAGAATCAATTTATCCCATGTCACACAATCTATTTCATCTTCCAGTGTAATATAATAATACCAATATTGATTTCTAAAATATATCTTGTCCATACATGGAGAGAATAATCAGTCAGGTTCTATGATACTATTCATCAGTTATATAGTTTTTACCTTAGCTATGATGTGTATTTGAGAGGTATATCATGAAACAATATGATCAAAAAATATTTTCTTTTATGGGTGAAATCATGTCACCCCATAATTTCATACATCCCCAATCTTGATATAAATTCAAGGGATATACAAGGACTCAACACTCTTTATAATGAATATTTATGTTGTGGATGACGATGGGAAAACAGAAATAGGTTTTAATAACCAATTTTATAATAAATTCTCATTACATGCAAATTGATCCATAAATTTGGTATAATAAAATGAAAATATATGGAAGAAAAATACTGAAACCTATAAAACCCGAATATTGATCTCCATGATTTATCATTATAAAACTGGACCTCAACTAAAAACATAAAAAATAAAGCCCTCTTAATCCTAACTCACAAAACTCAAATTAGTAACACCAAACATAAAATAATATAACATGCCATACTGATTCAGCTAAACAACCCACCTAATAAGTTCTCCTACACTGTGAATTACAACAAAGAATAATAAACATGTCTAATAATAAACCTAAACAACATAAGAAAGTAGGGAAAAATTTGGATAAAAGATATCATATCACTATGGAACAAAATTTCATAAAAAAATTGACCCAGAAAAAGGAATCAAAAAGAAGACTAAACAAGTTTATATGTGACTATTCGTCACCACCAAACCGTCCCTCTTCAAATTTGATACCAACAAGATAAGATGAAATTATACAAAATGAACATCCATTTACCTGATTCCTAAAAAACATCCAAATCCATAAAACTGTAAATGTTGTGTGTGGGTAGAAATCCAAGTAGAGTATAACTAATGAATCTATATAAGTTTTGATATCATGAAGGTACATGTTCATTAATTAAACCAAATCATTCTTACAATTAATTGTCATAAACTAAAAACATTTTATAAAATTTTTATTTAGTTTCATTAAATCATACCATAGTCATCAAATCACCGAATATTTACAAAAAATTTTGAAAATAGGTAAAAACCCATGGAAAAACTATATGATAAGCATGTGTGAAAATAACCATCAAATATATCATCATGTGATGAACATATCATAAATGATAAAAAAGAACCATTTGAGTTCTAATATACCGGTACACATAGTAGACATCAAAAAAATCCCTATAATAAGCATATGGTTGGTCCAACAAATATAACCAATAATAGAATTACAAAAACATAAGTAAAATAAAAACTCAAAAGGAATTACATGCACAAAGAGTGACAAGTCTATTCACACTACACCCAAGGCCAGCCAATGTGATACATTTTTCAAGATCCATTTAAAAACCATTATGACATTTAATAAATAATTTTCATATCAATGGAATTCCCATTTCATTAGGGATGACGAATTTCAAAACCAAATCCACCAATTTAACCATTTAATCAAGAACATTGTGTGGAAAAATCTATTTTTATAGAAAATCCATTTAAAAGCATGAATCTCATCTAAATTTTTTCCCAAATTAAAATAATGAATTTTGACTGAATGGACTTAATGAATTGATATAACCATATAATAATTCAGTAATTAAATTTTTTTAGATAGACACATACATAAAGAATGCAGGTAACCTGGTCCCCTTCTACAAAATAGATTGAAAACTAGTAGATCATCCATCAAGTGACAAGGCATGATGGAAGAAATTAAAAGATCTATCAATATCACATATCTATTCTTAGACATTTTAAAAAACTCAACACAAGTTACTTAAAAGACAATATTAATAATGATAAATAGGGATATAGGGATCACTCGTAATCAAAAATGTCAACTGACCATGCTCGAAATCAACCACACAATGAAAAGTGATCTGGAATGAAGGAATAATTAAAAACACATCTACACGTGACCCAATGCTCGAGGGAGATATTTTAACCATAAAGTATAAGGGGGTTACGAGAGTGGTGAATAAAACATATAGGTAGAGTAGGTTTTAAATCGTAAATATGAATGTTATGATATAAATTTAACACATATCATGAACATAAAAAACACATCACCCTAGGATATATTGTCCTGAGTTAAGATTTTACATCGAAATAATGTGATTTACAACGTCAAAACATTTTATAGCCAATATGATTTAACACATGGAAGCACTTCTATATATTTTTCCTAGTTCTAAACATACATAATACTGTACACATTAATGGTGTAAATATCTCATGAATGTAACACTAAATGAAAACCCATATAAGAAAATCCCAAAAACATTATGATAGCCTCCAAACAATTTCATACATTAATACATGGACTCCATTAATTCAAATAAAATTACATCCTCAAAATATATAGTATTTTCATGGAAAAATTATTCCCATCCAAGAATATCCTAAAATGAATGCACTCAATTAGAGGGGTAATGGAGTAAAGAAGTACTTTAAAGAATGTAATGGTTTGTTTCAATATCCTCAACACAGGTTCTTTTTCAGCATAAATTCATCAAGACCCTAAACATGAGAAATGGGATGTCCACTACTTCCTTTAAATAATTATGCTCCCACATCATGTTGCAATCTTCACCGTGGTTCCACAGTAAATACACCAAGGGATTTTTTTACCATTAAATACCTCATCCAAAGGATCCATAATAAAAAAAATTACAAAACCATAGTGATGTTGGGCTCAAGATTTACATTCTCCCACTCAATTGGATGGGAAGGATCTGTTTGATACCTATTCAGTTATAAAACATGAAATAGATCATGGATAGAAGTAAAATGATCTATAATGTGAAAAAAAATATTTCACAATTCAATTGTTCTCAAAAATATCTAATGGTACAATAATCCATGGTGAACCATACCCTATCTATAAAAATTATATTGTCCCAAGATTTGTAAAACTCTAATAGAAACACTATCACAATCTTCAAGATCTAGTTACTAATGAAAATGTATCACATAAGATTTATAATTACTCAATAATGAGATCAATATGTTCTATATCGACTAAACCTTTTCTTTCATCTCCTGAACAATAATAGTTCCAACAGCGGATCTCTCTCCCAGATCATCCCAACACAATAGAGATCTATAACTTTTCCCATCAAATTAATCAAAATATTTAGTCTAGATAAAGGCCTTATTATAATTATTATAAGAAAAATATACTCTAGAAAAGTTATTTTCCCAAGAAACACTGAAATAAAACACTCTTTCCCATAGAATATCCTATTTTACCGATATAGATTACTCAATCCACCCATCCACATGGATATGATATTCCACGAATTTTTTTTATTATTACCCAATTTCCTCTTGAAAATCATTACAAAAACTAGATGTAATCCTATGATTCCTATAAGAATAAATCATAATTGGAACCCATAATACCCTAAACATAAAATTACATAATACTGAGTTTAATTGAATAATTTTTATTTTATTCACATTTAGGATCATTTTAGGTTTACATATTTAGAGATTTATTCCATAACTAATATCTATGAATCAGTAAAATAAAAAATTGAATAGAATGATAAATAGTCATTACAACCATTATATAAATATTTTTAAAAAAATGAATGATATATATTCAAGAAATAACTTCATGAATTTCAACATGAACTCTTCCTTTCTCATAAAAATCCATATACTTGTATAAAATTTTAAAAAAGGGTTGAAAACTAAATCTAAATAATGGAAATTAAATAAAAGGATGAATTTAGTGTAGTAAAAACATTAAAACCCATGATAAAAAATTTCAAGAAAACATATAATTTGTTTGATAAAGGGAAAAGTCATTTAATTAAATAGATCATTAATTTTTAATTTTAAAAATACTTTATTTCCTTGAAAACTCATAAGACAATACAAAAAATTTATGTCGGTACATTGGGAAATAATCTCATAAAACCTGTACATAAACCATAAAAATTGGTATTACCATTTGGATAACTTCCAATAAAATTTTTCATAGAAAATAATTATTTCCAAATATATTGGAGCACTAACTTTCTAAAAACAACATTTAAGATATAACAGGATCACCAGGCAATATCAAGGCACACCCAAGAATTATAATGTCAATGAAAAAAATTATGAATAAAACATTTCACCATTTAAAAAAATCTATTATGTTCACATTAAAATGAAAATCAGATATTAGAATTCAATTTCCATTGAAAATATCATTTTCAATAAAATAATATAATTTTCCATTGAATCCCCATTTTTAGAACCAAAATAACCAACACAAAAGAAATATGATTTTAAAATTAACAAAAAATTTATCTTTCAAAATAATATAGAATGAAAATAAATTTTGTGACTTCATGATACAACTACGTAATCATACATTAATAATAAGACATTTTATTTTCATATTTTCAAAATATTCCATTTAAAAAACATAAAATATTCATATTTAAAACAATTGAAATCAAGAAAAAGTGTCATCAAATGAATATTATAAATCATATATGTTCATATAAAAAAATTCCAATATTTTTTTAAAAAAAGTTAATGTAACGCAAATATAGATTGATGTAAATAGGATAAAGGTGAATTTTTTATTCCAAGAAAATTCCTTTATCCCATGAGAAATAGTTCAGTCATAAATAACATTAATGAATGAATTTAAAAAAGATTTAAATTTCATTAGAATACATAAATTACTTATATATAATGTAAATGGTGAATTATATACACTTTATAATATAATTAAGGTGCACTACATCATGAATTTCCTCAAAGAAAAAAAATTGTGACGAAGTCCCTTATAATGAGTCTGATTCATTAAGCATGTATTTCTCATCCTAAATAATAAATGTATTTTAACTATTTAATTTCAAAAGAACCTTGGTGTATTTTATTATTACATTTATTACACTTATTAAAAATTTATATACAATTACATTAGTAATTGACATTATGTCAGATGTTTTGACCATATAATGAAAATATGTCAAAAAAGAATTTGGTAAGCTGACTAAAGTCAAATGGGCCATTAATAAAACATATCCAGAATAATTTTCATGAAAAAAAATCATATGTTTATATATATTATAATTTTAAAACCTATCATGAATGATGGTTTTGAATAATAAACTATGTTATGATCATGGAGATGGTAGGACACACATACACATTAATAATATTTATCTTTTTCCATTGATCTTTATTAAAATATGGTAAGTAACATTGATATTTAAGTAATTCTAATTATATCATTAATAAAAAGACATATAATTATACATTATTATATATTTCATTATTTTTGACGTAAAAGGATTCACGTAACTTCGACAAAGTGGTAGTCCAAATGTCCACGAATGATATTATCATTTTTTCAATTTGTGAAAAGGTATATATATATATATATATATATATATATATATATTTATCCCGAAAGAAGTTTTTTTCATAAATATCATAATTATTTCATTTATATCATATGTATTCAATATAGTTACCCTTTTTACCTTTTCAGGTATCACGTTAGTGAAAAACACATCACATCATTTTTCAAAGCGGTAGTCCACTGTACACACGATTCATGTTATAATTTCCCCTCTATTGTGAAATATAAAAGGTTTTATATGTTATAATGAACCACTCTATCAGACCCTCCCCATAATTTGTACCCCTCATGGTCTGTTAATGAGAGGAAAGCGATAGTGACACCCAATTCTAGCCTTTAGTAGGCCCTAGTTTGTCGACTATCGCCAAGGTTATAGTAATCACCAAAATGGGGGGAATTACTCTCTAAGAGGGAATATGAAAAAGAGAGAGATAAGATAGACACCAACCGAATCCTACTAAAACTACAATATAAAAGATATCACATGCACACATATTTAATTTCCTTTAATAACTACTATATTTAAATGGGAAAACCGCAAGTACCAAAATAAAGTAAAACAAAGACTACGATGAAGCCTGAACATCTCCTATCACCCCAAGATAGTAGTAAAAATCCTGATATCCATCTATCTCTAATTGAAATAAAAAAAACATTTATATAACATAGGTTTAGTGTAATAGTATACTAAATAGAATCACACCTGTAGTCTCTAGTGAAAATGTAAAGAAAGCATGGTAAAGAATAGTGAATAACAAATAAAACTAACACTAAACCTAAACAGGTATACTATGATCCCAGCCTCACCAGGAATACTCTTGCCAAGTATCACATAAATGGGTATATATTATAATAAATAATCAAATGGGATCCTCACTACCACTTCCCCATTGGTTTTCCTCTTTGGCCCAATGTCACACGTACTGAGCATCTCTCCCCAAAAATCATTGGTCGCAGACACCTTGACAGAGCACCACAACATGCACATAATTCAACAAACCCACCTCTTCCATGTAAACAAAGTATGTAGGTAGTTTATGATAGCCACCACAGCTCTCATAATGTGTATCAGACATCATGTATTATACCACAATCCATTACAATCCAGACACCATATAGTGATAATTAAACCATCATAGCATATACACATTACACATATAGTTGTCCATAGAAAACTATCTCCATGATATATGTGTGTGAATAAAAACAATACATTACATCCTTCTACACATATATTTGGGGAAAACTAACCATTTTTCATACCAACAGAAGTATCTAACGAGATAAGAGTGTGGGACAAAGGGGGTTGTCAACCATCCAACCTCCCATCGAGTTATTGGGGAAAACAACCCCAAGTATAGAAATCCATGGATTTCCAGTCTCCTTAACTGACAGGGTGTGGTAGCATTTAAAAAAACAAAAAGAACAGAATATACTAGGGCTCACAACCACACATTGGTCATAACCTAGTCTTGACTCCACTAATACTAACGTCTCTGGGACTCCTAGCTACCACTACTAAGAATAGGTATCCTATAAGTGCACAATGATTTAAAGAGATACATTAGCATTATTTATCCATTTCTATTAGTATCACTTTATATTAATTAATTATCTAACCATTAATGAACAATTATAATTTTCTCATGACATTTCATTAGCATCACACCAATGTTTAGTACCCTCTATGTATAACAAATAAAAGTATATAGTTCCTTTAAAAATATAACCATCGAATTTAATCCCAGAAATATCCAACCTTGAGGGATAACATAATTTAGATGGAGGGTAGGAAAATCCATTCTTGTGGATAAAAAAGGAAAATAATGTGGCCTACCCCATGTGTCTTGTAAATTATTTGAATGAATGTATACATGACCATCTTTCTCAGGCTTTATGGTAAGTAAATTTGATAAATAAACAACAAGTTTCTACAATCATCCAAAATTCACATACAACCCGTTTCATAATATCATGTGTCCTCTCCATCACCCACATGCATGAACTAATGTATCTGAACACTATAGGCATAAACTATTTTCATCAAAACCACTAGTCCTACTTGCACCCACATACCAGAAATGCCCTCCAGGCTCACCCATAATAGGCTCACACCACAATACAAGAGGCAGGAATGAAACAACATAGAAACTGGTCTCATGGCCCTAGATAAGGCATTCATCCTTCAAAAACAATGAGCACTCACATCTCCAATGAATAATGGTCTTGGACTTTAAGATAAATTGGGTAACTCATAACCCGTCAGTGAATTATCTTTATCACACAACAAGTCCTTTATTCCATATTAATTAACTGATTCAATTAAATAGACATAACTAAATCCATTTGATTTACCACCAAGCACAACAACCACAACCAGATTCATTAACATGCCTCTTCATCATTGGCCAAATAATGTTACAATTAATCTCAAAATTATTCTAATTAATAATTTTAGTCATGAAATACCTGATAATCAATAAAGTCGTGGATATCACACTATCTTGGAAATCAAGAGGCAAACTATTATCATGGTATGATGTAAAAAAATATGATCTGTACATATTATTTACTCCTGTTAAATATTTATTATGTAAAATTAATTATTCCCTAGTAGATACATCATATTAAATACATGATGTTATGTAAAAGAAAATATAATCAAAAAATACCTTACCTCAAAAGCATTCTGAAATTCATTTCAGGAGAACGAGCCAACAGAATGGATTAAAATCACCCTTCTTACAATAACTGCATCCACCTGACTATTCCATGACACAACCACATCTTCCAACACCCAATATAGGTATATTAGAATCATATATATCACATGAAGTAGAATGGGAAGGATATTGGGAGGAAGTAGATCTTGGAACCTAGAAGAACGGAGGTATAACATACCTTATATCAAAGGCATGTCGACAAAACTTGGTTGCACCAATACTAGGGGTGCCCATGCAGTAGGAAGAACTCTAGGGAAAACGAAATCCAAGGTCCACACCACAATTGCACATTTCCTTTGGAATGAAAGGTTTTGGTTTCCTCATTCCAAGTGGAAGGAGAATATACAAATGAAGGGAACGCCCTAGTAATGAAAGATCAAATCTGAGTCACATAGAACATGAAACATTTGAATTTATATTAATGATGGATATCAAAAACCTTTGAAATTTGAAAATTTAACAACCTCAAAAATCATAGGTCTTTATTGATAGGATTTATGGTCTTCAAATAAAATGTAAATCCAAAAAAATGAGGTGTTGAATACATTTTACATAAATAAATATTCAAACAAGGGAAACTGTAGGAAGATGAAAACATTGTTCACCGGTGTACGTGAAACACTATTGAACCTACCGATAGATGACTCATCGTTCAATGACTCATACACAGTTGGATCATCAATTGATGACTCACCACTAAATGACTCAACAACGGATTAACCGGCTGATTGATGATTCACTATCAGATGAATAAATAATAGAAGACTTGCAGAAAGATGACTCACTGATATATGACACAATGAATGATGAATCATCAACAGATGCATCACCGACTAAATACTCTTGGACAGATGAATCACCAATAGATTACTCACTGACAGATTACACGCTGACATATGAATCTCCAACAGATGACTCACCAACAAATGAATCTATGATAGATGACACTCCAACAGATGAATCATCAATAGATGACTCACCGACATATGATTTTCTGATATAAGACTCCCTGATAGATGACTCACTGACAGATGACTCACCGATAAATGAGTCATTGATAGAGGGATCACTGACAGATGACTTCCTAACAAATGAATCACTAATAGATGAGTCACCAACATATGACTCACTGACAGATGAATCACCAATAGTTGACTCACTGATAGATGAGTCACCGACATATGACTCTCTAATGATGACTCACTGATAGATGACCTGATGATAGATGATTCGTGGACAGATGGCTCACTGAAAGACGACACATCGACAGATGACCCAATGACGGATGACTCACTAAATGATGACTCATCAAGACATGACTCACTGACAGATGACTCACCGATTTCACTATTCATAGAACTAGAAATTTGGAAATGTGTTGGGAATAAGTCACCATAACTTTGTAGAACACTTCAAACCCCAGATTTCCGAAATGGAATGGACCAGTGTGGTCCGGACCATAACTATAGATACCTTTCAAAACATTCTCATCCTTGAAAATCCAAAACCTTGGAATATAGGAAACTGAAAAAGGGTCCAAACAACCTCCCTTTGAGATACATATCAAGGCTCTCCCCACCAAATAATCTCAACCACATCCTAATATGAAGAATGTGACACCACCTGATTACTATATGTACCTCCTAAATACTCTCCTGATAGAGATACCTCTCAAATTATAGGTAGCCAAAATATTCAACAAAAGAGGACATCTCATAAATAGTAAAGGTCTCCAAAAAAGAGACAAACATCATTACAAGAAAATGGTATAACATTAAACATCTCATGGTACTGAGAATGTATCTGCAACTAACGTTACCATGTACTCTCCTCCATTCCATTGTGCCACAAAAATAATAGAACCAAAGGGATATCACACAAATGAAACACCATCTCATTGATGTCATATATCTCAAAAGCCACTCCACGAAGGTTTTTTCACCGTCAACATCAATTTCTACACAATGGATGATGTTATTGTCTTCATGGAGATCACGAAAGAGCTATGCCATGTGAAAAATGGAATATATCCCGCTCCTATATAGGTAAAGTGCTACCTGATACTCCATGACTCAAACTCATTTTTACACCTTGAAAGTCCCGAAAAATGGGGGGAAAACTTACTCCCAAGACCAAAAATTAGCATTCCATGATATGGAGTAGCCATTAGAAACACATGATCTCCAAAATCTAACTCTATAGGTCTCCTCTTATGAATGATATTACACTACCTTCATCATATCACAAATCACATGAACCATCCCTATCATGTTCTGTACTAGTTACAGCCCAGGAATTGCTAACTATCCAATCCTAGTCCAACAAAAGAGAGAATGTGATGTTTGGACATACGGGGGTTCAAACAGCGCCATAAAAATGATGGAGTGGAAAGTATTGTGCTAGGGGAACAATAATATGGGTAATATCCTCATCCATGAATCTCTAAAATCATGGATACAAGAGCACAACATGTCATAAAAAATATGGATGGTTTTCTCCATCTAACCATCTGTATATGAATGAATAGAATTTCTAAGTCATAGTTGAGAACCAAAAGCATGTATAGGTCATATACACACCCTAGAGTTAAAATAATTATTTTGATTAAAAATGATCATTATAGGGACCCCATAGAGTCTCACCACCTCCTCCATATATTTCCTACACAAAACCTTAAATAATATCTACTCCTTGATTTGTATAATGTTGGATGATTACCTCCAAAAATAAATAACTACCCATATAGAATTGTACCCTCCAGGAGCTCGAGGTGAAACAATAACAAAGTCCATAGTGATGTACTCCCACATACAATGAAGAAAATATAAAGACTGTAGAAACCCACTAGGAACATGATGCTCAACCTTCATCTTCTGGAAGACTAAACACCATGAAACAAACTCTGAAACTGCATGCTTCAACCCAGACCACCAAATCGGACTCCTCAAAAAATGATAAATCATGGTTACGCTAGTATATAATACTAAGATAAAACAATTAAACTATCTGAGAACAGTATCATATGTATAAAATGGAATGAAAATCCTTCACGGATACAACAACAGATATTTTTCATCCTCAGGCCATCAATCATGGGCCCCACCATAAACAACTCAGTTTATCAAGACCTCCACCTCAAGATCCCCCAACTAAAAATATTAAACCTTTTTTTACCAATAATTAATGAATAATAATTGGAAAAAGAAAACCTATTCCACCATAAAAATCTCCCATATCGAGATACTATGCTGAATATTCTTCCATTACTCCCTAGGAATCACCTAATTCATGCACTACATCACTACTTGACTACATGCTCACCTTATCGGCAAAAAAATTCCATGTAAATGGTTTAGATGATATTTTGAATTCATAATACTATAATAACTCCATCCAATGAAGATTTCTCATGTTCAAGTCATTTAAGCATAATACATACCTCAGTCATTAATGACCAATAATGACCACAAAGTGGTCTTCGATAAGGTAATGTCTCCAAAACATTATGGAAAATTCCACTACTAGTATCTCTAGATCATGGGAGGAATATTTACTCTCACGGGGACATAAATGATAAGAAAAAATCAAAACAAATTATATATACAACATTATAACACATCCTAACCCCAACAATGAAGAATCATAGAAAATATAAAACTAATCTCTTTCTACAGACTGATAATGAACTATTGCACTATCCAATTTCTCCGTTAGATACTTGAAATTTTCCTCACAATGATCAATGCATATGACACCTGATAATTTATAGTCATTTCTATAAATATTCATTCATGAATTATATCTATATAACTCATTCTAGAAAATAATTACCATAGAATACATATAAAAACAATAATCATAAAAATATCATTCACACCAAAATCATGAATCATGTATGGATCAAAATGTTAACATGTTTGAGACTAATTTACACAATGAAGTAGATTGAGAAATGTAGATAAACCTTTTATCATTTATTGGAAACATTAATTATGAACATATTATCACCACATCTAATTTTATAGTAAAAACACAGTAATCTAGTAAAATGGGATTTTCACATTAAATGATTAATGGTTTTTTTAATATATATAATCATAAAATATTAATATTGTTTAAAGTCAAAAAAAAAATAAAACACACATTCATGAAAATACACAATCAAATATAATATGATTTATATCTTTAAAAATTTATCTACTTCTCAAAACACATAACCAAATATATTCTTTTCATTATACAAGATGATTCCCCCTCACATATAAAATGTTTCATGAAATTTTTATCCAGAATCCGAAACTCATTGTCTGAAATATTACCATTCAAACATTATTGCCAAAAATATATAAGTATGGTATCCACATTATTTATTTACTCTTCCACTTGGAGTATACAAAAATAACATACATGGTCACATCAACAAGGGTCCCAAAATTGATAAAATAACTAGTTCATCAATTTCATAAATATCATATGAGACCTAGTTATTTCAAATGGAATAACCAAAAATGAAAAATTCCCATTCAATATCCTATACAAATTTTTAGGTAAATAGTCAACATATATGGGCAATTGTGATACCCTAGATGATGTTCAGTCATTTAAGAACAATAATCCCTTATAAGATGATCACTAAAATCATCTATCAGAATAAATGGTAACATTTTCTTAACAATAACCTGATTTAGAAATCGATAATAAATATAAAATCCATGGATTATATCTTCTTTATTAGAAAAAAGGACATGAAATTTCCATAGAGACATCCTAGGATGAATAATACCATTTTCGACAATTCTTCATGTTGAAAATTATTTCCCTATATATCAAAATGATGTATATGATAAGATGGAATATAAATGTAAATTATAGTATGTAACAATTCAATAGTAAAATTGACCTATCTATATGGTTCTTGACTAGAAAATAATCTATAATGACCTTGGAGTATGCACACACCATTGTAGGATGTATAATTATCAAGAATGTATCAGCAGAATCATGTCATAACAATTATAGGTTCCATAAAATCACCACATCATATTGAACAATCAGGTAGGTTTTCACAAAATAGGAAAACCACTCACCGTTAAAATTATTTTTCATTCCATTTGGGGTTAAGAATTAAATTTTGTAATGATATTTGTCTAACCAAGAATTAGTGTTCATCATCCATTCCATGCAAATAGCCAGGTCAATGATATCATGATAATGAAACAAGAAGTCCAACTCCACCTCAAGCAAATCTATCATCACATGGAGTACTACACACATGAAGACATGTTCAAACCTCTTACCATAATGAATGAAATTATTCAATAAAAATGACATAATATCCAAATTAAATCTGAATCCATGAAAGTAAATTGATGACATAAAATAATTAGTACTACCAATATCAAAACTGATTCTATAATGACCAAAAAAATTATCAAATAAAATTTTATTTTTATAAATATTTAATATAGTATAAATCACATAAAATAACATATATAACACAATAAACACATAATTAATTAAAAATTAACTAAATAAATTTTATTAATATAAATTAAGAAATATATACAGACAAACAAAGTAATTTGACCATTTGAATAATAATATTTCCATTTGGAATCGTAAACTGGCCAATAGAATTGTAACCACTCCTATTAAAGAATAAATATAATTTTCTTATATTATTAATGAAAATATAATATATTTATATCCTTGCATAAGTAAATAAATGTATTAAAAATGATAAAGTAGGTATTCGTTTTTTTTTGGAAACGTAAATTTTTATTTAGAATTTTATAAATAACATAATTATTTGAATGAAATTTTAATTTCATTAAATATAATTTTTAATTAATATATTTTTTCATACAATTATAAATATTTTATGGTACCTTAATTAAATTTTCAATGTCTCATAAAATATGTTATTTTTATTAAATCTGTATTTTTTAAATAAATGATGATTTTCATAAAAAAACTAAATTTACCATAATTATAAAATTATTTTCTGAAAATGGATTAATTTCTTGAAATATAAACACAGATAATTTGTAGGGTTCATTTTTTTTATTTTTCAAAAATAAATGAAATTTACTTGATAATTGAAATATGATAATTTACAAAAAATAAAAATAAAACATCATTATAGTATTTGTTAATGTGTGGATGATATAAGTTCCATTATCAAAAAAATACGCCTCTAAATTCTTTTTTAATTAATCAAACTAATCACTATTGATAGTCCATATCCATAATAATAATTTAAATAATAAAATAATAAAAAAATCCCCTCTCCTCAATCTATAAATACCACCCCTCAAAAACTATTCTCCTAATACATTTTTTCCTTGTGTCATATTCATATTCTTCCCCATTCCTATCCCAAACCACATCCTCACAATTTGGTCTTTTAGGTCTCACTAAAAGACCATTCCCATGTTCCACAAAGAGGTTCTCAAGGAGACGACACTCAAGAGTTAAAATTCTCCGTATTTATCTTTCAATTCATTTTTTCATATCCTTACATCAGCTCTCTAATCCAAATTAACATGATAACTCTAGTATAATATATACAATACAAATTTATTGTGTTAATGTAATACTGATCATAAAATACCTTTTACTATCCTTTTTTTCTAAAATTGAAAACATCTCATGTGAGATGTTTATTTACCTCTTTCATGGATGATGTATTTGTTTTCCATTCCCTCTATCAAGGATAGTCATTAAACCATTTCTTGGGTTATACCATATTATAATATAAATATTATAACATATTTAATATTCTTTACCAAGTATATAAACATATTATAAAATGAAATGATAACAATTCATGATGGTCTTAAAAACCAAAAAAATAAAATAATCATTTTTTCTTCAACATTTAACTGTAGGAATCATCCTGTTGTCCAAAAATAGTTAAATTTGAGATTTAAATATTTCGAAATAAAAAAATTCTATATCATCATATTTCAGGACTTTTCTTCTTCCATTTGACCATAATATTAATAAATATACCCAAGGGAAGCAGACATTATTCCATGAAATGAACACTTTCAAACATATGAAATAAAAAACTAAGTCATCAAAATAGATATAAATGATCTGGATAAAGTTATAATAAATTAAATTAATTTACAATAGTATTTTAATTATTTAATTTATGGATGTAGTTTTATTATCAAACATATTAATGTCTAGTGAATGACATTTTCATACATAAGGTAATGGATTCTCTTAAAACCACTTTTTCCATTCGAGTTATTCTTTCTCCCTCATTACCCAAATTTAATTCAAAATTATTATTACTCAACCCTCTTGTATTCTATTTTTATGCTTGATTAATATGTACCAAGATGAAATAGTCTTTATTTGAATTATAAATTCATGGTTTATATGGTTCCCTTCTAAATTCATCTAGATAGGCATGTTCGATTAAATGGAACATCCAAATTACATATTCATTTTCAAGTACTATCCATAATATATTTTAACATAACTTTAAATTTTTAAAATTACCATTTCTATCATGAAATATTAACTTATTTATGTTTTGTATTTATCCAAATAGTTAATCGTTTTTTATTTTTATATAATCTATTATATTTTTCATTATACCTCATCAAAGTGTATAATTTTTAATGTTCATTAAACACTCTTATTACATGTTTTCCCTTCAATGGGACATTATATATCATTATATATTCCTAATTTCCCTTATTAATTTCCTTATTAGTATTAAATCCATTATTTCATGGACATTATTATTATACACACATTTTTTTCTATATGAAATGATTATGATACCCATTTCATCCTATGGGTAACATTTATGTTTATACCTTATATTTTCTTCTTAATAAGGTACACATATGAATGAAAATGTTATGATTGATGTGACCATATATTGATCTAATGAATTCATTAATGTTTTGTGTCATCATATGTTATGTCGGGACTAATAGTTAACATGGTTTCTTTATGAAAAATTTTCCACCATGTGATATAGTGTTGTTATATTTCCTTCACTGATGTTTATATAATTTCATATGTATGTTTCATGTTCTTATGTTTCCTGAATTACAAGATCTCATGTTTAATATTTTATGCTTCTTTATGATTACTCATGTTCAATGATTTTTTTCATAATTTTATGGGTTTTAAACTATGTCTTGTGTTTTATTTTTATGTTCATTACCTTTATCATTATTTTTATCTCATCTCATTTTTCATGTATTCCGCGGGACATACTATGAAGATATATGAGCTTGAATGATGTTAGGAGATAATAATGTATATGAAATATTAATTTTTTTTGTTTCATTCTATCTAATTATCTTCCTAATCATCTAAATATAGTACATATTATGATCCTTGATTTTATATTTGAAGGATATTTAGGCATAAAATCATGTAATAATATCTTTAAAATGATTGGGCTATTAGTGTTGTTACCTATGAAAATGATGTAATATAATCCTTATAAACTCTCACGTGTGATCATTGGATGAAACATGGCTCTATTCACATGGGATTTATATGGAAAGGGGATCATTGGTATGGTGTAGTGTCCCTCCCAATATTTGTAGATGACCACAGAGTACATTGATAGGTATCAATTATAGTTCACTAAAAATAATTCCAGATCATAATAGTTTGTATCAGAGAATGGTCTACATTTTTTTGCAGATTATGATGATAAAACACTAGTAAGATTTTGTTGTATACTTCTATAACAATAGATAAGAAAAATTGAAACATATTTAATCACAAGATAATATATATTTTTCATTTATATGTTTGTAGTACTATGTTCAATATTTCATTTTTTTATTAGTTACTATGTATTTAAGCCCCCTTAATTGTACATTATTTTTCTTAGTCAATGGTTTGAAATAAGATAACCCATTCCTATAATCAATGTGATAAAAAAAATTGATGATTACCATAATGAAATTATAAATATAATAGAAATGGGATCTATCAAATTTATGACTATACTACAAAAACAACCTCTTGTTATGAATAATAACTTGAATGGTGTGGACCACCATTCCTCTCCTAAGAAAGAGAAAGTTGTGGTTAAATATTTCATCTGATAGAGGACTCCCATCCTTAGTAGATCTTATGATCCTGTCATCACGAAACAATGGATTTATTCTATTGAGAAGATATTCTCCCTCCACCAATTATAATAGTAAGGAAAATTTTCTCTTGTTTTGGATCTTTTTTATGGGAAAGATATTGTGCGGGGTACAATTATAAAAAAAGTGTATAGAGGATGTTGATTCAATAAAACATGATGCTTTCAAGGAAATATTTTTCAACAAATATTTTCGCTAAACTCAACATCATATTATTTAAATTGAGTTCCTAAATCTAAAGAAAACCCAAGAATATTCTATTCGGGTGTATAAGTAAAACATTATAATGATTGCATGATATGCCATTAGAATTTTCATGAACACTGAAATCTAGGTGGATTGATTATTTTCGTGATAAATTTGATCCTAAAAAACTTTTTGTTACCCAATATTTTGATAGTTGTGATGAGATTTATCATCGTCCCCATCAGGATTAAATAGAGAACAGGGACTCTCAGAGGTCTCATGGGCATAGATATAATAATTAAAAAATGGATTTTAATATGGTAGGATAGATAGATAAATCCCATTATTTAATGAAAAATCAACATCCCACAAGTCAAAAGTACAGGGAAAATAATACTATAATTGACCTATGTGGAATGAGGAGATACATCAAATGAAGAATAAAGGGGAATCTGGATAATAATTTCAATGTGATACGAAGAATTCCACAATTTTTTAGAAATAAAGGATGGTTTATATTAACAATCAACCAATAGTGATGTGTTTCAACTAGAATGAATATGGGAAATACCAAATCCAATTCCCTATGAAAAGGGTTTTCATAGGCAATCAACAGTATCCTCCAATGTAGTATGGAAGGGAATATTAAATTTTAACTATGCAGGTGGAGCCCAAAAATTATGTGGTGATGAGTTAGATGGTTATTCATGATTGAATAGTAGAAAAACTATTTGATTCTCTTTGAACATATGCTTAGATATCCTTCAATATTTGAAATGATATTCATAAACCACCTAAAAATCTGGATGAAGAGTAATATATGAGAATAGAAAATGGGTTATTTATTGAATTCAAATATATAACTCACACCCAATAATTTTTTTGGAATTAATATCCAATAAAATCATTTCATATTTTCTTTAGTGTATTTTCATTATATATTGGGTATTCAATTGATATCTTTATATAATTCCAAAATTAATAATCAAAAAAGGTAGGTCACCCATCACACCCCAGAGCATCCTACAGTTAGATAAAAGTGTATTTAAGAGGATGAATATACTTTAGATTAATCATCTCAATTATGGATATTATTTAATTTTTATAAATATTATCTAGATCAAATTTTGGGCATATTGGAGAGAATCATTCCTGAATACATTTCCATTGAGAGGGAATATATTGATGTGTTCCCTAATGAAATTCATTGTCTTCCTGGGGATTGAACTATTTAGTTCTCAATAGAACTTATTTTGGAAACACTGCCTTTATAAAACTCTTTTTTTAGAATGGCCACCTTTTAATTATAAGAAGGAAATAATACGTTACAATTGAATATGGAAAAGTATTTCAAATGCCAAAGTGCATTATTATGGGGTACACCAGTATTTTTCATCAAAAAGAAATATGGATCAATGTTACTCCTCATTGATTCTCATGTTATCAAAAAAAATAATAAATTAAAATTATTCAGTTCAATGGAAATATTAATTGTTCAATAAACTACATGGGGACATGTATTTATCTATTGTGAACCATCGATCGGGATATCAATTATTAATGTTGAACATGTAAGGAATTACGAAGACTATATTTGGAATACTGTTTGACACTATGTGTTCATAGTGATTCCATTCGATCTAACTAATGATCCTAAAATTTTCATCGACTTAATCAATTTTGAATTTAGATATTAGCTAACCAAATTTTTAGTAGTATATATTTATGATATACTGATATACTCTAATAAGAAAGAGGTACATGAGAAGAATTTGAATATTGTTCTAAATACCTTTTAAAGGGATAAATACAATGAATAGTATAGTAAATATTATTATCGAATGGAGTAAGTATCATTATTTTTTCATGTTATCACTAGTAATGGAATATCAATGGACCCTTCTATTAAATAAGTAAATAGAAGAGTGGTATAGAAAATAATTTGTAAAAAATATCCATAGTTTGCATGGTCTAACTGGGTATTAATGAGGATGTGGGATGAACTTCTCATGTTTTCCAAACAAACTAACCTTGGTGACTCAAAAAGGGGTAATGATTTTAAAGACTAGTGACTATGAAAAATGATTCAAAGAGTTGAGGTGAAGCTTATCACTACATTAGTACTGACATAACTGACAAGTGGGAAACTCATTGTGGTATAAATTGATTTTTCAATGAAGGGTTTAGGATTTAGAATATTTGAAAATTGAAAATTGATAACCTACACAATATAAAAATTGTAAGTTCACAAAAAAACTATCCCACAAATGATTTAGAGTTAGCAGATGTGATTATTTCATTGAAAATCAGGTAGAACTATCTCCATAGGACCAAGTGTGAGATTTAGACTAATCACAATATCTTAAAATATATATTCACTTTGAAATTATATAAAATGTTCTAGTATATATATTTAGAGGTCATCTAGGATTACCACTGTACAATCCCCTACCATCCTTACAATGAAAATAATGTGGTTGATTCTCTACGTTAAATGGATCTGGAAACATAATCAATGATGATAATTGAGATAGATCAAATATTCCTAGACAAAAAATGGATGGAAATGATAATAATTAATGAAGGAACACCACAAATACTTTCTAAAATGATTGATCGACCATCCATTTGGATAAAATGAAGGATTCTCAAAGAAATGATGTAGAAATTCATAAAAATGTGGAAGCTATCAGAAATGGGAAAACCACTGTATTTAAAATTAATGAGGAAGGAGTCATAAAATTTGGGTATTCAGTATTTGTACCTTCCAATCAAGAGATAAAGAATGAGATTAATAATGACTCACTTATATTAACATTATCTATTCTCCTAGGAAGTAAAAAGCGGAATCTAGATATCTAAGAGAAGTATTTTTTGGACAATATGAAAAAGGATATTGTAGAATAAACATAAATGTTCCATGTATGTCTTCTAGTAAATGATAAATGAAAAATGAATATGGTAATGATGAAACCCTTACACATTCCAACATGGAAATGGGAAAAATCACCACTGGTATTATCACTGGATGGATAACGAAATCTGGAGGAAATAATTCTTATTAGACATTATGGATTGTCTTTCAAAGAGATATCTATTTTTCGTAATTTAAAAGGAATTATTACTCAATCAATATGCTTATATATGAAGAAAAATTATAGCCAGGCTACATTTAATACAATAATAAATTGCAGGTGATTGAGAGACATGATTCATCTCCATGTTTTGGAAAAGTATCCAATATGCTTTAAAATTGAGTTGAACATAATTATGTCTTATCATCCTCCAAAAGATGTGAAATATGAGAAACTATTCATACATAAGAAGACATGTAGATAACATTTCTTATGGACTATAAGGGATTATGGGACTAGCATCAACTTCTAGTTGATTTCTCTTACAATAATAGTTTCCACTCAAACATCCCAATAGCTCTATTTTAATCCCTTTATGAGAAATGATAGAGAACCCTATCATGCTGGAATGATTTAAGTGAACAGAAGCATATAGGAACTGAAATGGATAATGAAATATCAGAAAATTATATAATGATTTACCAGATTTTATGAGCCTCACAATATCAAGAAAATAGATATGTATAAAATCTTCAACGGGAACTGATGTTCAAGGTTAGAGACATAGTATTACTCCACATATCTCCCTCAGAAAGGATCACTGTATTTGGGAAGAAAAGAAACTTAAGTCTCATGTACATACACCCCTTTGAAAAAAAGGATTGTTTCAAAGTTGTGGCATATGAACTAGAACTTCCACCTACCATGTGACATGTACAAAATGTATTCTGTTTGTATTTATTTATGGAGTAAATAACTGATCCTCACGTGTACTAAACCCAATGATTGTGCAGTTGGGAAATGATCTCATTTATAAGGAGTATCCAATGAAGATCTTGGACCATAGTGATAAGGTTTTATTAAAACTGAATACTCAACTAGTCGATGTACAATGGCAGAACCATATATATGAAGAATCAAAATGGGAACTGGATGAAGGGATTAATGAGAAGTACCATCACCATTTTTATCCTTAGTTTGTAAAATAATATTTTGTGGAAAATGTTTTATAAACGGGGAAAAATGTACCAACCCGACATTTTATCATTGGTAATTCCCTTCGTATAATTATGTGATATAGTATAACTCATATTAAATCACATTGATGACACAATAGAAACATTATAAATAAATAATGAATGATATAAGAGGCACGTAATGACCCGAAAATTCCGTGGAATTTTTTTTAAATACATGGGAATTTTACGAGTCCGCGAAAACTGACGATGTGTGATTCCAAGGCCAGGTGTGCCTGAAATCAATTTCTTATAGTTTGATCAAGTACGTTTAGTAAATGTATGAGCGGGTTTTTATAACGTTTCAACCGGTGCTCGGAACTCAAATATGAGGGCACTGTGGAAATCGTAGTGTTAGTATTAACATAAGAAGACTTTCACCTCGATAGTAGTTGGTCGAGAATGAATGTTATTTTTTTAGATTTTATGAATATTTTAAATAAAAATATAGCCTAAAATTATTTTTATTCTTCGTGGTTAAAACCTCAAGAGGAGGTTAGAGGTGGTGGCCACCACACCATAACCTCCCATGAGAGGTTATGGTGGTGGGGTCCACCTGAGGTCTAAACACCTATTATCAATTAAAGTGGTGGGGACCATCTGAGGATGAAATCCCTTGAAACCCCCATTAAATTGGGATGATCCTCTTCAACTCCCTAATAATTTGGGGGAGCCTCTTCAACTCCTCCATAATAAGTTATGCCAACCCCAACAATTTAATTGTTCGACCCACCAAAATCAATGGTCTTTTCATGTTCACGCCAACAAATAATAGATATTCTAACCTATTATTATGGGATGTAATTTTTCATTCCGGGAGAGCATGGGTGTTTTGAGAGGAGAGTTATTCGGAGAAAAGAGGTCTCCCAACGAAGAACAAAGAACATGAAGAACTTCGGAAACGATTTCTTCTTCGACTTCCTTCCTCAAATCCTACCCTCTGCAACGTCGTCAACGAACTGACACATCTCTGAATTGGGGAAGTGTGGAAGATTCGATGAACGGTGGCCTTCATCGTCTTCTTTCCATGACAACATAAATGACTGGAGAATAAAAGTTAGGGGTTTGCTTCCTTTTTAGTGCCATGATCTTCCTTTCATTCAAAATGAAGAACGAGGATACAATTCATTTTTGAGTGAGCTGTTGTGATTTGTTCATAAGAACCAATTGCTATCACCCTAATTGCGGAGGGTTCGGGCCAACCTAACATGGCCAGAAATACTCTGTTGATATCTCTTCTTGTGATGTTCTACGACACGACGTTAAGGTGGCGACGACGAAGGCGACAATGAAAAATGCCACGCTACCTGCGGCCTGCGCGAATCACACCACCCACATGGCACATCGATGCACCCGACTGAACACCTCCGACTTGAGTTGTGTGCGCCCCACCTACCTGTGGCCTCCCGGTGCCCTACTGTGCCCAGGCTGGCTCCCCTGCACCCTGGTCGGCAACTGGCAGTGCCCTGCCCATCCCCACCACGGCCTCTCAGTGGCCTTCCACGCCCTGCGTGGTGCCCACGTTCCTTGGCCGGTGCACCACCGGTGCCCCATGGCCTACCAGTCGTTGCCACAACCTTCCCAGTACCCCCCGCAGCCTGCCCGGTGCCCTGTCGCATCATTTCGGCTACCCCCAATCTGGCCTCCGCATGTTCCACCTTGAATCGGCCTCCCCCGATCTGGCATCCGCACGACTTGCGTGATCCCAGCCGAGTCGGCGTCTCGGCTCCCTTGCACCCTCTGGGTCGTGACCTCGTGGCGCTGGACGAACTGGCCTCAGCCACCTGGCCAAGTCACCTACGTGGAAACCACCATGTCGAACCGCCCCCGTAGTCCGCTGGGCCAGGCCGAGTGGACCTGTCCAAACCTAACGGGTTGACCGGGCCAGCTTAGTCCGGGTTGCGCCAGGACAGTCGGACCGGGTCGGATCGAGCCCTGACCCATTACCAACACCTTTTCTTTCTTTTGGCCATATCTTTGGCACCAGACGACCATTGGACGAACCTTTAGCGGCGACGTTATTTTTGGAATGAAGTCATACCCTTAAGAATACCCCAATGGAGTTCAGGGTATTTTTTAGTTACGGTCATGTAGGATCGTACACGAAACGAACCAGGAACCCAGGACTAAAAGGAAAATAAATAACAGACTAGGCGTCTGATTTATGCACCGTCTGTTCTGTTTAGACCCCTATGATGTGGCGTACCTTTGAGATCCTACTTCATGGCACGTTGGGTTAGTTGGATTATTTTAAAGTAGCTTGTGCAGTGGATCCTTCCAGTGAAAAGTAGACAGAGTGCGGAGACCTCGAAACAGGATGACCTGACGACTGCTTGACCGATTCAACTCATTGTAATTATACTAGACTAGTGGGTAGAGCCTTGTAGGTGGAAGCATACCCATGGATGAGGATCACCTAGTCGGTGGCGGAAGACCCACGGTCCTCGACAAGAGGAGTACCTCAGTGGGCTATTAGGGGGAGAGCCTAGTAGTTGGTGGCAGACCCACAATGGAGGAGCACCTGGTAGTTTTTAGTAGTCCCATGGTACTTGATTGAAGGAGTACCTCAACAGTCCAAGGTTAGTGAGAAGTGCATGGGTGTCATGGTAGACCCACTGTACTCGACATAGGAGGAGTTCTTCTGCAGCCATGGTTTTGATTAAGAAAATCCTAGTTTCAGCTGAGTTAATGACTTTTGTGTTGTCCTCATGATTGTAATGGGTCACTAGATAACATAGGTATGTGTATGGGAATATACATATTTAATGGTTATATGTTGATCTCATAATTTTTTGTTCACCCTTGTTTAATTTTGTGAGACCTTGAGGGTCTCAGGGTCCCTTCTGAGTATCGTTATTCTCACCCCTACATGAGAAATTCCCGCACCACATTATTTTGGATATAGACGATAGATAACACTAACTGAGGTATAGAGTAGCAGGACTGGACAATACCCGGAGGTGGACCACTCTGTGTGACAGTTCACGGAGGAGACAGACGGACGAGAGTGCTGAGGAGGCCATATGTACATACCTTTCTGGTAGGAACCCCAGAGGATGACCCAGTAGCTGCATTACTTTTCTTCAGTTGTACTTTCTTTCAGTTGTACATGGACTTTATTGTTGGGCTTGTATTTCTGTCCCCTATTACTTTCCATGACTTCTTTTGTATACAATTTTACTATGTGTTTTTCTTCCAGTTGTGTACTCTAATGTTTTTTTACAGTTATAAATGCAATTCCTTCCTAGTTTAGGTATTTACACATTTGATGATAGTCCCAGCCCCTGGCCTATGGACGGTGGGCTTGAGGTAGTCATGATACAGGCCCCGGGGGACGGGTTTGGACAAATTGGTATCATAGGAGTCGGTTATATCATAGAACATTGAACTCTGATCATTATTTTCTGTGAAGAAATAGTGTTAAGGCTAGTAATGTTAGTTTTCATTTCATGGACTCTATTATAGGTGAAGGAGACCGATGTATCCATACACTAGGACCCTGACATCTGATTTCTGACTCAATGCTCAAAAACAGTGATTGCGTGTGTGTCTCAAAAAGTTTTTTTACGTCATCTCAACCATTTCGGCTCACCATTTATAATCTTTTGACCGTGTCTCATATATTTCCTTCAGGATGCCTCCCCATGGATGACTAGTTAGAGCCCCGAGAGTTGTACACTCTGACATCTAACCGACTGATGAGGCCTCGGTGTAGGGTCCTTTTCCAGCAGAGGCACTAGTGGTACTACTTCCCGTTGGCCCACCGATTCCACTAGCCCCACCATAAGATGATGCATGATTCTTGAGCGCGTTCCATGATTTCCCACACCATAGGCCACCCTGGTTCAGGGGAGGGATCATCTCAAGGAACATGAGGCGTACGATCACGGCTCTCCGAAGATTATTCGAGGCACTATTTATGTTTATTCCACCTTATCTATAGTTATTATAGACAAAAGTTCTAGTCATTCTTTTATTTCCTCATCCCGCGTTTAGAGTACAGAGATTTTGTAGGATCTGTAATTTTGATCCTTATGGCTAGAGACTCCTATGGGAGTTGATTTGACGATTACACAATGGTGTCGGTAGTGCAAGCATACTGTAGGAGGTGATAGCTTCGGCTGGGATCTCCTAGTAGCGGTGTTGAGGCCTTACAACGTCATCTTGGGTATGGAATGGTTTTCTACAGTCCGTGCTCAGATAGACTATATTAGGAAAGAAGTTCGGTGTTTCCACACGGATGGGACTAGGTTTACCTTCATCGATGAGAATGGAACCTTTATAGCAAAGGACAGACTTATTCAGAGGAGGGTGTAGCCGATCACTTACTAGTTGGCCTGCTATACAATCGAAGTAGTTGATGTGGAGAGTCCGACTTATCCTATAGTGGTGGACCAGTATGCAGATGTTTTGACTGACAATGTTCCAGGACTACCTCCTTGAAAGGATGTGGACTTCTACATTTACCTGTACCCCAGGACGACACCGATATCTACTCCAGCATATCGTATGGAACCCGCTGTTCTTCGAGAGCTAAGGGTACAACTTGAGGGCTTGTAGGGGAAGATATTCATCTGGCCCAATGTTTCTCCCTGGGAAGCCCCAATTCTGATCACCATGAAGGAGGACGGGAGCATGACGCTATGTGTTGACTACCTTCTCCTGAACTAGGTGACCGTGAAGAACAAGTACCCACTCCCGAGGATTGACGACCTCATTGATATGCTGATGGGAGCATGATGGTTCTCGAAGATACACCTCAGATCAGGCTATCACTAGCTCATAGTTCGAGATGAGTATGAGAAGAAGACAGACTTCAGGTGTCGGTACGATTTATACGATTTCTTGGTTATTCCCTTCATCATAACCAATTCTCCAGCAGTGTTCATGATTCTCTTTGAATAGGATCATCCTGCCTTTCCTCGATCACTTTTTCGTAGTTTTTATCAACGACATTCTGATCTACTTGACTACTAAGGAGGAGCATGCCTACCATTGACAGGTAGTACTGGACACACTCTGAGTGCACCAACTTTATGGTAAGATCTTGATGTTCTAGTTTTGGAATCGAGAGGGTCACTTCTAGGGACACGTCATCTCGGAGGCTGGAGTTGTAGTGGAACCAGCGAAGATTGACTAAGTACTTTTTTGGGAGCCACCCAAGAGTGTGACTGAGGATCTGAGTTTTCTGGGTTTGGATGGATACTATCAAAGGTTCGTACCAGACTTATCCAGAGTTGCAACTCCACTATCAACCTCGTAAAAGAATGGGAAACCCATTGTGTGGTCGGAGATATGCCAGTAATGCTTTCAGGAGCTGAGACAGAGTCTGACTAGTGCCCCCATCATGAGGATTCTAGAAGAGGGCATAGGGTACATAATCTACTATGTTGGATCAGGGGACCAGACATGGGTTTGTTGTAACACCCCAAGCTTCTACGGTACGTTTCCCTTCGAATAATGCGATAGCGTGTGTTGTACGCAACCTCGAGTTCTAACACACACCACAACTAATTAAACTAGCCGTTGTGAATAGTAATACCTACTTTTTGAAATCATATATATTCTATATTTCAAAATGGACTTCATTTTTGGATTCGGAATAACAAAATTAGCCTAGGGTGAAATTTTGGTACATTTCGGATAACTTTCATATTTTGATGAATAGTGAAAATTTCTAAATTTTAATTAAAAACAACTTTTTTAATCAAAATAATTAATAGTGATAAACTATGAATTTGAGTGGTTTTAAAGTATATTTAGAATATATTTTTACCATTCAATTTAATGTTTATCATTGGACATAATTTTACAATTAAACCGAACACAAACAAGTGTCAATCTTTTGATAGTTATTATCTCTTAAAAACACGCTTTTTGTTTTAACAGCGGGAATTAATTTTAAATTAATTTCTGCCACTTCTGTGTTTTGAATTTAGGAAAATGGATTCCATATTTGGAATCAGGATGTTCAAATTGTGTAAATAGGTAACTTTTATTTTTAGACATTTTGAATAATTACTGCGGTAAATATTTTATTTACCATGGTTAAAGGGTAAATCCGGTAAATAAGGGTTAAAACTAATATTATAATAATACAAAATTACCCTAAAACGTGTCCTAACCTTATTGGTGGACACATACCCGACCATGGGCATCCTTGGGTCAATTTGGGGACCCCTTGGAGCCACTTGTATGTGGTAGGGACACTTTATATTAATAAAGTTAAAATAAAAATAAAAATGGCATAAGCTTACATCTTTTAGAAGAACAATTTTTTACATAGGGTTATACATGTTGGATTTTCGATTATAAATATTCATTAGAAAGCTAAAAAGATTTCCTACATAATGATATTTTATTTATAATTTTTAGACATTATATAATTTATTTTATTTATGACACAATGATGATGCAGTAATTACTAAAATAGTGAAAAATAAAAATAATTGATCTTATAAATACCCAAATAATTATAATATGAAACTTTTAATGAATTAAACTAATTTTCTATGATAATATGATATATTAGGATTGATTTAATTGACTTTGTTCGAAGTAATCAATCTGTTAAGAGTTTCACAAAAATCAACTATTGAATAGTGTCAAAATTGACATAAAATAGTTCTTAAAACAAATATTATATTATTAATTGATATTAAATTCCTAAAAATCTAAGGTTCGGCCAAGAGACTTATATTATGATAGGTTCCTCATTAATGGACCACTTGGGGGTCGCTTGGATGTATATAGTAAGTTTATTAATCATATTATATAAAAATACAAAGAGACATTGTAAAAGTGAAACTAATTAACTTAGAGTTAATACTTAAAGATAAGGTTAATATAAGTACCCAAACCTGTCTAAATTCTATTGGATGAGTTGATTTCGACCTATCCACACCTCATCCTTTGAATAGTCAACTTTGGAGCCTTTGTAAACCGAATATGAATTTATTATAAATTAATATTTCTAACTTTTCCAAAGGTGCCCCTCACCCCTCTTATAAAAGGGCACTCCTCCTTCTCATTTCTTCACACCTTCAAAGCCTTTTGGTTCGGCCAAACTCTGCCCAAATACTCTCCCAACATCCTTCAATACAACCTAGAGGCCTTAGTTTGATCAGAAAGCCAACCTATGGAGCCCTTTTGATCAAATCAAAAGGAAGAACCCGAAGAAGAGGTAATGATTTCACCACCCTTTTCTAAGTTCATTTCTTCTTCCACTTCTTCTTCCTTTGTTCTTAACATTCTGAAATAATAACTCCAGTATCTCACATATACTTTGATGTTATTATAAGTATGGTAAAACCATATTCAGTATTCTATCCACCCTTTGAATAACATGTCACCATACGTGCGTACGTACGGCTTACCGTCTCCACGTCGTGGTGTAATTGTTATTCAATATAATATTATTTGGATGGGTATAATAATGATGTGTAACTCATGTAAATAATAAATATAACATGTTAATGATTCTGTATATATGATATACCATCCATTTATATATTATTTTAATATCAAAAGAATGATATTGTCGCTCGTGCGTACGTACGGACTACCGTCTCCACGAACGCGATGAGATTCATTCTCCATCGTAACCATTAAAGCGTAATTATCATTTTATGATTTAAAAATGATGTTTAAGGACTTGATATCATTATGGATATGAATAATATACAACCTATCCTTTACAAACATGTCTTACGTAACAAAACATGTGAAATAAAACAAGTAAGTTAACACCCGAAACAACGATAATACTAAGATATTATTATCAAATCAATATTAAAAGATCATATATGATATCATATTAATGTATATGATTCTTGTATAATTTAATAACAATTATTTCACCATTATACAGGAGGTTAACCTACCACAACCAAGGAAAAGTACAAGGTAAGGGTTATTTCACAATCTCTTCATTATCCGAGGTTGTATATACGTAATAATCTACTGGGATCTCTTTATCATCCACATCCATGTTTTCTTAAAAATGTATTTCAAAACATTTTTACTATTTACAAGAATATGGGTTAAAGTCATTTATACCCTTGTTTGACTTTTTATAAGAGGTTTATAAAGGAATATTTCCGTCGTTTTCAAAACAATGTCCTTTTTAACCTTTTCGACAGAATTGAGGTAAGAATGTTTTTTTTACTTATACGGCGGGTGCGGTTATTTTCCGCCGTTATAAAATCGTCGAAGCTTCCCATACAAGCTTATAAGAATATTTTCAAAGAAAATGTTTTATTTTATATGGATCTTAAATGATTTCAAAATAAAAGGAGATATTTCTTTTAAAAGAATTTTGATTTCATCTATGTCAACATCCTTTGATGGATTTTAAGATTATTTGAAGTTGATTTATTATGATACAAAACTTCTATATTGTATTGAAGGTTTTGTGATATGTTTGACTATGGATGTGCTATTTTTATACCATTCATAGTTTATTGTGAAAGTATTGACATTTCGTATGCTAGTTTTAATACGAATGTTTATGTTATGTTTAAACCTTTTCATATGGGAATGCATTGGACTTAATAAGTGACGGGTGGAGCCCGCTATAGCTCCTCGATGCATCGGTAGGTCTCATGAGACAAACTAGTGTCTTGGCACAAGGCCTTGACAAAATCTTATTTGTAGCCTTGGCACGAGGCCTTGGCTATGTGGTTATGATAGTCTGGCATTATGCATTCCAACATTATGAAAGTGGTTATTGATTTTTGCATGTGATTATTCGATTAGTAGAATATCCATGTGAATAAGTAAATGGCATTATTTCATTTTACTTTTGCCATACCATGTTGAAGTTCAATTTTAAAAGGCTTTTGTTTTAGTAATTCATTGCCTTAAATGTTTATTCTTATTTATGAAAGTTTCCGCTATATTGTTATCCTTACTGGGCATTTGAGCTCACCCCTTTTCTATGTTTTATTTTTCCCCAGGATGTGAAGAAGTAAATTATGAATGACCTGCAGGGATATTATGAGGGGATAGTAGTGTGGATTATGGAGACATTATGTTGTTGTAGTAGTTTTTCATTTTATGATGTAATGTAAAACTTATGAATATATCTAGTGTTTCCAAGGCTACTAAACCAATCGGTCTTTCGAGATTTGATCTTTCTTGTGATCATGCCAATGTTACGAAGTAATGCACCGACTCCGGGTAGCTGGGGTCGGGGCGTTACAGTTGGTATCAGAGGAGGTTTAGTACAAACCTTGGAAGCTAGATTTAGATAAACTCTTATTAGAGCACGTAGACTTAAGATGAACTTTGAGGATTAGTATAGAAGAACTTCCTAGAATTTTGGTATTGTAGAGATTTTGTGAGTTTTCCGAGCAATACATCCCTGTCTGGATACGAGCAGGTAGAGGCGGCTCTGGCACAGATGTACCTAGGGGTAAAACCCGAAAACACCGCTTTGAGCTAGACTCGAACGGGAACTGGTGCACGACAACGGGCCTTGCTGCACTCTTGGTTACGACACTCCCGGGGGATATGCTTAGGATAACTCTCATTATCTTTACAAATCATTATGAAGGGATTATGAGTATATACTTCCTCAAAGAAAAACATTTTTATGATTATGGATTATATCCATAAATAGTTCAATTTATGTTAAGTGTTTTATAAGTATGGGATTATGTATTTTGATTCATAAACTGATCTAGTTTATGCCATTGTTTAGAAATGGCGACTAGTGGAAGAAATGGAAACCGTATCAATGCGCGCACTCCATGTAGGGATTGCCCTCCTGCTCAAGATAATTATAGTGGGGCTAGTGATGCAACTGGTGCTGATCAACTAATCACCATACTGGGACAACTTACTCAGGTTATGAATAATAACCTTACCCGTATGGAGCACCCTGATCCGCAGCGTGGAGGATCAATGTTAGATCGATTCATGAGACAACAACCACCAACGTTCAATGGGAATACAAATCCCTTAGTAGCTTAGCAATGGATATTTTCCCTAGAGAAAATATTTCAGGCTTTGGGGAGCAGTGAAAGGGAAAAAGTTATCATGGCAGTTTACCGCCTCACTGGAGATGCTTATCAATGGTGGTCATTGATTCAAAATAAGAAGGAAGATGATGAAGTATCAAATATGGAATGGAGGGAGTTCAAAGATCTGTTTTTAGAAAAATACTTCCCTCGCGACCATCGAGCAGATATGGAAAGGCAATTTCTGAGTCTGAGACAAAAGGAGGACGAGAATGTCACAAAGTATGAGGCTAACTTTACAAGGTTAGCGAGGTACGCTGGTGATTATATTCGCAACCCAAGAAGTAAGATTGATCGTTTCTTTGATGGGTTAAAACCATTTCTCCGTCGAGCATTAGTCTCACAATCCTTTTCATCGTACGAAGACATTGTCTCATGTGCTATAAAGACCGAAAAGGAATTCTCTAAGTCTTATGACTTTAAAGCAAAGCAAGAGAAGAAGAGACCTGCTGATCAATCGGGGAATGGAAATAAGGGGAATAAGGGAAAGGTTGAATATCCATCTTGTGGTAAATGCGGGAAGAAACATCCTGGTACTTGCTTGAAGGGAATGGGAGTCTGTTACAAGTGTGGTGAAAAAGGCCACCAAGCTCATGATTGCAAGGGGAAGAAGGAAGCTACCAACGTTCAGTGCTACAATTACAGGGAGATGGGGCATTATGAAAATGCATGTCCTAAGCGTCAGGAGAACTTACCTCAGAAAAGGCCAAGGGATCAAGGCCAGGCTTATGCTATCACTACTGCTGAGGTAGAAACTCCGAAAGACGTGGTGGCAGGTAATTTAATGGTTTCCTCAAGTTTAGCAAATGCATTATTTGATTCTGGATCATCGCATTGTTTCATATCTTCCCAGTTTGCTAAGAAAATTAGATATTTCCAATTTGATTTAATAAGGGAGTTGTCAGTTAAAACTCCTAAGGGAAGTATCGTTGCAACAAAGTTTTGTGAATCAGTCCCCATTAGAGCACATAAATTTTCTTTATCTGCTGATTTCATCGTCATACCTATGATTGAGTTTGATATAATCCTCGGTATGGACTGGATTTCGGACTATGATGCGAAGATTTATTGTAAGAAGAAAGAGGTTACGATTCATGATGATAATGATAAGGAGCACCTTATTTTTAGAGCAGAATCGTCACCACCTAATTCTTATTTAGACCCACCCCCAGTAGCTCAACTTAATTCAATTATTGGGGAGGAAGAGAATGAAGTAACTATCGGTGAGGAAAGGAATGTTCAAATAGAGGATGTACCTGTTGTGAAAGAATTTGTAGATGTATTTCCGGAAGATTTACCTGGACATCCTCCAGAACGAGAAGTTGAGTTTTCTATTGATTTGATTCCTGGATCAAGGCCTATATCGAAGACCCCTTATAGAATGGCCACTGTAGAGTTAGTCGAACTAAAGAAACAACTAGAGGAATTGAGTAATAAGGGATTTATTCGCCCTAGTGTTTCTCCATGGGGAGCCCCTGTTCTTTTTGTTAAAAAGAAAGATGGATCTATGAGGTTATGTATTGACTACAGGGAGATCAATGCTATAACGATAAAGAACAAGTATCCCCTACTTCGTATTGATGATTTATTTGACCAACTGCATGGAGCTCAATACTTTTCAAAGATTGACCTTCGATCTGGATACCATCAGTTGTGTGTGAAGAAGGAAGACATTCCGAAAACAGCATTTCGAACCAGGTACGGGCATTACGAGTTTACTGTAATGCCGTTTGGATTGACCAATGCACCCTCTATATTCATGGATCTGATGAATAGAGTTTTCAAGGAGTATCTCGATGAATTTGTGGTAGTATTTATTGATGATATATTGGTATACTCCAAAACCTATGAAGATCATGAAAATCACTTGCGCATTATCTTGAAGACTCTGAGGAGGCATGAATTATATGGAAAGTTTAGCAAGTGTGAATTCTGGCTTCAGGAGATTTCTTTTCTTGGCCATATTGTCTCTAAAGATGGAATCTCTGTTGATCCTTCTAAGACCAAGGCAATCCAAGAATGGCCAGCACCTACGAGTATAACTGAGGTACGTAGTTTTATTGGTTTGGCAGGTTATTATCGACGTTTCGTCCAGAATTTTGCCCGATTGGCAAACCCATTAACGAAGCTCACACGTAAAGGGGTTAAATTTGTTTGGACAAAAGAGTGTGAAGAATGTTTCGAAGAACTGAAGAGAAGATTAGTCAATGCTCCTATATTGACTCTACCATCGGGGAATGATGGGTTCGTTATTTATAGTGATGCATCGAAGAAAGGACTTGGCTGTGTCCTTATGCAGAATGATAGATTTATTGCCTATGCATCACGACAGTTGAAAATTCATGAACAAAACTATCCTACTCATGATCTTGAGTTAGCAGCTGTGATCTTTGCTTTGAAGATATGGAGGCACTACCTCTATGGTGAAAAATGTGAGATTTATACTGATCACAAGAGTTTGAAGTATATTTTCTCACAAAAAGAACTCAACATGAGGCAAAGGAGATGGCTTGAATTACTCAAGGATTATGATTGCACGATACACTACCACCCAGGGAAGGCAAACAAGGTGGCAGATGCTTTGAGTAGAAAAGACCATGGAGTTTTGAACAATATGAGAATTGAAAGGGATCCAATTTTCATGGAGCTAGTGAAGATGGACATGGGAATAACCAGGGAAGGTGAAACATCAATGATTTTTCAAATGGTTGCTAAACCATCTTTACTAGAAAGGATTAAGAGTTCTCAGACTGATGATGAAGAATTCCAAAAGAAGATTAAAGCTGTGAATGATGGGAGATTGAGAGACTTTGCGTATGAAGGTGGAATTTTGAAATTCGGGAAGAGACTTTGTGTTCCCAATATACCTGATCTAAAAAGGGAATTGCTGGATGACGCTCATAGTTCCAATTTCTCTATACACCCTGGGAGCACCAAAATGTATAGGGATTTGAAGGAACATTTTTGGTGGGACAACATGAAGAGGGAGATTGCTGATTTTGTGTCAAGGTGTATGGTTTGTCAACAAGTGAAAGCTGGAAGGCAACAGCCTGGAGGAGTCATGCAACCTCTTCCCATACCGGAGTGGAAATGGGACAATGTTACGATGGACTTTGTCATGGGGCTACCAAAGACTCCTAGACGGAATGATGCAATATGGGTGATTGTTGATCGTCTTACCAAGTCAGCACATTTTCTTGCTATAAGAGAAGATCTACCCCTGGAACGTCTAGCAAGACTATATATTAATGAAGTTGTGAGACTTCATGGAGTACCCCTATCGATTGTTTCTGATCGTGATCCCCGTTTTACTTCAAGATTTTGGAAAAGTCTTCAGAAATCCCTGGATACTGAACTTCATTTGAGCACTGCTTACCACCCTCAGACAGACGGTCAATCAGAACGGACTATTCAGACCTTAGAAGACATGTTGAGATCTTGCTCACTTGACTTTCAGGGTATGTGGGATCAATATTTACCACTGGTAGAATTTTCCTATAACAATAGCTTCCATTCGAGTATACAAATGGCACCATATGAAGCGTTATACGGAAAGAGATGTCGTACACCAACCTGTTGGGATGACGTTGGTGAAAGAAAACTTGTAGGGCCAGAACTGGTGGAGGAAACGGTGGAAAAGGTGAAGGTAATCCAAAATCACATCAAAGCAGCTCAAAGTAGGCAGAAGAGCTATGCCGATAATCGAAGGAAGGATTTGGAATTTCAAGTCGGTGATCATGTTTTCCTAAAGGTATCTCCGTGGAAGGGAGTCATACGTTTTGGTAAGAAAGGTAAATTGAGTCCAAGGTACATCGGACCTTTCGAAATTCTAGAACGAATTGGGGCTGTAGCTTACCGATTGGCAATGCCGCCAAGTCTCTCCAAAGTTCACGATGTGTTCCACGTATCTCTGTTGAGGAAATACATGCCTGACCCAACGCATGTAGTCACCTATGAGGAATTTGAACTGAAACCCGATCTGTCTTATTGCGAAGAGCCCATCAAGATTCTTGATACGAGAGAACAAGTGCTGAGAAACCGGACGACGCGTCTGGTAAAAGTTTTGTGGAGAAATCATAAGATGGAAGAGGCAACGTGGGAACCCGAGGAACTTATGATGAAGAACCACCCGAGTCTTTTTATGCAGTAATACCCTAGAAATTGCGAGGACGCAATTATTTGAAGGAGGGGAGAATGTAACACCCCAAGCTTCTACGGTACGTTTCCCTTCGAATAATGCGATAGCGTGTGTTGTACGCAACCTCGAGTTCTAACACACACCACAACTAATTAAACTAGCCGTTGTGAATAGTAATACCTACTTTTTGAAATCATATATATTCTATATTTCAAAATGGACTTCATTTTTGGATTCGGAATAACAAAATTAGCCTAGGGTGAAATTTTGGTACATTTCGGATAACTTTCATATTTTGATGAATAGTGAAAATTTCTAAATTTTAATTAAAAACAACTTTTTTAATCAAAATAATTAATAGTGATAAACTATGAATTTGAGTGGTTTTAAAGTATATTTAGAATATATTTTTACCATTCAATTTAATGTTTATCATTGGACATAATTTTACAATTAAACCGAACACAAACAAGTGTCAATCTTTTGATAGTTATTATCTCTTAAAAACACGCTTTTTGTTTTAACAGCGGGAATTAATTTTAAATTAATTTCTGCCACTTCTGTGTTTTGAATTTAGGAAAATGGATTCCATATTTGGAATCAGGATGTTCAAATTGTGTAAATAGGTAACTTTTATTTTTAGACATTTTGAATAATTACTGCGGTAAATATTTTATTTACCATGGTTAAAGGGTAAATCCGGTAAATAAGGGTTAAAAATAATATTATAATAATACAAAATTACCCTAAAACGTGTCCTAACCTTATTGGTGGACACATAACCGACCATGGGCATCCTTGGGTCAATTTGGGGACCCCTTGGAGCCACTTGTATGTGGTAGGGACACTTTATATTAATAAAGTTAAAATAAAAATAAAAATGGCATAAGCTTACATATTTTAGAAGAACAATTTTTTACATAGGGTTATACATGTTGGATTTTCGATTATAAATATTCATTAGAAAGCTAAAAAGATTTCCTACATAATGATATTTTATTTATAATTTTTAGACATTATATAATTTATTTTATTTATGACACAATGATGATGCAGTAATTACTAAAATAGTGAAAAATAAAAATAATTGATCTTATAAATACCCAAATAATTATAATATGAAACTTTTAATGAATTAAACTAATTTTCTATGATAATATGATATATTAGGATTGATTTAATTGACTTTGTTCGAAGTAATCAATCTGTTAGGAGTTTCACAAAAATCAACTATTGAATAGTGTCAAAATTGACATAAAAGAGTTCTTAAAACAAATATTATATTATTAATTGATATTAAATTCCTAAAAATCTAAGGTTCGGCCAAGAGACTTATATTATGATAGGTTCCTCATTAATGGACCACTTGGGGGTCGCTTGGATGTATATAGTAAGTTTATTAATCATATTATATAAAAATACAAAGAGACATTGTAAAAGTGAAACTAATTAACTTAGAGTTAATACTTAAAGATAAGGTTAATATAAGTACCCAAACCTGTCTAAATTCTATTGGATGAGTTGTTTTCGACCTATCCACACCTCATCCTTTGAATAGTCAACTTTGGAGCCTTTGTAAACCGAATATGAATTTATTATAAATTAATATTTCTAACTTTTCCAAAGGTGCCCCTCACCCCTCTTATAAAAGGGCACTCCTCCTTCTCATTTCTTCACACCTTCAAAGCCTTTTGGTTCGGCCAAACTCTGCCCAAATACTCTCCCAACATCCCTCAATACAACCTAGAGGCCTTAGTTTGATCAGAAAGCCAACCTAAGGAGCCCTTTTGATCAAATCAAAAGGAAGAACCCGAAGAAGAGGTAATGATTTCACCACCCTTTTCTAAGTTCATTTCTTCTTCCACTTCTTCTTCCTTTGTTCTTACCATTCTGAAATAATAACTCCAGTATCTCACATATACTTTGATGTTATTATAAGTATGGTACAACCATATTCAGTATTCTATCCACCCTTTGAATAACATGTCACCATACGTGCGTACGTACGGCTTACCGTCTCCACGTCGTGGTGTAATTGTTATTCAATATAATATTATTTGGATGGGTATAATAATGATGTGTAACTCATGTAAATAATAAATATAACATGTTAATGATTCTGTATATATGATATACCATCCATTTATATATTATTTTAATATCAAAAGAATGATATTGTCGCTCGTGCGTACGTACGGACTACCGTCTCCACGAACGCGATGAGATTCATTCTCCATCGTAACCATTAAAGCGTAATTATCATTTTATGATTTAAAAATGATGTTTAAGGACTTGATATCATTCTGGATATGAATAATATACAACCTATCCTTTACAAACATGTCTTACGTAACAAAACATGTGAAATAAAACAAGTAAGTTAACACCCGAAACAACGATAATACTAAGATATTATTATCAAATCAATATTAAAAGATCATATATGATATCATATTAATGTATATGATTCTGGTATAATTTAATAACAATTATTTCACCATTATACAGGAGGTTAACCTACCACAACCAAGGAAAAGTACAAGGTAAGGGTTATTTCACAATCTCTTCATTATCCGAGGTTGTATATACGTAATAATCTACTGGGATCTCTTTATCATCCACATCCATGTTTTCTTAAAAATGTATTTCAAAACATTTTTACTATTTACAAGAATATGGGTTAAAGTCATTTATACCCTTGTTTGACTTTTTATAAGAGGTTTATAAAGGAATCTTTCCGTCGGTTTCAAAACAATGTCCTTTTTAACCTTTTCGACAGAATTGAGGTAAGAATGTTTTTTTAACTTATACGGTGGGTGCGGTTATTTTCCGCCGTTATAAAATCTTCGAAGCTTCCCATACAAGCTTATAAGAATATTTTCAAAGAAAATGTTTTATTTTATATGGATCTTAAATGATTTCAAAATAAAAGGAGATATTTCTTTTAAAAGAATTTTGATTTCATCTATGTCAACATCCTTTGATGGATTTTAAGATTATTTGAAGTTGATTTATTATGATACAAAACTTCTATATTGTATTGAAGGTTTTGTGATATGTTTGACTGTGGATGTGCTATTTTTATACCATTCATAGTTTATTGTGAAAGTATTGACATTTCGTATGCTAGTTTTAATACGAATGTTTATGTTATGTTTAAACCTTTTCATATGGGAATGCATTGGACTTAATAAGTGACGGGTGGAGCCCGCTATAGCTCCTCGATGCATCGGTAGGTCTCATGAGACAAACTAGTGTCTTGGCACAAGGCCTTGACAAAATCTTATTTGTAGCCTTGGCACGAGGCCTTGGCTATGTGGTTATGATAGTCTGGAATTATGCATTCCAACATTATGAAAGTGGTTATTGATTTTTGCATGTGATTATTCGATTAGTAGAATATCCATGTGAATAAGTAAATGGCATTATTTCATTTTACTTTTGCCATACCATGTTGAAGTTCAATTTTAAAAGGCTTTTGTTTTAGTAATGCATTGCCTTAAATGTTTATTCTTATTTATGAAAGTTTCCGCTATATTGTTATCCTTACTGGGCATTTGAGCTCACCCCTTTTCTATGTTTTATTTTTCCCCAGGATGTGAAGAAGTAAATTATGAATGACCTGAAGGGATATTATGAGGGGATAGTAGTGTGGATTATGGAGACATTATGTTGTTGTAGTAGTTTTTCATTTTATGATGTAATGTAAAACTTATGAATATATCTAGTGTTTCCAAGGCTACTAAACCAATCGGTCTTTCGAGATTTGATCTTTCTTGTGATCATGCCAATGTTACGAAGTAATACACCGACTCCGGGTAGCTGGGGTCGGGGCGTTACATTTGTCCTGATATAGGAATGATCAGTGATTGCTTATGGTTCTCGATAGCTGATATTGCACAAGAAAAACTATGCTACCCATGACCTAGAATTAACAGCAGTGGTCTTCTCCTTGAAGATGTGGCAGCACTGTCTCATGGCAGAGGATTTTGTCGTGTACTTTGATCACAAGGGTATCAGGTATTTCTTCCCTTAGAAGGACGTGAACCTAAGAGAATAATGTAGTCTTGATTTCCTCTAGTACCATGACTTAGACATAGTCTATACTCCTAGGAAGGGGAATGTTGTTGTAGATGCGCTCAGCAGGAGGACTGGTATATGACTGCTAAGAGTGGCGACATAGCAGTTTACTGCTTTATAGATATCCTTTGTGGATAGATATGGATCAGCATTCCATCAGTCTCCTACGGTCACTCCCCGAATTATTCTGCGAGTTATGGAGGCACAACCTGAGGACCCTGACTTTGAGACAAGACGTGCTCAGATATCCACAAGGCATGCACCTGATGGATTTTCTGAAGGTGGGGAGCATTTCATCCTCTTTAGAGGACGTACCATGGAACCAGTGTCACTTTAGGATGATTTGTTGATGGAGTTACACACATCCACTCTAGCGGTAGATTCAAGAATGGCGAATATGTACCAGGACCTTCGACGACAGCACTGGTGGACAGGTATAAAGAATTCGGTATGTAGAGACCCAAGTTTTGACGTACATAGACATTACATTAATTTTGATAAATACATAATACGTAACAAAAACAAACAGCTAAGGACCATAATAGTTTAGTGTCTTTGGAAACTCGAAATAAAATCTTCTATTCGTGGTGAAAGATCTTCAACATATCCCATAAATATCATCCCCTTTTTTTTCTTACCTAAACCCTTTCTTTATATCCAGGGGAAAAGAAAACATATAAAGGGTGTGCTCAAATTCCCAGTAAGTGTAAACATAGAGAACATAAAAAAATCCATAAAAATAGGAATTCAATAACTTGAACAAAAAATCTAAACATCAAAATCATTAGAAAAGACATAAATCTTGGATGTACTTAAGGCATGTATCATAATGTAACATCAATAATAATAAAATAGAATGGTAAGAAAACATGTAGTTGTGGAAACCCATTAATCACATGATATGATTTCCATAGTAGCCAAGGCATTGCTGCCAAGACCGTCTTAGTGGACAAAGTCCCTTTCTGAATCATGTTCACTCCTCGTTCCAGTCCTTTATCACTGAACCTCATTAACTTACCATTCAAGCCATCTCTATCTCATGAGATATAAATCATTACCCAATTCATTGGAGGGAGATATAGGTCCCACCCATCTCATAATGAAATCATTCTTACTTGTGAAAAAAAAATAAACATTAAACATTTATCATAACCCAAAGAATAAAATGGGTTTCATAAACATCATCCCATCACCACATAATCCATACAAAAAATTGGATATCATTTCAACATAGAAAAAGTGAAACCATGTAAATCATAGAGAAATTATACTTGAAACATACGCATTTGAAATAATTCCATCTTATATGGAAAATGGATTTGATAAAACACTTGAAATGAATTCTTGAGAAAAATATCCTTTCTTCTTCAAAATAATTTTATTTTCAAAAAATGCCATGAAATTATAAAAGAAAAATATTTTGTTTAAAATATTATTTAAAAATTTTAGATTATGATTCATGGAAAATAGGCATTATGAAACTGTAATAATCCATTCACGCTGTATGAGGTAAAAATAAATGTTTTCTCATACATTTGTCAGAAAAGTCAAAAAGTTCACCGTGTAGTGAACAAAAGTAATATTCCTGTCATAACATGTGGAAAATTTCAAAAATGGGTAAAAAGGACATTAAAAATACAGGAAAACATTTTTAGAAAACATGGGCATGAATGATAACAATAACCCCAGTAAATTCATATGGATAACAATATCAGATAAGAACGAGATTGGAATAGTAATCCCTTACCTTAGGTCTAATATGATTCATATGTATCTGAACCTCCAATATATTGATTTAAATAATGTCATTTACATATTATAGAATCATATTCACTTTTATTCTATCATATATGGTTCACTTATGTCTTTATGTTACCCTATCTTTTGTAAATTCATGTTAAAGTAGAGTTTTGAGTAAAATCGTTTAATGTATCGTCCGTGTTTTTACTTGTAATTATTACTATGATTGCATAGATCATGATTACTTAATTCCAGAATATAAAACATGATATATATATATATAATATATATTCAGAATATACATATTTTAATAGATCGATAAATGGAAAGCAATACACCGTTCATGGAGACGGTAGGTCGTATGTACGCATGAATGCTGTTTTTGTTTCCTTATTGACTTGAATGGAATTAAGTAAATAACATATAAATAAATCTAGTAGATTTATTATATTATATATACCATTATTATTCATTATATATACATTATAATCATTCTTTAATGGTTAACATGGAGATTGAATCTCATTGCCTCTTGGAGACGGTAATCATAACGTACGCATGAGCGATGATATCATTCTAATAATTATTTAATTGAATTGGAGTGGATGATATAATATCTCATAATCAGTATGAACTTATAATATCCATATATAGTTATTATTTACACCATTATACCCATCCAAGTAACGTGGTGGTGGAAAAACAGATTACACCATGGTGTGGAGACGATATTCCGCACGTATGCACGTGCGGTGATTTCGTTTTTCGTAGGATGGATAGAAGGTGAAATGGGGTTGTTTAATATTTATAATGACATATAAGTATATTAGATATAGTTATGTTATTAAATTATAATGAAAAAACAAATTAAGAATAAGTTTAAGAAGAAATAAATTATAAAGGATTTGTAATTGATATTACCTCTTCTTTGACGCGCCTCTTCTTAACCTTCTCTTAGGACACTAGGTTTGGTCTTTAAAGAAGACCAGGACCTATATTATTTTTCTATACAAGTGTATAAGATAATTTTTCAGGGTTTTTCCGATATTTATGGCTCAATGTGGTGTGAGGAGGAGAGGGAGGAGGTTCCCTTTTATAAGAGAGGAGAGGGGCACCATTGGAAAAACTAAAAATATTATTTTCTTATAAAGTCATATTAGGTTTTTAATAGCTCCAAATTGATTTATTTAGAATAAAATGTGGGTATGGGTCGAAATGATCTCATCCAATAGAATTTAGACATGTTTAGGTTTCTACTTTAACTTTATCATTTAGATTTAACTTTAAGGTAAATAATTTTACTTTTACTGTGTCTTCTAGGTTTCTTACACTATAATGTTAATAAACATACTATAACAAGCCAAAAGAACCCCAAGTTGTTTATTATTAATATATATAACCTCATCTAAGTCATTTGTCCGAACATTAGGTTTTTACGATTAAAATAAAAATTAATAATATAATATTTGTTTTAAAAACAATTTTTAGTCAATTTTGACACTATTTGGTACTTGATTTTTGTGAAAATAATTACATAATGATTAGTTATAAAAAAGTTAATTAAAACAATACTAATATGTCATATTAACCTATAAAATTATTTTAGTTCATAAAAAGTATAAAATTTAATTTATTGAGAATTTATAACATCAATTATGTTAATATTTCATTAATAAGATAATTACTACATCATCATATTGTCATAAATAAATTAAATTATTTAATGTCTAAAAATTATATATAAAATACCATTATGTAGGAAATGTTTTTATCTTTATAATGAATATTTATAGTTGAATTTATCTTATGTATAACCCTATATTAAAAATGTTTTTGTTAATAAACATTGATTCTAACTATTTTAACTATTCTTTGAATAAAATAATATTAAGTGTCCTAATCTAATCCAAGTTGGCCTAAATGGTCATATTTTATTCCTAAGGATGTTTTTGGTCGAATTACACTTATAAAATAGAATTAGGACATGTGTTAGGGTAATAATAATGCCATTTTTACCCTTAATTTCCCTATTTAATTTTAACCGTGGAAAAAAAGTAAAAAGATACTATTCACCAAAAATTATTTTCATCTCATTGAACCACATTTTAGTCCTTGATATTAACCGTGTCTCTTGGATTTTTTAAATTCCACTCATAGAAGTGGTAAAATTAGGATTTTTTTGTGAATTTGCAAATTCTCCTAGGAGGTGGGTAAAAGAAGGTGAAAAGTTCAATAAAATTTTTATATATCTAAAATTATTATATAATGACTCCAATTTATTACTTTTAACTTATATAGGTATTTTGTATCAATTTTGACCTAAAATAAATTTAAATAAAATAAATAATTATTTCAATAAAAAAACGGTTTTTAAATAGTAACCTAGTGTTTTTACTATTCATCAAAAATTGAATGTTTTTAGAAAAATACCAGAATTTCACCCTAGTCTAATTTCGATATTAAAAATTCAAAAATGAAGTCCATTTTGAAAGATAAAATTTATAAAATTTCAAAAAGTGGGTATTACTATTCATAACAGCTAGTTTTAATAATATTTTAATAGCATATCGTTGTTTAGTGAAACTCAATATTGCGTACAACGCAAGCTATAGAGGAAGGTCGTGATTGCCTGTAAAGAAAGCCAAGCTAGTGTTGTGTGTAGTGTAGGATCCTTTTGGTGTAGCTTACAACACAAGAAATCAATAAAATTAAAAAGAATATTTTTCATAAAATCTAGGGGTGTTACATTCTACCCCCTTAAAATGAATTTCACCCCCAGAATTCGTCGGGGTTATAAATGGTTTACTACTTGAAAGTTTCTTTCATAGAAACCCACATCATAAAAAGGATAACCAAAACCAATCTTTAAAAACTAATGTATGAAACGCAACGGTTACCCAAATTAACTAATCATTGGGTTTCCACAAAGGAGAACATAGGTGAAAATTTGGATATGGAAGAGAAATATAACCATCATGTTCTAATGGAGAGGGGTAGAGAACACGACTATGAAATATCCAACAATCACAAAGCCATATATTTGTGATGGTCTAAGGTACCATCTGATTTATCGGATATAATGGCATTGGGACAACATTATTTTGTTTTCAAGACCATTTCCCTAAAGTTGAAGAAATTGGAATTAGAATAAATACTTTCTTTTTTTGGTACAGTCTCACCGTTGTTCGTTCCTTGGACAATTTCCACTTCATCTCTTAAAGAAATAAAGTTGAATTTGACATTCGTGAAGTGTAAGTAGATCATGTGATAGAATGATGGGATATTCCATTTGTCTCAAACAACAGGTTAGAAAAAGATATCAAAAATACAAAAGTCCATCTATAGTGAGATTAATCATATATTGTTTCTAAAATGGACTTATACTTCATATATCATACTTCTTAATATAATAAAATTGGTTTCTACTAAACATGGACTTCCTGTAGGCCATTTGTAGGTGATAAAGGCATGTCGCACATCAGTTGTGGGTTCGATTCCCACAGCCTTGTCTGACGCGATGGGTTGTCGCCCGACCTACAGGTTGTCTTTTTCTAAAACTGTACTATTATAACATTCCGAAAATAATATCAAAAAGTTATATCCTTAAAAAATAATAACTTATGTAAAAAATAATCCATTCCAATCTTTATTCTTATCCAAAACATTTCTATCCAAACTCATAGTATAATGAAAAGAATTACAAGAAATGTCATTTGTCAAGCATGTAAATACCATCATTTATCCCCCATATATCATACGAGATATCTTGTCGGTCATATTCCATACATGTGAATACCTTAATCATGTATTCTCTTAAAAAATTAATACCCATTGTACCTTAGTGAAAACATGAATGCTGTCAAAAGTTAACTATTTACACACACCAAAATCCCACAATTTCAATATACTCAAACCATGATATAACTCTGTCCTTATATCAGTAATGAGATCATGAATACTATCAAACATTTTCATTATCTATTTATCCATTCATTATGCTCATATCATCTTCTTTCCAAAAAAACCTGAATAACCATTCATGGTTACAGGTACCATTCCACATATACTTTTAAATACTTTAGGAAAAACAATAGTGTAACAATACTTAGATGTGTCTTTATTCCATAGTACCATTACCTATAGAACATTACTCTAAACATAAAATCATTCCACTACCTTCTTAAACTATTGACCGAGATTCCACAGTTCTTTCATTTCACATATCATTTGTAGTCTCTTCATCATCGTCAACATAAATACTACCCATATGACGTTGCTGATTCTCTTCATGAGACTTTCCCGTCGGGCATTGGTTTACATAATGCCCATAAATTCCACATTGAAAACATTTATTCATTGTTTATGTCGTAGAAATACCATTATCCTTGTCCATTGTGTTAAATGAACCTTTCCCTTTCCACTTACTGGCTTTGTGTCCTTCATTTACACACCCAAAGCATCTTCCAGTTCCTTTGAAACAATCTCCCCGAAGCCTCTTCCCACATGATTTAATTGAGGGAAATTGAACTTTCTTTCCCCTATGATCATCATGAATATCCATCTTTCTCTTATTATCTAAGTCGGGAAACTTACCAATGTTGAGATTATTTATCATATTATGAGATTTCTGATTAGGCATAATAATGATATGTGGACATAGAGATCCAATTTCATTTGATTTCTCAAGAGGAATATCATTCCATTGTCCATCATATCCTCCATTATCATGAATCTTCATGTTTCCAGTCATTTTCTAAAACCCAAAAAGAATAGTGTGAGAGGAAAAAATCATAATCAAGGGGTATTACCATCAATATCTAACATCTTAGGTTTAATTCTAATATCTTTTCTGTAATTCTAGGACTATAAACTATACTTATACTTAACCATTGGGACATCCCTCGACATACCTTTGAAATATCTCTAGGTATCTCACTAAAGATCTCGCATCCTAGTTTCCAAAGGTTGACTAAACCGAAACTCTGATACAAAATGTAGAGACCCAAAGTTTGACATACATAGACATTACATTACTTTTACATAATACTTAATACGTAACAAAAACAAACACAGAAGGACCATAATATTTTAGTGTCTTTGGAGACTCGAAAGAAAATCTTCTAATCGTGGTGAAAGATCATAAACATCTTCCATAAAGATCATCCCCTTTTGTTTTCTTACCTAAAACCTTTCTTAATATCCTGGTGAAATGAAAACATATAATGGGTGAGCTCTAATGCCCAGTAATGGTAAACATAATGAATATAAAACAATCCATAAACATTTGAATGCAAAAACATGAACATAAAATCTAAACATCAAAATATTGAGCAAAAAAATAAATCTTGGTAGTACGTAAGGGATATATCATAATGGAACATAAATCATAATAAAATAGTATGGGAAGAAAACATGTAATTGTGGCAAACCATTAAGCACATGATATTATTTCCATAGTAGCCAAGGCATTGCTGCCAAGACCATCTTAGTGGACAAAGTCCCTTGCTGAATTGAGTTCACTCCTCGTTCCAATCCTGTATCACTGAACCAGATTAACTTACCATTATAGCCATGTATATCTCATTAGATATAAATATTTACCCAATTCATTAGAGGGAGATATAAGTCCCACCCATCTCATAATGAAATCATTCTTACTTGTGGCACAAAATAAATTTAAAACATTTATCATAACCCAAAGAATAAAATGGGTTTCATAATCATCAGCCCATAATCACATAATCCATATAAAAAAATTGATATCATTTCATCCTAGAAAAAGTGAAACCATGTAAATCATTGAGAAATTCTACTTGAAACATACACATAAGAAATAGTTTCATCTTATATTGAAAATGGTTTTGATAAAACACTTGAAATTAATTCTTGAGGAAAATATCCGTTCTTCTTCAAAATAATATTCTTTTCACAAAATGCCATGAAATTGTAAATGAAAGGTAATTTTTTAAAAATATTAATTAAATCTTTTAGAGTATTCTTCATTAAAATGAGGCGTTATAAAATTGTAAAAATCTGTTCACGCCATATAAGTTAAGAATAACATTCTTCTAGTAAAATTTTCAGAAAAGTCATAAAGTTCCTCGTGTGGTAAAAAAAAGTAATATTACATTCATAACATGTGGTGAATTTAAAAAGTGGGTAAAAAGGACATTAAAAATACATGTAATCATTTTTATAAAACATGGGCATGGATGATAACAATTACCACAATAAATAATTACGAAGAACAATCTTGTATAAGAACGAGATTGGAATAGTAATCCCTTACCTTAGGTCTGATATGCTTTTTATGTATCTGAACCTCCTGTATAATGATTTATATAATGTCATTTACTTATTACTGAATCATATTCACTGTTATTATATCATATATGTTTCACTTATGACTTTATATTACCCATTCTTTTATAAATTCATGGTAAACTAGCGTTTTGAGTTAAATCGTTTCATTTATCGTCCGTGTTTTGACTTGTAATTATTAATATGATTACTTAGATCATGATTACTTAATTCCAGAATATAAATCATGATTTATATATAATATATTTTCATAATATACATATATATAATAGATCGATAAATGGAAATAAATACACCATTCATGGAGATGGTAGGTCGTACGTACGCATAAACGCTGTTTTCGTTTCCTTATAGAATTGAATGGAATTAAGTAAATATCATAGAAATATATCCAGTAGAATTATTATGTTATATATACCATTATTATTCATTATATATACTTTACAATCATTTTTTAATGGTTAACATGGAGCTTGAATCTCATCGCGTCAGGGAGACGGTAATCCGTACGTACGCACGAGCGATGATATCATTCCCATAATTATTGAATGTAATTGGAGTGGATGATATAATATCTCATAATCAGTATGAACTTTTAATATCCATATATAGTTATTCATTACACCATTATACCCATCCAAGTAAGGTGGTGGTGGAAAACCCGATTACACCACAGCGTGGAGACGATATTCCGTACGTACGCAGGCGTGGTGATTTCATATTCCGTAAGATGGATAGAAAGTGAAATGGGGTTGTTTTTTATTTATAATGAAATATCATTATATTATAGATACTTAAGTTATTACTTTATAATGAAACAACTTAAGAAGAAGATGTTGAAGAAGAAAGAAATTGGAAAGGATCGGTAATGGATATTACCTCTTCTTTGATGCGCCTCTTCTTAAACTTCTCTTATGGCACTAGGGTTGGTCATTGAAGAAGACCAGGTCCTCTATGATGTTTCTATGGAAGTGGATAAGATAATTTTTTGGGTTTTCTCCGAGCTCAATGGCTCAATGTGGTCTGAGGAGGAGAGGGAGGAAGTTCCATTTTATAAGGGAGAAGAGGGCCACCTTTGGAAAAACTAAAAATATTATTTTATTATAAAATCATATTCGGTTTTTAATAGCTTAAAATTGATTTATTTCGAATATAATGTGGGGATGCATCGAAATTATCTCATCCAATAGAATTTAGACAAGTTTAGGTTTCTATTTTAACCTTATCATTTAGAAATATCTTTTAGTTAAATAATTTTACTTTTACTGTGTCTTCTTGTTTTCTTACACTATAAGGTTAATAAACATACTATAACAAGCCAAAAGAACCCCAAGTTGTTTATTATTAATATATATGACCTTATCTAAGTCATTTGGCCGAAAATTATATTTTTAAGAATAAAATAACAATTAATAATATAATATTTGTTTTAAAAACTATTTTATGTCAATTCTGAAACTATTTGATACTTGATTTTTGTGAAAATCATAACAACATGATTAGTTCAAAAAAAGTTAATTAAATAAATTATAATATGTCATATTAACCTATACAATTAGTTTAATTCATAAAAAGTCTCAAATTATATTAATTTGAGTATTTATAACATGAATTATGTTAGTATTTCATTAATAATAGAATTATTGCATCATCATTGTGTCATAAATAATTAAATTATTAAATTTCGAAAAATTATAAATAAATTATGATTCTGTTGAAAAAAATTTTAGATTTCTAATGAATATTTATAGTTGAATTTATCTTATGTATAACCATATATTAAAAATGTTTTAGTTATTAAACATCGATTTTAACTATTTTAACTATTCTTTAAATAAAATAATATTAAATTTCCTAATATATTCCAAGTGGGCCTAAATTGTCATATTTTATTTCTAATGTTTCTTTGGTCGAATTACACTTATCCAATAGAATTAGGACATGTGATAGGGTAATAATAATATCATTTTTACCCTTAATTACCCTATTTACTTTTAACCGTGGTAAAAATAAGTAAAATGTTAATATTCAGAAAAAATTATTTTCTTCTCATTGAACCACATTTTAGCCCTTGATATTTACTGTGTCTTTCAGATTTTCTAAATTCCACTCAGACAAGCGGTAAAATTATGTTTTTTTATGAATTTTCAAATTCACTTAGGAGGTGGGTAAAAGACGGTTAAAAGTTCAATAATATTTTTATATATCTAAAATTATTATAAAATGACTCGAATGATTTACATTGAACTTATATTGGTATTATGTATAAATATTTACATAAAATAAATTCAAATAAAATAAATTTAAATAAAATAAATAATTATTTAAATATAATGTTGGTTTTAAATAGTAACTGAGTGTTTCCACTATACATCAAAAATTGAATGTTTTCAAAAAAATAACAAAATTTCACCCTATGATAATATCGATATTATAAATCCAAAAATGAAGTCCATTTTGAATGATAAAATTTATATAATTTCAAAAAGTGGGTATTAGTATTCATAACGGCTAGTTTTAATAATACTGTAATATGATATCGTTGTTTAGTGAAACTCGGTATTACGTACAACGCAAGCTATCGAGGAAGGTCGCGATTGTGTGTAAAGCATGCCAAGATACTTTTGTGTGTATTACGAGCTCCTTTTGACGTAGCGTACAACATAAGACATCAATAAAATTAAAAATAATATTTTTCAGAGAATCTCGGGGTGTTACATGGTAGTAGAGTTTGTCTCTCAATGCCTCACTTGTCAGCAAGTGAAGGCGGAACACCGGGTACCAAAAGTCATGGTACATCCTTTAGAGGTCCTAGATTGGAAGTGGGATGGGATATCCATGGACTTCATGATAGGTCTTCCACGTACATCCGGAGGTCACGATTCAATTTGGGTGATCTTCAACTGACTCACCAACTCAGACCACTTCCTACTGATCAGAGAGAAAGGTTCAGTAGAGATCTTTAGACACCTCTATATGCATGAAATTGAGCATTTACATGGATTACCTTTTTCTATTGTCTCCGACCGCGACACATGGTTTACTTCTTGACTATGTAAGGGGTTGCATGAAGATTTTGGAAAGCAACTACGTCTCAGCACCACCTTCCATCCTCAGACAGATGGTTAGACCGAGCGGACCATTAAGACACTCGAGGATATGCTTTATGCTTGTGTCCTCGACATCAATCATAGCTGGGAGGATCACTTATCCTTGGTGGGGATTTCCTATAATAACAACTATCACTCCACCATCTGTAAGGCACCTTTCAAGGCGTTGTACGGGCGACCTTGCTGATCAACCTTGTGCTGGACTTACCAAGGGGAGTCAGAACTACTGGGATGAAAGATGGTACAGACTACCACAAAGAAGTTACAGATCATCCAGGAGCAGATGAAGACTCCGCAGACTAGACAGAAGTCATTTTATAACATTAGACAAAGAAATCTGGAGATTTAGGATAACGACCACATCTTTTTGTGGGTCTCACCTCGACGAGGTCTATGGAGATTTGGTCGAGGTGGAATGTTATCGACGTGGTTCATCGGACCGTTCTGGGTCCACAGGAGAGTTGGCGAGGTGGTTTACTGGTTATCTCGTCAACCTCAGTTGCATCGGGTGTACGATGTCTTCCACGTATCCCAGCTAGGGATATACGTGGACGACCCTTCCCACATATTTGACCATAGAGAGATGGATGTCGATGATTGGGAAAATTTTGCATAGGTTCCAGTGGATATTGAGGATCGAAAATAGTGTATCCTATATGGATGGTCGATACCTCTGGTGCGTGTTTGTTGGCAGCACGAGAACCTCCATGAGAGCACATGAGAGTGGGAGGCTCAGATGCGTGCTCAGTGCCCCCATTTGTTCCCATAGTTCGAGTTGTAGCTTACAGGGACGTAAAGTCATAAGGTGGGGAGAATGTAAAGACCCTTAAATTACATGGAATTTTTTAAAAAAATAAATGGGAATTTTGTGAGTCTTCAAAAATTGAAGGTGTGTGATTCTGAGGCCCGGTTTTCCTGGAATCAATTTCTGAAGTTTTGTTCAAGTATGTTTAGTTAATGTACGAGTGGGTTTTTATAAATTTTGAAGCGGTGCTCAGAACTGAAATCTGAGGGCACCGTTGAACTCACAGCACCAGTAATCTCTTAAGAAGACATTCACCCCGACAATAGTTGTTCTAGTATGAATGTTAGTATTTGATTATTAATAAATAATTTAAATAAAAATAAAGAGTGGATTTATTTTTATTCATGCTGCTAAAACCTCCATGAGGAGGTTAGAGGTGGGGTTCACCAAACCATAACCTCCCATGATAGGTTATGGTGGTGGGGAACCCCGAGGTCTAAACACCTCTTATCGATTAATGTGGTGGGGACCACCCAAGGATGAAACCCCTTGAAACCCCCATTAATTTTAGAGGATCCTCTACAACTCCCTAATAATGTGCGGTGGGCTCTTAAACTCCTCCACATTAAGTTATTCCAACCCCCACAATTTAATTGTTCCACCCACCTAAATCAATGGGCTTTCCAAGTTCATGCCAACAAATAATAGATATTCTAACCAATTATTTTGGGTTCACATTTATCATTTGGGGAGAGATTGGGTGTTTTGAGAGGAGGGTTATTGGGTGAAAAGATTTCTCCTTACGAAAAATGAAGAAGTCGAAGAACGTCGGCAATGATTTCTTCTTCGACTTCCTTCCTTGAATTCATCCCTCCACAACAACGTCAAGGATCTGACGCTGCTCGGAATTGTGGATGTGCGGCGGATGTGACGAAGGACAGTCTTCATTGTATTCGTTCTGCGACTCCGCCAATGACCGACAAATCAAATGTAGGGGTTTGTTTTCTTTTTAGTGCCATGATCTTCCTTTCCTTCAAAATGAAGAATGAGGATACGATTCTTTTTCAGGTGAGTTGTTGTGCTTTGTTCTTAAGAACTAATGGCTATCACCCTAATCGCAGAGGGTGATGGACAACCTAAAATTTACCAACATCCTCCGTCCATCTCTCTACTTGGGACGTTCTACGGCATGGCGTTAAGGCGACGATGATGGAGGCGGCAATGATGAAGGCCATGCTACCCATGGCCTCTGTGAATCGTGACGCTCCCACGGTGCACCGATGCACCGAACTGAACACCGCCGGCCAGGGTGGCGAGCACCCCACCTACCCGCGGCCTCCCGTTTCCCTGTCGCACCCTGCCTGATGCCCCCACACCCTGTGCGGCGCACCTCCAGAACCCCGAGGCCCACCCGGCCGCTACGACGCCCTGCCCGGCGCCACCACGCCATGACCCGCCTCTCCAGATGCCCTGCATGGCACCCTCGTAGCATCTTGGTGCCCTGTCGTGCCCTGCCTGGCACCCTGTAACCTGCACAGTGCATCGCCGGCTTCCAGCGGGCTTCCCAGCACCCTGTCAACATCACCTGAGCCGGCCTCCGTGTGTGACACCCTGAACTGTCCACACCCGATCTGGCCTCCGCGTGACCCACGCTCTCCCGGATGAGCCGAAGTCCGGGCTCCCTCACACCCTCCAGGCTGCACCGTCACTGTGCTGGCTGAACCGGCCCCGACCTTCAGGCTGAGTCACCTACGTGGTGAACTCAAGGCTGAACCACCATGTAGTCCGCTGGGCCTGGCCCAATGTACTGGGCCAAGCCAGTGGCTGACCCACCCAACAGGTTGGGTCAAACCCAGTGGGTCAGACCGGGTCGACCAATACCAGGTCATCCCCGTGTGGATTGGGCCGAGATGGTCCAATCGGGTAGGACCAGGCCCAGGCCCATTTCCGAACCCGTTGCATTCTATTGTCCATACTTTTGCACCAGAGGACCGTTTGACGTACTGTCAGTGGCGCTGGTATACTTTGAATGAAGCCTTCCCTTTGAGAATACCCACACTAATGTTTGAGGTATTTTTTAGTTATGGTCAGGTTGGATCGTACACAAATCCAACCAGCCCCCATGACTAAAAGGCTAATAACTAACAAAAAATATGTATGATTAATGTGTTGTCTATTGCGTAGAGACCCCTATGACGTGGTGGACCTTTGAGATACTACTTCATGGAAATTAACAACAGTTGGAGTATTGTACAGTAGGTCATTGGGCGGATTCATTCAGTGACGATCATACAGAGTGTAGAGACCTAGTTGTTGGCAGACCTGAGGACTGCTTGACCGATTTGACTCTGAGTGATTTGACTAACCTAGTGGGGATCACCTGGTAATTGGCAGTAGACCCACATCGGAGGAGCACCTGGTAGTTGGTGACTGTCCCGCAGTACTCGATAAGATGAATACCTCTACTAGCTATTAGGGGGAGGGCCTCGTAGTTGGCGGCAGACCCACAACAGAGGAGCGCCTAGTAGTTGGCATCAGACCTGCATTACTCGATAAGAGAAGTACCTCAACAGTCCAAGGTTAGTAAGAAGTTCCTTCATGTCACGAAAGGCCCACTATATTCGACATAGGATGAGTTCTCTAGCAATTGTGGTTTCAATAATGAAAATCCCGGTTTGAGCTGAGTCAATGAATTATGTGTTTTCACCATGATTGAAATGGGTCAGTAGATAACATAGGTATATGTATGGGAATATACTGAAGTAATGGTTATCCATTGATTTCATAATTTTTGGTTTATCCTTTTTGGATTTTGTTAGATTTTGAGGGTCACAGGGTCCCTATTGAGTATCGTTATACTCACCCCTACACGGGTAATGCCCGCCCCTCATTGTTCTGGTTGCAGACGAAAGACAGCGCTGACTGAGGCAGGGAGTAGCAAGACTGGACGGTACCCGGAGGTGGAAAACTCGGTGTGACAGTTAACGGAGGAGATGGACGGACGAGAGTGCTGAAGAGTCCATCTGTACCTAACGTTCATGTAGGAACCCCATTGGACGACCTATTAGCTGATTTACTTTTCCTTAATTGTACTTGCTTTCAGTTGTACTTGTACATTCTTGTTGGGCTTGTATTTTCGGCCCTTTTTACATTCCAACACTTATTTTGTATATAGTTTTACATAGTGTTTTGCTTCCAGTTATGTACTCTGATTTGTTTTTTTACAGTTATAAAGGCAATTCATTGTCAGTTTAGGTATTCATTCCTTTGGTGCTAGTCGCCAGCCTCAGGCCTCTGGAAGGTGGGTTTGGGGTAGTCACGATATGGGCCCCGAGGGACGGGTCATGACAAGGCATTTATAAAAATTAAGGAAAAAATACCAATGGTATATTAACTGGACGATAGGAATGGTAAAATTACCATTAGTAATAGTAATATATCCAATAGAATGGTAACCCCACATATTAAATTATAATTAAAATTTAGATATCTTATGAAAGAAAATATAATATCTACATATAATTAGATAATTAAATAAATATTTTAAATATGACAAATTTAGTATTAGTATTTTTATGAAACTTAAATCATTATTTACAATTTTTTTATTAATATAATGGTTTAAAAAATATTTTTATAAAATTTATTCTGAAATTAAAAAAAAATTCGTATGATTATAAGAAACTTTTATTAGACCATAATTAATTTTCCAGAGGGTCACAAAATCAATTATATTTATCAATTGGGTGTTTTACATGTTTATTTTAAGTTATGCCAAATGGGGTTGTTTTATAAACCATGTAATGGGTTTATATAAATTATCTGAGTACTATGAATTATGTTTTTATGCATATGGGTATCTACATGGTGTTCAATTTGGGGTTTTAAGGGATTTTATGTGAAAAAGATAGTTATGTTTTGTGAAGTTGTTTTATTTAAATCCTAAAGGCTTTATTGTGTGGTGTAAGTGGTGAAAAACACGTGTAGCTACATTTGTGATTTTATTATGACCCAAACTAGTTTCTTTATGTGATAATATATTTTTTTATCCTAAGATGATCGTTTGAGAACAATGGGGGAATACAAAGTACCTAGGAGTTTAGATATGTACTAGTACACTAGTGATCTGGATGGGTTTTATCCCTAATTCCCTGAGAAAATGGATATCGAAAAAAAATAACAAAGATATGTTGATGATTATTGGGTACCACTAGGTTATGGTTATGTTCCCTACTTGTGGATCGTGCACGAGAATGTATTTTTCTATGGTAGCATTACACTGAGTTACGAGGTACATGGGGCCCGAGACAACCTAATTCCTAGGGGTGTTCTTGAGATTGGTGATCATTGAATCTTTTGTATTTATAATTGGTATATAGAAGTTCTTAATGGAAAATAATGTATCCTGCATGTTTTATTGGAATGTTCTCATTCATGTAAAATGCCCTTTTAATTATTTTTACATTTAAATGTTTCATTCTTTAGAAATTATTTCCACTCCTTCTTGCTTATCAAAATTGGCATGATTTTTTTCATGTGTTGCGTACTATATGGAATATCATGGTGATATATTATTTTTATTAGGCTCACACCATACGTACACCCCTCGGGTTTATATATACTTGGTTATTTTTGACATAGGTAAAAGAAAAGATTTGGGTGATGGTGGTTCAGGGTGTTATTTCTCATCCATGGTGTGATGTTGTGGAGACGTCTTGTGGGTGATGACCCCTTGTCATGTGGAGTTTATGTCGATGTTTTGATTCTATTTTTATGTGTATTTGGACTTCTTATTATATTTTTAAACTTCTGTATTCAGTTTTGGATTTTGAATAAACCTCGTTTGGTGTGAATTTTTCAGATTCGGTTTATGGATTGATTACGATGTTTTATTCTTCCAAATTTGGTTAAATCATTACCAAACCAAAATATATGATACCCAGGATCTTGTTCCAGCCCATGGGGATATGTAAATCCCATTGGAACTTTTCACAGGCCATGTTTGGTGCTGGTTTTGATGGCATTCAGATTCGGTTCGTGACATTATGTCATTAATGATTGTTGGATATGAATGTTTTCTACACATACAATCAGAATTTTGATGGTCCTAAATATTGTCTACCAAGACACTGAACCAAACCAAGTAATTTACAAAACACATTATGGTATGTATTCCTTTGGATACCAATTGTAAAAGAACCAACCCAGTTCCACTTGATAATTCACTAAATATGTTCCTCAACATGGTGAAGTATAACGAAGAATAAGAAATATGTATCATGATCGACCGAAAAAAGAAATCCCAACTAGTTATAATTCATAATAAATAGTAAATATCCATGAGGAATTCAAAATTTATCTAGAGATCCCAAATCATAAAGGTAAAACAAGAAATTACTAAACAAGTACTTGTGTGACCAATTGACTCCACCAAATCATCCCTCTATGATGATGATAATATTTGGAGAAGATTTAATGATACATAATACCCTTCCTATTATGTGAGTCTTATAAAAATATTTCTATTACATCCTAGATCCAAAATTAGGGATTAAGAACAAATACCAGCTGGGTACCAGCAAAGAATCTATACAAATTATAGTATTAGGAATCAATCAATTCAAGCTTTAGAAAAATAATGTATATAATTAATTTTTAAAATGTAAACCAATTTTATAAAATCGTCCATTAATTTCAATAAATAATTATCGTACTCACAAGTCCCAAATAGAATCTAGTGAGAAAGAAAATAGGTAAAAAAACATAGTAATATCATATGATTATCACATGAAAAAATTAACAGGAAATATACACAAAAGTGGTAAACCATGCATAAATGAAAAATAACACCATTTGGGTTCTAACATATCTGTATCAATATTACACATGAATAAAAATATCCAATCAACGCAAAATATTGACCCCACCAATATACCCCCTTTTTAAATTACATACATTAATGTTACATAAAACATCTCATCGAATTATAATCACAATGAGTGAGTATTCAATTCCAAATTCTCCTAAGGGTACTGAGGGAGATATATTTATAAATATCCATATAAAAATGATGATCACTATTAGTGAAAAATTTTCACATCAAATACTTTATTATTTTAATCAGGAAGACCTTTTTACAAATCAAATCCACCATTTAAATAATGTAATATATCCATTGGTTAGTGAAAATCTATTTTTATGAAAACCCCTTTCAAAACATGAATCTCATCCAACAAAAAACTATCAATCATTAAATCATCCATTTTCATTTAAAATCCTAAATGATATTACAATTACATGAAACTATTCATGAATTTTCCTCATGTATATAAAAAGCTACATGAATATTAGATTTAGCTTAGTCTCCATAGACAATGGAGACTAGAATCAAGAAGATCAAAAAATTAAAATACATAGAATGTGGAAAAACTAAAAAGGATAGATTTAGATTTCATCATTGTTAATAGAACATCTAAAAATGCATCACATTCAACTACCAAATCATGATCATAGAAGATAAACATGTAGGGGAGATCACATATTCCCAAAGGATGTCAACCCAAAACATTGGAGATCAAACATAACTAGAAACATGGTCAGGGGGAATGAAATACTCCCAATACATGAGGGGGATACGTAGGTTTTGGAGTAAATGATTTCAACATGAAACAAGAGGGGGTAATGTATGTGGTGAATAAAACCTATAGAGAATGGTGGATATATGGATTAAATATTAGTCTTACACCATAAATTTTTCATATCTAATGTATGCCGAAGGACACATTTCCTCATTTTAAATTATCTCGAGGGAAAATTTTACATCATAGTAATAGTTTTAATAGTGTAAACATATTTTAAAAACTAAAAAGATTTATGATATGAATCACTTCCATGGACTGTTCCTAGAATATATATAATGTCTTAATCATGATATTTATAGGGAAAATATCTATTGAAGGATGTACCAAATGTGAACCCTTATAAGATACTACTAGAAACATATAAACAATGAAAAATCATGTAACACATTTATACCTGGAATATGTTAGTGTAATAAACGTACATCACCAAACTATAGGTCATTATCCCTAAATATTTATCAATAACCTAGAAAGGAAAAAAATCCTCTAGATCAAAATTTGTAGCAAGAAATGAGTTAAGAAGAACCATAAAGAATGAAATAGGATGTTACAAATACTATAATACATAAATTCTCAATAAACCACAAGATGACAATTAATTATCATCATTTTATCACCTACTAACTAGTTATTTATGGTTTAAAATAATTTATAAAATAAAATATGAGGTTTTCCATGTAACTAATCCTTAGTATATAGACAATATTATATTTAATTTAATCATCCTATGAAAAAAACTATCATGGGGATTATAATGATATAAGGTGTTTCCTTAAACAAAATCTTTCACCAATAATTTTAATAAACCCCTCATTAAAGAAAACTCATCAGATACGCTAGGGTTGAACTCTCTCCAATGTATGTCTTATCTTACAATGAATTATATTAAATCCCCCATTCCATGAGAAAAATAATATAACACTAAAATTAGCATAAAAATTTCAAAAATATCAATCCTCTTATACTCTTTTAAATGGTTATTTGTAGTAAATCTATAGTCATCATTAAATATATTTGATTTATCTAAGGATACATCCTCAATATGAACCATAAAACTCTAGAGGATATATATGATCAAACCATACACCTCCAAATAAAAATTCATCATCCTTTAGTGATTTATTTTATTGAAAATAAGGCTATGATCATTTTATATAATAAACATTCGAAAATATTTTCAATGAAATAAATAGTAAATCATGGAAGGGTTGGAGAGATGAATAATGGGAAAAATTAAAAAATATATGAAGTTAAATAAATGATAAAAGAACTAATAATTGAAAAAATAATTGGAGATGGAAAATGATGTTTTACTAAAACATAATATAATTTGTTAAATTTAACGTGAAAACTAATGGAATTAGATGATGCAATGAAAATAAAAGAAAATTTGGTCTATTGAGTTGGGTGACAATTTATAAAAAATTATATTTAATATGAAAAATCTATTTTTTGCGATACAAAATTATTAATGGATGGTGTGCCAAAATAGAATATGCATAAAGACCTTGGTGACATAAAACTCTATATTTTTACTTTATATACACATCAAGCATCAAAGTCAACTGATAATAACATATAAATGATTCTATGGTAAAGTTGAGGAATCCTTTGGAATTGAACTTTTAATTAAATGAAAATTTATGAATTAAATATCAATGTAACATAAGAATTTCTAAATAAATGATTCCAAATTATTTGGTAAATATTATTGAATCATCATCATTATCTGAACATCATTTACCATATCATAAGATTAGTAGAAACAAAATAATGTAACTTATATAATATAAAAAAATAAGAGATACCTACTGATAATTAGGTCAATATTATTATGCCACTAGGATGGTTTATATTTTTTGAAATATCATGATGAGTGGATCTTGAAAACTACTAACAATTAAAATTATAAAATATAGTATAACTCATAATTTATTTTCAATGGTAATATTCCACCTATTGATAATTGATTAATGAATCTTGGTTATTTTTCAATGTATATGAATGATAAGATCTTCCAAAGATAAATCCATGTGAGTTAGTATAGTTAGATAAATTAATTTACATAGACTAATCCATGGAATCAAAATAAAATTAATGATAGATGGTTAAATGATAAGACATGTTAATGTTCAATTGATATAATTCTCAATTGATTGATCATTTCCCTGTATAATGTTTGTTGGAGAGCTTATTTAAATTATTTATTTGAATGGATAAAATAAGTATCACCACACATACAAGGGATATAGATGATATTACTTTAGTAATATAGTTATATCATATATTATGAAATTTCCCACTACACGCGAGCTTGATCATCCAATTCAATGATATATATATTTTCTCTAAAATTTCTTATATTTCACTTTATTTTTCCAATTAACGTATTTTCCTTATGGGATAGTAATTTAATAATAGAATGGGGATCCAATTTCAAATATTCACTCTATAACACCAACATTAGATCTATTGATCAACGAAGTCCTTAGATGATTGATCTTTAATATTATTGTTTGTAATAATAGTGTTTTTTATGAGAGAAATGAGATTGTTTTTTGTCCGTGATAAATTAGATCTATGTTATAAGGTATTATGTATTTCAAAGGAAACTAGAATAGCAAATTATCAGTGTTTTCATGATTGGGTTATAAGAACATCCTTATACATTGGGAAAATAGAATATATATTTTTGGGTATATAAACATGTTTTAATATAAAAATGGGATATTGGGGTTGGCTATCCTAATCCTCAAAAACTTCTCTTATTCCATTTTCATCGACATTTATTTTTAATTTCTCTATTCAAATACCATTGAAAGGTCTCTGAGATTATCATTCCTTTAAAATTAATTAAAGAGTAACTATGATAATAATGTAATCCTAGATTATTTTCTCACCATACACTATATTTTCTTTTAATAACTATAACATTTATTACATCAAATTATGTTAAACATTCTTCTTGATTAGATCACCTTGAATCAAAAAGTAGAAATTTAATAATTTGAAAATCCATTTACTAAGCACTCATTACATCTCAAATTAAAGTCCCCATTTTTATGAATATATACTTTTACACATTAATTTTTTTTGAAGAAAGAAGGATAAAATTAATGGAAAATATCAGCAGTCATACATAAGGAGAGCCAAGAAGGGAAATTGTCCAGCCAAAGTTGGTTGACATCGAAGGGGCCTGAGGGCGCCAGCTGATGGGATGGATTGTTTCATTCCCTATTGGTAAAGGATAAGGTGAAAAAAGAGAAGAGTTGGCATATTGAGCGGATTCTTCAGACGATAAGGCCAAAGGCCTGGAGTCTGGCGTCACCGTGGTTAATAACATTGATAACTGAAAGGTAGTCAGACTCGATGATGATATCATCCCATCCATGTTCCACAATGAGCATCATCCCTGCAAGTATGGCATCGGCCTCAGCAACTGCCGGTTCCTAGAAGGCATGATGTGGTTCATATTTTGCTGCAATGACCTTTCGTAGATGATTTCGGGCTAGGATGCCGAGAGAAACAGGCCCATCCTTGAGGAGAGAGGCATCCACGTTAAGCTTAAGACTCCCTTCCTTTGGGGGGGTTCAGTTAGTGGACCAGGAGGGGGAAACGCCTGGAAAAAATTGTCATTTGTGGTCCTTCCATCCCTCAATCCATGAAGTGGCTCACTCAATCCAAACCTCGGGAGGTTGAGGACTATGATGGAAAACCGAATCGTTACGCCAAATCCAAATGATCCAGGCCAAGGTGCAACGGGAGCCTGCATCAGACGATGAAAGATAGGAACACTAGCATATCAGAAGATCGGGGAGGTCAGAGGCAATGTCTCGTAAAGCATCCGAAGCCGAGACCCATTTATTCCAAATTTCCATGGCTCTCAGGCAGTGAATGATGGTGTGCCTGGGGGTTTCAAGAATATTCTGGCAAAAAGGGAAGGAGTCAGCACTGTCCATATGATGGTAAACAAGGAGGATCATGGTAGGGAGGGTGTCTGTGCACACCTACCACCAAAATTGGAGAATTTTTTGGGGAATGTTGAGCTTCCAAAGCACTTTACATGGTCCCTCATCATGGTCGAGAGAGTGAAAACCAAGAGCCAGTCTGTACCCGGAACTCACCATGTAGTCACCTGAACCATCATAGGCCCATGAAAGATGGTCAGGGCCTGCATTATGGAAGAAGGGGATGCTCAGAATGATTCTTTGGTCTCATTCATTAAATCATTCCTGGATCTTTTCCACACACCATCCTGGACCCTGGTCTGAAAAAATGCAGTTGACAGCGGCGTCCTCTAGACCTAGTTGGGCGAGGGATGTGGCCTGCAATCCATCCTTATAGACAAGCCAGGTATTGTTTCATATGTTGAAAAATGAGCCATTTCGAATCTTCTAGGCCACCCCTTTCTCTAGGAGAATTCAGGCCCCCAAATACTTCTCCATAGGAAGCTAGGATGGGGGCCATTTCCTCTATCTACATTATAGTTTTTTTTTATTTAAGAATTTTTTCATGATGATCTTAAATGGTGTGTTTTCTATTATTTTTAATTAATGGACTCTTGATGACACCTACCAAATCTAATTTATTTCCATTCCATGGGGTAATTATAATTTCAAGGCCTCATAAACAGATATTCCTCATTTATAGGATAAGCCAAATTTAGAATACTTTATTAAACCAACATCAATTGGTTTACCTATTCTATACCCTTTCTTCAAACACATGGATGCCAAGTATATGTGCCTCCATGTTTTTTTATCCCAAAAAAAATTTCATGTCCATCGCACATATATAAATTATGCTCCCATTTTTAATAAGGTCAAGATTCAGTTCCAAAATTAATGATCCAAACGAATGTTTTTTTCTTTTAATTTATATTTTTACCCTATTTTTCATGTGAATTCACAGCCTCTCAATCCCAATCCAGTGTCACACTTCGTTTAATAACAAGAATTCTTTAAAAATCACACATAAAACCTAACATTTGAGATGTAAAAATGATTAAAGAGAGAATATGTTAAAAAGTGAGGATATGTCTTTGGTTATGGAATACATTGAAAAGGATGGTTAATTTTTAAAAAAATTACAAAAAATTAGAAATAAAATTATATAATGGAATAAGGATAGTAGACTCTTGTTTTTTTACATAGATTTATATAGACTAAAAGTGTATTTTATTCCACTACTATGACCAATATACATATGTTGTCCACCAACCTGCCATCTGGTGGTGATGATATATGACCCATTTATGTATTTTCTTAACTAAAACCCAAAAAATGACTATAAGTATTGGTTTTACTAACACCCCTTCCTCCAAAATTCATCATTTAACTTTAAAAAAGTTTAAAAATACACCTCATTAAATCCATAAATATTAAATATGTTTTCCCCAAATTCAACATCAATTACAGAGAAAACTATTTATTGATTCGACAAACCAATAATGAATGGGTTCATCATAAAATACCATAATTACAGAATCTCATCATTAATAAGAAACCAAAAAAATAACAAAACCCCCATCACAATCTATAGAATATATTTCAACATATATTTCTCTATAATAATATATATATATATATATATATGGTTATAATACCCATTCACCACACATAGATAAACATTTATTTAATTGAAATATTCTACTATGATCTCAAAAAGAAGATCAATTTTTAAATGATATATTTTATACCAATACCACCATGTCATGATAATTCAAATTTAGAAATAACCAATTGAACCTCATATTGATAATCTTATTTTGGAATTACAATAATTATTTTAATGTAATTATAAATTTTTTATACTCAATACTATAATAATTATTACATAAAAAAATACATATGAATTCCTACCTAAGTCCAACATGATTCATTGATCAATACACTGAATTGAATTCCAATTCGACAATACCAACTCCATAACCGCTCCATGAGTACTCATATATTCATTAAACAAATATTTAATCTAAAACATCATTTAATTATATATTATATATGTTATTCAAGGAACTGAATCTACCCAAAAATTATATATGGATCATCAAATAAAATATATTAGTGAAACATAACAAAAATAATATAATATAAACCATTGAAATGATAATGAATCCCCAATCTTCAAATATTTGGCCTCTCTATAACTGTAAACCTATACATATTCACAACTCTATATATATAAGGATCATACAAACATATTTGATATCTCATGGATATCACTACTATTATAAATGGATTAAGGAAACACAATACTTACATAGTGTTCCCCACATCTTACTACTAAAAACAACAATGCAGTCAATGAAACCACTACCCATAAATAATCTATATATATGTTACCAATACACATACATTTCTAAATTACTCAGTGATATCATATTTTATTTTAAAAAAACATTAATTCTATCAGTTATATAATTTAATAATTAATTTTTATCTAATTTCTTACATTGATAACTAACACAAAACATCCAAATCATACGGCTTATGATTTCCTTAAATTCCATATTTTACCCTTATAATATATCAAAAAAAACTAAGGTTCAAACACTCAAAAATATAATGCTCCACAATATACAAATTCTGTTATCATTTTCTCGTAAGCATCAATTTTCTCATATTTTATCAATACGTGATCTATATTTATAACGAAACATAGTCATTTCATTTCATGTAACAAAAAGAAAACCTCACACTAGAATCTACAAAGTAAGGATTCAATATGATACCACTATCAAACATCACCAATAATCTTTCATTATAGTACACAAGTTCAACACATTCAAATTTCCACTTATAAACATTATTTTAATCTCATGACTCACACATATCTATCAATTTCAGACTCTTATTTTTCATGTAGAAAATATTAAAATTATTATAGATTTCATATTTTTGAGTAGTCAGGGAAAATTTTATAATTAAAAAAAAAATTCCAAATGGCCTAAAACATAGGAATTTCCACCAACATTGTTGATTATATCACCCAATTTTTTACACAATTATAGGTTATACCTCAATTATCACACAAGAAAAATGATTTTATAGTAGAATAATTTATTGGAAACAATTATTATTGTGAATATATTAAATTAAATTCATAACACAAAAATGGAAAATTGAACACTTTCTCAAATCAATTCATAAATAATTTCACTCCAACTATGATCATTCATCATAAATTACTATTGTATCTATAAATTTGAATAAGAAATTAGGGAAGTCAGAAATTTTCAAGACCCTTCCCAATGGTAACATTCCAGGACTCTCTATGCCAACCTCCAAAAGGGCACACTGTGGTGCCTATAATTATGTAGGCATATTACTAACATGAGAGGCCTTAGCCTAATTAACTATGTATGTGGAAAAATATCCAAACCCATAAAATTCTAATATGTGACGAAAATTTAAAAACCCATTTATGCGTATATCTAAATCCTATGACTAGAGTATGATAGGAAGTGGTGTATAGTATACCAGGACAAATATAAGCCCACCATAAATTGTTTGAAAATAAGTTCAACCTAAAACTAATATGTGGACTTCTATCAATACACCCAAGAAACACCCCTCAGTTTTCTTGGTCTCACTAATAATGTATATTATTGGTCCCTCTAGGACTCTCTCAAAGGTGGATCATCTACATAAGACATGAAACGTATAGGAAAAGAATATTCATTGGATAGTATAACAATAACTAGTATGACACCAGATACTATAATGCATATAAAAATAATACAATATTCTCTACATAGGTATGTGTCTACAATAATTATAATAATAATATCCACATATACTCAACAAATATACAGAATATCACTTGTATATTAACAACCATAATGCTGGCCTAGGATTCCTACCCAAATATTCCACATATCACTCATTTAGGAGAAAACACTCTACAAGTCAGATAACCATGAAGACATCTAAAGAGATATGATGTGCATATTCGGATCACACCCAATGTCATGTGGTATACAAAATACTCAATATAGATTAGCCTTATGTGAAAAGGATCATCAAACATATAGATATTTTCATGATGATACCAATAACTCTACCTAGGGAATAAAGATGAATTTATGATTTGACTCCATGCGTCTATGATAGATTCTAACAAATCTTTCTGAGAAGTCATTCTGAATATATCAATGCCCAATTTGAAAGTGAAAATTACATACTAACCCTTAGGGATTGATTATATAGAATGAATACTACTAAAACATATCCATGTTACAGAGGTAGAGGGGTCCATTATAGCTTTTATGTAGTAGATGGTGTGTGTTATGGTTACATTACATGTTCCATCGACCTCAGTTCCATCCCATGTAAATGGTTTAGGCCCATGTTAATTTAATTAGGGCATTAATTGATGTTTCTCACATACAAAATCCCATGATCTAGTACATAGATAATCCCATGTAACATTTTTCTAGGACATGTCTATGTGGGATTAGAAAGTGTACCATTATCATATACTCAATAATATGTTTTTGTAACCTCTGATGTACATGTCGATCGACCAGGGAGGGTCACATGCCATGTGATAGGGTAACACACAATGTTATCCATAAATTCCTCCCATAACCCTAGACACTACTAGGATAGAAGCACACCTCATATTTCTCCATGTCGTGCACTATGCAACAGGGAATTTCCTATATTTGTAGATCCGGTACACATTTTTTTTCATCTACTCCTCTATCCATTATTCTGATCACGATCCCCATAGGAAATAAGGGAATTAAACCTCAATGATTCATACCATTGTCAACTAGCATTTTTCATTATTTTATTTCAAGATATGATTTCCTATACACATCATCAATTGTTTCATACTAATAACATGAAGAACGATATCCATGAATCAAACTCTAATTCATTTTCTTAAAAATAATTGTCCCCATAATCGATCCAAGGAACATTTTTTCAAATAAATCCATTATACTAGGAAACAGGTGTAAAAATGATGATTTATCTATACCTCATAAAATCTCTAGTCAATTGATTTCCAATCAGGAATTCAAAATTTGGGAAAAGAAAAAACTAAAAACAATCATGAGGAATGAATCTTAGTCGATGATAATGTAGACATTGATCCATTTCTATTTGAATGAATAATTAAGAGATAAAAATTAATCACCTAGAAATATCTAATTCTTAAATAATCTAAACCATCACACAATATGCTTGTTAATGGGATCTATATGTTGGTTTATAAATCAATGTCTATAGTATAAATACAATAAATGGAAAAAAATCAATTCAATCAACAGCTGACCTCAATTTGAATCAATCAGTGATGAAGAATGAAGATCTGCTATGATCGTTTGTTGAATCCTTTAATTTTTCCTCACACCAGTCTCTGATATTCGATGTTTTCTTCATCCTCCATCATAATATCAAAAAAATGGATCCAATTCCTTTTATAAATTTGCAGGGTTATGTTTTTAACCATGCTAATTTCGAATAAGAGTGTATTTGTAGACGGAAATCGGTCACCTCATCAAAAAATATTTTATTTACTTAATTATTATATTCATTTTACACCCATTATGCATTTTCCACAAACTCCCCATGCCAAAAATTTTTTTGGTTGACCTAGGTTAAAACCCACGTTTTATACTTAATGAATCCATTATATTTCTGATCCGAGCATCCATTTATATGTTATCCCAATTTTTTAAGAATATTATACATGCTTGATATTTAATAGATTTAATATATTTAATACATTTAATCCAGACACACAAATCTCTTGAATCACACACCATCCCATCTCCTTGTCTCAAAAAAATCATACAATATCCAAAAATATTACATGGATATTATGAGCCATTAAAATAATGTTAAAATATAATTGAATCCCACTACATCTCTTTGGATTATAAAACCCACGTATTTAATGAGGGATTAATCCAAGATTAGGAATAGTGGAATAATTTTTAATATTGTAATGATCCCATATTGGGAGAAAAGATTCAATTGGTTATGGGTTTATTCAAAATGATCATTAAAGAAAATTTTGATGTAATACTGTAAATATTTTAATACTTTTTGGTTTATTATTTATCACCAAAAATTTTAAATCTATAAAATAGCGCACATATATATATATATATATTCTTCTTTGAAAAAACAACTAAAACACACCTCATCCTACACTAGTAAAAATACATGAAGTCCACCCATAAACACCACATTCAGTATCATTAAACATTGTGACAAAATAATAGAATTTAGGGCAGGAATCACTCAATTTTTACCCTATGACGAGATATATTAAAGAACAACTACCCAGATGGTTTTGCCTTATAATTGGACTTGGTCACATTATAATCAAGAGGTGGTGTGATATCCTATTACACCGTATCCTATCAACAAACTCAGGGATTCATGAGTCTTATATCCTTTCAATATAATTCTCAACAACCTAATAAATATACCATTTATCCCCCACATATCAAATAATCTCCCCATGTGGCATGATCTATGAAATAAATATCCAATAAACCCAGTGGATTTCCAAGGCTAAAAATGACCCCACAATAAAACATCACCAATAAATTATCAAATAATTATTTCATCTATACATGTCTTAGTCATCATAGTTTATATGATACTTCATTTCTTTTATATCATATAATACATGTAAAATGTTCTTTTATGTAATTGGGTAATGACTAATCTGTTTAATATATGAAACAAAATTAACTACCCTCTCAGTGTATATTCTAATTACTACACATATATCATACCCTAACACATAACAATGTTATTTTTATCTAAATTTGATACGGAAGTCCACATAAGATATCAAACCAATTGAGGGTCTCAATCCCAATATGGAATCATATGCTCAAACTAATACATCAATAGAAGTTTTGTTTGTTCTATCCTATACAAAAATAACCAAATGGATCCTTTGATTAACCAAAATCCGTTCAGAATATTCTATTATTTCAGTTCCTAAAAAACCAATAAATTCTCAAAAAATCACCATCTATTATCTCTCTCTATCTAGGCTATATATTCTACAACGAAATCCAATGATTTAAATAACTCACATCCCAAGTATACAATGATGGATTTAATTTTTAACCATGAAATAATGTCCCCTGAAACCCATAACTAATATGTAGATTTACTTTAACATACCAAATCTAAGGTACTTATTGTCAAAACAACAAGTGATTTCATCATAATCTACTTTCTTACAATTATATAACAACACTGAAATGAGAAAATGAGAAAATAAATTACAATATTTTTGATAAAAATCAAGAGACCAAAAATAGGTTATTCAAGATATTCCCTAACAAACTAATGTCTATGTTTTAATTAACGAAATAAATTTATAAAAAAATATACAATATGAGTTCTTTTACAAGAAACTTTTTCCAAAACAATATCATTTATTAAAAAATTTATTCTAACCACATGTCATTAAGAACATATTAGAAAATCTATATTCCAAGTATGAATTACGGATGAATTACACATACCACCTAAAAATTATAATACAATAATAAATTAATATTAATAATGTCATATATTAACCAAAAATAAAATGTAATTTTGAAAACCCAAAAAACCCAAACAATAGTGACATAGACTTTCCCTAGACTGGTGTTTGCAAAGCAATGTCCTAATGTATATCATAGGTTCCAACTAGTCACAACCCTTTATACTATACCACCAAATAAAAAAAATTGATAAATGTGGGGATCAGATACAATTTCTAATTTTCCTTCCCCTCATATTAGAGAGGATCAGTTTGGGATATACCTAAAACTGAGAGGGGGTTGAATTACTGTAGGGGACATTTAAAACCAATTTCAACTTGTATCCTTGTACCTCTTGACCTATTATAATATTGATTCTCTTATTATTTTTCCCCTATTGCAAGAAATAATAGAAAGAAGTTTAAATATGCACAGAATATTTTTAAAAGGTTAACCACTCAATAAGATTAGCTACGTCCTTTCCATGCATGGGGATGACCAGTTCATGAATTCTCCACTATAATGTGATATGCTGTTACAATGGAGTGTCTAGGAAAATAATCCTCTAGCCAATGCGAGTCCCTACACTTTAGAGGGGGGTGGGAAACAATCCTCATCACTGGACTAGTAATGATCTAGCCCAACTTGCAACATCTAGATGGTTCATTATACTACCTATGAAGACAATCTTATTCTTTATTCAAAAGGTAGGTTCTGCTCTTGATCTATTTCAGTGCTCTTAACTTGATTACTTGCAAACCAGTAGGAAAGCTATTCTTATTGTCTTCTTATTTTATTATTCACTATTTCAAAACATGATGCACTAAGACTTCTTCTTCTTCATTAGTGCAATAATAGAATGCACTAACACTTCTTCTTCATTCATTGAAAGAATCACATATACCAAAGTGATTATTCAGGCAATGAAGATCAGCTTATTTGGCATCATCAGAGTGACTTCTTCTCTTGTTCATAAATTCATGTGATAATGCATATGGCATATAGTGGAACTCTTTTATTTCCTCTTCTTCTTATATTCTCCTCTAATTGGTGCGGTTATTGTCTATGCAATGATATTGAAACCTTTCTCTCTCACACATGCACACACTTGTTTTGATTATTTATTTGATTTACTCCACATGTGCATGTGCATGAATGGAAACATACATTTGCCTTTTCTTCTTCTTCTTGTGTGAGAACCCTTAATGAATATGGTTATATAAACACACTCTCTTATGAAATTCACCACTTGAGATCTCCTTCATCTTCAAAACAATTCTTCACTTTCCTACCCAGAAGTTGGTAGGAACCCCTAGAGAAAAACAGCATGCACGCCCACTTTGACATGCGCGACCTATACGTGGGCACCTTATACATGTGTGCCTCTTCTACTTCCTTCCTACCCAAAATATGGAAGGAACCCCTGGAGAAAAACAGACTGCACACCCACTTGGATGTACGTGACCTATAACTGTGCGCCTTATACTTGAGCACCTCTTCTTCTTCTTTCCTACCCAAAAGCTAAGAGGAACCCCTGGAGAAAAGAAGCACGTGCACCCACATTGACCTACGTGACCAAGACCTGCGTGCTTAGAACCTGCACGCCTCTTCCTGCATGCTTCCCTTCAGACGTGCTGCCTTCGTGCAACCTGTCCGCCAACACCGGCGCTCCTCCAACCAGCGTGCCCCCAACCTACGGGCCTTCTAACAACTATCAACATGTGCGCCCACCTCTCTACCTACGCGCCCAGAGCTCAAAAATAATTCTCAAGTGTTGATCATTAAGAAATTATAAAGCTATTCATCTATTTATAGGCATTTTGATGACTGGCGTGACCTAGACATACGCGCCACAACCTGCGCTTCACCACCTACGTGCCACCACTTGCGCGCCCCCACCTGCGCAAAACATTCATCCCTTTTCCATATTTCTGAAATAAATAAATTTTTGAAATATGACTTGCGTGCCTCTACAGCACTTGCGTACTGCCACTTGTGTGCCGCCACTTGTACACCGCCACTTGCGCACGACCCAATGTACGTCGCCACCTACATGCCTCCATCTTGTCTTTGTCATTTTTTGGATATAATGATGTTGAAATGTGTTTTTTCAGAAAAACTTCTTTACTCCCTTTATCTTTCATACGTCTTTCACCATAAGTTTTCCAAACATGAGATGATTGTAAAATAAAAATCGACAAAGCATCGTCTGATTTTGTCCATTATTTTTTGAATATGAATTCCAAAGTACGTCTTCATCCTCACTTCAAATCCTCAATTTCTTTTGAAGTGTTAATTCCAAAGAACTCCACTCATATATCTTCATCCAAAAGTGGAGGCTTGATGCTTCTTCTAATACCCTCTTAGAATGTTAAGCCATTCCTAACTCTCTCTTCTTCTTCAACCATCATTCTCTACTTCATTCAAATCATATGATTCTTTTCTTCTGGTAAGCTCTTTCATGGTTCTCATGAAATCATGAAGCATTTCCTTGTCTTCTTTAAATCCACATTCTTCTTCAATCATCCTTAGATGGTTGATACTTCATCATTCTTCATTGTTGTAAACAATGTGTCACCTTTGACACAAGTTCTTTGAACTTAGTATCAGTTAAACAGTCGTGTGAAATAATCTTCTTTTTGAATTTCTCAAGTATGAAATCTAATGCTATGATTCCATAACAATTCTCCAAGGAAACTCACTTCAACCAATCTCTACTAACTTCTTAGTTCATCTTCATATCCTTCTTCATTTTGACGAGTATTGACAATTATTTACAAAAAATAAAATCTTCATACAAAAAGATGTCCCAAGAATCTCCCCTTGTATTTTGTTTTCAATACAACATAGTCTCCTCAAATGAACGAGTCAATGTCAAAATACGATACTTTTATATCCCCTTTACTTGTTTCTCTTACCCTTTCATTTCAAACATTCATTTCACTTTCTCTCCCCCTTATTGACAAGAAATACAATGTTCATGGTTGAGAGGTTATCGGTCCGTACTTAAGTAGTGTTCCATCAATCATTTCACTCTGAGTCTACTTGAGAAAATATCTATGTAGAAAACAAGAGAATTTGATTTAGACAACAAAGCTGTCCATTATCCATGGATTGTGATACCTCATGAGATGAGATCTCCTAAACTTGTCTTCAAGGGTTTTCCACTTTCATTCCAGGATAAAGATATTGAATTTGTTAGGAAATAATCAATCCTTAAATTCCTGCACTCACTTAAATAATAGGATCAAAAACATTTAGGAGCAATTAGTAGGATAAGTGGCCTTGGGGAACGTTCATTATTCTTACATCACTGATTAACCTAGTTACTCCACCTTTGTAAAAATATATTTATTTTGAGTAACCAAGGATGAGATATATTGAAACAACATACCTTTTTCAATGACTTGGTATTCGTACAATATTCAGAGTAATCGAATTTTATACCAACTGATGTTGATACTAATTAAGATAATGAATCTGACAACTTCTTCATGTGTCTCCCCCTCATGGGACCAATTCTCTTCACTGAATCCTAGGTGTTCCTCCTAATATCTGAATTAACCATAAATTGATTGTATGATAATAAAAAATACAATACACAAAGAATTAATGGAATAAGGTGGATCCTCTTTCTCAATCAATGTGAACAACAAGGTGGAGATGATCTTCTCAACCCAGATGCTCCATTTTTCACACTTTCACAACTAATCTTCACTGCTGAATGTGATTGTGTGGACTTCACTATTTCATCAATCTCTTTGTGTGTGAATATTATTTCTTCAAGGGATTTCAATGCTCTTGAATCTCCTAGTGAAACTTTCATCTTTTTGAGTAATTATTTTTGTGCTGGAATAAACTCAAAGAATTTTCTCACAATATGACCATCCTTGTTGCACCTCACACATAGAACTTCATTGTCTTCATTTAGAATATTTTTTTTTGTATTTATCACTAGCCTTAGCATGTTCATCTTCCATTTTCCTCATTCTGTACAATTCTTCTGGCCAGACCACCATTATATCGTTATGGATTGAGGCACTGTGATAGGATCTTCTACATGGATTCTCCTGAGTGGCTTCTTTCTTAGTTGTTATATTGGATGCACCAACCTTCACCTTTTTGGATCTAAAATCCAAATACTTCCCATCTTTACTTCCTGAAATCTTCTGGGGAGAATTTGTTTTCACATTATTCATCTTATTTATTTCCAAGGATGGTTCTTCATTCTTGCCCAGATTTTGGGGTCATATTTTCTTATATGAACATGCACAATTCATATGACCACCCTTATTGCATACATCACAGATGTTATTTAACATTCCAAATCTATTTGCAGTGTGTAGATGTTTCTGGATTTGTGTATATTGCTTCTTCTTCTCTATATTTCTCCCCCTTTAGATGGGCTTTCAATATGCTTTTACATTTAAGGGATTGTACCAACAATCTAGTGCACAATGCCCGAATCTATTACAGCACCAACATTGACCTACAAACCTTGACTTCCTGACATCTTCTTTATAAGGTTGTTGAAGCTTCTTCATGATATGTTGTGCTTTCTGTGGGGAGATATCATCCATACTCTTATTCCTATTCACCATATTCTTGGTGATAGTTATCTCCTCACTTTTGTTTATCCATACTTGTTTAGAATTTTTCTTCCAACCTGCACTTTTTGTAGAAACAATTTTAGAACCATGAGTATAAGTTGGTATTGATGGTACCTTTACTTTCTCATCTACTTGTGATAGATAAATGAGTGAAGAGATGATATTCTTATCACATGTTGGAGGTCTTTTGACAGTATAATCCTCCATTGAGCATTGAATGCTGGCAGCAACTGTTTCCTTCTTTTGTGGAGACTCTATATTTGTCTTCTCAAGATTGGTAAACTCAGCTTCCAATTCTAGGAATCTCATATTGAGGATGACTTCTTGGTCTTCAATAATAGTCATCCATTCTTCACAAGAATTCTTTAATATTTCAACATCAGATTCATGCATCTTCACTTTGTTTTGTAACAAAGAGTCAAGTTCATTGATCTTGTTCGAATCGTTTTCCAAATATAACTCTTTGACATCATTTCCTTTTTTAAGATCATTATCAAGTGGATGGATCTTCTCTTCTATAGTCTTATTGACTTCCCCCTTTTTCATCAACAACTTTTATCCAATTTGAAGAGCATACTTCAAATCCCCTCTCGGTTTCTTCAAAGGCTCCAACCTGTTTGGAGAGCTTTAAACATTCAAAAAAAATTCATTTAAAACTTTCTCCAACACATCAATTTCTTCTTCCAGCTGTTGATATTTTCCTGCAAACATTGAAATACTTCACTAACCAAGGATGAAATTTATTCAGGAATACTATGAAAAATCATTATTAATCTATCAACATATATTTCTTGAGATATTGTAGATTGATTATCACCTCTTGTGAAAGCATTTTCATCATGAGGATAATTTCAAAATTTACTAACACATACCTCTTGATCAGTTGATGTTGGAAGGTTGTCCAACTTTTTGGTGGGGACATGAGACACCTTCTCATTACATTACAAGTCCGGTGTGTCTTCAACGTCAGCCAAATATGGAGAACCAGATGATTCCTCTTCTTTAGATAAGAGGGAATTCTTCATCAATTTTCTCTTCACTTTATTTTTCTTGTTCATCATGGTCGTGGTAGATATTTCTCTCTGCTCAGAGATTAATGGATCTTTACAAACACTGATCTTCATTATTGACTCTGGAAAGTAGCTCAAGTTTTAAAAAGGGAATAACTTCACTATAGAGAAACCAACAGAGCTGAACATGTCCCTCTGATACTAGTGAGAGGACTAGTTTGGGAAATAAAAAACAATGAGAGGGGGGTGAATCAGTGTTGGGGAATTTTAAAACCAATTTCAACTTTTATCCATGTACCTCTTGAACTGTTAGGATCTTGATTCTCTTATTCTCCTTTCCCTGTCGCATGCAATAATAGAGAGTAGTAAAAATATGCACACGATATATTTACAAGGTTCACCACTCAATAAGAGTATCTACGTCTTTGTCAAGATTGGGGATGACTAGGGCATGGATTCTCCACTATAATGTGATATGTTGTTACAATGGAGTGTCTAAGAAAACAATACTCTAGCCAGTGTGAGTCTCTACACTTTAGAGGGGGTGTGAAACAATCCTCTTCCCTAGACTGGTGATGAACTATCCCAACATGCATCGTCAAGCTATTTCTATATACTACCTATGGAGACTGTCTTATTCCTTCTTCAAAAGGTAGGTTCTGCTCTTGATCTATTTCAGTTCTCTTCACTTGATTACCTGCAAAGCCGTAGGCAATCAATTCTTCTTGTCTTATTCTTTTCTTCTTCACTAGTGGAAAACTAGCTTCACTATGAATTCTTCTTATTCTTTAGTGAAATAACAGAATACACTAACACATCTTCTTCTTTCATAAAAAGAATCAAATATAACAATGTCAATATTCAGGCAATGAATATCGGCTTACTTGGCATCATTAGAGTGAGTTCTTCTCTTGTTCATAAATACATGTGATCATGAATATGGCATGTAGTTGAAATATTTTACTTCTTATTAATCTTCTCTTCTCCTCTTCTTGGTTCATTTATTGTTTATGCAATTATATTTCACCCTTTCTCTCTCAGACATTCACACACTTGTTATGATTCATTATTTGAGTTACTCCACGTGTGCATGTTCATGAATGGAATCATACATTCACAAATTCTTCTTCTTCTTGTGTGAGAACCCTTAATGAATATGGTTCTCTAAACACACTCTCTTATGCAATTCAGCACTTGTGATCTCCTTCTTCTTCAAAAAAATCCTTCACTTTCCTACCCAGAAGCTGGTAGAATCCCCTAGATCAAAACAGCATGTGCACCCACATTGATATGCACGACATATACTTGGGCGCCATATACATGTGCACCTCTTATTCTTCTCTTCTACCCAGAAGCTGGCAGGAACCCCTGGAGAAAAACAGCCTGCATGCAGACTTGGACCTGTACTACCTATACCTGCACGCCTTATACATGCACACCACTTCTGATTCTTTCCTACCCAGAAGCTGAGTGGAACCCCTGGAGAAAAGCAGCCAGAGCGCCCACTTTGACTTGTGCGACCAAGACCTGTGCACCTAGAACCTGTGCGCCTCTTCTTGGGCGCTGACCTTCAGATGTGCTTCCATCGTGCAGCCTGCACGCCAACACCTCCACGCCTCCAACATGAACGCCCCCAACCTGTGCGCCTTCTAACAACTATCAACCTGCATTGCCCAACTCTCTATCTACGCGCCCAGAGCTCAAAGATAATTATCAAGTGTTGATCCTTAAGAAATGAGGAGGATTGTCATTTATTTATCGAAATTTGGATGACTTGCGCAACCTAAACTTTCACGCCACAACCTGCGCACCACCACCTGTGCGCCACCACCTAAGCGCCACCACATGCACACCACTTTCTTTCCTTTGACATATTTATGAAATAATAATATTTTTTAAATATCACTTGTGCACCTCTGCAGCACTTGCGTGCTGCCACTTGCGTGGCACCACTTGTGCGACACCACCTACGTGCTGCCACCTACGCACCGCCTTCTATCCTTTGTCATTTTTTGGATTGTATGGTGTTGAATTGTGTTTTTTCAAAAACACTTATTTACTCTCTTTATCCTTTATATGTCTTGCACCACAAGTTCTCCAACAATGAGATGATAGTAAAATACAAATCGGCAAAGCATAATCTGATTTTGTTCATTCTTTTTGGAATATGAATTCCAACGTACTTCTTCGTCCTCAATTAAAATACTCAATTCCATTTAGAGTGTTAATTCCAAATAACTCCAATAATCTATATTAATCCAAAAGGGGGGGCTTGATGCTTCTTCAAATACCCTCTTAGAATGACAAGTCCTTCCAAACTCTATCTTCTTCTTCAACCATAATTCTCTACTTCATTCAAATAATATGATTCTTTTCTTCAAGTAAGCTCTTACATGATTCTCATGCAACCGTGAAGCATTGCATGGTCTTATTTAAATCCTATTTCTTCTTCAATCATCCTTATATGGATGATACTTCATCATTCATGATTATTGTAAATAGTGATCCACCATTGACACAAGTTCTTTGAACTTAGTATCAATTCAACAATCATCTGAGTTAATCTTCTTAGAGAATTGCTCGAGAATGGAACCAATGCAATGATTCCATAAAAATTCTCCATGAAACCTCACTTCATCCAATCTCTACTATCTTTATATTCCTTCTTCATCTACTTCTTCATTTTGATGAGTATTGACAACTGTTTCTAACAAATACAGTCTTCATACATAATGTTGTCCCAACAATATCCAAAATATTTACCATGTTTGGCCACTATAATATTATATATGCAAATTATCATATACAATAATTTATTCTATACATGTGAGGATTACAAACATAAAATGGGGGATCTAATCTCACACTATCACAACTATCCATTAATTTAAATAACAAGAAGCCTAAGCACACCCAAATATAATATAGAATTTTTGTTTGAATCCTACCCAAAAATCATATAAAATATGTTATCAAAAAATAAACCCATTTTATAAACATATTTTCTATCCATGTAACACACCAAAATTATAATATATTATTACTTTTAAAATGTTAAATAGTGTTTATATAATTCACCACACGAAACAAAAACAAATTGAAACCATGATATATTTAGATAAAATAAAAATATTTATCTATAACCATAAATAAACAATACATTGTGGTATAGGTAATGAGTAGGAATATTATATTAAATACATATATGCATATTTAAAATAAATGATACTTATAATCTTAATATAATTCAATTCATTTACCTAAATTGACTATTTGGATCATTTATTATTTTAAAAAGTATTTTTCTGAAAAATTTATTTTATATGATAAACATTTGTATTTTAATAAATATATGAATAATAAAAAATATGATTTATAATAATAATTTGTTAATGCATGTATAGTCGGAAAATGATAAGAAATAAATATAATAATAACGGATATTTGAAAATGTCATTTTGAAATCAAAAAATTTTTAACATATTTTTTTTGGTTTTATTAATACATTGAATATTAAATTTTTAAATTTCAAATAATTAAAAATGAAATAAATTCATTAATTCAACATATTAATGTTGACTTCGAATAATTTTTTTAAGATATTTTAAAAAGGGTGGGTTTTGGAAAAATAATTTAGTTTTCACAAAATATGTAATTTTTATGACATCACAATAATAAAATATTAACTAATGAATTTATAAATTCATTAAATTAATTATATAATATTTTTAGGAATTAAATAAATTATTTTCAAATGTCATTTAAACAAAGAAAAACTATTATTTTTATTAAATATCTAATTTAAATGATACTTTCATATAATAATAATTATTTTTTATTTTCATTGAAACAATTATTTTTCATTTGAGATTCATTTTTTGATTTCCTTATAAGTTTTGTGTCTTTTATTTTTTAATAATAAATTTGTTTATGTAATTAATATTTGTATGAAATATAATTTTACAACATATATTTATAAAACATAAAACATTTTATTATTCTAAAAAAATTATGTTATGAATTTTATTTTTTATAAAATTAATCATTAAAAACATTATAAATTTTTTTGACTATATTATTCATTAAATATATATTATTTGTTCATAATTTGGTATAAAAAATTGTTCAATCATTTTTTGTTTCATTAAAATCAGTTACTAAAATTATAAATTTCTTCCAAACATTAATTTATGGTAAGTAACTAAAAGTTAAAAAATCATCCCAAAAACACTCAATGTTGTCTCAAATAAGAGTTTTTTAGGTGACTTATGACCCACACTCATTTTAAACTCCACATATTTCCATTGTGTGGCCTCAGATATTTAAATATTAACCATTAATTATTTAAAATATAAAATTTACTTCCAAAATTCCCTTTATCTTCACTTAAAAAATGGTAACATCTTATCCACTTCAAGACACACAATTCCATATAATTTCATCTATTATATATTCCACTATTTTCCTCCTATAATCCTATTCCATTTTAAAAATATTCTTGTATCCATTATTTAGTATAAAGGCTTTATTTTAGAGGGTACATCAAGTACTCAACAAAAATGTTTTCTATTGCATAGTTTTTCTTCATAAATATATTATTTATAATATATTCTATCCATAATAAAAATATTATATTATAATAATTTATACAATAAAATTTTACTAACTAATTGAATAATGAATTCTTATTCATATACACCTATCTTTATGAAAAACAAAATTGTCATTTATAGATTGTGAAGACTAACACCTCCACAATGAAATGTTTTTTTGTTTTCCTTCAAAACATAATAATTATGGACATAAAGACAATGTTAAAGTATAAATATTATTTTTATGATGTAATTATGGGTTTTTAATATAAATTAGAAAATAAATTAATTATTTCACCAATATGTGACTATGGTCTATCGTGCTATTTAAAAGGATTGATCAATGAAGAAAATAATCTCATTTTTATATGAAATAATGTTATATAAATTATATTATTTATATAATTAATTTTTATTGTGAAATATCATAGTAATAAAAATTAATAAATGTTATTATTCTTCTCATATAATGGTATTAAATAAAGCCACAATTTAATCATTCATTAAATGAGGGTATTTTCATGTTTTTGTTGGTCTAACCACCTAATTTAATAATAATATAAATTTATATCATTAATTAGCATGGGACATAATTCATAAAATAATATGATATATATATTTAAAAAATGATTTTGTGGTTTGGGATATCTTTTATAAATATTTTAATTATTTAATTAAGAGAACTCCTTTTGATTGTCAATAATCACTAAAACATTGTTATTATTGATTTTCACTTCAACGATAAAGAATAAATATCTCAGTAATGGAATGTAGAATATTTTAATATTTTATAAGTACTTAGTACGAAAAAATTAAATGATATATTAAATATGAATTTTGAATGTGGAAAAAATGGATGTTACAATTATGAAACTAGTAGAAAAATTCATTAATATATACTCTCAATTTGAAAATTCAGAGGAGTTCATATAGATAATAAATATTTATGAAGAGTATGATTGAAAATAAATATGATTCTTTTTATGAAGTAAGTGACCAAGGTATAACTATTTTTTATTTTAAATCATGTTAAACAATATGCATTGATGTACGGAAAATATAAAGGGATTCATCTACAATATTTCTTCTTTGAGACAAGCATTCTATTATACACCCAAATTTATTTGTATGTTGTATGCACTAAATATTAATGATTTAATATCATGAAGTATAAATTGATACTGGTATTTTATGTTCATTTACAATCACCCTCAATCAAGTAATTTTGATTCAAGTATTTTTAATATACTATGGATTTTTGTCCTAAATTCCACTATTTGAGACATGTATTGCATTGTGTACATAATTACATTAACATGATTTATTTACATACAATTTGAGATATAATGTCATTAATTATCATTTAATCATATTATTTGAGGTAAAATTACTATCCCTCTCATTCAAGGATTTTTTATTTCATGGAATAAGATTCTGTATGTGTTTTCTATTTCATAATTGTGATTCATTGAGACCTAATATATTTCCACCAGGATTTATTTATTTGAGGTTTTAACACCTCAATGATATATTTTTATCATAACCATTTTATTTAGTGGGATATAATTATCAAATCATACCCCCATATTCATGTGGTTACCAATTCAGCTGGTTACCCAATACTAAGAGTTTTTTGTAATCAATTTTCATTTGTTGAGTTATTATCATTATTTGAACATATTTCATATTAGATTCATTAATAATTCCTTTCAATACTATTATATATAATTATCTCTTTTTTTTGGATAAATATTCCTATAACATAAACCGTTTCAAAAATTATTATCAATTCAGGGGATATGTACTTTTGAATCCATACATTTTCTTTCTCTTGATCGATTATGATCATTTTATTATAATATTGACATAAATGTACACTCATTTTTCTATATGGTATGATTTTTTTTACAACTCGTATTTGATGAAAATTTCCTAGAAAATATGATATTCCTTTTTAAATGGTGAACTATATTGGTGTACCAAAATATGTTGTTCATATATTGATGATTATTGGATTATTACATTGTATTGTTTTACCATCCACCATTTTTATCAGGATGAGCTATGATCATGTGAACAATTTTATTTTCATGGATAAATGTATTGAATTTATTGATGATTATTTTATAATAATATTGTTTCCATACGTATTGATATTATATATTATCCATTCTAATGATATCAATTTTTTTATTCAATAAAAGGTTCTATTGGGAATGGTATGAAATGAATTGTTGACTCTTATGGTTAATGTGTTTCACTAATTCAGGTGATAGGTGGGGTATGGAATTATATGGCCCTCGATGAATTAATTTGTCTCGAGAGACAAAACAATTTTGGGAATATTTTTATGCCTTTTCAATTCAGTAGGAGGTATAGAATGTGGTATCGATGAGAAGTAAATTTACATGGATTATGGCCTTTAAAACATGTGTTCGATGTATGAAATCAAGAATTCCCTCTGTACATGATCAATATTATTGACATTGATCTTCTTATAATTATTAAGGATATAGTATGATCCCAGTTTCAAGTTGATTATGTCTTAATGTTGTTTAAATAGTATGTCCATTAATTTTGTACCATCCGTATGTAATGATTTATTTAGTTTTATTTTTTCAATTTTTAGAATTTAAACTCATCCCAATCTAATATTTCCATTGGCTATGTTATAAAAGAAGTAGTATATGTGACAGTTTTATATGGATATGACATGTGTATGAATTTATGGGAGATTTTTATGACTTATTAACAGTTATATAGAATATTGGTTATAACATTTAAAATATAGTATCCTACATAATAAAGGCATGGTTTTTATTAGTTTATGATATTTCCTAATTATCTAAATATCAAAACCAAAAACCATATTTAATATATACGATATTAAATAATAGTTATTAATTTTCAATGTTTTTATCATCATATATAGGATTTTATAATTGGTATCAATATATGTATGTCAAGTATGTGTTTTTGAGCACTGGATAGTGGACTGTGGATCTAGGTTATTCACCTTTTCTATAAAAAGAATGGTTTTGATAACATGGGTGCTTGAGGTCTTTGTTTAGGATAATTTATGGATTTATATGTTATGTTTAATAATAATATAAAACTTACAGATTACCCTTTTTAAAATTATATTATTTAATATTATATAAATAATGAACATTTTTTTTATTAGGATTAGATAATTTTAGTGAAAATTATAGGAATAAGAACTTGTATTGGATTTCATCCTATTTGTTTTGGTAAAATAGAGATTATGAGGTTATCATTATAGTATATCCCAATATAGATAGTGGTGTAAGAGCCCAGATCTCCATTTTTTGTATGGATCGATATTTTTGGGTTTTTTCGAAAAAAAAGCTGAATTTTTTGAAATTTATTAAGTACAAGTCACATAATTTTGAGTACACACTGTGTACCAGGTTAACATGTGTAGCTATGTACTTGCCATGTAACGGCCGAGTACATGGCCGTGTGGGTTACCTAGGTGACCTCCTAAAGTGGGAGTCGGTTGAGACTAGTACAAGGAGTGTACATTAAATGAACACACTATGAAATTTTACTTTTAATTGATGAGCCAGAGTGGGGTCTTGTCTCATCTCAATAACACATTTCTCCTCCCTGTATCCCATAAAAGAGAGCGACATATGACAAGAAATCATTGAGATCGTCTTGTTCCTCCATCCGAGCTCTGAATAAAAAGTCTTTGGGTGCGTTGGATTCCCACTGGTGAGTTATATCATTCCCTAGAGCCTCTCTTCCGGATTTAACCTATCTCTTTAGTTATACAAGGTTGAACAGTTTTGACCATTTTATGGATCTATGATGTTCTAGATCGATTCAAGCCCATAAATTCAAGACTTTTCACCATACCACATCAATTTAGGTGGTTTTATTCCTTTAATAAACTATATTTGGATTATATATGCTTAATTTGGCCGAATACCCATGTTGGGATATTGTATATTTTGGATTTTTGATATGTTTAATACCGGTTATGGTTTGGTAGATTGATTAAGGGTTGTCTCTTATGTTTATGATTGTACACCCTTGTTTATGGGACAACCCATGGGTTTTTCCCTTTTTGAGTGTTTTTTTCTTGGTCCTAGGGTACCTATCAGGCGTGCCATGTTTCTTTTCCTTGAGTTGTTTTGGATGGTGTTTTTTTGTTATATGTGATGCATGTTTCTATGATTTTATTATGGTTGAGCTATGTAATAGTTTGGATTGTATTTAGAGCATTTGATAAATGTTGTTTTCATGATGATCTTATGTGGACCATTAGAGGCTTGGACTTGGAAAATTTTGGAGGTTTCCATGTATATTTACACAGGACTATGAGAACCTTGGTGTATATTTTAACACATGGTGTATTGGTCGTGAGAGATACCCGAAGGCCGTGTATATATTATTGATTCCATGTGGACCCAGGGGTATTGACCATGAGAGATTCCATGTTTTTCATTTCAAATTGATTAATGCTATATTAAAATAAAGGGGTTAGACTGTGGAATCCTTCCCAGAGGGTTGTTATGAATAATATTTTTAATTATTGTGGTGAGTCTGCCAAGACATATACCAATCCTAGACTCGGTCATAAATGGTTGTTTAGATAGTCTTTTGAGACATCTATTTGTTTTATTATATAGGGGGGATACAAATCATTTGATATATCCTAATGATACTTTACTCAAAGGTTTCAATAATTAATAAATGAAAATTAATATAATTTAAAACTATAGGATTGTTTACTTTTTAGTACTTCCAAGTTTTTTTCTTCATTTCTACATATTTTCTACTATATAATTCACACACTGATAGGCATAGATATTATGGTGGATTCCTACATATATTTATCTTCCACCATTTATGGGTCATAATTTTGGATCCAAAAAGACTATATGGTTACAGGTAATGATAAGGAAAAGCACCCTTCTTAATCAGGTACTTGATCATTGTAGGAGCTGGAGAGCATGGGACGAAGAAGAGGATTTCGATGCTACTGGAGTTTACATGTTTTATTTTTTACTTTTATTAGTATTGTATTTAAATCATTGTGACTTGTTTGGATTATTTCCTAGACATATGTGACATGAAACACTTATGTATATGCTCCAACTGTTTTTTACTATCATTCGTCAACTGTTTAATTTTGTTGCATGGTGTTACTGCTTTTGATATTATTTACTATTTTTCTCCACTGCATTACTCTTACAATGAGGCCATAGTTTCCACAATGTCTTACCATGGCCCTAGAAAATATTTGTAATCCTTTATCATTTTGAGAAATGCACTTGAGGTTATTTGACCAACCGAGTTCAGGTCACCTTTGGGCGGCACTATGAAATGGTACGTTACAAAGTGGTATCAGTGGAATTATTATCTTCTTTGTCTAACTATTTGGATTCTATAGACAGAGATATAATGGAATGGTTATTCAGTAATAAGTAGTTTCTAGGATTAGCTAACATGTGTATAGGTAAAAGCCATGTTACCTCGAATATTTCAATTTTCTGGTTTGGCAATTATTATAGTTTATTTTATTTCATCTTTGGGCGACACACTAATTTTGTGTTGTTATCATTGTTATTATTGAGGTTCTATTTCTTTTCCAACCCAATGATATGACTGTATTCTTTCTCATACTTCATATAGTCATTTTATTGAGATCACATGACATGCATTATTGTAATGCTATTTAGGGTGCATTACAGATAACACGGTGTTGTGATAGATTTTGTGCTAGATATATTTTTTGTTTTGATAGAATACTTGATATTTTTTAAGGTTTTAGAATAAGTAAATTTCATTTGGATGGATCCCAAACATTTTTCTCGGAGGTGTTATTGGCCCTCTTGTATCAGAATATGGTGGATCAATTTTGAACTTTTGTTGAATTTTTTCAAGATATAATTTGAATAAAGATGAAAAACATTGATTCACTTGAGTATGGGCTCTCACGGGTCAGAATTTGTCAGTCCTTGGACAAAAGTATTAATTTGTAAGGGTTATAGAGGTGTTTCAGAGGTCTACTACCATGAGACCCAAAAAAACATGTTGTGTGGTGTTGCGAATACACACCATGTTTTCTTATGTTCAGGAAGAATAAACTTTTAATAAGTACATTCCACATACTGGGAGTACACGTCGTATTGTGTTTGAGTATGTGACGAAATATGTGAGAAGAGACCCGAAGTTGGGAACATTTGGTATGACACATTGTGTCTAGATCATACATGATGTGTGTAGAGAACCATGTATCCATCCATGTGACCAATGACACGTGTGGATAAATCATATGGTGTACATGTTGTGTCCCATTCATGCCGGCCGTGTAGAGTTGACTGTGTCTTCGACTGTGTGAAAAACGAAATGGGTTGTTAGAACATAACTAGTACATTCCATGTCAAGGGTGAACACATCTTGTAGTGTTATGCTGGAAAACCCCATGTGGTTTAGAAATGTTTGAGTACTTGGTAAGGTTAGGAAATTCAATTACATGACGTGTCTTAGGAGAAACATTCCATGTGTATGGGTGTTACATGACAATGTTGGGTAGAGTTATACACCCTTGTATGGTATAAAGGGAACACATCATCTTGAGGTTATAAATTATGTGTAACCCTATTGTATAAAAATTTAAATGCCTTCATCTCCTTTCCCTTTCTTGTACTTATAATTTTTAGTCCTAGATAATCTTAAATGGAGTTGAGCGCTTGACCATGAAGAGTCATGCAACCGAGACGTCCTCCTGTTGTTCTCCAGGAGCAGGGTGATGACTAGACACTAGAAAGAATATATCAGGTACATCCAACAGATCATTATATCATGACCTTCATAGGACCATCTGTTACTCAAGACACAAGTGTTGATGCACAGTTTGAGAAGGCTTTTAGGGATGTTACAGACCCTTCATGGACAACGACATTCTGCCCTATTTAGGATAGAGTTTACATGGGTGTTCCAACAGTAGAATCCTTGCACATTTTCTTGGGGATGGAGGACCTCAGGTGTCATAGTCATGGTTGGAGGCAATGTTTTCTATGATTTATCATCTGGAGATGGCTACTAAGAGGATGTTAAAGCTCATGACGAACATGTTACGTGATTCCTCCAAGAGATGGGGTAATTTTATCTCAATGGGGGACACCATCAGGATATGGCTTGGGAAGAGCTCCAGATGGCCTTCTATGATTACTTCTATCCTAAGACATTCAGGGCCGACTGAGCCTATGAGTTCCTGAATTTGTAGCATGGTGCTCTGTAATTGATGATGTACACTTCTCATTTCATAAATCAACAGTGATTCGCACCTAATTTGGGAGGATATGATTTATCACATTATAGGTGGTTTGAGGATGGACACACATATGAAATCAGATCACTAGTGAATGTATTCATCCTGACTTTAGTGATGACTATATTGAACTAGGCACTAATTACTGAGAACAATATGAGAGAGTTGGGAGCTATGAGTGAGGGCGGTTCAACATCTAGGGCCAGTACCCTTTTGTATAATAGTTGGAAGCATTACAGGGAGCGTTTTCATGGTGATCCCAGTTTCAAGGATGTATCAACAGGTATCCAGGTGAGGTGTTACCAGTGCGTGAAGAGTGGGAATATGAGACCTCTATGTCTGAGTGTCCTAGTTGAGTGCTGATCTTGTGTCATGATGGGTCATCTTCATCATTTTTTCGGTTTCTTATCACTATCATCTAGTGAGGGAGGATCATTTATGACTCAATTTTAATGATTAGGTCCCCCAGTTTCTCCTCAATTAGGGAACTATAGATCATTATGCCGTTCAAGATGAGGTAGAGGTCTTGGCCATGGTAGCCAGTCGGCAGTCATTCAGTGATAACATGGTGGGTCATCTTAGGGTAGTCAGATAGGTTCATAGGGCCAGGGTATAGTTAAGAATTCTACGGTGGAGTAGACCTAGCTAGACTAGGATCCCATCCCCTCTACGGTTATAGGCCCGATTCTAGTTTTCTCAATTTTATATTCATTTTTTATTGATACATGGGATTCCCATAGTTTCACATCTTTTGGTATTTTTGAGAGTCTTCAGATATTTATCATTACATCTGAGGATGTTATGATGCTAGACACTCTATTAGGGATTAGGATGACTAGTTTACAAAAGTTTAATGAATTCCCAATTGAGTATGGTGTTTGTCACTTATTATGGGACCTATATATTGTAGATATTCTAGGCTTTGATGTCATTCTTGGAATCGAATGGTCAATACCCTTCCAGGCCTTTGTTGACTAAGATCGTCGTAGGGTCAGTTTCTTGTCACCAAAGGGTGGGTTTTTTTACACAATGGAAAATGGGATGTTCTGGGGAGCGGAGATAGATGTGAGGATCAAGGGGTGGATGAAATTAAAAACCAGATTGCTAGTTTATATCTGGATGACTAGGGGATGTCACATATGGACCTTACTATAGTTGTGAATCATTTCATATAAGTCCTTCTAGAAAGAGTTTCAGGATAACCTTCATAGTGACAGTTATATTTCTCTATTATTCTTCTTCCAGGATTGGTACAGGTGTCTATTTCCCTATATTGGATGTCTAAAATAGAGTGAAAAAAGCTCAAGAGGCATTTGGAGGAGTTGCAGGAAAAGGGTTTCACAAGACCCAGTACTTCTTTCTAGAGTTGTCGGTCCTTTTCCTGAATAATTTACATGGTAACCTCAAACATTGTGTGGACTATTGGAAGTTGAACCAGTTTATGTTCAAGAACCGATATCCCTTACAGAGGATTGATGGGCTCTTTGATCAACTTTGAGGAGATCATGTGTTCTCAATGATTGATTTGAGACTCGGTTATCATCAGTTTCATGTTAGACCATTATATACACCTCTTATAGTCTTTCGGAGTAGGTATGTCTATAAAAATATAATGTTATGCCATTTGGTCTCCCAAAAGTGCCAAAAGTTTTCATGGAACTGATGAACCGAGTCTTACATACATACATGGAATATTTTTTGGTAGTCTTCAAGGACTATATATTGGTGTACTCTCACACTTGACAAGACCATGCCACCCATCGTAGGATGATATTGATTTCATTGAGAGAGTATTATTTATATGATAAACTCTCAAAATTCCACTTTTGGATGGACTAGACTCAGTTCATAAGTCATGTTATCTCAGAGATTAGAGTATCAGTAGACCTAGAGAAAATGAGACCTGTAGTTTCCTAGGAGAATAAAATGTACATGTTTGAGGTAAAAAGTTTTCTAGGGATATTTGGTTACTATAGAAACTATATATAAGACTTTTCACACTTATAAGCACCATTTATGGGTCTGATTATGTTGGGTGAAAAGTACTTGTTGATATATTCTTGTGATTTAGCCTTTGAGAAGAAAAAAATGTATATTGACTTTAGTACCAACACAGGTTTTTCTAGAGCTGGAAATTTGTTACACTGTATAATGCAATGCATCAGGTAACGAGCTAGGAGTATTGATTTTTCATGCGGAAGGAGTCATTGCATATAGGTCTTGACATTTGAGGCCACGTGAGTGGAACTACCTGACACATGATCTTGAGTTAGGTGTATTTGTTCATTCTTTATGGTATTGGATACATTATCATTTTTGGACCATTTTGAGTTATTCACAAACCACTAATGATTCAAGTATATCTTTACTCAGTTTGATATGAATTTGAGATAGAGAATGTGGGCATAATACCTTCAGTCTTTTTTACATTGAGATTCCATACACGCATGGGAAAGGCAATGCAGTGGCTGATTCGTTGAGCATGGGGACTCGTATATAGGTAGTTCAAGGGGCTAGTAGTGAGTGTTAGCCTATAGAACTATTCTATAAGTTTCTTTTGGAGGTTCATGATAGACAGGGGAAGACGTTTCATTATTCTATAGTTGTTACCTCTACTCTACTAGATCATGTGTGAATGAGAATGTTATCAGATTCTGAAGTCATAGTCCTTTGGGAGATTATGTCAGGATATGACCATACTTCTGGGTAGACAGTAGATGAGGATGATGTTATTCATTTTCAATGGTGTGTATGGGTGTCATCAGAAATACGAGGTGATCTTTTTTTAGATTTTAAATCCTTAGTTTGGGCAGTTCATCCTGGAGTCACCAAGATGTATCAAGATCTACACTATCGGTGTTGGTGACTAGGTAAGAATTGGGATGTTTCTAGTTTTGTTATGTGATTTTCCACCCATCAGCAGATGAAGGTGGAGCATCATCAACATACAGGTCTTTTATAGTAGATACCCTTTCTCGAGTGGTATTGGAATGATTTTACAATGGATTTCTGGATGGGTTAACCGAGGTCACCTCAAAGGAATTATAGAGTATGGGTTGTTGTTGATGGACTCAAGAAGCATTCACATTTCATTCCAGTTATAGAAAATTTCACTACTAAAGAGCATGGACAGTTGTACATTTGATATATTATACATTTTCATGGGGTTATACACCATATCGTTCTAGATAGGGACTCATGTTTTACGTGTTGGGTCTGGTAGGGACTATAGTGGGCTTTGGGTATGTTGTTACTTCTGAGTACAGCTTACCATCCCCAAATAGATGGCCAGTCCTAGTGCATGATTCAGGTTTTGGAGGACATGCTATGAGCATTCATCCTTGATTTTGGGGGTTCATAGAAAACACATATACCCTTTGTGGAGTTTTCCTAAAATAATAGTTTTCAGGGGACAATTCAGATGGATCCTTCTACGACTTTATACTGTTGGTCATACCGATCACCACTATATTGGCTGGAGGTAGGAAAGGTAGCTATGTTGGGACCTCGTCTTGTTCAGGAGACAACTATAAAGGTGTATTCGATTCCGAAGGGGTTAGTTATAGCACCGTCTTGGATACAATCTTACGTTGATCGATAGTGATTACCTCTGGGGTTTGAGGTTAGGGTTCATGTTTTATTATGTGTCACACTGAGGTTGGGACACATGATGATTAAGAGATAGTTAAATATTTTACCGAGATATGTTAGTCTGTTTAATATCTTGGATATAGTATGTCTCGTGTCCAATAGGATGCAGTTACCTCAGAGGTACTGGGCTATGAATGACGTCATTCATGTTTCTCAAATATGAAATGTCTTTTTATACTCGTCTCACATCTTACATCCAGAGGAGGATGATTTTGAGGTGGATGCATCTTTTGAGATGCAATCTATTTTGATTGTGGATCACAACACGAAGGTTCTCCATGGCCAGTCTGATCCTCTGGTAAAGGTGCTATGACATCACAGGCGAGTACTGGACGATACATGGGAGAGGGAGGCCGATGTACTATCATAATGGACAGAGTGGTTTGAAGTTTCTACATCGTATCCATTGGAAGAGATATTCTAATAAGAATTTCATTAAGAAGGGAAGTTTTTAAGAACCTAGATCTCTATTTTAATTGTGGATCTTTATCTAGGGTTGTTTTTTAGAAGAACAGATGAATTTTTTGAAAATTTCTTTGTACACATCATATACATTTGAGTACACACCATGTATCCGGTAACCGAAGATATCCATGTTATTTTCATGTAACGGCCGAGTACATGGTCGTGTGGGTGACCTGGATGACTGCCTAATATGGGAGCCGATTGAGTCTAGTACACAACGTATAAATTTAATGAACACATAGATTACTTTTCTTTTTAATGGATGAATCAGAGCGGGGTCATGTCTCATATCCAAATCTCCTTTCTTCTCCCTGTGTGTAATATACGAGAGCGACGTATGGATGACAATCTTTGAGATCCTTCCATTATTCCATAAGAACTCCAATTGAGAGAATATAAAGAAAAATTTATTCCCACCATTAAGTAATCAATTTCCCTAAATTCTCTATTCATGATATCTCATCTCTCTTGATTTATTCATGGTTGAATAATTTTAACCTTTTTGTAGATATATGATGTTCTAGGATGATTCAAGGGTCGATGTTTGAGATTTTTCGTTGTATTAAATTAAAGTAGGTTGTTTTTTCCATTATTATATTTTATTTATAATGTATATTATTTATATATCCATATACCCATGTTGGGGTATTGAATATTTTGGATTTCGACCCTGTTTAATACCATCTATGGTTTGGACGTTTGATTAATGGTTGTTACCTATGTATAATATTGTACATACTTGTTTATCGGACACCGCATGGGTGAGTTCACTTGTTTCACTATTATAGGCCTTTGGTCCTAGGTTTCCTGTAACATCCCAAGATTTCATAGTATGTGATATCTTCAAAGTAATTCAATAAAATGCACTTCACGTAACACTATGTTCAAGCGCACCATGAATTACGAAACTAGACTTTCAAAAGCAATAATGAATATTATTAAATGAATATTGTACTTTATATAATACTTATAATTTTATAATCCATATTATGAGTTTCATAGACATAATTTAAGAAAAAATACATTTTTTCAGATAAAATAAGTAATTTTTAAAAAATGAAATTTTACCTCCTTTTAATGGAGATCCTTTTTTAGTCCAATATTTGAAACAGTTACATAATTAATTTGACAAAATAAACTTCTTCTTTAGAAACAGGAAATAATATTTTAGTTTCAATAAATTCTTAGTGTTTTCTAATAACATTCATATTTGGGTGAATACTAAAAAATAATATATTTTAAATGAAAACATCTTTTTAAATCAAAATAATTTATAGTGTTGATTTATATATTTTAATGGTTTGGAAGTATAATTAGATTTTATTTTTACCATTTAATCCAATTATGGTCATTTTATGTACGTTGACTTTGAAATTGGACATAAACAACTATCAATCATTTGATAATTATTATTTCTTGAAAATAAGCTTTTTTGTTTTAACAACAATAATTTTTTTTAAATTAATAAATGCATATTATATGTTTTAAATTTGGTAATATATACTTTATTTTGGAATTCAGAATATCAATATTATCTTAGGTTGAAATTTTGGTATTTTTCTGAAAACATTCAATTTTTGATGAATACTGAAAACACTAAGTTATAGTTTAAAACTGAATTTTTATTTAAAAAAAAAATTATTTTATTTAAATTTATTTTAGGTCAAAATAGATACACAATACATATATTTTTTCAAGGTAACTCATTGAAGTTATTTTGTAATATTATTAGATATATAAAATTTTATTTAACTTCTCACCGTCTTTTACCCACCTCCTGGGAGCATTTGCAAATTACAGAAAACATAATTTTACCACTACTGTGAGTCAAATTTTAAAAATCCAAGAGACACAGTTAATATCAAGGAGTAAAATTTTGTCCTATAAGATGAAAATAATTTTTTGGTGATTAGTAACTTTTTACTTTTATTTACCAATGTAAAAAGTAAATAGGTTAATTAAGGGTAAATATTATATTATTATCACACTAAAACATTTCCTAATTCTACAGGTTAAGTATAATTTGTCCAAAAACAACCTTAGGAATAAAATATGATCCTTAAGGTCCACTTGTATTGGATTAAGACATTTATTATTATTTAATTCATTGAATAGCTTAATGTGTTAAATTTAATGATTAATAACTAAAACATTGTTAATATAAGGTTACAGAAAAAAAGTCACCGATAAATTTTCATTAGAATGATAAAAATATTTCCTACATAATAATATTTTATTTATATTTTTCATATATTAAATAATTTAATTTATTTATAACACAATGATAATGCAGTAATTACTGTATTAATGAATGATTAAAATAATTGAATTTATAAATATACAAATAAACGTAATTTGAGGCTTTTTATGAATTCCAATAATTTTCTAAGTTAATAAGACATATTAGGGTTGGATATATGAATTATTTTCAATTTAATAATTTTGTAATGAATATAGGAAAAACAAAATACCAAATAGTGTCAAAATTGACATAAAATATTTTTTTTTAAAATATATTATATTATTAATTGATATTCTATCCCTAAAAATATAATAACCTACCAAAAGGAATAAATAATAATAAGTGTATCATTAATGGACCACATTGGGTTCTCTTGGATGTATATTGTATGTTTATTAACTATATAATATAAAAGAACAAAGATAGATGGTAAATGTCAAACTATTTAACTAAGAGTTAAATCTAAACGATAAAGTTAATATGGTGACCCAAACCTGTCTAAAACCTATTGGTTGGGTGGTTTTTGACCAATCCCACCTTATAATTTATATAATTTATATTGGATCCATTAGAAACCGAAAATTATTTTATTATAAAATAATATTTCAAACTTTTTCTAAAGTGCCCCTCACCCATCTTATAAAAGGGCACATTTTGTTCTCTAAAATTCACACCTCCAAAGCCATTTGACTCAGCCAAAACCTGTGAAAATATCCTTCCAAAATTCCTCCCTTCATCCTGGATGCCTTATTTTGGTCATAAAGCCATCCTATAGAGCCCTTTTGATCAAATCAAAATGATAAACCTGATGAAGAGGTAATGATTTCACCACCCTCTTTCAAGTTATTTTATTCTTCCACTTACTCATTCTTTGTTATTTCAACACCAAAATAATAAATACAGTTCCTTATATATACTATAATGTTATTATAAATATGGCACATTGATATTCATTATTCTATCCATCCTATGAATGATTATGTCAGCATGCGTGCGTGTGTACGACATACCGTCTCCATGTCGTGGTGTAATTTGTTATTCAACAATATGTTATTTGGATGGATATAATGATGATTAATATGTATAGAAATAATGAAAATAAAATTTTAATGTCTCATTAAAATTAATATAACATCCATTTCGACACCATTAAGGAAATGATATTGTTTCTCATGCGTATGTACAGATTACTGTCCCCACGATGCGATGAGATTCATTTCCATGATCACCATTCATCGACGATTATAATGATATATATTAATAATAAGTTTTTAATATATAATATAATAATGCTACTATATATATATATATGTATTTATTTTCTTACATATATTTTATTCACTTACTTCCGTTCAATACGATATGAAAATCGAAACACCGTTTATTCGTAAGTACGACCTACCATCTCCATAAACAGTGTTTTATATTTCATATATATATATGTTATAAATAATTATATTCTAAATATATATATGATATATGAATAAATAATTGTATTTTGGTAGTATTTAAATCATGATCTAAATGATAAGGTCAGGAATAACAAGTTAAAATACGTACGATAAAGAAAATTATTATAACCTGAAATTTTCATTTAACATGATAATAATTATTAAATGGGTAGTATAAAGAAATAAATAAATCATGTATGATATAATATATATTAATACAGTTTTTGTATAATCTAATAACATACAATGGTGATTATATAAGTGTTTAAATGTACCCCCAACCAAAGGAAAGTGCAGGGTAAGGGGTTTTCACTTCACTTTTATTCCCGTGAGATTCATGCTATATTATCCACCACTACATATTGTGTGGTTTATGTACTACCCAATATTGTATTTTTTTTAATAAAATATAATTTATGGTTATTCAAATCATCATTTAATGACCATTATTTCATAAATTTTATGTTTCATAATTTAACAAATCGTTAAGGGGATTTCAAATTTCAATTTCCACTCATTTAGTTTTACGCAATATTCGTTGATTACTTTACCTCAAGAATTTTTGTGGAATCACTATTTATTTACATATGTAGTAATTTCTACTCCCCTTTGAATGGATATACTTTTTATACACATAATCACTCCATTGATAAATTCTCAAGTCATCGATATAAACCTGATAATATTAATTTTAACTCAATTTCTATTCATTGAGTTAGACATCCAAGTCATTGGTGTTTCCTTTAGAAGAATATGTGTGAATGTCCTCTGATTGATTTACACTGAATATCCAATCATATTGACTATATTTATATTTTTCAAACATAATTATTTCATTGATTTATCCTTAATCTAAGGATATGGTCTTTATAAAATAAGTCATCACATCTTACATTCCAATGAGACTTTTTTGTTGTTATGTGCAAATCCACTTTTATTTGGTGTATATACTATACTTTGACAAAGTATATCATGAATATATTTATTCTCATGATATTATAATGTTTTGATTACCACAATTATATTTATTCAAGCATCTCTCATTTAGTTATGAAATCAGACTAAAATATCATTTTAAATTTATTAAAAAATTATTCTTTAAAATCATTATCATTATGTCCATGTTTTAAAAATGGTTTGAAGGATTTATTTATATAGACATTAATGTTATAAAATTAAAATTACTTATAAAATTTTCAACGTGTTATGGGACAATTTAATTCAAAAATATATTTTAAACATCCATTTGATAAATACTGAGACTTTTAAATGTTTTAAAGAAAATGGGGGATAATTCTATCAAATAGTTTTGATAATTAAATTCATCTATGTGAATATACTTAATTATTCTTGATAGAGGTTGATTTATTATAATACAATCTTCTATACTGAATTTAATGATTTATGTTTGACTGTGGTTGTGTTATTTTTATACCAATAATGGTTTATTGATAATGTATCGACATTTCGTATGGTAGTTTTAATTTGTTTTTTTAGGTTAGGTTTAAACCTTTTCATATGAGAACTACATTGGACTTCGTGAGTGATGGGTGGATCCTGCTATAACTCCTCGATGCATCGATAAGTCTAATTAGAAAAACTAGTGTTTTGGAACAATGCCTTGACAAAATCTTATTTGTAGTCTTGGCACAAGGCCTTGACTATGTGGTTATGAATGTCTAGCATTATGTCTTCCACCATTATGAAACTGGCTATTGATATTTAATTTGATTATTAGACTATTAGAATATCCATTTGAGTAGGTAAATGGATTTATTTATATTTATAAATTCCATATTATCATGATGTTTATGTAGAAAAGGATTTTGTTTGAGTTCTATACATTTCCTTAAATGTTTATGCATATTTATGAACGTTTAAACTATATTTTTATCCTTGCTGAGCATCTGAGCTCACCCATTTTTATGTTTTATTTTTCTTAGGATGCAGTGAAGTATATTAAGACTGACCTATAGGGACTATCTATGGGATCTCAATTTTGTCTATGGAAATAATGTTGTTTTAGTTTTCCATTTTATGATGTAATATAAACCATATGAATGTATCTAGTACATACAAGGCTACTACACTAATCAGTCTTTCGTAACATGATCTTTTGTGATCATGATAATGTTATGTAATAATGTGCCTACTATGGGTAACTATGGTCAGGTAATTACATTTAGTATTAGAGAATGTTTATTAAAAACCATGGAAACTAGATTTAGGTAAACTCTAATTAGAGCACATAGCCCTAAGATAGATGTTGAGGATTAGAATAGACAATCTTCCTAAAATTTTGGTATTGTACAGATTTTGTGATCTTTTTCAAGTAATGCAACCCTGTATGGACACGAGCAAGTAGAGGTAACTCTGGCACAGATTTTACTAGGGGTAAAACCCAAAAACACCGCTTTGAGCTAGACTCGAATTGGAATGTGCGCACGACAACGGGCCTTGCTGAACTCTTTGGTACAACACGCCCGAGGGATATGATTAAGAAATATTATCATTTTATTTACAAACAATTATAAAGGGTTTATGAGTATATAAATCTCAAAGAAAACATTTTTTTTATGATTATGGATTATATACATAAAATTTTTAATTTATGTTAGGTATTTTACAAGTTTGGAATTAGTCATTGCAATTCATAAACTGACCTATTGTATTCCATTGTATAGAAATGGTTCCTAGTAGAAGGAATGTGAACATCAGTAATATGTATGATCCAAAGAGTAAGAAGGATCATATATTTCATGGTACTTATAAAACATTTAGATTGGAAATAGTCTCCCATATATCCTCAACATATGCAGAAATAGTATCATGTGTTAATAAGATATGTAAAGAATTCCATGAGTCCTATGGATTTAAAGGGAAGAAAGAGAAGAAAAGGATAGAAGAGAGAAATATGGAAAAGTGAAAAGGGAAAAGAGGATTTTCCCATATATGATAACTATAGAAATAATCACCTTGGTAAATGCTTGAAGAGAATGGGAGTTTTTTATATGTGTGGAGAAAAAGGACTTGAACTACGTGATTGAAATGGTAAGAAAAAATTTTCAAATGTACAATGCTTCATCTGCAAGGAGTTGGTACACTACATGAATCAATGTCCAAATCATTAGAGTATACCACAAATGCTGCTATTGAATAATAATAATGTTATGATACTACCAAAGATGTATATGAATGATTATATTTCATATGTTGTTATTAAAGTATTGTGTCATTTGTGTATTGTATTAATTATGTACATGTTATAATAATTATCGAGTATATAAGGATTGTACTGCAGTACTATTTCATTAAGGACTTGATATTGTGTGGAACCCAGAAGATTGACTAAATATTAGGTTAAATTTTTGAAAAATATGTGGTTGATAGAAAGATAAACCATAATATGGTTCTGATACCGAGGTAGTGATTTTTATAATAATACATGATTCATTTGGATAAATTATATTAGATATTCTTGAATACCTTGAAACTGATTAATGATTTGTATATACCATCATTATTGAAGTTTATAAAAAAATTATAGAAGGAGTATATCCAGTATTCTATAAAAAATAAGAGAGAATGAAGGTAATAAATAAGGTTTTATGGTAATACCAGATGTTTTAGTGTTTTAAAAGAATACATGATGAAGGTGTTCACATGTTATTACATGGAAAAATGTATCGTTATTGTGTTTAACTTACTTATAAATTTGAGACTCTGAATTTGGATAGAAGTACATTGGATAATTTTGGTTTGAGATTATTTTTGGATTGCCATAAAAAGGACAACCCGGAGGTCAGGCGGCAACCCGTCACGTCCGGCAAGGCCGCGACACTTGAACCTGCAACTGAAGGGTGACATGGGTGTATCACTTACCAGTAGCCCACATGATGTCCTAGATTGAATAATGTAGTTTTTTAAATGGTCAGGTAGATGAATTATATATTCAATTTTTTGGAACCATATATGGATAGGATAAATAAAATAAGTTTTGTTAAGTTCAATTATCTTTTGGAGTGAAAGATGAGTTTGTGGTAGAAATTAATTTAAGGATGGAACACTGCTTTTCATATATATTTTTTTCTTCTTTTATTCAATGAACAAATAAATTCTTAAACATTAGGTAATGGATCATAAAACTAAAAATATGTTATCCTAATACCTTATGTTTTGTTTAACTGATGATATTTTAAATCATCATAGATTGATGGCTTTGGGGACCTCAATTCTATAATTGTTTGTGACTGATGACCTCAATCACTCCCTATAAATAATTACATTTTTCCTCCTATTATGTGTCTTTTATTTCAAACAATGTTCTCCTAATCTAGATTATAATTTGGTGGTGACTTTTTCATTCCCCTTTTCCCTCTTATTAAATCTAAATTTTAATAACCAAATTTATCATATTGGTTTTCCCATAAAGTTATTTTATATTTTCAACCTTTAATTTTCGAAGAAAAATTAAAAATTGTGAGGACAATATTTATTCAAGGAGGGAATAATGCAACATCTTATGATTTCATAGTATGTTATTTTTTCATCGTAATTCAATATCATGCACTACACGCAACACTATGTTCTAGTGCACCACAACATACCAAACTAGCCGTTCAAATGCTATTATGAATAATATTAACTTAATATTAAACATTATATAAACCTTATAATTTTGGAATCCATATTATGTGTTATATATAGAAAATGTAAGAGCAAATTCATCTCTTTCAGATAAAAAAAATATTATCCAAAAAATGCAATTTCACCGCCTTTTATTGGAAAACCTTTTTTTAATCCAATATTTGAAACTATTATATATTAAATTTGAAAAAATAAAATTCTTCATTACAATCGGGATGTAAGAATTTAGTTTTAATAAAATTTTAGTGTTTTTCCCATAACTTTCATATTTGCGTGAATAGTAAAAAATAATATATTTTAACAGGAAAAAACTTTTTTATTCAATATAATTTGTATTATTGAATTATACATTTTAATGGATTGGAATAATAATTAGATTATGTTTTTACCTTTTAATCCAATGATGGTCATTTTAAGTAATTTCACTTTAAAATTGGACATAAACAAGTGTCAGTCTTTTGATAGTTATTACTTCATAAAAATACGTTTTTTGGTTTTGTCAATTGAAATAAATTTTAAATAAATATATTAAACATATATGTTTTGAATTTTGTAAATTAGACTTAATTTTTTAATTCTGAATTTCAAAATTATCATTGGGTAAATTTTTGTTATTTTTCTGAAAACATTCAAATTTTGATGAATAGTGCAAAACACTGAGTTATAGTTTAAAACAGAATTTTTATTTAAATAATTAATTATTTTATCTAAATTTATTTTAGGTCACAATAGATTTTTAATACCTATATATGTTCAATGTAATTCATTGTATAAATTTTGTAATAGTATTAGATATATAAAATTTTATTGAACTTCTCACTGTCTTTTACCCACCTCCTATGATCATTTTCAAATTTACATAAAACATAATTTTACCGCTTCTGTGAGTTGAATATCAAAAATCCAAGAGACATGGTAAATATCAAGGAGTAAAATTTTGATCAATAAGATAAAAATAATTTTTGGTGAATAGTATCTTTTTACTTTTATTTACCACAATTAAAAGTAAATAGGGTAATTAAGTGTAAAATTGATTTTACTAATATCCTAACAAATGTACTAATTCAATTGGGTAAGTATAATTCGACCAAAAACAACCTTACTAATAAAATATTATCCATTAGGTTACTTGGATTAGATTAATACATTTATTATTATTTAACTCAAAGAAGAGTTAAAAGTGTTAAATTAAATGTTTAATAACTATATCATTTTTTCTATAGGGTTACTGATAAGATTAATTAGACTATAAATATTCATTATAAAGCTAAAAATATTTAATACATAATCGTATTTTATTTATATTTTATAGAATTTAAGCAATTTAATTTATTTATGACATAATGATGATGCAGTAATTACCGTATTAGTGAATGATTAAAATAATTGATATTATAAATATCCAAATATATGTAATTTGAGACTATTTATGAAATAAACTATTTTTCTAGGATAATATAACATATTAGGTTTGGATATATCAATTTTTTTATGTTACAATGCGGTTATGAATTTATCCAAAACAAAATAGCAAATAGTGTCAAATTGACATAAAATAGTTTTTAAAACAAATATTATATAATTAATTGATATTCTATTCTAAAAATATAATGTTCATAAAAAGTACTTATATAATGATAATTTTATCATTAATTAACCAATTTATGTTCTCTTGGAAGTATATAGTATGTTTATTATCCATTTAATATAAAAATACAAAAAATACATGGTAAATGTCAAACTATTTAACTAAGAGTTAAATCAAAAATATAAAGTTAATATTATGACCCAAACCTCTCAAAAAGATATTAGTTGTGTGTTTTTTTACCCATAACCACCTTGTACTTTATATAATTTATTTTTGATCCATTATAAACCGAATATTATTTAATTATAAAATAATATTTCAATCTTTTCCTAATGTGCCCCTCACCGCTCTTATACAAGGGCACTTCCCCTTATCTTAATTTCACTCCTCGAAAGCCATTTGGCCTAGCCAGACCCTTCACAAATATCCTAAAAAATTCCTCACTTCATTATAGAGTCCTTCCTTTGATCATAAATCCATCATATGGAGCCCTTTTGATGAAATCAAAAGGAAGAACCCGAAGAAGAGGTAATGATTTCACCACCCTCTTTCAAGTTATTTTATTCTTACACTTACACATTCATTGTTATTACCATACCACAAAAATATCTCTAGTATATTATATACACTGTTATGTCATTATAAATATGGCACAAACAAATTCATTATTCTATCAATCCTATTAATGACAATGTCACCATGCGTGCGTATGTACGTCTTACCGTCTCCACACTACGGTGTAATTTGTTATTCAACACTGTTTTATTTGGATAGATATAATGACGAGAAATATGTATATAAATTATTAAAATAAAATTCTAATGTCTATATAAAATTAATATACCATCTAATTCCACATTTTTAAGAAAATTTTGTTGTCGCTCGTTTGTATGTACATATTACCATCTCCACGACGTGATGAGGTTCATTTCCATGTTCAGCATTAATTAACGATTATAAAAATATATATAATTAATAAGTATGTAATATATGACATAGTAATTATAAGGTATATATATAAATATTTATTTACTTACATATATCTTATTCACATACTTCCGTTCAAAAATATGTGAAAACAAAAACAACATTTATACGTACATACGACCTAACGTCTCCAGAAATGGTGTTTCCATTTCATATGTCAATCTATTATAAAAAGTTATATTCAAAATATATATATGATATATGAATCTGGTATTATATTCTGGAAGTATTTAAATCATGATCTAAATGATACAGACAAGAATAACAAGTAAAAATGCGTACGATAAAAAAGAGATTATGACGCGAAATATTAATTTTACATGAAAATAATTATTAAGTGGGTAGTATAAAGTCATAAATGAATAATGTATGAAATTATAGACATAAATATGGTTCTGGTATAATCTAATAACATAAAATTTTCATTATAATAGATTTTAAAAGTACCCTCGACCAACAGAAAGTGCAAGGTAAGGGGTTTTCATCTAACATTTATTTGCTTGAGATTCATTCTATATTTTCCACTTCTACCTTTTTTGTGGTTTATGTACTACCCATGATTGTATTGGTTGTGTAATATACTCTAATTTATTGTTATTTAAATTATAATTGAATGATATTTCATTCATAATCTTTATGTTTTATAAGTTACCAAATCGAGAAAAGGAATTTAAAATTTCAATTCCCACTCATTCGGTTTGATGCAATCTTCATTGATTACATTAACCCGTGATTATGGGTGAAATCACTATTTATTTACTTATGTTGTAATTTCAACTCTCTTTGCATGGATATACTTTTTATACACATAATCACTCCATTGATAAATTCTCAAGTCATCAATATAAACATGATAAGAGTAATTTTAAATCAATTTTTATTCATTGAGTTAAACATCCAAGTTATTGGTTTTTTACAATAATAAGTGTGAATGTCCTCTGATTGATTTAAAATTATTATCCAATCATATTGACTATATTTAAATTTTTCACACATAATTATTTCATTGATTTATACTTAACATAAGAAAGCAGTCTTTAAAATGGAATTCATCCCATCTTGCATTCCATTGGGACATTGTTTATGCACCAATCCACTTTTTTTGGTGTATATACTGTATTTTGACATAGTATATCACGAGGCCATTTATTCTCATGATATAATAATGTTTTTATTTCTTCAATTATTTTTATTCAAGCATCTCTCATTTAGATAGGAACTCTAACTAAAATAACAATTTAAATGTTTTAAAAATATGTTTCTCTAAATCATTCTCATTAATTTCCATGTTTTAAAAATATTTTTATAGTTTTATTTATATGGACATTAATGTTTTAAAATTAAAATTAATTTTAAAATATTCAATGTGGTATGGGACACCTTGATTCAAAAACATATTTCAAACAACTTTTTGATAAATAGCAAGACTTTTAAATGTCTTAAAGAAAAAGTGAGATATTTCCTCAAACAGTTTTGACGATAAACTTCGTCTATGTAAATATAATTCATTATTATCGATAGAGGCTCATTTATTATAATAAAATCTTCTATATTGTATTGAATTAGTTATGTTTGATGGTGGATGTGTAATTTTTATACTATTCATGGTTTATGGATAATGTATTGGCTTTCATATGCAAGTTTTAATATGAATGTTTATGTTATGGAAATACCCTTTCATATGAGGAATGCATTAGACATAGAATGTGATGTGTGGATCCCTCTATAGATCCTCAATGCATCATTATGTCTCAAGAGACAAACTTGTGTCTTGGAACAAGGCCTTGACAAAATCTTATTTGTAGTCTTGGTACAAGGCTTTGACTATGTGGTTATGAAAGTCTGGCATTCTGCATTACATTATTATGAATGTGGCTATTGATATTTCATGTGATTATTAGAATTGTACAATATCCATGTGAGTAAGTAAATGGAATTATTTTGATTTTTATTTTCTATATTATAATGATGTTTCGTCTGAAAAGGCTTTTGTTTTAGTTCTATACTTTGCCTTAAATGTTTATACTTATTTATGAATGTTTCTGGTATATTGTAATCCTAATTGAGCATCTGAGCTCTCCACTTTCTATATATTATTTTTCCCAGGATTCAAAGAGGTATATTATGACTGACCTGCAGGAATATTCTATGGGATATCAGTGTTTTTTATGAAAACAATTTTATTGTAGTTTTCCATTTGTTGATGTAATATAGACCATATTAATGTATATAGTACTTCCAAGGCTACTAAACTAATCGGCCTTTCTAGACAAGATATTTTGTGATCATTCTAATGTTATTTAATAATGCACCGACTCTGGGTTACCAGGGTTGGGGCATTACATTTTTCATGAGGCGTATCATGCTTCCATGCCTTGAGTTGTTTAGGATGGCGTTTCTATTTGTTATATGTGATACCTGTTTCTATGCATTGATTAAATTTTATCCATATAATATTTTGGATTCCATGTAGAGCATTTAATGAATTTTGTTTTTGATCTCATATTTTGTGGTCCATTAGAGCCTCAAAACAGGAAAACTGTAGGGGTTTCCATGTTTAGTTACACGTGATCATGAGAGCCTTGATGTAGATTTTGACCGAGGGTGAATTCACTGTGAGAGCTACTCTGAGGTCTTGTATGAATTATTGATGCCATCATGACCCATGGGTATTTACTATGAGAGGTACCCTTGATTTCATTTGGAATTCATTAGTGCAATGTCAAAACCAAGGGGCCATACCCTGAAAGATTTACAAGAGTGTTCATATGAAGGATTGTTTGGATTATTGGGGGAGGATACCAAGCCAAAGAACAATCTTGGACTCAGTCTTACTTGGTTTCTTAGATGGTCTTTTATAAAGTCAATTTGTTTTATTATACAAGGGGATAATGAGATTATGCTAGTTCCAAATATTTCATTATTCAACGGTTTGAATAATTTAGAAATGAAAATGAATGTAATTGAAAATTTTAAGATTGTTTAGTTTTGTGTACTTCTTAGTTTGTTGCTTCATTTCAACTTATTATATGCCATATTCATTTAGTGATTGTTAGGAACCGATATTTTGGTGGTTTTCTACTAGGATTCATCTCACACCCTATTTGGGTCTTTCTTTTGGACCCAAACCGATTATATGGTTGAAGGTATAGATAATGGAAAGTTCCATTATACATCATGGACATGATTTTTTCTAGATCTGGAGAGCATGGGACCAAGATAAGGATTGAGATGCTGTCAGAGTTTAATTTTTTTAAACTTTTTTTGTATTGTATTTCTAGTGTTGTGTCTTTTTTTAGAAACATTCCTAGAAATATGTGACATGCATCATTTATATATGTTCTTATGTTGTTTATTTACTATCATTCATCTATCGTTTACTATTGATGCAGGGTTTTACTACGTCTACAATTGTTTACTATTTGTTTCCACTATGTTACTCTGCCAATAAGGGCATTTTATCCCAAATCCCATACCTTGGTCATCACATATCGTCAGCATCCTCTGGAGTTTTGGAAAATTCGCTTGAGATTATTGGACCAACCAGGTTCAGGTAACCTCTGGGTGGCACCCCAAACCGAGACATTATGACTGGGAAGTGGATGTGGAAATGACATAGATACACCTCTTTGTAGTCACTTTGAAAATAGTTGTTTGATAATTGAATTTACCATGTCATTGATGTGTGATTATTAGGATTATGACTTCACACATGGTGAGATACTCAGGATATATGATTTGGTTAATCAAATTTTATTTACAAACCATTATAAATTATTTACAAATAATATTAAAAAATATCATTACTGAACCTAAATGAAGAATTACCATTAAGAACAATGATTCAAACAACATAATAATATGATTATATCAAATTATAAAATATTAAAAAAATTATTTAAGGGATGAATACTTTTCATAGATATTTGTTATTTTGAATATTATTATAACAGTTTTTAATATTTAATTAATAGATGAAAATAATATAATGACGAAAAATCGATGTATCTTGAAACCAATATTTCTTATAAATTAATTATGGAACATACATAAATGGTTATGAATTTAATTATATTATTATTAAAATGGAAAAGTAATGGAACATGAGCTTCATCCCAGTTTGTGAGGACTCATTATGTGCATCCAATCGACCCTGGATCAAATCTAGGTGGAGGTAAATTTTCAAGTACTCTAGCAGTACTGTAGCAAGAATTGTGCATTACTATGGTAGGAATTGTAGGGGGAACTATAGCAGGCATTGTTTTGCACTGTAGCATCCATGAATATTGCCCTATTTGGTTCATCGGGCCACTGATTTGGTCCCTGAGTCCTTTAAGGCCTTAGGGACACCCATGTCTTTGGGTCCGTAAGGCCTTCAGGCCACCTCAAGGCCTTCGGTCCACCTTAAGTGTAGATGCAAACCAGAAAACATACATGGAACAAGCTTCGGAAGCAGGATAAGAAAGAAGCATTCAGTTGTTCATAAGCTAAAAGGATTTCATGAATGAAATGGTTTGGCACCTACCATCAGGACAAGCCTGTTCATTCATGGGAAAGCCTAGATGAACATCCATTCAAAGCTGGAGAGCTGATTTCACAATGAAGATGCTTGGGAGGAGCAGTTCCAAGTAGTTATTCATGGTTGTATGTAATGTCTGAATCCTCTGGGTAATTAATTCCTCTATGGCCTACGTTCCATGAAATTCTTACACCTATGGTCCTTGTATGGGTTCCACCTCACTTTTTAAAAGGTTGAGTTTCAAAAATCAATAAAAAATGGAGGCCTTCAAAAAAGGAAAGATTTATTTACTTACCTAGGGTAGTGGTGTTGATATCTAAAATAAAATAAAATATTTATACTATCAACTATTTTCATTTTTGATTGATATTAATAAATGATATTTTGGAATGTTCTAAAATCAATGATGATAATGTGAGACACCTATGGATTGTTCTTTAGTATTTATAATTTAATGGTTTGAAAATATATTTTAAATTGTAATGATACCATCAAAATGATACTTTATTACAATGTCATATATTAGTTGAATATTTTAATTTAACACCTGATTGAGGTATAAAAAACTCTTATGTTTAATACATATAAAATTTTTAGATAATAAAAAATTATTATTATTTGATGATGTAATTTCAGATGGGGTGGCACATGTGTGTGGGGGATGGGTATGAGGTTGTGGGGTTAAGCCCCACAACTGGGTGTGTGGATCAAAACCAAATTGTTATGTAATTTTGATATTAATTAATTACCTTAGGATTCATAATCGAATGATGGTGTTTTTTGGGAATTCCTTCTCATTTTCTGGATTATGAAATATATTGACTATTTTTTTACTATATAATCTACTTCTTTATACCATATTAGAGAATCTAATAGAGTTAATTATTTGAGGAATTATAAAATATTATTGTGTTTTGTTTTTGTGGATGTTAAAATTGGTTTTGGGAAAGTCATGTTATTAAGTGTGTATGATTACAGTATATAGTTACATTGTTATTTGATTATAAGAATGATTACTATTCTATGTGGAAAGAGATGAAAAATTTTGAGGTAAGGTATTCCAATAATTATTAGATTTAGAATATTTTAGAAAAATTTATAGTTATTATATATATATTTCTTAAGGATTTGGTTAATAATAATGGGAGAACCCAACTCAAGGTAACATTGCATGAAATAAGAGTGATATAGTTTAAAATTCAATTGATTTTTCTTTAAATAAATGAATTTGAGGACAACATGATTATAATGGGAAATGGTTTTAATGTTCAATCCCATTATATTTATTTATTTTTATAATTCACAAATATTGTTAATTTTATCCCAGGTTTTTACACCATTTTTGTTTTAGTAACGGTTTGAACAAGAAGTAACCATCGGTGTGAAGGATAATTTGGAATCTTTTAAAATGAATAAGTCAATGGAATTAGATAAATAAGGATTAATATTATGATTATACCAAACCATATATAATTAAATTTTGTTAACAATGTGAAAATTTTCACATTACCTTTAACATTGAATAATAGAAAAATGGATTCTCATCAAAAGGGTCAATAAACAAATATGATGAAAAAAAATTATTTTATTTAATATATGTAAAAAATGTGTGAAGAAACATGTGGGATATTTAATTAAATGGATGGGTATATGAAATCTATTTTTTTTATTGTTTTTCACACTCACAAGATTATTACAATGAAAGAAGATATAAAAACATTTCATCAATTTCAAGAGAGTTGTGCATTATGCGACTTAATGTCCCAATCAAATGTACAATGAGGAAGATTGTCACAAAAAATTTTGAGAATAATGAAAATACTATCTAACTACAACTAATTAATTAAATAGTGAGTTTTTACTCAATATTATCTATATCATATGACACGTATGTTTTTACTAACTTATATATATTGAGTTATAAATATACACCCCTAGTGGTAGAAATATTATATAAAAACTTTTTAGCGATTATTTGAAGTTATTACGTATGGATATAGATCTAAAAACATAATAGAATTCATTGTGACATTAATAATGTGATATACCTCTTTATAAAGATATTTTTATTATTTTTCATGTTGATGAATCTAATTTCACATCCTAAATAAAACAATTATTATAAATCACAGTATGTTTAATATTATAATCTGAAAAAAAAATTCAATGATTTTATTAGTAAAATAATGATGTCGTAATTTATTTAATTGGGGAGAATATAACTCCCCATAATTCTAATTTATGAATACCTTTAAATATTTTAATGATTCAGATAGAGTTAACGACATGCAAAATAAATATTAAATGAAATCGGGATATAATTTTGATTAAAAAAATATTTAAGTATAACTGTTAAAACTATTCAATTTAACTAACTAAAATGAAACAATTTGTCCCCTTTTCGAATTATGTGTATATATAAAATAATTTCTAAATTTAATATGTAAAAAAGCAATAAGTTATATAAAATAAATAAGAATTTAATTTATTTTATAAAAATATTTTTATAAAAATTTTATTTATATAAAACATATTTCTACTTCAAGAAACATATATTCATTCGTAATTTATTTAATAATATTTTATTCATAACAAGTTTTTTAGTGAATTGTATAAAATTATAATAACAATAGTATAGATAGGAATATATCATTTTCCAAATAAAATGTTTTTAGCGATATTTTTTTATTTCATTCAAAAACTGATCGTATAAAATTTTTAATTTTAAAATACTAAAAATGATCACCATTTTAGAATTGCATTTTTAAAAATAACTTGGAAAATTTTTTTTTAACATTTTTGGAAATGGTATTTTTAGATGAATAATGCGGTTTTAAAAAAATTAATAATTTTTTAGAATTTGTATTTTGTAAGAATGAAATTATTTTTTATAACACCTCTTAATTAATCATATATGTGTTTTAGGAAAATTATTTTTCATTTTAATATTTTCAGTGATTATATGAATCCTATTGGAATTTTTCTTTAAAAAAATAAAATGTTTCTTCAACATAAAAAATGATTTATGTCATTTTTTTGATTTAATTATTTTTCAAAGAAGATTCATTTCTGTATTAACATGGAATCCACACATCCTTTATTTGTTTTTAATACATTTTTTACATCATTACTATCAGTATCAAAGTTAATTTTACCATAGATATGGAGTTATATAATAAAAATATAGTTCTAAAATAATTATTGTTATGTGATTAAGTGTGTTCATTTTAAAATTAAATTTTATCAGCATTATAAATTTTCTTTCATAATATTATTTTTGTATTTAATATTAGATGTATAAAATTAGTTGAAAATTTTAATGATTATAATTACTAAATAAATCAATTACTATTATTTTAAATTAATTACTAATATAAAATTAAATTAGGTTAAAGGACAATTAGTTAAAACTAAAATCCATAAAACAGTCATATTTTTTTTAAAGAAGTGGTTGAGGTGTGTTTATAACCAAAATAAATTTTATCTCTTATTTTTTTTAATTCCATATCCTTTAACACTTGAGTAATGGAATTACAAATTTTAAAATGTAAGTGTTACTCCCAAAACTACCCTTACCTTCACATATTGAAGAGTATCTTCATCTCAACAAAGAGACATACCATTTCAGTGAATTAATCGTGAAACTATATCAAAATTATCATCCTATATTTATAAATCTTTGTTAGAATCTTTTGGACCCCATAATTTTTCATAAGGATTTAATTTATATGGATACTTTCAATGAAAATTAAAGTCATATTCATCAGTATAAACAACTAAATAGTTTTTCTTCCTAATTATATTAATTAATATTTGTTATATCCAAACTAATATAATGATTTTATTTTTATTAATATATAGAAGTTTTATTATATTAATAGTATTATAATGGTTTATTCATATACCCTATCCATTTAGAATAATAAAACTCTCATTTGTGCAATGTGAGGACAACGAACTCCATGACCTAATCTGTTCTGTTATCTGTCTGTGCAATAAAAGGCACAATATAAGTATGGAATTAAAGGATAAATATTTTTTATCATTATGGTTATATAATAAAAATTCCAGGAACCAATTAATGATAAGATCCCAAATGATTATCATTGACACAATCATTTATACTGAGTGAACTACTAGGAATATAGTGTTATCATTCTATTTAATAAACATATATAAATTATTCTATATTAATATTTATTTATAATTATGAAATAATGTACATATAAAAACTAAATTAGATCATTAATATTCTATTATAATGGTGTGATACTAAAAACACCTCATGTTATTAAATCATGGTATATTCATGTTTTTGTTAGTTTAACCTCCAAATTGAATGATACATTTAATTAAATAATAAATGAATATGGTAGAATAATTAATGTAATAATGTGATATACATCTATAAAAAATACTTTTTTGGGAGATATAATAAAAATATTTAATTTATTAATTAAGAACAAACACTTCAGTTGTCGTGAATCACAGAAGCAATATTATTATTGATTTCATCTTCAATGAAAATCAATAAAATTATAATTAATGTAATTTAAATCATCCTTAATTTTTATAAATAGTTATCAAGAGTTACATTAATTCTGACTTGTTGATGAAATTTTATTGAAGAATAAATTTATGAATCACTATTATGAGACTATTACAAATGATCAATACTATAAACACCAGATGTGAAAAACTAGAACACATCATATATATAATGACTATTTTAGAAGAATTTTAATGAAAATATATATCAATAAAATATTAATATAATAACTAATATTTATCTATGTTTTATATATTATGTAAATGTAAAATCATGGAAGTAATGATATGAGGTAAGGGTTTCATATCATATTTTCCTTATTTGAGACAAAAGTTCTCTTATTTATATAATTTCATTTATATACTGTATATACTTCCAATTTAAGATATCATATCATGAATTATATTTTACGATTTTAATTTTAATTTTTTTTACAGACACTCTATTTCAAGGGTTTTTTCATTCAAGAATATCATAAAAAGAAATGATAATTTACTGAATTCATTATTTTGATACATGTTTCGTATTTTCCACCTAATTTCTTTTAAGTGGCCTATATATATCTTATTGGAGATATCATAGCATGTATTTCCTTTTAATAATGTTTTTTATATTAGTTTAATTATCTCCAAAGAATGTATTTTTTAATCAATCATTTCTATTATTATAAGGGTTATATTGGTCTATATTCATATTTTTTAATATATAATGCATGTTTTTTACAATTTATTATTTATTATAGTGTATTAAATTATAATGTATTTTTTTTATTTTACCCTTTGTATTTAATGGGAATTACCCCCCAAATAATTTTTATTATTATAGAGTCTATGTACTAAATGTTCTCGTACTATTATGCATTTTTTGTAACTCAACATTCATTCATTGAGTTATGACCCTTCTCTGAGCTTATATCATATATGTTTGGATAATTTTTCTATTAGATTGAATTATGCGAAATTCAATAAATATTATTTTGAGGAAATACAATCCTACCACATAGACCATTTGACTATTATTTCTCACTTAATGGGATAAGTTATTTTGAAACCATCAACTTTCATTGTTTAGATGTATTATAATAATGTTATTACATTGTTGAAATAGACTTATACTCATTATTCTATATGTTCTAATCATAAAACCTTGATTATCAAATATTTTATGATGTTCACATTAAGTTTATTATATTTTAAAAAAAGTGGAAATTATTGGTTTACCATATAATGTTATTCCAATATCGATTAATATTGGAAAGTTAACTATTTATTATTTTACCATCCACCTTCATTTTCAAGATAGTGTCTATTCAAGTAATCACTTATTTTGGGTCAGGTATAATTATGGATATTATTTATAATTGTTATCTAATAACATAGTTTTAATATGTATTAATATTATGTGTTCCTCATTATAGGGATAAACATGATTTTTATTCATCTAATCATTCATTAAGGAATGTTTGAAATAAATTTGTGAAGATTATGTTAAATGCATTAAAAATAATTAGGTTTCAGATGGGTCTCCGAATTATATTATCCCCAGATTAATGAATTAATATCATTATAAAAAGACAAGTTTTTTTATTTTGAGTATTCCAACCAAATCCAACATGAAATCGTGATTTTCATCTCTACAATAAGTATTTTTTTATGGAGTAAGGCCTTCAAAAATATTTTTATGTTTTGAATTATGAATTCCATTAGTATTTTATCAGTATTTTTGATAAAAAATTATTTTATATTTATGGATACAACATGATAAATGATTCAAGCTGATTACAACATCATTATTTTTACATATTCTTGTTATAATTTTTAAATTTTTATTACATATTTACATAAATTATATGATTACCTTACTGAGTACATGATAATTATCCTTTATTATTTTTCCATCACGTATGATATAATACAAATTATTACATGTTACATTAGTTAAATGATAAAATGTGTAGAAAATTTTATGAATGGATTTGAGGAAATATCATTAACTTATTGTTTTCTTATATATAATAGAAAAAATAACTATTTATTATAAAGGACATGGGATTTAATAGTTTAATATATAAATCATAATTCATTAAATCTCAAAACCGTAAAATATATACTAGATTTAATATATTCAATATTTGTTATTGAATTTTTAATAATGGATGTTTAAATCCACGATATTATAGGTGGTATTATATCATGTTTGTAATGTATATGTCTACGATCACATGATTTGGGCGTGTTGTTTTGGGGAGTCATAATACATGAACTTGATTGAACTCCAATGTTAAAATATATACATAGTATGAAATAAAATAAAATAACGAAAAATAATATTGTATCATTACCAACCAAGTTATTATCCTTATCATGGAACCATTGAATCAACCCCACTAGGCGACTCAAATAATTCCCAAATCCTTAGGAAGAATACCATGAAAACATATCTGCCAATATTTTTTCACATAAATTTAGCTTTACATGTTGTGTGTAAGCATAATACTATATAAGGTACTACTAGATGTATCCCTAATGTATAAAAAAATATATCATGTAGAAAATCAATATTAATAAGATTAATAATGACAAAAAATAATAATTCACAAAATTTTGGTTATAATATGATAAATGGATTAGGATAGAACCCTGCTCCAACTTCATTCATTATAATTAAATCTCATGTGTCATGATAAAAATAGGACTCTATGGTTCATCAATATACGAGTAAGTTTAACAATCTATAGTGTAGAAATAGAACCCTTGACACATAGTTGGCCACCCATAATGATAATTAAATGAATGAAAAAAGGTGTATAGGGCTCTATTTGGTAATCCCATCATGATTAGAATTTTAAATATTAAATAAGCCCAAACTATGGGTGCCAATCATTGTTCCTTAGTCCTGATATACATATAATGCGTGGATAATGACACCATATGATTAAAAAAGAACATCTGCATAGTGGATCATGATAAACTGCCATCAGAATATATGACCATGCTGTTTATGTGCATAAAAAGATAAATATTAATAAAATATTCTTATAAAATAATATATTGTAGTTTAATAATGAAACATCACTATCGTTAGATTCAGAATTTCGTTATGATAAATGATCCTTTAAAAAATCAAAATGCGTCTAAAAATTTAGGTTAAAACAATGCAAACATGTAACATATATAACAATTAACCTATCTCAAAATAAAAATATAAAATGAAACTAACTCATAATTTGAGGTAAATTTAATCTTATCCCTCTTTTAGTGATTAAAAAATAGTATCCCCAGTCATTACACACATTACTCATATCAATTATCCATGGAATGTCCTACTATAAAACATAACTTCTTATCCATCACTAAACCCTTAATTCATGGCCTTCATACAGGGCACAACTCAACCATTATATCTTATTAAATTAACTATCTAACATACATAACTAAGAAAACTAGGTCACTTAACATCCAAGATGTAAACAAGATAATCATTATTTATATAATCAAATGAAATATCACATAAATTATTTTTATAAATATAATAGTGCATTAACAAAAATAAACCATGAACCATGAAATGTATAAAAACCATCTCAATGAAAACTCATCATCATATCATGAGTTTAAAATCTAATCCTAGCATGTAAAACCATGGACGACTTTATTCTCAATGCCCCATGCCTTGATAACCCTAATTTATCTATCAAAATAGAAATAAATATTTTTCTTCCATAATTATTCTCTTCTCTTCATAATATTTCTATAATTAATAATCATCATCACAACTTAATATAACCCATTTCACCAGGAAAGCCATATAAATAAAAAATCTCAAGACACTCTACACCTATTATGATTGAATCTAGACCCACACTATAAAATCTCTCTTTAATAAGATAATTACAGAGCCTCAAATATATAATAATTTCATTCAAAAATGAACCACAATGTAAATTCAATTTATAAACATCATTGAATATTCTAAACAAGATGGACCCTTTAAAATATTACATATAAGCCTACTATATTCCCCTCGTAATTTATTTATAGTCTAATGTATTTTTAAAATCCATCATACTTATCTAAATTATATTCCACATATACATGTGGTTATAAATAATTTCAAAAATAATTGGACAAAAAGTGGAATGTTTTTTAAGTCATAAGATAAAATACCTCTCTTTAAAATACAAGATTTGACAATATTGTTCACCATTTTGAGTCGTCTAAACTCATACAACAAGTTAGCATCAAATATTATTCATTGAAAACATTATATATATATATATATATTAATATGTAAGGGAACAATTAACTTCATAATTCATGGATTTCCAACACAATATTGTTAGTTTAATCTCCCTCATTATCATAAAATTTAATAATTATAGTAAATACCCAATTTAGGGATTTTTTTATTTAACACACATAAGGTAGATAAAATAGTAAGAATAACAGAAGGGAGACAATTATTCTTCATTTCATAGTTTACTATTATATATGACTCATTGATTGATTGAGTGATGGATCAACGTACAGAGTGAGTTGATAAGGGGAGAAGTGATAAAATATGGAGAAATGGGATTCTAGATAGGTTATATTGATAATTGTGGGGGAAAGGATACTACTTTTAACATTTGAAAAAAATTATAGAAGGCCAAATGTCACCTTATGGATTTCCACTAGACATATGGTGGCCTTAAATTTGCACCAATGACACTTCTATTCCCACTTGAAAAAATTTTAAACCACACCATCTATCCAGTGGGGGTATTCTACAACCCCAATATGTTTACTTATCAAAAAAAAAACCAAAATATCACTTTGATTCCTTTCCAGTATCTCTATAATATCCAGAATTTCTAATTAAACATTTAAAACATTTACAAAATTCCTCACCTAAATCCAAATTTCATAGATAAATTTATTACCATCACATCGTTAATTATAATTTGTTTTGTTACCTAATTATAGTAGCCAGAGACTATTTTATTCGTTAATAATATAAATAAACCATTTATTTAAATAATAACCAATAAATTCATAAAACACCCCTTCTATAATTCATTTTCTTATCTGGATCGTTTTTGTGTTGTGTATCGTGTACTAAAATTTCCACCATAAACACTTCGAAACCCATATAAAAAATAGATTAACCATAATAATGAGACAGTTTAACATATATATTTTTTATTTAAATGATTTAATTAAGGTAATTTCCATTGGATTCAGTTGGAAAATTGATATCAATAAAACCATTAAAACATTATGATATTTAATGTGTCCAAAAAATATATTTTCTCATATTAAAATGATCAAATATAGAGGCTAAGGATTATATTAAATTATCCTTTGGAATCCCAATTAAACATGAAAATAGTTTCTTAATACTGAAATCGATAATATATTCGAGAAACAAATAACCATTGTAACACATAAATATTTTTTTACATAATTTTATGATTCAATTTAATCATTTAAAAATTATTTATTTCAGGCAACACTGAGTGTTTCTTGTGTTATATAAAATAACAAGTTATTATTTTTTTATGCCACAAAAATTCCATATTGAACTTAAAACAACAATTATATAATTTTTTTGTACATGAAAGAGTATTTTTGGATTTTAGTATATAAAATGATTAGTTCCTTTTGATAACATGGGTGACACATAAGTCGATGTTTTACCAAACTACAACATAATATTTATATTATTGTTAAATTATTAATATACTTTTCCCATATATATTAGAATGAATGACATGAAAAAATATATAATTATCTTCTGAAATTATGTTTTACCCACTTATATATTAATAATTCTTTGGTGACCAAGTAACGACAAATGAAAACAAAACCCTCTTGAAAATACAGGGAATCATTTGACGGAAATCAATTTAGTAACACATTTTTCGTCAAAAAATTATTTAAATAACTTTTTTTAATTTTTTTTAATGAAATATATATATATATATCTATTATATATATTCAACTATTTAATGTTTAACTTATGTGTTCTCTAGGCAAGGGAAAAAACTGAGTCGAATTTTATGCATAATGATGTATATTTTTTCTGAAAGGAAATTTTCATGAATTTTAATGGGGTAATATTTTTAAATATAATTTTTCACATGCATATTTGAAAAAATAAACCTCATTTTATAATTTTTAATATCTATGTTTAAAATTGGTGATTTGTTTGAAATTTCTATGAAGAGTTTTATTTTTTTAAGAATAGTGAAAAACACATAATATTAATTGAAATCTTCTTTTTCATCTAATTCATTTTTTTATTAATGTTGCATTTTAACATCATCATAAAGTATAATTAGTTAAATTATAAATAAATTAATGCAATATAGGTCATTATAACTAATTTTTCATTAAAATTGGAAAATACATTTCAAACATTTAATCTAGTTTCATTAAGAACATGATTCGTGACACATCAATGGGATAAATATTATATTAATTTATAAAAATTCAAAAATTATAATTTTTTAAAATTGATTCCATGTTTTGTATTAGTATAATTAATAATGAATATTATGGTCACTATAAATATTCACGATGTAATTAGTGAAAGTAATTAAAATTATATAAAATGATTAATGTAAAAAAATGTTTACATAGTGGACAAACATTAATTTAAGGATCCAAATTACCTATGAAAACATAAAAAACTGATTATCTAGGAATATTTATATCAAATACCCTATTGGATAAAAAATGAAAAAATTTGGTCTGTAGAATGTAAGATAAATGTATCAATAGTTTTCCCCTTTTTATATTTACATAAATACTAGTCCACCTCTACTAAATAAAGGGCTCTCACACTCCTCAACTCATTAATCCTCTCAATAACGTCGGATAATCAAAACCCTGCCTAGTTAATATTCAAAACACCTTCCACTAATCCTAAATATCCTCACAATGGGTAGAAATAAAACCATGTTAGTCCTTTGGTTCAATCTAAAAGGAATTTCAAAGAATATGTAACATCCTTGAACAAGCAATTTTCTTTTTTTATTCCCCACCCCCTCAATTATTTTTATTAGATTCATGTATTATAACCTTGGTATAATAATTATATTAGGATGTTTTTATTTTATGGACTCAACCTCAAATAACTCACAAATTCCTCAAATGGGATACAGAATCATCATTCATGTGTATTGTAGAAACCTGCCTCCCAAACTGACAACATTCATTCATCCGTTGCCACATTTAAGGGTTGATAATAACGATATAATTTCTATTAATATATGAAATATGTGATATTTATGATGTATTTATGTTTTTAATTATTTAATAACACATACCTTCATTCTATACATTATCTGGTAATGTAAAAACTTTATTTTTTGATGTGTTGATGATTTCCTGATCAAAGAGATTTGATTCATTCACAATTTACAAGGAATTTATTACTTACTTTTTTAGTAAAATTAAAATATATATATATATATATTAAAAAATATTTCTAATTTAATTATAATATAATTATTTGTGTATTATAACAACCATACACTATATTTCACCTTAATACATAATTTATTACAAAATATTACACTAAATAAACCCCACTATATCAAGAAGCCATGTTTCATTAGTGATTAGGTACATTAAATGACATCTTGAATCATGGGATAAATACAATTATTGAACCTTTTTTTGACATCATAAAAATATTTCAAATAATATAAAACTGCATGGTATAACCTAGGTATAACATAACAAATGGGTGTTCTATAATGCCCAGTAAGGGAATAAACGATGCATAACAAGAAGAAGATAATAAAAAATATACAATATCAAAGTGAAAAAAAGTAATATGAATAACATTACAGGATATATATTGACTATCACAAAATGGTAAATGGGGAAACCACATAAAACATTACATCATAAACCTATGTCAAGGTTAAACCACCCAATAAAAATGGTGAAAAATTTCCCATATAGAAAATAGGTTCACAGCCTATCCCAATATGTTGTATCTTGATTCTAAGCATTACCCAATGCATTGGACTTTAATTTGGGTGAACCCACAATATTCATTTCATTCTCATGATTATGTGTGCCACAAAGATAATACCACATGGATTCATTCAACATCATAATTTTTTCACAAATATAGAGTGTGAAATAAGCTCATTTATTTCCTAAATATATAATTATATGTTCATAGTTTTGAATAACCTTAATATAAAATTGAAATTATATTCACTACAAAATTATTTGGTTATGGAAAATAAAAATGAATATTTTTGTAGAATAACGGCTTCACATAGAAATTTTTAAATGGTTTAATGAAGGTGAAATGTGTATATAATTATTTAGACCTGAAATGTAATTAAATAGGTACGTGTAAATAATATTCACAAAATAAGAGAATAAAATAGAATGCATATGATATTAAATAACCTGTAATAATGAAGATAAAGAAAACATCCATTACAAAATTCATGGATGGTAATGATTGTACATCAAGGTTCATAGTTGGGATAAATATTTCAAAAAGGGGTTATAATAATTTATATATAAAATTGAAGTTAATGGAGAAATGGAAGAAAAATATCACAACATATGAATATTGAAATTAAAATACATAACATAAATGACGTTCTTGTTAAAAGAGGAGTGTGAAGGGTCCCTTACTAGAGTGTGTGACCCCAAAGGCTTGGTAGGCGGTACATGAGAGATTTCAGGGGCCTTGGAAGGACTCTATAGAGTATAAGGAATATTATCTATGTGCTCTAATGATTTTTAGTGAACTTAAATAGGGTAATGTTGGATTTATATAGGATATTAATGGGATTTATTTATTATTTTGGTTTTGGACTGTCAATAATAAAATAACTAAAACCAAAAACTCTCCCTTGTTTTTTACATGGTTTATCACAATTAGGAGTTATTATAATTATATAATAATGAAGATCTACTAACTTAAAAAATAATTTCCTTCTCTGTAGATGTGAGTCACACTCTTAAACAAAATATTTTTAAACAATATAATTTATTAAGGATTTTGGAAGATTTATAATGGATTAATAATATATATAAAATAAATGTAAAATCACATTATTTTAAATGGAAGAAGTATATCTATTAGTGGATACCATTTATACAAATTATTATATAAATTTTGGGTCATTATGATTCCATAATACACAAAGTATATTTATATGTTATTTAATTTTTACATGAAAATTTCATAGTATTAAATGTCCATGAAAAATTCCTGGTTGGATAATTTAGACATTCTTGATTCAAAAAATAATATTAATTTTCTTAAATTTTATTTAAATTTGTTAATTTTACCTTTAAAAATAATAATATCTATTTGTTGAATGTTATTGGTATTTTATAATAATAGTTTTTGAACCCATTTAAAAATAAGATTCGACTCCATAAAAATATATAAACATTTATAGATAATAATACATATAGAACAATAATATTATATTTAAATGTAATTTATTTAAAAATTTCATTAATAAATCTATATAAATTCTTAAATTGAATTAGAATGTTACCCAAAAATATAATTTGTGTCTTATTGAATTAAAATTAGAATCATTTATAATATAACATTAATAAGATAAATATAAATTAATTATTCTATACAAAAATTGTACCTACTAATATATCTAGGGTCTTGATACATATCCCTTTAACACACCAGCTAATTCCAAAAGTGTATGGTGTTCGAATATGGGACTCTCATGGGGCAGTTCGATGAACATGGATTGGGAAGTGCTTCAAATGACCATAAAAATATCCCATAAATGCTATCATTCTTTCATAAGATGTTTCATATCATCCTTGAAATTGTTAATGGAAAATCACTATAATTATATATTCCTTAGAAGCACTGATAATTGGGCTTCATAAGGTATGATCCAACTGGTTGAGTTAATCACTTTATTTGTTTGTGAAAATTGTATTTTTTTAATTCTTATTTTTATACTCATCATTTGATAAGTGTTAAATGGATATATTACCAATGGTAATATTTCTTAGTGGTTAATTAAATATGATAGGATATAATAAAACAAAATTATTTCATGTGTTTTTTATAACCATTTGATATAATAATATATTTAATTTAAATATTAAGGGAAATTTTACTTAAATTTTTTTGGTTTGTTATAATCTTCCCCCTATTAAACATCTCACATGAATGTTTATTCTATGGAAAAAAAAGTTTGAGTGCGACGTTTCTTAACCAGTTTCTTCGGTTCCCACACTACTTCTGCAGACTTTCTGTTTCTCTATAGCACTTTTAAAACATGAATTGTCTTATTTTGTAGAACTTTATCTCCATGATCTATGATTTTCACAGGCTACTCTTCATAAGAATGATAATTATAAAATATCACCACCTCCAGATTGAGTAAATGTGATAGTTTCGGTATGTACTTCCTCAAGTGGAATACTATAAATACATAATTCACTAATGATAGATTAGTTTTTAGTACTATTTGATAATACACCACTATGATGTGGTCAAAGATTTCCAAGGTGTCATTATATCTGAGACAAAAAATTACCTTCTTAACAAATATCATCACATTCTTCCACAAAGATATGGAGGTGAATTTCAATTTTCCAACTATAATCCATGTCTCATTGATGATTTTTGGAATATATCTTTTTTATACACTAAGTAGCATTAATTTAGTTATGAAAGGTCATTAAATTCTCTAACATTTCCTTGATCATTTCAGGGCCTAGAAGCATTCATTCCCTAAACTCATCCTATCATGTCTGTGTTTTTCCATTCATTTCATAAAGGGATCCGTAGGGAGGCTTTTGGATTTTCGAATGGAAACTGTTGTTGTAAGAGAAGTTGGCCAAAGTAAGATGTATGTCCTATGATCCATTCAAATCCATTGAACATGCTCGCAACATGTATTCCAGTGTCTGGATATTCCACTAACATTGGACATTAGTTTGAAGATTATATTCCATAGAATAGTCCAAATCATTTTTAAATCTCATTAGAGTCTTTTCTAGAACATATAGGTGAATATCAAGTCTATATCAGATTCGATTTTCAGTGGTCCTCCATGTAGCCTTACAACTTCTCTGATGTATATCTGTGCAAGGTGATCCGTGAGAAATCATTTTGAATTCAGAAAAAGTGACTAGAATATATAAGACGTCACACAATAACTCATATATCATTATTTCCCATATATTTTATTATAGTTCTAATTAAAATATACATTGTGATATTCTCCCATTTCTATTTTGGTAGGGCTAATGGTTGCATTATTTTGTTATACTTCTCCCTTTAAACCATCACTAGCCGAAAAACCAATGAATTTTATTCATACTTATTGATTTCCTTCATTATATATTCCCACCAATAGTGATCTCAGATATCTTATACATATTTATACTTCCTGGGTGGATGAATAAAGTTGAGTTGTGTGCATCATCCAACAGATCCTTCTTTAGCTCTAGATTTGTGGATACACATAGTCACGAACTAAATATAAAAATATCCTTTTCACTACTATTGAACTATAAGGATTTTCAATGTCATATAGTCTCCATATTATTATTAAATCCCACATCATTTATATGATAATTGGTTGACATCTCTAGATGATTTGATTGGGAAATCCTTTTTGAGATGATAGATAATGTTTATCCCATTATGATTTCCATCTCTAACCACTTCAAGACAAAGAAGATCAGTTCCCTATAAACTATAAATAATGATAGAATTGATGTATCCTTTCTACATAGATCATTTTCCACATTATTCTATTTTTAGGAAGGAAGTGAATTGGGAAGTCATTGTTCATGATCAGTAGTTACCATCTTAACTACTTCATATTTAGCACTGTCTTTGTGAATATATACCTGATGATTTTGTGATCTGTATATATTTCACATTTCCCCCTAGATAGATAATTCCACCATATTTTAAAATATAAAATCACTGAACACATATCCAAATCATGTTTTGGGTAGTTATATACAGGAACAATAAACTTCCTTCATGAATAGGCTATGAAATTGTCAATTTTCATCAACACACAACCCAAAATATTCATTGAAGTATCCCTAAACACCGTGAAAAGTTCTCCACTTATGTGTAGTTTGAGAACAAGTGTATTGACAAGCCTCCGTTTCAACACCATGATGATCTCTTAAGATTCATAATTCCATGAACACTTGACTCCCTAATATGTTAGTTATGTTATATATTTTTATAATCACAAGAAATTTTCTAGCACTACACAATAGTAACCATATCATCCATGGAAAATAATAAAATCTATCCTAGATTTTGGTCTCAGCCATCAATCGATTTATTCTATCATTGAAGGGTCCATAAATATATCATTTTATGTGATGGTATTTCCTATTATTGAGATATCAATTAACCAGATCTCAAATTTTCTGTTTATTTCAAAAAGATTCTCCTTTTGCACAGTCTTTTTCACAATGCCCATATTCCCCAAATTCTCCTCCTTTAATTTTGTTTATATAGGAATATGATTTATAAATACTAGAAAATATACTGTTGAGGTAATATATAATTACTAAATTTACCTAGTCTATAAATATTTATGGACCTTATTGAGTTCAAATTCTATCATTATGAACTCATAGTGCCAGTGCCTCATTCAAAAAGTAGTCAATTGGGATATCTTCCTTCTACACCCATGATAATATCCCAACCAGAGGTCAACTTTGGAGAATTATTCTCTTCCACATAGATGATTGAAAAATTCATAAATCTAAGGTAAATGATACTTGTTCATTATTGTGATTTGGTTGAACATACGATAATCAATGCAAATGTGTGTTGACGAATACATCTTCTTAATGAAGGTGACTAGTGCACCACATGGAAATGAACCTGGGTATATGAAACCATTATTCTAATTCTACTATTGTTTTTCTATATATCCTAAATTTCTACAACAACCATTCTATATGGAGTCTTGGATAATGGTAACTCCCCAGGTGTACAATAAATTAAAAATTAAACCACTTTTCTATAATGAAGACCTAAAAATTCATTTAGAAACACATCAGCGTATTAAATCACAATAAGTATCTCTTAGAGAATGTTTCTTCCCATAGAATAAATCATTTAATTTAGATACTCTTTATCAAAGTGAAATAATATTATTTCATGAGATGTTGGTGCTACAGAAAATATATCCTCCTCTCGGATCTTTTATAGACTTGTGGGGTCAATTCTCAATACAGTGATTGATTTTCTTCTTGTAGAAATTTATGTTGACTCTATACTGGGAAATGTAATCTATTCCTATAATTGAATAAAATTTTACAATATTTAGTATGAAAAGGGTCAATGGTAACTTTCTCCCAAAAACATTGATTAGGGAGAAGTTAGATATTTGGGACGCAATAATTTCCCCATTATTCAATTTCAACAATAGCTCAACTTCCAAGATTTGTTTTGGTGTTTTAGTATTCTTACTAAACAATTATGATATAATAGAATGTGTAGAACCCTAATCAAAAAGTATGTTTGATATTATTTAATTAATAACTAGTATACCTATCACTACATTTTTTATAGGATGCCCAAGACCAGTTGGGATTAAAAAATCAATCCCTTTCTACCATGGATGTTTTTTGTTGTCACTGAAGCCCCATGTTTTGAGTAACTGGTTTTCAGAGTGTTATGGTTCTTATAGTTCAATCTATGTAAAAATTACTAACATTTTATTAATGTTAATCTCTCTTCTATAACATTATTTGGATTCTCCAATCGTCATTTGTTATCTTTGTTCCCTTTCTTCCACTGGAGAATTCATTTCATCATTCCCATTATGAAATTATTATCGTGCTTATTCCCACACATTTGAAAATTGTGATGTTGAAATTTCTAAGAAGAATTAGATTTATCCATCAGATGAACAGAATTATATTAAACATTAAGCTACTTATCCCCATGATACTCTTTAGATTCTATGATCTCTATTTTTAATATGATTCAACATCACCTGTTTTCCTCATATCCATAAATGTCATGGATCTATATACCATTTTAGAGAATATGTTTTGGCACACCAAAAAACCGAAATCATTACATTAGTGGGTCATGAAAATGGTGGTGTTGTACCATGATAGTATTGTTATATTTTACTCTCAATCCTTGATTGATTCGTCATCTTTTTCCTTGATGGAAAGTAAATTCATTTCAATTTATTTCCATATAGTGAGTGGATATTATTTATCAAAATTCATGTTCCATAATTCCTTCCACTGATCCCTTCAATATCTTCCTCAGGATCTTTATTCTTGATCCATGACCACCACTGATGATATTCACCCTCAATATGATAAACTACCAATGTAACCTTGTCATTCTCATAACATTGAACGATTTATAGGATCCTTAAAATGGATTCAATACGTTGTTCTTTGATTAAGGGATCAGACGATCCATTGAAATAATGAGTCCATTGTCGCATGAATCTCTTGATTATATATTTTTTTCTATTATGGGGCTTTAAAACTCCTCCTGAAATAGGTTTATATTCAAATATTGAGTCTTCTAAGAAAGTATATTTATATTGTTCACAATTTCTACTCCATTAAGGTTGGGTATCTCATTGGGGAATTCATCACCTTTACTCTCACATTTATTTTTTACCTAATTTTATCTTTTTCTTGCCATTGGCTATAATAAAATTAATGATAAGGTTGATTAATCATTTTTTACTATTAATGGTATTCAGGGGAATCCAATGACATTAATGTTATAACGTGTAAATTAAATTAATTTCCTAAATGTATGAATTTATAGATTTCAATTTATTCTATCCATGAACTATTACATAACATATCTTTTTATGGGAATTTTTTTGTCCACTTAATAATGGTTTATAATGATCATATGAATTTACCAATGAATATCCCTAGAAAGTATCAAAAATGGTGCACAACAAGTCCCTTTGTCTTGTAATATATCACCCTTGTTGTGGATTATGATATCTTGCCAGAGTTTTTTCCCCTAGGTACATCTGTTCCAGTACCACATCCACTTGTAGTGTCCTGGAAGTGATTTATTTTCAGGATAAACCAATTACATTACACATACCAAAATATAGGGATATTTTCTTATACCTAGGCTTTTCCCTAATTATTTCACTAAAATTATCTAATATTAATCTCAAAAACAACTAAAATGTTTCTCTGATAATAACTATAATAGTCAGGAAATTTATTTCACAGAAATAAATGATATATTAAAAATTATTACACTTAATCATACTAATGTAATTGAGAAATATGGTGCTTTATGGAATTATGTACATTACAAATAACATATTACCTGGGATACACAACATTATTGAAAACATCCTTGACATAAGCATAATATTCCCTAGAACATAACACTACATGGGATAACCTAGGGAAAACATAAGAATGGTGTGTGCAATAAATCCTATTAATGGAATTTACATGTCATAAAATGAAAATGTTAATAAATGTAATACAATAAGAATACCAATGAGAAATAAAATAAACATAAATAATATGGAATCCTATATAATGATAATCATAACTTAGGAAATGTAGAAACAACATAAAACACTACATCATTAAAAAAAGTAAAGGCTAAACCCACCAAGACATCATGGTGGAGAATGTCCCATTATTTTTGCATAGAAAATCGCTTTAGAATTTTGGAAATATAACGACATCACATAAAAATTCCTAAAATGGCCTGATGATATCGAAAGGGGTATATCATAATAAAGAAATTAAATTTAATGTTATATGGAAATTGAATGGTATTTACCAAAAAATGGAATTTTTATAGAATGCATATGATATTCAATAAGCATTATTAAATAAGTTAAAGGAAAGAACCCTTAAAATATTCAGCATAGTATCAAGTGTAAATGAAGGTTAATTGGAGGGATAAATGAAAGTGAAAGAGTATCTCATAATTTATAAATAAAATTAAATGTTAGGGGAATATGGATTAACATATCCATACATATGAAAAGTTAAATTAAAAGACACAACATAAAGGAGTTCTTGATAAATGAGAAGCGTCTATGATCCCTTACTTGACTGTGAAACTCCAAAGGCATGAGATGGGCTCCATGATAGAATGGGTAACCATTGGAGGACAATAGAGAGAGGAGGAATAATTTTGGACATGCCCCATGAATTTTTATTGTATATAATTGGGAACTTATGTTTTTTACATAGGAAATGAGGGGGTGTTTCATTATTATTTGGGTTTTGGACTCTACTAAAAAAATATCTAAAACCACAATCCATACCATGGGGTTTTCCTAAGGTTTCTATAAAACGGAAGTAAATTACATTATATTATATGGTAATGTTCTGAATGAAAAATAACAATTCAATTACATATATGGAATTAAGCTGCACTCCAAAAGGAATTATTTTCAATATGTAAAATATATTAAACTTTTTGGAGGATCCATAATAGATTTATAAAATTAACCCAAAATTAAAAAATCACTTTAATTTAAAAGTGAATCAAATATATGGGCGTGGTTACCTTTTATAATCTCCATTACATAACTTTTAGGTCATTATGATGTCATAATAAGTAATGTATATTTATATTGTATTTAATTGTTTCTTGAAAATATGACTATCTCAAAAAAAATTGAAAAATTCATTGATAGATAATTTCAACCTGCTTATTAAAAAAATATTAATTTTATCTACATAAATTTCTAAAGATTAGAATTTTCACTTTAAAAATATTAACTAAATTATATTTATAATGATAGTTGTTTTTAAAATAATAGTTTTGGAACAATTCAAAAAATTTCATTTGACTTCATAAAATTATATAATATATATTATTTAATCATATTTTAATTAATAATATTTTATTAAAATTATATTTATTTATAAAATAAATTAATTCATCAAAATAAATTATTTAATGAAATATAAATATTACCCAAAAATACATTCTATGCTTTTGTTTATTAACAAAAAAATAATTAAAAAGTAAGAATAATCAGTTGAAAATATATTTATTATTCTATACAAAATAATGTACATATTCATATTACTATGGTCTTCATACATATCACTTTAATACACTTGAAAATTACTGAATTATATGGTGTGAGATGGTGGGACTGAAATTTTCAAGTTCAACAAACGTGGTTGATGCCATGATTTTAATTAGCGTGAACATATCCCGTAAATGGTTTCTCACATGCTTATTTTTTTGGATCTCATCCTGTGATTAGTAAAGGGAAAATTCCAGAAATGGTATATCCCTTGAAAGCTCAAATAAATGGGCCACACAAGGTAAAATCCTTTTGGTAGAGACCACCACTTCATTTTTAGGGACAAATTGGATTTATTAAAACCTTATATTTTTACTAATCATGCGATGACTATTAAACTCCTAAATTATCCATGGTAATGATTATTAACAGTGAAATATATCTAATAGGATATGATAAAAAAATGTTCTTGTGTTTTCTAAAACCATATTACATAATAAGACATTTTATTTAAATAATGGGGGATGGTTTATTTGTAAATATTCATGTAGTTTCATAGCTACATGTCATTTACTTTCATTCTGAAAATTTTGCAAGAAAACGAAAACAATAATCAATCATATGTTCATCCAGCTGTCTCCGTGAATGGTTCATTACATTTCATATTTCTAGAATTTTCACATTATTATAAATATTTATATAATGAATACATATAATATTTATATCATGTTTGACATTCTATATATAAGTGAGTTGTGATCCACATAAGAGGATCATGAATAAAAATTCAAAACATATACAAAAAATAAAGTTGTTATTAACCAACATGTAAAAATTAATGAAATTGTTAATATAAATTAGTATAAATTCATAATAATATAATATACAATGTGATATATAAGAATATGGTTATTTGGTAGATTTATAAAAAAGTACTCATTATTATACAATATTTTTTAATATGTGTGAAGAATGTCAATACAGAAGGTAAGGGTTTTGTTGTCTCACATTTTTGTGTTTGAGATATATCCTATATTCACCAATTATTCTTATTTTGTGGTGTAAATAATACCCTATGAAATTTTATATTATCAATTTAATTTATTTAATGATAATCATAGTTAAAATTGAGGTAATTATTTGATGGTGATCACGAATTAAATGTTACTTATGTATTATATTGATTTCATGTCACACGATTATTTCTAAGAGACTTATGTCATAATAAGCCCTTGTTTCATTTTATATAGTTTATAAAATAGATATTTATATATTTTATTATTATTATATATAAATTTATGGGTATATACATGTCCATTTTATGATCACTATTTCATGGGTTTTATAATAAAAATTTAAAAAAAAATCGGTAAAGTAATTTTGTCTCAATTCTCCCTCTTTGACACACATTCCATGTTTTTTCAATAAATTATTCAATGATGTGTATAAAATTTATATTGAAATGTTATATCATGAATATATTTATTTTTAAGATATTTTAAATATGAATAAATTTAATTCTTTCAGTAGTTTTATGATTCAATTTTAAGAAAGTGGTAATATTTTACTACCATTATATCATCGTTTATCGAGATATTTTATGATTATATCTCTATTAATTAAATATTATGATCCATTACCCAATACCTTTAATATCATTAATTAACCTATGTTTATTAATGAAATAATCATATATTTGTAATAACTTTTCACTCTTTATTATTTTATAAAATTAATAAAATGATTTTAAGATAATATGACCTTATTTTTTTCACCCCAAAATATGTTCTAATCACAAACCATGTTTTTGAAAAAGAAAATAATGTTTTTAAATGAATATTAAAAAAATTTCAAGAAAAAAGATTTAAAAAATATGTTTTATGTTTTAAATAGATAAACATGGTTTCCAAAAAATAATTTACATGTATTTAAAGTGTTCTTCAAAAAAAGGTTTTTAAAATGTTTTCTAAATTTCTATATTTCTATTCAAAGTTTTTATAATGAAAAATGACTTCGAAATATTTTCAAAATAACTTTACTTTTTATATTTATTTTCAATCAAATTGGTATTCACAATTTTTTAATGATTCTTTTATATTTTTTCAAATATATTTACAATGAAAAAGGTTCTAAAATTTATATATGTATTAAAAAGTTTATTTCAATGATGAAAAGTTATATTATCTGGAAATATTTTAAATGAAAATATAATTCATTCATTATAAGAAAAGGAATTTTTAAATGGTTTTATGAATATTTATTTCAATGAAAGGATACGTTCCTTAATAAATTATTAATCTGATATTTGAAATTACTTATTAATATAAGATGACATCCATTGAAATTTTTTATTCATTACTTGGTATATCATCCATGGACACCATCCTTAAACATTCAATGAATGTCTTATATTTATGTTGAAAAGTTGTTTATGAAACTAGTGACTATTAAATGGGTTATACCAAGATAAAATGGTAATAAAATCCACTTCCTTTAATGGTATATTATATGATGAAATGATTAAGTAACTTGTCTATTTCCTAGAGGATATGATATGATGAAATTATTAAAAAACTATTCATATTTCATGGGTTATGATATGATGTTTATGGAACACGACAATTTTTATGGTTCATGATATGATTAATGTTTTATTATTTCATGACAGGTGAAGGGATTATTTATTTATTTGATTGGTGGGACCTCTATATCTCTCTAATTCATTGGGTGAAGATTAATATCTCATGAGATGGACATGGCTGGAACAAAGAGTGAAATTTGTTCATTGAAGAACTTTGTCATCTACGATGGTCTTGGGTATGATCCATGACTACTAGGATGGTATTGGGAGTGAAACATAAATACTAATATGGTTTTGGTAGTTAATACATTACACTAAAAGGAGTAGGATTCAAATTGGGATGGTGGTCTTTCAGGCCTAGTAGTTGTGGTCCCCACGATGTTCACATACATGTTTTGGAAATAAGACCAGACTTATAGAAATTGATTTTAAATTATTACCTGTAGTCCACAAGTTCATTATCTTATTCATATATTGTTCTCTCATGGATTATTATCGTGATTCCATAATTATTCATGTGTTATAAACTATAAATCACTATGTTGTGACTCAAATATATGATATTTTATTTTTCAAGTATAATCATAAAATGTAATTACCACATTCTCATACCCTTATGCTTCTGATTATTCATAATTATAACCATTTTACCCTTACTAAGCATATGAGAGCATCTCTTTCATATATTTCCTTTCTCGGGTTTCAAAAAAATTGTTTTAAGTTGGAGTACTAAAGGGGAATATCTTTATTGGAGATGTTGAATACCTTTTACCAAATTGTATGAATAAGTCTCATGTTTCCAAATACACTAAACTATTATGAACATTGGGAATGTACATTAGTAATGTTATTAATATTAATATAAAATGATGTAATATGCTAGTACTTTAAGCCAATGTTTCTATAGATGGTTTCAAAGGAAAGGTTTAGTATTCCTTTGAAAAATGTGATGTTAAAAATAATGTTATAACTATTGGGATATTTCTATGTATAATTCAGTTTATATCTCTTATGATAATCATAAGGTGTCAAAGAATTAAAATAATGTGTCATAATTTATACATCTAATTAGTGGGTTTCATGATTATGAGGTTTTCTTCTATGATAAGAGTTGATTACACTATTATTTCTAGTTTTATTCAATGTAGGGAACCTGAAATAATTGGGTTAACATTGAATGTGATGGAAAATTTATTTATAACCATCAAATTGGGATGTGGAATCGAGTAATTGGTGATGTTATTATTAAAAAATAGTTTCCATGGAAATTTTTTAACAATATGCACCATAATCAACACTCAGAGCCACCAAATTTGTGAAAGAAAGAGTTTATAGAGAATTTAGGTAACAGATACCATAAACCAAAGATGATCTAGTTTCCTACATGTTGAGAATGAGTGACGATACAACCAGGTTAATGTATTATAGGAACAAGAATATGTTTTGACTATTAAAATGAAGGAAACATATCATGTAAATACAAATGGAAAATTAAAATTTCAGTTTTTTCAATTGATATAAATATTTCCCTCTAGGTGGTATAATAAATATATTAATGTTTTATGTGTGTAATGAATAGTAATTATGAAAATGGATTTCCTAATTGAATGATACCAAATAGAATAATCATGGTGGTATGAGTAATGGTTATATTATTACTGATAATGAAGATACAATAGCTGAAATGTGAAATAAAAGAGGTATGAAGGAGTAGGATGATGAAGAATTTTCATTTAATTAATATGATGTGGGATAAACTATATTATTTTTTTTGGATTCAAAATTTATGATTTTGGAATTATATAATGATTTTTTATTTTATCATTCTCGCTAAATATTTTCATGATTATGTAGAATGGTTCTTATGTACATGATATGTAATTTAATATAATGATTGTAACACCCGAGACTTTTCTGAGAATTATTTTGTTTTTATGTTATATAAATCATCAAAGGAATCTTTCAATACACACAACACTATCTTGGCATTCTTTACACGCAACCAATGCCTTCCTCGATAGCTTGTGTCGTACGCAATACTGAGTTTCACTAAACAATGATATGCTATTAAAATATTATTACAACTAGTTGTTATGAATACTAATAACCACATTTTCAAATTTTGTAAATTTTATTTTTCAAAATGGACTTCATTTTTGGATTCGGAATATCGAAGTTATCCTAGGGTGAAATTTTGGTATTTTTCTGAAAACTTTCAATTTTTGATGAATAGTGAAACCACTAAGTGGTAGCTAAAAAACTGTATTTTTCATAAAACATAATTTTACCAAATATGTGAGTGAAATTTCGAAAATCCGAGAGACATGGTTGATGTCAGTAAGTAAAATGTGGTTCAATGAGATGAAAATAAGTTTTTGTGAATAGTAACTTTTTTACTTTTATTTACCACAGTTCAAAGTAAATAGGGTAATTAAAGGTGAAAATGATATTATTATTACCCTGACACATGTATTAATTCTATTGGATAAGTGTAATTCGATCAGAAACAACCTTAGGAATAAAATATAACCATTTAATCCCACTTGGATTAGATTAGGACATTTATTATTAATTTATTTAAAGATGGGTTAAAATAGTTAAAATCAAAGTTTAATAAGTAAATAATTTTTAATAAAAGGTTATACATAAAATAAATTCGACTATAAATATTAATTAGAAAGCTAAAACGATTTCCTACATAATTGTATTTTATTTATAATTTTTAGACATTAAATAAGTTAATGTATTTATGACACAATGATGATGCAGTAATTATCCTATCAATAAAATATTGACATAATTGATGTTATAAATACCCAAATAAATGTAATTTGAGACTTTTTATGAATTACACTAATTTTCTAGGTCCATATGACATTTTATTATTGATTTAATTAACTTTTTTCGATCTAATATTTCTTTTATAATTTTAAAAAAAATCAATTACTAAATAGTGTCAAAATTGACATAAAATAGTTTTTAAAAAAACTATTATATTATTAATTGGTATTTTATTCCTAAAAAATCTATGGTTCGGCCAAATGACTTATATAAGGTTATATATATTAATAAGGAACAACTTGGGGTTATTTTGGCTTCTTATAGTATGTTTATTAACCTTATTATGTAAGAACACAAGAAGACACGGTAAAAGTAAAATTATTTAACTTAATGTTAAATATAAATGATAAGGGTTAAATAGGAACCTAAACTTGTCTAAATTATATTGTATTAGAGGATTTAGACCCATCCCCACCTTAGCTTAGAAATAAATCAATTTAAAGCTCTTTAAAACCGAAATTGCCTTTATAATAAAATAATATTTTTAGTTTTTCCAAAGGAGCCCCTCTCCTCCATTATAAAAGGGCACCTCCTCCCCCCTCTTCCTCACACCACATTGAGCCTTCATTCTCGTCCAAACCATTCCACTTTCTCCTCTCCACTTTCCTAGAGACATCCTAGAGGTCCTGGTCTTCTTCAAAGACCAATTTTAGTGCCCTAAAAGGAGGTCTCAAAGAAGCACTTCAAAGAAGAGGTAATGTCTGTTACTGATTCTTTCATCTTTCTTTCTTCTTCCACTTCTTCTTCATTAGTTGTTTAAATCTGAAGTAATAAAATCCGTATCACTCATATACTGATATTTTATTATAATTATGAAACAACCCTATTTCACCATCTATCCATCCTACAGAAAATGAAATCACTGCGCGTGCATACGTACGGAATACCGTCTCCATGCCGTGGTGTAATCTATTTTCCACCACCACCATACTTGGATGGGTATAATCATGTAAATAATGACTATATATGAATATTTTAAAGTGATATTGATTCTGAAACAGTATACATACTCTCCAATACAATTCCATGATCATGGGAATGATATCATCGCTCGTGCGTACGTACAGAATACCATCTCCACGATGTGATGCGACTCGTTCTACATGATATTCATTGCATATTGATTATATGAATGAATTGAATGAATGAATATGATATATATTACACTAATACCATTCTGGAAATGAGTTATCTATAACCTAAAAAGAAGAATAAGAATTTATTCGACAAAACGCGCATAAGAACAAAAAGTAATAAACACCCGAATAACAAGTAGAAATGTAATATTACTAATAAGAAGCTAAGAATATGACCATATGTGATATCATAACAATGAGTATGATTCTATAATAAGTCAATAACATTATTTAAATCATTATACAAGAGGTTCGGACACATACAAAGCATATCAGACCTACGGTAAGGGAAAATATCACAATCTCACTTTTATCTGAGATTATTTATACTTTGGTATTTACTGGGGTGTATTTTTTCATCCACATCCATGTTCCGTCAATATTTAATATTATTCCCATCCACATACAATTGTTTAAATCCAATTTTACCCTTTAGTGTGTTTTTAGTAAAAGATATGAAAGGAATCTTTTGTCGTTTTTCGTACGAGGTACTTTTTGACTTTTCTGAAAAAAGTACGAGAAGAATGTTTTTTTAAACTTATACGGCATGAATGGATTTTTAAAAAATTATTTCCAAGAATATTCCTTTACATTTTATCAAGATTTTATTAATCAAATTCTTTTATTTTAGAATTGTATGACATGTTAAGAATGGAAAAGTGTTTTTGAAGTAGAAAGGATATTTTCCTCAAGAATGGAGTTCAAGTGTTTTATCAAAATTAGTTTCCATCTAAGATAATATAGGGTTATGTTTTTATCCCTATTATTACATTGATTTGATTATGTTGTGATGGAATTATTTTTAGGAATACTTTTATCTTATATGAAATATTTTATGATGTCACGATGTTTAAGAATCCCATTTTTATTACATGGGTTATGCAATGATGTATGATTTATGATTTTGTGGAATACATAAGAATGGTATCATTATGAGATGGGTGGGACCTATATCTCCCTCCAATGCATTGGGTAAAGATATTATATCTCATGAGATAGACATGGATGGAATGGTGGGTTAAATCGGTTCAGTAAAACAGGACTGAAACGAGGAGTAAACTCGGTTCAGAAATGGACTTTGTCCGCTAAGATAGTCTTGGCAATGAGTCTTGACTACTAAGAAATGATTCTCTATGATTATGTGTATATGCCACAAAGTTTCATGTTTTATGTTATTATTATTTGGATTACATTTCACTACTATGATTTATCCCATGTTATGAAATTATGATTTATTTTTCAGGTTAAGATTTCCAAAAGTTATGTTCTTATGTATATGATGTGATTGATATTTAATTTGTTTACCCTTACTGAGCATTTGAGCTCACCCTTTTGTATGTTTTCTTTCCCCAGGTCAGGAAGAAGGTTATTAAGTAAGATATGTCAAAAGGGACTATATATATGATGAAATAAATGGAAGACAATGTAGACGCTTTATTAACTAGTTGTTTATGTTTCCCAGTTTCTAAAGACATTATACCTATACGGTCCTTTCCTGGTTTTTTTATATGTTGTAATAAGTGTGCATCAATTCCGATGTAATAACAATGTATGTAAAGTATGGGTCGTTATAGTTGGTATCAGAGGAATGGTATAGTCAACCTTTGGAAACTAGGATGTGAAAGCCTTAGTAAGAATCCTAAGGATAAGTCTAAGGATATAACACAATCTTAGTGTTTTAGAATTGGCCATGAATAACCTAGGATAAGACCTTAAGTGTGAAATTTTATTCTTGATTATGTGGTTTTCCTATTATAATTAGTGTTGGTCACACTATTCTTCTTGATTTAGTCAATGGCTGGAACCCGAAGGAACCGTGTTAATGCAGAATGCAACGGGAAATGCAATGATTGTCCCCTTGAGCAACCAAACGTTATGGGATCTGGAATGCAAAATCTTGTAGACATGCTCACACGACTTTCTCAAGATATGAATCATGCAAGACTTCCAAAAGAGCAAAGGAAGGACAACATTCTGTTGAATCCTTCATGAGACAGCGTCCGCCTTCATTCAGTGGGTCTACTGATCCATTAATTGATGAACAATGGATTAGTACTACTGAAATGATATTTTCAGTTCCTCAAAGTTATGAACATGATAAAGTCATCCTAGCAGTGTATCATTTGGCAGGAGATTCTGATCAATGGTGGAACATTATTAAAAATATGAGGCAAAGAGTTGAAATTGAGTCCATGGAATGGGATGAGTTCATGAACATATTTTTCAATAAGTACGTCCCTCGTATTCTCCGAACAAAAATGGAGAAGGAGTTTCTTGAACTAAAGAAAAAGGATGATGAATCTGTTGGTACCTATGAAGCAAATTTTACAAGACTTGCAAGGTACACTTCTGGTATTATTATCCAACCTAATAGTAAGATCGTTCGATTCATTAGTGTCTTAAAACCAAGTCTTCAAAGGGCCTTTGCCATAAGGGACTTCAATAGCTACGAGGAAATCATTCGATGTGCTCTCAAAGTCAAGATGGAGATTGGAGTAACCCATCAGTCATATGGGTTTGATAAGAAGAGGAAAATGGAATTCAAAGGAAAATCTAAAGAGCACACTGAAAAGAAGATGAGCTTTCCCTTATGCTCAAAGTGTGGAAAGAAACATGGAGGGATTTGTCTTAAAGGGACAAGTAAATGTTTAAAATTTGTAAATGAAGGTCATCGAGCATTTGAATGCCGCAATGATGGGAATAATATGCCTAATGAAGCATTCAAATGAAGGGATACACAGAATGAACCTACTACACTTCAATGTTTCAAGTGCAAGGATATGGGGAATTATGCCAATAAAAGCCCTAATCCAAGGGTTGATGATGATGGTCGACGTCAACAGACTCATAAGGCTAAAGACAAAGGAAAGTCACATGCAATTTCTATCAGTGATGTGGAGTACGATAACGATGTGGTGAAAGGTACACATACCATCCACTTTAAAGTAGAAAATGTTTTATTTGATTCTGGATCCACCCACTCATTTATTTCTGAAGATTTTTCTAAGGGTATCACCATATTACCTCAGAAATATGATGTTGAGCTAGCTGTGACAACACCTAATGGAACAACAGTCGCATCAAAAGTTTATAATTCTTCCCCGATTGAAGTTTGTGGGAAAGTGCTTCCTGCAAATCTTGTGATCCTTCCTATAGTGGAATTTGATGTGATTCTTGGTATGGATTGGATTTATTTATATGGAGCTCATATCAATTTCCAAATAAGGGAAGTCACACTTCATAATCCAGATCAATCTATGATCGTCTATCGATGTAAGGATGAACATAACCTTCCATTGGAAATTTCTTCCATATTATGGGTCTTGATTCCACTAAATTAAGTTTATTTATCTCAAATGGTTAGTGAGAAACTTACAATTAATAATATGCCCATTGTAAGGGAGTTTGATGATGTCTTTCCGGAAGAATTTCCAGGTCTTCCACAAAATCGTGAAGTTCAGATTTTCAATAAAACTCGTACCGGGTGCTTTGCATATTTAAAAGACACCTTATAGAATGGCCCCAATTGAGTTGCAAGAATTGAAGAAGCAACTCCAAGAGAATCTTGATAAGGGGTTCATACGCCCTAGTGCGTCACCTTGGGGAGCACCTGTTCTGTTTGTTAAGAAGAAACATGGATCAATGAGACTCTACATTGATTATCGAAAACTTAACAAGATCACTATCAAGAACAAATATCCTCTCCCACGCATTGATGATTTAGTTGACCAACTACGCGGAGCTCAATACTTTTCCAAGATTGATCTTCGTTCAGGGTATCATCAATTAAGGGTCAAAAGGGAGGATATACCAAGGAAGGCTTTCCTTACAAGGTATGGACACTATGAATTTATAGTGATGCCATTTGGTCTTACTAATGCCCATGCTATCTTCATGGATCTAATGAATAGAGTCTTTAGAGACTATCTTGATCAATTTTTGGTAGTCTTTGTAGACGATATTCTTGTCTATTCAAAGAGCAAGGAAGAACATGAATATCACTTTAGAATTATATTGAAGACCCTGAGAAAAGAGAAACTTTATGCCAAATTTACCAAGTGTGAATTTTGGCTTCAAAAAGTTGCATTTTTGGGTCACATAATCTCAAAAGAGGGGATATCTATAGATCCAGCAAAAATAGATTTTATCGAAAGATGGTCGAGACCAACAACAGTAACTGAGATTCGAAGTATTATTGGTTTGGCTGGATATTATCGACGTTTCGTGAAAGATTTTTCAAAATTATCTAATCCACTCGACAAGTTGACTTGAAAAGGAGTTATGTTTGTTTGGACGGATGAATGTGAAGATAATTTCAAGGAGTGGAAAAGAAGGTTATCCAGTGCACCTGTACTCACACTGCCTTGTACTGGAGAAAGGTTTGTGATCTACAGTGATGCATCCAAGAAGGGATTGGGGTGTGTTCTTATGCAAAATGATATGGTGATAGCTTATGATTCACGACAATTGAAAATACATGAGCAAAATTATCCAACTCATGATTTGGAGTTAGCTGCGGTAATCTTTGCATTAAAGATTTGGAGGCATTACCTTTATGGTGAAAGGTGTGATATTTTATACTAATAATAAAAGTTTAAAGTATATTTTCACACAAAAGGATCTGAATATGCGCCAAAGAAGATGGTTGGAGTTGATTAAGGATTACGACTGCTCAATCCAGTACCACCTTGGGAAAGAAAACAAGGTGGAAGATGCATTAAGTCGACAAGACCATGCCAGTTTATCCATGATGAGGATCACAAAAGATCCAATATTTATGAATTTACAAAGGATGGATCTTGGAATTATAATGTAAGGGGGAAAATCGTATCTTTCTCAAATGAATGTTCAACCATCTATACATGTGAAGATTACAGAGGCACAGAAAGAAGATGTAGAGTTACAAAAGAAGGTGAGAAATTTTTCTAAATTAAACCTTTATTGTGATGGGATAATAAAGTTCAGGAATCGGTTTTTTGTTCTTCCCATCCCTTAATTAAAGGAGCTGCTGGATGAGGCTCATAGTTCTTCATTCTCTATTCATCCTGGAAGCACGAAGATGTATAGGGACATAAATGAGTACTTCTGGTAGGATGGAATGAAAAGAGATTTTGCTGAATATGTCTCTCGATGCTTGGTTTGTCAGCAAGTTAAATCTGAGAGACAGAAGTCCAAGGGGATGTTACAACCATTACACATACCTGAATAGAAATGGGAAAACATCACTATGTACTTTGTCACATGAATTCCTAAATCATCCAAAGGAAATAATGTTATCTGGGTCATAGTTGATCGTCTTACAAAGTCTGCACACTTCATTGCTATTAGAGAGGATTTCTCTCTGGATCAGCTTGCCAGGATATATGTGAAGGAAGTGGTAAGATTGCATGGATTACCACTTTCTATTATATCTGATCGGGACCCGAGGTTTACCTCAATGTTCTGGCTATGTCTTCAGCATACTCTGGATACAGAGTTGAGTTTCATCACTGCTTATCATCCTCAGACAGACGGGCAGTCTGAGAGTACAATTCAATCTCTAGATGATATGTTGAGAGATTTCTCTCTAGATTTCAAAGGTGGTTGGGATCAACACATACCTTTGGTGGAATTTTCTTATAATAATAGCTGTCACTCCAGTATTCAGATGGCTCCTTATGAATATCTCTATGGAAAGAAATGCAGGACTCCAACTTGCTGGAATGTAGTTGGCGAAAGAAAGCTATTAGGACCTGATCTCGTTGATGAAATGGCAGAAAAGGTCAGATCTATTCCACAACACATATAAGCAGCTCAGAGTCGACTGAAAAGTTATGCCGACAACCGAAAAAAAAGAACTAGAGTTTGAAGTGGGTGATAAAGTGTTCTTCCGAATATCTCCCTAGAAGAGGGTCATGAGATTTGGAAATAAGGGAAAGTTGAGCCCTAGATATATCGGTCCTTTCGAAATACTGGATTGTGTTGGGAAGGTAGGTTACCGATTGGACCATCCACCGAATATCTCTCAAGTTCACAATGTGTTCCATGTATCTCTCCTGAGAAAGTACATACCTGATCCTTCACATGTACTCAGCTCAGAAGTTATACCGCTGGAGCAAGATCTTTCTTATGAATAACAAATGATAGATATTCTGGATCGTAGAGAAAAAGTCCTACGGAACAAGACCACTCTCTTGGTGAAATTTTTATGGAGGAACCACCAATTAGAATAAGCTACATGGGAACCTGAGGATGTGATGAGGGAGAGGTATCCTCATCTTTTTGTTACAAAATGACGAATTTCGAGGGTGCAATTCATTTTAAGGGGGGTTGAATGTATCTCTAGAGACTTTTATGAGAAATATTTTGTTTTTATGTTATATAAATCATCAAAGGAATCTTTCACAACACACAATACTAACTTGGCTTTCTTTACACTCAACCACGTCCTTCCTCAATAGCTTGGGTCGTACGCAATACCGAGATTACTAAACAACGACATGCTATTAAAATATTATTAAAACTAGCCATTATGAATAGTAATAACCACTTTTTGAAATTTTGAAAATTTTATTTTTCAAAATGGACTTCATTTTTGGAGTCGGAATATCGAAATTATCCTAGGGTGAAATTTTGGAATTTTTCTAAAAACATTCAATTTTTGATGAATAGTGAAACCACTAAGTGGTAGTTAAAAAAAACTGACTTTTTCATAAAACTTAATTTTACCGCTTCTATGAGTGGAATTTCGAAAATCCGAGAGACACGGTTGATGTCAGTAAGTAAAATGTGGTTCAATGAGATGGAAATATTTTTTGGTGAATAGTAACTTTTTACTTTTATTTACCATGGTTAAAAGTAAATAGGGTAATTAAGGGTAAAAATGATATTATTATTACCTTAACACATGTCCTAATTCTATTGGATAAGTTTAATTCGACCAAAAACAACCTTAGGAATAAAATATGACCATTTAGGCCCACTTGGATTAGATTAGGACGTTTATTATTAATTTATTTAAAGAAGGGTTAAAATAGTTAAAATCAAAGTTTAATAAGTAAATAATTTTTACTATAAGGCTACACATAAGATAAATTCAACTATAAATATTAATTAGAAAGCTAAAAATATTTCCAACATAATTATATTTTATTTATAATTTTTAGACATTAAATAATTTAATTTATTTATGACACAGCGATGATGCAGTAATTATCTTATTAATGGAATATTGACATAATTGATGTTATAAATATCCAAATAAATTTAATGTGAGACTTTTTATGAATTCCACTAATTTTCTAGGTTAAGATGACATGTTATTCTTGATTTAATTAAATTTTTCGAACTAATAATTCTGTTATAATTTTAAAAAAAATCAATTACTAAATAGTGTCAAAATTGACATAAAATAGTTTTTAAAATAAATATTATATTATTAATTGTTAATTTATTCCTAAAAATCTAAGGTTCGGCCAAATGACATAAATAAGGTTATATATATTAATAATAAACAACTTGGGGTTCGTTTGGCTTGTTATAGTAAGTTTATTAAACTTATAGTGTAAGAACACAAGAAGACATGGTAAAAGTAAAATTATTTAACATAATGTTAAATCTAAATGACAAGGTTAAAATAGGAACCTAAACTTGTCTAAATTATATTGGATGATAGTATTTAGACCCATACCCACCTTATATTATAAATAAATCAATTTGGAGCTATTTAAAACCGAAATTGACATTATAATAAAATAATATTTTCAGTTTTTCCAAAGGAGCCCCTCTCCTCCCTTATAAATGGGCACCTCCTCCCCCCAATTCCTCACACCACATTGAGCATTCATGTTCGGCCAACCCCTTCCAGTTTCTACTCTCCACTTCCCTAGTGAAATCCTAGAGGTCATGGTATTCTTCAAAGAACAATTTTAGTGCCCTAAAAGGTGGTCTCAAAGATGCACTTCAACGAAGAGGTAATGTCTGTTACCGATTCATTCATATTTATTTCTTATTCCACTTCTTCTTATTTAGTTGTTTAATTATGAAGTAATAACATCAGTATCAATAATATACTTAAATGTTATTATAATTATGAAACAACCCTATTTCACCACTTATCCATCCTATGGAAAAAAATCACCGCGCGTGCGTACATACGGAATACCGTCTCCACGCCGTAGTGTAATCTATTTTCCACCACCACCTTACTTGGATGGGTATAATGGTGTAAATAATGACTATATATGATTATTGTAAAGTGATATTGATTCTGAAATAGTATACATACACTCCAATAAAATTTCATGATCATGGGAACGATATAATTGCTCGTGCGTACGTACGGAATACCGTCTCCACGATGTGATGTGACTCGTTCTACATGATCTTCATTGAATAATAATTATATAAATGAATTTAATGAATGAATATGATATATATTACACTAATAACATTCTTAAAATGAGTTATATATAACCTAAAAAGAATAATGAGAATTTATTCGACAAAACACGCATAAGAACAAAAAGTAATAAACACCCGAATAACAAGTAGCAATGTAATATTTCAAATAAGAAGCTAAGAATATGACCATATGTGATATCATAACAATGATTATGATTTTGGAATAAGTCAATGACATTATTTAAATCATTATACAGGAGGTTCAGACACATACAAAGCATATCGGACCTAAGGTAAGAGAAAATATCACAATCTCACTTTTATCCAAGATTGTCTATACTTTGATATTTACTGGGGTGTATTTTATCATCCACATCCATGTTCCCTCAATATGTAATATTATTCCCATCCACCTACAGTTGTTTAAATCAATTTTTACCCTTCGGTGAGTTTTTAGTAAAAGATATGAATGGAATCTTTTGTCGTTTTTCGTACGAGGTACTTTTTGACTTTTCCGAAAAAAGTACAAGAAGAATGTTTTTTTAACTTATACGGCATGAATGGATTTTTAAAACATTATTTCCAAGAAGCTTCCTTTAAAAATTTTCAAGTTTATTTTTAATCAACTTCTTTTAGTTTAGAATTGTATGACATGTTAAGAAAGTAAAAGTGTTTTTGAAGTAGAAAGGATATTTTCCTCAAGAATGGAGTTCAAGTGTTTTATCAAAATTATTTTCCATCTAAGATAATATAGGGTTCTGTTTTTATCCCTATTATTACATTTATTTGATTATGTTGTGATGTAATTATTTTTATTAATACCTTTATCTTATATGAATTGTTTTATGACGTCGCGATGTTTAAGAATCCCATTTTTATTACATGGGTTATGCAATGATGTATGATTTATTATTTTGTGGCACATATAAGAATGGTATCATTATGAGTTGGGTGGGACCTATATCTCACTCTAATGCATTGGGTAAATATTTTATATCTCTTGAGATAGACATGGATGGAACGGCGGGTTAAACCGGTTCAGTGAAACAGGACTGAAATGAGGAGTGAACTCGGTTCAGAAATGGACTTTGTCCGCTAAGATAGTCTTAGCAATGAGTCTTGACTACTAAGAAATGATTCTCTATGATTATGTGTGTATTCCACAAAGTTTCATGTTTTAAGTTATTATTATTGGGATTACATTTCACTACTATGATTTATCCCATGTTATGAAATTATGATTTCTTTTGCAGGTTATGATTTCCAAAAGATATGTTCTTATGTATATGATGTGATTGAGATTTCTTTTGTTTACCCTTACTGAGAATTTGAGCTCAACCTTTTGTATTTTTTCTTTCCCCATGTCAGTAAGAAGGTTATTATGTAAGATGTGTCAAAAGGGACTATAGATATGATGAAATAAATGTGAGACAATGTAGATGCTTTAGGAACCAGTTGTTTATGTTTCCCAGTTTCTAAAGACACTATATCTATACGGTCCATTCCTGGTTTTGTTATATGTTGTAATAAGTGTGCTTCAATTATGAAGTAATAACAATTTATGTAAAGTATGGGTCGTTATAATGATGATATTCACGGAAAAAACATTATTTAGGGAAATATAAATCTTTATATTTTCATAATGTGTAATTAATGATTTGTATAAATATATGTTGGATGTGAATAAGTAAATTGGATAGTGCTGATTACCTTGGAAGTGATTAGTAATTTTTCAACAATGTTGGGTAAGCTATCATGAATAGAGATTATGGAATTATGGACTTAAATTTTTTATCCAATTATCTATTGAATAAGAAATAATGAATGATTAAAATATGGATATATGGTAATTATCAGGTTACTAAAAAATACATGATGAAGTTACTCACATGTTTGGTATGAGACAACTGAGACATACTTTATGTTATACGGGGTATCAGTACTATTTTTTTGAGAAATTCAGTTACCATATTTATAATGTTTTTAAATAAATAATACATCTAGGTTATAAGGATAACCATTAATGGAGTTTTTAAAGTTAAACAGATGATGTTGTTTTAGTGGTCATGGTATTCACTCTCTACATGTGGGTTTATATACTTTGAAAAAATTATGCTATCATTTTTGTTTTGATAATGATAGATGGAATGATATGTCATTCTAATTATAGATCATAACATCTATGAATTTTTGGGAAATGAAAAATTGAATTTCATTTCTTGGAATAAGTGATTAAGTGTAAATATATTAAGAAACTATAGAGAGTGATGTTGTAATGAAATCATGTACGTATATATTCTCACGAAAATTCCTCATCATTGGGAAAGGAGTCTTAAAATAAAATTTTCTCCCATTATCATCATTTTGATGATGTCAATGTCCCTTTTCTAGCCTCATTATTTTTTAACCATCTGATTAATAACATTATCTAGACCATATTATTTCTAAATCTCTATCAGAACATGATACTTATATTTATCTTCTATGTCCCTTTTTAAACATCCAAAATATGTTACTCTATGTTTAAGCATATTTAAGAGTTACATTCTGTAAAAATTCTGTTTCCTACATTCCCTTATTAATGGGTGTTTTTGTATTCATTCTTACGATTTGGGTTTCTAGGAGTGGAATATTCATGTATTGATCATTTGATAACCCATATGAGTTTCATGAGAGGAATTAATTTTAGTGGGTATAATGTAACACATTGAAATTTTCTGGCATATTTTTGTCATTAATTTAATCTTTTCTATATTACGCATTTCACAAAACACTAAATATAGATTTTGTTAAATGAAATAACATTGTTATTATATCATTATTAAGAACATGATGTCTACATTCTGCAACATGCAACACATTGATTGGATTTTTGTACAAAAAACACAATGTTTGTATTTTATTACATAAAATATAGAGTTCCCATGATAACATGTGTGGCACACAAGTCATAGTTTAACCAAACTATTGTGTACTATTAATAATATCATTAAAATATTATTATAGTTCTCACCATTTGATTGGAAATATAGTTATGAATAAGAATATCTAAATTATGAAAATATGGTTTTCACGCCTATATAATAACAATTCATGGTGAATATAAAACTATAATTGAAATTAAGAACTTCTTGGAAATGTTGGAAATGTTTGGCTAGAAATCAATATTAACCATGTTTTAACTCAAAATAATAGATTTTGATAAATTAATTTAAATATATAAATATATAAATATATATTATATTTAGTCAGCTCTTTAATTTATATATTCTCTGATTCCTAGAAAAGGAATAATAATAAATCCAATTTTAAGTATAATGATATGATCTTTTTTAAAAAGGTAATTTTACCACCATTTAATGAAGAACCAATTTTAAATATATTTTTTAAAATTTTATTTCAAAAATTTATATTTATATTTAATAGTGTAATATAAAAATTTACTTGGGTTATTTTCTGTTATTTTTTTGAGAAGTTTCATTTTTGGATTAATAGTGAAAACACTAGATTTTAATTGAAACCCGATTTTTCATCTATTTAATTAATATATAAAAATTATATTTTAAATTGGATTATATGTATTATTTGTTAAATTTTATATATAATAATAAAATTTAGTTTATTGGGAACAATTTCAATTTATATTGGATATTAAAAAATTTTATACTTTCAAACATTTTAGCTCTAAATCCCAGATTTCAGGATAAATTATCTGGGTTAACATTGAAAAAATATAAACCTGTCATATGATTATATTTTCATAAAATGGATTCCATATTTGGAATAATAATAATATATAATGTATTATTAGGAAAAAATAATTTCATTATCATTGTGATTAGTAATTTTAATTGAAATTTATTATAGCGATCATGGTAAAAATGAGATCACCTAGTTATTAAACATTATTTTAAGATAAAAAATAAACTAAAATCAAGTACAAAATTATTTATATTACATATATATACCAGTTCACATATTTCATTTAATTATTATTATTATTGGAGTCACATTATTTATATAACACCTCACAATAGTGTTTACCATTTTATACATTAAAGAATACCACTCTTCCTCCACTATAAAAAGGGTGTTCACCCCCCTCACTTCATCACCATATGATTCCCATTATCTCATCCATGAATTTAGAAAATAATCTCCCAACATCCCTCACATCTTCCTATAATCCTGATTTGGGGCATAAATAAAACCAATGTAGTCCTTTGATGAAAACCAAAAAGGATTACCCAAATATAGTGTAATATCCTTTTAGAAGAACTTTTGTTGATTTCATTAAAACCCGTCATTAATTAATATTTAATAATAACCTAATTTTCACCAATATATTGATTTGTTTTATATTAATGATTCAAAATTCACTCTCACACACAGCCCTCAAAAAGGGATGTGCAATTACTAAAAATATTTGATGCATCAAGGTATTTTATTTATAGTTTTTAGAAAATAAATAAATAAATATATTTGTGACACAATGATAATACAATGATTACCTAATTAATGAAATATTCAAATAAATGATATTATAAATATTAATATAAATGTAAAATGAATATTTTGATGTCATCTACTAATTTTATGGATGAATATGACATATTACATTTGTTTTAATATTTTTGGTTCGAAGGACTCAACCTTTTATGACATTAATAAAAAGTAATTTTTAAATAATTTCAAATTTGACAGAATTGAGTTTTTATTTAAAAGTACTATTTTATTAAATGATATAAAAGTGATGAAAACATAATATTCTGAAAACTAACTAATATAATGTTAAAATTTCTATTAATTATTCAATTTTGGTTCTCTTGTAATTTTATAATAACTATAGTAAAAATATATTATGAAAATACAAGATGACATGTTAAGAGTTAATATTTTTATCAAATGGTAAAGGTAAATGATAATGTTAATTTTGATACTTAAACACTTCTAAAATCTATTGGATGAGAGGATATCAACCCATTCTCATATTATCCTTAAAATTTATCTCTTTGTAACTATAATAATTTGAAAAAAACATTTCATAAATTACAATTTATTGACATTCCAAATGATCTCCTCCTCCCTCTTATAAAAAGCCACCACTTATACCCACATACTCACACCTATCAACCCCCTTAGGTTATCCAAAATCTGCTAAAATAATCCCATAATATCACTACACTCCTCTTAAAATCCTTTTTCTGTACAGAATGTTTCTCAAAGAAACCATTTGTCTCAAATCAAAAAAAAAGTTACCCAATTTAGAGGCAACATCTTCTCTCAAGCTCCATTCATGTATTTTCCGTCCCCACCCCAATAAACGATATTTATTGCATTATTATATTAAAAAAATTAGTATCCTCAATATAAATGTATTTTTTAATGATATGGGGTCGAGCTACACTTACACACACCTCCATCCAATGGATATAGAACATATTGCTACTTTGTACGGTGAACAACTGCCTCACGAAACGATGATTGTTTGGTTTTATCATACCCCATATCATGTTGGAAATTATAAAATAATTGTATTTATATATGATAAATATTATAATTATATTTTTTCTATTATTATGTAATTTTTATTTACAACATTCAATTATTCTTTCCATAATGTGTAATATGATAATTTCATTTGAGAAAGTGTGGATTGACACCCCCACAGAGTGATATGACACATTTATGCCATACATGGAATTTATAAAGGATTAATTTAATAAAATTATATAACATATAATATCTATATATTATAATTAATTAATTTATACCTATGTATCATTTTGTTTTCATTCCTTTAATGTGACAAAGCAATGAAAGTAACTTTTAGGCTTACGTAGGGCATACTGTCTCCATGATCAATGTATTTCATTTCACGTCTCAAAATGTTATGAACTATTCCAAATACATATACCTGGGATATATATGATATTTAAATCATGATTATTATTACCGAGATTATGGAATTTGACCACATGAAAAAATTAAATCATTACAATGTCATTTCTGACTCATGTATCGAATATCGACTAAACAATCGCTGTGAACATATAGAATTATATAATTGTTACAACATAATAAAAAGTGATATAAAATGAATAATAAAATTGAAAAATGTTCTTAATCATGTAGAAACTAACCTGAGTTCAAAATTGATTAATATAAAGAACGGTAAAGACCAGTAAGATTCGAGGTAAGGGACTTTGTCTCATTCTCCATTAATTGAGGGATATTTTGATAATATACACTTCCTTATTTTAAATGGTTTATAAAAAACACTTTTATTTTAATTTCATTCAACGGTTTTAAAAAGGATAATTTTTATATGCATCTTTTTAAAAAATGAAAAAGGAATGTCTTTAACGTCTGTGGTGACAACAACTTCCCTTCCACCATAAGCGTTATTGGATATTTGGATTCCACTAAAAGCTGTAATTTTTTAAATATTAAAGTATATACCATATGATTTTTTAGATATTTTGGTATTAAATTTTTTTGATATAGTATTGATTATGTTAATATCTTGAAATGACATCTTGTAATTGAAATGTGGAAATTCTATTCTTCTATTATGATTGTTTTATCTATTATTATTATATAATAGTACATGGACATTTGACAGGTGGTTCCGTGATAAAAGAATATTTGTGGTTACATGATAAAGAAATGATGGGTGGTATTGTAAGAACCTTGTATGGGTGGAAATGTTAAAACCTCCAATTCATTAGGTATGGAAGTTGGGCATATGACTATACTATTTAGAGATCTGTGTGGAAGTCAACCTTATGGTAATTATATTTAAGTATTTTTATGTCCCAATTTATCTTTATATGTTATGTATTTCTTTCAAAGGTCATTATGTTAATCATTTGGTTACAAAATGGGTAAAAATTGATATTATTTTCAATGAATTATATTTACCACTTTATAAACGTAAAAATTATTACTTTATGATAATGTATTCATGATTTACATGTTTTTGCAAGGCTAATAGTTTTCCTTATTTGTATATCCTTTGTTGAGATTTTTATGCCCATCCCATGTTCTGATTTTTTTTCATAGTACATAATAAAGGATAGATTTGTGAATGGGATCATGGAAAACTCATGATGATTAATCCTGAAATTATCCATGTTTATTTTTTAAAATTACTTATTGTTTGAAAAAACTGGATATTTTTTAGAAGTGTCTACACGTATTATATAAGATCTTATGTATGAGTTATGACCTTCTTATATAAATAACAAAACCAAATAAGATCCTATATTTAAATTAACATAAAATCATGGACTTATATAATGATTATGTAATGTTTATAGGTGGGGCCTTATAGAAGGTACCAGAGGATGGTTTAAATAAAATTAGATGTCAGTGTGTAATTTTAGTATAAATGAAAATATATATATAACCATAATGGTTATCATATTAGAAATTTTCATGGATATTTTAGAAAAATTGAATGAGTTTGAGATAACATTGATGAGTATATCTTATTTTTATCTTCTTAAAATGAAATTATATGATTATTTTAATGATATTATCACATAAATATTTTTTGGTTTTAGTAAATGGATTGATCTAGCAGGAACCAAAGTAAAAAAATAAATGTGATAGAAACTGTGGTGGTTTTCTGAACATGCAACCGAATGAAATGGTAGCTTCATTGATAATACATATGGGTAATCTAAACCCTCTATATAAAGTCATGATTGTCCACTTGACTCTTATTTTTCTATGACATCATATATATGAGAAACAAATCTCAGTGGATGTTCGGGTAATAATAATACTGGTAAGTATATTCAACAAACAATAGATAAATGATATTAGAAGAGACAACTAATTAAATGTTTTTAAGGGATGATAAGATTTTATAGATGTGGAAATTATGGTGATAAAGCAATATCCGACCAAATAAAAAAGAAATATTTCAGTGGAATCCATGAATGGTAAAGATGTTCTTTCTGAGTTATCAATTGAATGATTTAAATGTGTGGAATATGGTCATTAAGAAAATAGGTGTCTCATGAAGAAAATTCAAGAATGGGATAATAAGCACCATAAATATATTTTTGTAGATATACCCACTTATATTAAAATTGAAGATGAGGAAACTGAAAATCAAATATAAAAGGTATGGATTATTTCTTGTCTCGTGTTTTGAAATTATGGAATCATAGTACATGATTCATGTTTTCAATTTGTATAATTAAAGTGGTAAGGGATAAGAAAAAAATTCCTAGATAAGTTATCATGAATAGTACTAAATGAATATTAAGTCTACATATAATTTATTCAAGAGTTATTGTAGATTTTTTGATAATAAAATTTTTAAAAGTATTATAGCTCTATGGCTGGTGGGATTACATTGGATGAATTTTTCTAGTTTGTGTAACATTTTAGTTTGTTATGTGAAAATGTTAATAAAGTTAGAATTGTCTTTTATTTTGTGAGAATAATTATAATGTAATAGATAACCTTTATATGATCTTTGATTTTGAGGTAATTATGAGATATTACTTTTTGGGATGCAAAATGATGGTCATGAGATAAACAGAGATGTTAAAGTGTTTTATGTTTATTTTGATGATTTTAACTTATTATGGGAATGATATATGAATTTTATAGATTTAGGAAAAATAATACTTGTTGGAAAGGTTATAACTCATCGCGTTATAAAATGATGTGGGGATCAAATCCACAACTGAAGTGCAACAAGGCATTATATCCCACCACTAACCTACATAATGTCTATAATTAGTATGACATATTCTTTTTAGTTAAATTATTTAATAGATTAAGTATAATTCGATTTTTGAGATATATATTTTATTAAATGGATATATTAAGTATTGGGAAATTATTTGTGGATTATGTGATAAATGATTTTCTATAGACATTCACTATTTTAGGAACATTATATGATTAAGTTAAGTAGATCACTATGTGATTTTAATGGATCAATGGTTGAATTATATTTCGAAAGAATTAATGATATTAATTAGAGAATTATTAGAATTTTTTTATTTATGGAAATTATTAACCTATGATGGAGATTATGAAATTGGGTTAATTACTATTCAGTATGATACTTTAAGAGTGAATATATTATTTGGAGACACAAGCTAAATTTTTTGTTGGAAGACTAAGTTATCAATGTCTTATGAGTTTTGGGATTCAATATTAGTGGGATAATTTCTATAATTTTTAAATACATTTGTTTAATGAATGGTTTATGTTGGACATATGGTATTATGGATAATTTTGGTGATTAAATGTAGTCCTTTTTCTTATAAATGATTATTATTTTTGGGGAATTATATTATCATGTCCTAACCTATTTGGTTTTGGTTAATATTTCAAGATATGACAAATAGATAGTTAATTTTTTTTGGATTATGTGATTCCATAGTAATTGATTCTACTGATTTAGGTATGATCATTTCATCATTAATACTCATTATTTATTGAAAAGGTGATTATGTGGAAGAAATTTATTAAAGGATGAAACCCTACATGGCATACAATGTATATTTCCTTATGTTCTTATTCATGGTCATAAATAAATTTATTCAACATTATAAAAAGGAACATAATCAAAATCGTTATCTACTTAGTTTTCCTACTATAAAATCAAAAACCATGTAACCCATCACATGTTCGTGATTTTCATATTGTTAACTTTCATAGGATCATGTTTTATATTACACTACATCAGAACAATATGCTTAGTTTTTGATATGTATCCATGTTATCCTATATGGAATCCTAGTGTGTGTTATCTCGAGTGACTTTTGTAATTCTATATCATTCTTTTGAAGTGGTATTATTATTATCTCGTTTTCCGATGTGGATTTTTAGTGAACTTACTAAGCCAAATTTTAAAATTGTAAGGACGCATTTTCAAAAAGGGGTGAAAGATGTAATATCCCAGGTAATTATAGAATAATACATTTTTATGTCTATTACTATTTATGATATATATATTAATTTTATGTTAATTTTTAGTCTTCTTCATATAGCACATTCTACAAAAAAACATTGGGTTTCTCTAAAATCATACGTTACACGCAACGTTGAGTTATACCAAAAAAATATAATAAAATTATTATTAAATTAAATGATATTTTACTCCTAGTTGTTCTATTTCTGGGAATTAATAGAACTAACTAAAATATTATTACACAGGTCTAATAAATGTATTTGCATTTAACCAATAAATTTTTTATTCTTTAAATGAGAATGTAAAAATTTAAAGCATAAAATTATCTAATATATTTAAAATATTATTTTACCTCCTTTTGATAGAAAACCATTTTTAAATATATTTTTTCTCACATTTATTTGTTATAATTGAAAAAAACTTATTATTTATAATATGGTCATTAAAATTCACTTTGCCCAAAATTTTGGTATTTTTTTGACACAATCAATATTTTTATGAAGAGTGAAATATTTTTATTTTTAATTCAAAACTTCATTTTTGTTATATTTATTTATATACTTAGATTTCCATTTTAAATTTCTATAAAGTTTAAGTATATAATTTCATTACCAATTAATCCAATTTTATTCATTGAAACTAATTTAACATTACAATTGTTCATAAACACATGTCAATCTATTGATAGTTTTCATTTTCAAAAAACACGCTTTCGGGATTTGACAACAACAATTAATTTTTTTTCAAATTTTTTGTTTTTAATATGGAAAAATGGATTCTTTATTTGGAATAATTTGGTCCAAATTGTGTAAATTTATACCTTTTATTTTTGGACATTATAAATAGTATCTTCGCTAATTATTTTTATTTTCCATGGTTAAAGGGTAAATCAGGTGAATAAGGTTAAAAATAATATTACAATAATGAAAAAAAACCCTAACACATGTCTTAATCCTATTCATAAAAATATTTCCTAACATTAACATCCTTGTGTCGAATTTAGGACCTCATGGAGCAACATGGGTGTGATAATAACAGTTTATAATATATAACTTAAATAAAAGGGAAATATAACATAAACATGTATCTCCTAAAAAAATAAAAATAAATTTGTTTTATATATATGATTGATTAGACTATAAATAGTAATTATGAAGATAAAATTATTTAATAGATCATTTGATTTTGTTTATATATTTTATACTTTAAATAAATAAATTTATTTAGGACACAAAGTTGATGCAATGATTACCTTATTAATGAAATATTCACATAAATTGTATTATAAGTATTAAAATAAATATAATGTTAAAATTTCGATTACATACAAAACTTTTACGAATTAAAATGAAATATAATCTTGAATTTAATTCTTTTGTTTCTAAGGAATCGTGTTGTAATGTATTTAATAGAAATCAATTTCTAAATAGTGTCACATTATAAATAAATTAGTTTTTATAAAAAACATACTATTTTATTAAAAAATATAATTGTCATAAATATATGATATTTATAAAAATGTTCTATATAATGTCAAATGTTTCTTTAACAATCAAATTTTGGTTCTCTCGAAATTTTATATAAACTATTGAAACCATATATTATGAAAATACACGAAGAGGTGGCAAGAGTTAATGTTTTTATCGAACGGTTAAACCTAAAATAAAGAGTTAATTTTGTTAGCTAAACTTATCTAAACCCCATTTTTTTATATTATTTAGACCCATAATTTTCTTAGTCTCTAAATATATCACTTTTGAAATATTTAAATTCTGAAAAAAAAATTAATAGAACAATATTTTAAGACATTCCTGAAGTGACCCATCTCCCTTTTAAAAAAGGCCACCAACTATACCACTTAATAAAATATATAAAAACACTTGGATCATCCAAATTATACTCATATTATTTCCCAAAATCATTGTTTTAATCTTATAATCCTTTCGTTTTAATGAAGGAATTTCAAGGAATCCTTTTGGCTCAAATCAAAAAGAGTTACCCAGTTTAGAGGTAACGTCTTCTCTCAAGATTACTTCATTAATTTTCTTTCTCAATAAACTTATCCACAATTTACTCCATAATTTTTTTTTAAAAATAGGTATCCTCAATATTTAAGTAAGTATTTATGATAATATTTTATCCTAGTATTACACGCACCTCAATCTAATGGATATAGAAAATATTATTTCTGTGTACGATAAACTACTGCCTCACGAAAAGATGATTTTTCGATGTTCTACTACCACCCATAACGGTGTCCATTATGATGGAACTTTATTTATATATTATATATATTGTCTATATATTGTCTATATTATTGTTTAATATTTATTTACAACATACTTTTATGCATTCCATAAAGTGTAAATATGATTATTTTATTTGAGGATGTGCGGAATACTACCCATCAAATTCATATGACTCGTTAATGAAAGACATGAAAAATAAAAAGTATGGATTTAATAAAATTATGTAAAATATATAACAAAGATATTATATTGAGATTGTTTTATAACTATGTATCATTTATTTTTCATTACATTAATATGACAATGAAACGATTGTAGTATTCATGCATACTTACGACCTACTATCTCCATGAATGGTGCATTTAATTTCATATCTCCAAATGTTATGTAATAGTATAAATAATTGTATACAAGATATATATGATAATAAAATCATGAAAAACATTCTGGATAATATGGATTTTCCCTACATAGACAATTAACATCAAATCATGTTTAATTTTGACTTAAGAAATGAATATTTTCAAAATGACTGATATAAAAATATAGAATTATGTAATTATTATAACATGATAATGAGTAATTTAAAATGAATAATAAACATGAAAAATGTCATGAAACAAGTAATAATAAACTTATGTTTATTATTCAGGAATATAAATATTGAACGAGACAAGTCAGATTCAAATTAAGGGACTTGTTCTCAGTGTCCTTTCATTGATGAATATATTGATAGTATACACTTCCATATTCTAAATGGTGGATAGTAAATCATTTTTTCATTTAATTTCAATCGATTTTTTTCAAAAGGAATCTTTTTATACAAATCATTTTTCTAAATTACAAAATGAACTTGTGTTAATGAAATCCACAACAATGACTTCTCAGCCATGGTAACTTTTATGTTATGTTCTTCTTCTTATATAATACGTAATGTTTTTAATAAAAAAATTATATAAAAAATCATTTTTATGTATTTTGGTATTTAAAATGGTTTTTAAAAAGGATTTAATATATCATTATCTTGAAATGATCTCTTGTCATTGCAATGTGGAAATTTTATTTTTTTCGTTATGTTTTTTATATGTTATGATTATATAGTGTTACTTTGACATATGAAGGGTGGTTACGTGGTAAACTGAAAAAGGATAGTTAAGTGAATAACTAGATATGGGTGTTTCCATGGTAAACCAAGAACAAGTGGTTATGTTTTAGCACCAATGCATTGGGAATGAAAGTTTGTCGTATGGCTATTCCATTTAGTGATATGTGTGGAAGCAGACTGTATGCTTATTCCATTTAAGTATTTTTTGGGTCCCATTTAACCATTTTATTTTATATGTTTATTTATAAAAAATTTATGATAATATTTTGGAAAGAAAAAATGGAAACAATTATATTTTTTAGTGATATATAATAACTAATTCATAATAGTAAAAAGAATTACTTTATGAAAAAGTATTCAGGATTTACCTGTTTCTTAATGATAAAATGTTTCCATGTTTGTATATCCCTTAATGAGCTTTTTATACTCATCCCATGATTTGAAATGTCTTTCCTTGGACTTAATGAAGTCTCGAGTCAAGGATGGGATAATGGAAAATTCATGTTGTTTCAACATGAAATGAACCATGTTTCTTTATAAAAAGTTTATCATTTATAAGAAAATTGTTTATTTAGTAGCAGGGTCTACCTGAAATATTTATGTTGTTATATAAGTGTTATGACCTAATTTTCTAAATCCTTAATACTTAAAATATCTTCAATGTGAATTGAATTCAAATTGTTTACTATCTTGTGAATATGTAATTTTTAAGACTGGTTCCTTAAACTCATACACTCATGCTAATGATTATTTATTCATGTCTCATTTTTCACCCATTCATAGAATCTATAGTCACCACGTTCATATGTTTCCTTTCCCCAGATTATGATGAAATTTTATAAGAAGCAGTTCCAAATGGGATGATTTTTTCTGGTTATATTGAAGAACTTTTATAAAATTTGAATAATGTGTTCCTTGTTTCCAAAACCATCAAACAAGTATAATCCTCACACATTCATATTAGTAATGTGCTAAATATTTATCTAAAATTATTTAATATCCATGTATGTTAATCCTAGTTCCCTATAACCTTTCATTATCAATGTTTTATCTTATAATTATAAGAATTAATTTCTATATATTAAACCTAGAAAGGATCCTTTATTCTTCTGTTGTCACATTATATCATTCCAAGGATCTATAAAACTTTTATCGCTTCATCAGCCATTTTTTCTTCTTCAAATTGAAATTAAATCAATAACGAATTAATTAAAATAAAAAATTCATGTTAGTGATGTTTCTTTTGATGTAAATCATAAATTTGTTTAAACCCAACTTCTTCTTTTCTGAATATATATATATACACATTTGAATATATATATATATATATATAATTATATATTTAGTCCCATATATATTTAAACATTATATATATATATACATGCATACATTCATATATACACACATATTTATATTATGCCTTCATATTTTTATATATATAATATAATTTATATATCTATGTGTGTGTGTCCATATTGTTTATGATTTGTGTGTGTGTGAGTGCATTATATTTATTGAGATGTATTATTTTTATTATTAATTACAAATATATATATATATATATATATATGAATACATATATATGTATTTCATTTTTCTAAATATATAATCTCTATAAAATATATATTTTTCTATTTTATTATTTATATTCGATTCCTAATATATATATATATATATAAACTCTATAAAAAATATATATCCAACCCATAAATATGATTATAACTGAAATTATTGTACTTCCTCCCATTGAGATTATTTTGAGGATTTTAGTTTTAGATATTTACAAAAAAACATTACAAAACAATGTAGAGACTCACACCCAGTATACATTTTTTCCAAAAAAAACATGTTCCTATGATTAGACTCATAATACATTTTTCATGTACATTTTTCATTCTTAAATACTCTTTATTACTAAAAAATCATAATTTTTATAGTTTTTTAACATTATTAAACCATGTAATATCAATTTAATACATAGGATAAACACATAAATACATAGTAATTGATATAAAATTGGAATGGGGGCCTGTAAATCAATTAAAAAATTAATATCCATAAGATAGTTTACACTTTTAAAAAATAAATTTTAATCTCAATTAATAATATTCCTACTCATGAAAAAAATGCATTACTTATTCTTTCATAAATATTTTTTAATTAATAATAAAGTTAAAATCTTAATCCTTGTATATACTTTGGAAAACATGGGAACTCAAGAAAAATTTCGCTTAAACAAAAATGTATTATACTTTAAAGGATCATAAAAATTATTTTAATAATTTTCTAATTTTTTACCTCAAGGTAAAAAAATTAATTACAACTCATATAAATTATATAAAACCCATGTAGAGATATTGAGAAATTTTCCCAACGAACCTTTTTGTGAACCGTTATAATGGAACACCTTCAGCTCTTATTTCCAACGTTATCACTCTAGAGAAAATTTATTTACTGAATTTATTATCGGGATATATAAGGTCACATTATCATCATTTATATATATTTTATTTTTATATTGTTCACTAACATAAATGTATTGAAATAAAAGTGTTACTGTTTATACAATTAACCATGTTCACCGATATACATGGATCACTCAAAGATAATGTATTAATACATGGTCAATGTACTAGTCATGTCATTGTGCAATAAATTTATCTTTGACTAATATCCTTATCCATGACTAATTGTATTAATCCTCTAATAACTTTTTCTTTGACTACTTGTATTAATCGAGTTCGTGTATTAACAATAGTAAGAATGATTTAGGTTACTGAAAAAATAATAGTGTAATTGGTGAAAGGAATATGTAATTTCTGAAATTCTTGATTAATTTAGAATTTACAGTTTCATATTTAAGAGGAAGGTAAAATGTTTTATATGATGCGCTGAGTAAGTAGACATGTGGTCATATTGTGGGTGGATCTGATGATTTCAAGATAGTGATGAAATAACTCTCAGTAGTGTATATGGATATAGGAGAGTTTGATGTTAAATATTGACATTTATGGATTATAGTGCATTCATATTTTGTGTAGCTGGGGGAGATGTCCCATTTGGGGGATTATTTTTTGTGGTATAAAGGGACCACGTTTTTTGGTGAATCCCTTAATGTTTGGTCTTATAATGATCAACATTAGGAATTTTTTCATGGAATGTTTTTCATTCCATTTCAGATGCGTGATATGATTCTCTTATTTTCACATGGCTCACGCATGTTGGAAAATCTACGAGTGAAAACGATGTAATAATATACAAGAGATCAGTTTTAGTGGCCTAGGATGATGCGTGAAGTTTTTATGTTTCTTTCTCTCTATTTTTTCTCTAATGTAAAGGCTATGAATTTTCATCACAATGGATTTATCTATCCTATAAATATTATCCAAATAATGTTGGAGTACATATTTCTGTAATTGTTTCTCACATTTTGACCTGTTGTTAAGGGATTATATGATGTTATTTCAATGATTTTGTATCCCATGAAGAAATAAGTCCACCTTTTAGTGATCAGAGAGTCTCTCTTAGTGGATAGTTTTTTTGAGGATGTATTTGGATGTAGTGGTGAGAATCTATAAAGTACTAAGTATAATCCACTTTGTTGGAGAACCTTGTTTTTATCCATGGTTTTTATAGGTCTCCATATATCATTTGGATCTCATGTATTCTATATCACTAATTTTCACCGACAAATGAATGGAGAGACATAGCAAATTATCCATAATCTTGAAGACTTGTTGTGTTCTTTTTTTCATTGCTTTTGGAAGTTCATGAATTAGGAACCTGACTTTGGACAAGGTAAATCATGTCAATATTCTTCACTACTACACTATTATTAATCTATTTAATGATTTTTATGGACCTCACATTCTTTTTACAATATGATATAATTGGTTCTCTGAGGTATTAATTATCTTCTCATAGCTCATATAAAACATAACAAAGATAGTTCAAGTGATTCCAAAGAAGGATAAAATTATTGCAGGATAATCTGATACCCTATGTAGGCCATATTATGATATCATTATAGTTATAAAGTGTAGATCATGTTTTCTTGAAGGTGACCCATTATCGTGGGAATCTATGGGTTGTTTCTTGGAGTATTCTTTGTCCCCAATTTTTATGTCCTTTCAAGGTGTTAGTGTGTTTGGGGAAATGGGTTATTAGATAGTACATGCCCAATATAGGTGTCAGATTAACATTTTATCATATCTCAAACTTTTTTTCTTAACTTCATGATGAACATCACATCATATATTGGGGTTTGATTTATGTTGATGATGATGTGTCCCTAGAGGAGTGGCCCATAGATATTCAAGACTTCCAGGAGAATTTGTTGTGTGGGTGTGTAATCCCCATTGGTGTATATATTATTGAAGAATGGTGGAATAGAGGATATTAAATGGGAATAGAATTCCATGATACATTATCTATACTGAAATATATTTTATATTTAAAAATTATATTTTTTTAAGGATAGATATGTTTTTTGAACCATTTTTCTATATGATGTATTATTCTATTAATATTGTGATTTGTGTTTACTCTCATTTGAGTGGTATCTCCCTCAGGTGAGTGTTTAGAAGCCAATTATTTCACATTGTTTCACACATGTTACATCTGATCATCATAGTTGAGCATCAATGATAGTGGTATCCTTTAGAGGCATACCACATGGTGTCTATTTGAATGACCACTTTCAACATTCTTCTTCTCTGGGTGTTGTTAAAATTCATTGTTATTGTTGGGTGGAGAAGTGATGGCAAGATGGGGGGTGAATTGCCTTTTAAAAATTAATTAACAATTTAAAATCAAAGATAAAGGTGCAGCGTAAATAAATGAGGCAAGACACAAAACATGATAACGGAGTTCGGCTTAAACCAAAGCCTACGTCTCCTCTCCCAACTCAACCGTTGAGAGATTTACTACCGCTTGCTTTTTAATGGTTTTAGCAAGAAACCCACTAGACATTAAGGTTAGTCTAGAACCTATTACAGCTTGCTTTTGATGGTTGAGCAAGAACCCACTTGCTTTCAATGGTTGAGCAAGAACCCACTAGCCTTCTTACAGGTGAAGGCTAGCTCACCTATGACTCAAGCCTTTTAAAAGGGAAGGCTTGACTAACCTCTTCACACCTTGAAGGTGGTGTGAAAACCCAAAAGAGAGGATGAGAGATAGAGATGGGGGTTTGTAGGCACAAACACAATTTGATGCTCAAAATAAATAAAGCAAGAAAAACCGTAATGAGGAGAACTCTTGGGCGCCAATGGATTGATGAAGTTGATGAAGAGTGCTCCCAAGCATCTTTGATGGTGCTCTTTGAATGTGGAAGAAGGTTGGAGCAAGTGAGGGTTCCTTGAGGGAATGCGCCGGAGGTTCGCCAAATGATCAAAAATGTGTCTGTGGGCTTCCTTGTGTTTCTGGGGCTTCCTAGTCCTTTATTTATAGAGGGGGAACCCTCATATGGCCTTTGGAGGTCTTCGGAGCCATTTGAGAGGCCTTCGGAGCCGTTGGGAGTCAAGTGGACAAGCCTGGTCAAAGCCCAACGACTAGTTTGACTGGCTCCACCGGCTGACCGGTGCTTGGCCACCGGATGGCCGGTGCATTGAAAAAGGGAGAAGGCTCGGGCTTAGGCACCACCGGCTGGCCGGTGAGGAGGCCACCGGTTGGCCGGTGCTGAGGCAGTAGCTGACACTATTTGTCTGGGTTCCACCGGCGGGCCGGTGGTGGGACACCGGTTGGCCGGTGGTCTGGACAGAGGGATGCCTTCTGTCCAGGCTCCATCGGCTGGTCGGTGGTCATCCACCGGTTGGCCGGTGGACTGAATTTCAGTCTACATTGGCTTCTTTCTTTCTTGGCCCAATTCCTTGGCAACCTGAAATCATGCCTATCATCCAAAAACACTTAAAACAATATTAGATAAATAAGAGAGTGATTGTGATCATGAAAATTAAACCACGAGGGGTATGATAGGTACAACAATCTCCCCCTATTTTGATGATCAGAATCACCAAAACAAAGAATGTAAAAGACTGAAATTAGAGGGATGTTTTAAAAGATTTCTCCCCCAATCAACCAAGAATTTCTCCCCCTTTGTGATTATCAAAATTGCACGGGGCATAAAACTTGATTGAGGGAAACGTTGAAAAACGAGATAGAGATTTTAAACCAATTGAAATTTTTGAAATTTTTATTGAAAGTTTTGAATTGAAAATTTTGAATTGAGAATTTTGAATTGAAAGTTTTGAATCGAAAATTTTGAAATGAAATTTTGAAATTGAAATCAAAAAGGCTTAAATGATCCTAACTCCCCCTAAATAAAAACAACAAAACACCGGGGAGAGGATTTTGAAACCAAGACAAATTTTGGTCCGGTGAGACTCGCTAAAAGGGATTTTTCAATCCATACTTGTCTAGTGGCGGGTCTTCTCCTTTTAAATTCATCATTAAAGAAAATAGTTTTAGGCCTTCCACACCGGGCATTTTTGCAATCGCACTCATAAATTATGTTTCCGGGTTTTTTACAATAGTTGCAAAATTTAAATTGGGAGCTCCCCCTTACAAAAATAGTTGGAGCATGGGAAGAGGATGCTTGCTTGGAATAGCCAAGCCCTTCAGTGGTTCTAGATATGCGTTGGGAACCTAGCAATTTGGTCAAATTTTTTTCACCTTCGCTGAACTTGGCAAGAGATTCCCTTAAGTCCTTGATTGTGGATTCCATAGAATCAACATCGGAAAAGTTTTGGATCATGAGGGACAACTCCTCCTTTTCTTTGAGAAGTTGTTCCTTTTCCGAAGAGAGTTTTTTGAAATTCTTTTTTAAAGCAACAAATTTGGAAGAAAGTTCGTGAAAACCTTCCTCCAATTGATCTCTCGCATGTTGGAGATCCTCATAAGATAAATGATTGAAAGAATTTGAAGAACTTGAGGATGAGGAGTCGGAACAGGTTATCTCATGAAATGCCATTAGGAATTTTTTACCATTGTCACTTGAGGAGGAGGAGGAGGAGGATGTTGAGCTATCACTCCATGTGGCCTTGAATTCCTTCTTCTTTTCCTTTTTCTTGGCCTTTTTCTTGTTGAGTGGACAATCGGGCTTGTAATGGCCTTTTTTTCCACACCCGTAGCATGTTACCTCGGGCTCGGATTTTTCGTCGTGTTTTTCCTTTCGAGCCTTGCAGGATTTCTTCTTCTTGTGCTTCTTCATGAAGTTGTGCATTTTGCGGGCAAGATTCTCCATTTCTGAATCGCCGCTTGAAGAGGAAGACGATGAGGAGGAGGAGCTTTCTTCTTTTTGAACCTTGAAGGTGATGTTCTTTGGAACTTTGATCGGTTTTCCTTCCTTTTCAGCTTGTCTCCTCATGGTGATTTCGTAGGTCATGAGGGATCTGATGAGCTCTTCGACCAGCATGTTCTTGTTGTCTTTTGATTCTTGGATTGTCGTTACCTTTGGAGCCCATGAGCTTTGTAAGATCCAAAGGATCTTCTTGACCATCGTTTCTGCAGAAACATCATCTCCAAGAGACTTTCTCCCTTTGCAAACATCAGTAAAACGTGTAAACATTTCAGAAATAGATTCGGATGGATGCATGGTAAAACTTTCAAAATCTTGGCGATACATATCCAATCGAGTATCCTTAACTTTGTTGGTCCCCTCATGGGTAACCTTCAAAAGTTTCCAGATTTCATGTGATGAGGTGCAAGTGGAAACTCGATTGAATTCATTACGATCAAGGCCGCAATGAAGAGCGTTCATGGCTTTTCCATCAAGCTCGAAATTTTTAATATCGGCTTGGGTCCATTTGGATTCATTGGGAGAGGAGAGAGAGTAACCATTCATGACAATTCTATATATAGTATAGCCAATACTTCTAAGAAAAGTGGTCATGCGGGTTTTCCAATAAGTATAGTCGGTTTCATCAAAGAATGGAGCACGACCCAAAGAATATCCTTCGGGGGCGAAAGAAGTTGAATCCATAAAAAAGGATCATGAATTTGAAACCGGTGAAGGTATTACTCAAATTTTGCCTCTGATACCAATTGTTGGGTGGAGAAGTGATGGCAAGAGGGGGGTGAATTGCCTTTTAAAAATTAATTAACAAATTAAAATCAAAGTTAAAGGTGCAGCGGAAATAAAGGAGGCAAGACACAAAACTTGATAACGGAGTTCGGCTTAAACCAAAGCCTACGTCTCCGCTCCCAACTCAACCGTTGAGAGATTTACTACCGCTTTCTTTTTAATGGTTTTAGAAAGAAACCCACTAGGCTTTAAGGTTAGTCTAGAACCTATTACAGCTTGCTTTTGATGGTTGAGCAAGAACCCACTTGCTTTCAATGGTTGAGCAGGAACCCACTAGCCTTCTTACAGGTGAAGGCTAGCTCACCTATGACTCAAGCCTTTTAAAATGGAAGGCTTGACTAACCTCTTCACACCATGAAGGTGGTGTGAAAACCCAAAAGAGAGGATGAGAGAAAGAGATGGGGGTTTGTAGGCACAAACCCAATTTGACGCTCAAAATAAATAAAGCAAGAAAAACCGTAATGAGGAGAAGTCTTGGGCGCCAATGGATTGATGAAGTTGATGAAGAGCGCTCCGAAGCTTCTTTGATGGTGCTCCTTGAATGTGGAAGAAGGTTGGAGCAAGTGAGGGTTCCTTGAGGGAATGCGCTGGAGGTTCGCCAAATGATCAAAAATGTGTCTGTGGGCTTCCTTGTGTTTCCGGGGCTTCCTAGTCCTTTATTTATAGAGGGGGAACCCTCATATGGCCTTTGGAGGTCTTCGGAGCCGTTGGAGAGGCCTTCGGAGCCGTTGGGAGTCAAGTGGACAAGCCTGGTCAAAGCCCAACGGCTAGTTTGACTGGCTCCACCGGCTGACCGGTGCTTGGCCACCGGTTGGCCGGTGCATTGAAAAAGGGAGAGGGCTTGGGCTCAGGCACCACCGGATGGCCGGTGAGGAGGCCACCGGTTGGCCAGTGCTGAGGCAGTAGCTGACACTATTTGTTTGGCTTCCACCGTCTGGCCGGTGGTGGGACACCGGTTGGCCGGTCGTCTGGACAGAGGGATGCCTTCTGTCCAGGCTCCATCGGCTGGCCGGTGGTCATCCACCGGTTGGACGGTGGACTGAATTTCAGTCCACTTTGGCTTCTGTCTTTCTTGGCCCATTTCCGTGGCAACCTGAAATCATGCCTATCATCCAAAAACACTTAAAACAAGATTAGATAAATAAGAGAGTGATTTTGATCATGAAAATTAAACCACGAGGGGTACGAGAGGTACAACAGTTATGAGAATGTATTGATAGGTATATAATATACGGGATTAGATTCTAGTATCCCTTTCTATTTTTTTCAGTGTTATAGGATCTTATTGAAGGATCCACATGTTTTGGTTTGTGTTTGATAAATTTTGGGGAGTCACATCTTAAAATGTCTTGGTTGTGGAATGAACATAGGCACTGATCTATAGTGTAATTGGATTCATCATAGCGGTCCAATTCTATAGGGTAATGGGGTTTTGTAAGGCATTCAATGCAACTACCAAATTGGGGGTAGCTACATTATATCACCTACATCGACTATTATAGGATCTATCCTTAATTCTTGGAATAACCATTGACCAAGGGTGACAATGATGTGGTACCTTAAGATATGCTATATAATTCAATGTGCGAGACTGTTTTGTGGAGTTTCCCAAGTCAATGTACTATGGTCCTCATCTTTTGATGTTTCCAATAAATACCACAAGACCCCCGAACAACATTCTTTTATACTACATAAACTCTAAAACATGGATACCTATAAGTTATTTTCAATTTTGTTGAATCCCCTTCAGATAGGGATTGATCCCCAACTCCTATAGATCTATCAATGGTGATCCAAGGTTTGTTCTACATAAATTTTTCTATGTTTTCTCTCAATTTTATATAATTTCCTCTCATTATTTATCTTTTTTCATTTTATTTTGATCAATTTTGTTGTTGTTAGGTATTAAGTCTTTTTTTGTGGGTTTGAGGAATTACATCCATGGGAGATTGTCATTCCTCATGAGAGAGGAGATCATAGATCCCCGATATTGCTCCACTTACATGCGATTAATGTTGATTCATTTGATACATGGATTAATTTATTCTATTTTATTTACATGTAATAATAAATTAATCAAGGTTCATTCTGTTGGATGGAAATGAAATTAATATATATATTATTGAACATTATTAATAAATAATTTGTTTTATCGATCACAGGAATTTTTTCTACTATTATTGTAGATGGGATATTGATTTGATAGATACTATGTTATCATCCTAAGGATTTGTTTATCATGGCATTATTTTTGGTTTACATTGTTCAAATTGATGAAAATGGTCCCATAACATTATTATAGAATTAATTGGTTAATGGTGTTATGAATAAAATATTGATATTATGTAATGTATTATTGAAATTTTAAGGTAATCAAATCTCTTAAAATAAAAATTTAATTGATGTAGTTTATTGCATGAGATAAGTCAATTTATAAAATAATATGAAGCACGATAATGATTGTAAATGAATAAGGAATAGTGAAGAATGTAATTAATGTTTTTTTATCAGAGGTTGTTAAATATAGTGTATGAATGATAACATGTTGAACATGAAATAGATCTTGCTATATGATGCTTTCAGATTCCCAATGTTGGAACATGTTGGTAATGAATCATTTAATTCGTGGTAGAATATGAACCGTATTTTTGAAAAAGATAAATCTTTGTTGATATGAGTTCTAGTTGGTTTATAAAGTTTAAATGCCTTGATTTATGGCCAATTTTACTAATAAAATATTCATATTTTCTTTCTATGTTGTGATTCTCTCTCGATGTGAACCTTGTTGTGAAAATTTTCTATTGGATGGTAGATCCTTGGATAGAACATGAGATGTGGGTGGGGGTGGACTGAATTATATAAAGTATTTGACACCATGGATGGTCAGATTATTTTTTATAGGAATGTGGTGGTCGAGGATGGCACTGAAGATGATGGAATGATTTGTGTAAGATGCCATATTTTTCAGGTATTTCTCTCTCTAATCTTTTTGTTAACTTTTCCTTCAGTTGAGTTTTGATCATGGATGCATGTAATTTGAATAAAACAGTATTTGGTTGTCAGAAACCTTTAGAAAAGTATAGCTGATCTTTAGGGAGAGATTTTTTGGGGAAAATATCCTAATAATATGGGATTTATTGTTGTTATAATTAAAGGAGTTCGGGTATGAATTGGTTTAGTTTTAGTATGAGTTCTAGGTAATCGTAGAAGCAATAAATTTGTTTCATTTTTTTAAATGGGAAAATGAGTGAAATTTTATTTTTTGACAATATTCCTACCATTTAAAGCTATTACATTTCTTTTAATTGTTCAAGTATATTAAGAAAATTAATTTTAGGTGATGAATTTGTCATCATAATCCATTAAAATATTAACACAATGTGTAAATATATTACAAATCATGTAATTACCCAATCTATTATTTTAAACAAGATTTGAGTTTTATTTTCATTATAATCTATTGTAGTTCCTCTCCTCTTGAAAATTGGAAGTATTCCATGCAAATTTGGAGTGACAACCTCTCTTATAGACATCCCATTTGTGTGAGAAATCACATATTTTTCTTTTTAGATATTTTTCATCCATCTATCCAACCTATTCTAACTATTTCCATTAAATAATTTTACCAATTTTGTTGCTATCCTTGATCTTGATCAGTTATGATCAATTAACCTGTTTGAAATCATCTTCAACTTTTTCCTCATGGATTTTTTCCATGAAAAGTGTTGTATTATTCACCTATTAAAAGTAGGGTGTCTAAATCGAAATCTAATGGTTTGATAATTTCCAATTGTATGATATATTTTTATTTTTACACAGTAGAATGCAGCCAAATAATTTAAATGAAGAAATGTGATTATTCCATGGAGTACATTGGTTTATTTGGTTTCTGAACTAGCTTGTGGATACCCATTGCGTGAGAAATCCATAAAAATAATGGAATTGGGTAATGGTTTAATTAAATTTTAGCATATCAGAGAAATTAGCAGATAATTTTTTATTTAATCCTTATATTGTGGCATTTTTCTCATTTATATAACTCATTCTAAATTTTGATTTAAATTGAAATTTGTAGCTTAAAGATAATTTTTAATTTTCATAATTATCCTTTGAGATGTATTATGTGATATTGTGATATCTATACTATGTGATGGGAATTGTGTTCCAATTTAAAATTCAAATATATCACGAAAATCTCTGGAACATGAAAACGGATATGCTCTAACTCTGATAGTTAGTGAGCTCAACTTAGTCCCATTATTATATTTTTATAGAGAGTGGGCTATGTTTAGTATCATTATTTAATTATTTTAGTGAATTTACTCAGATATTATAGTCTATATAGGTTATTGACCATGATTGTTGTTACTTTAATTATGTTATAGGGTTATGGTTTCAATGGTTATAATAATTGAATTTACATATTCTTATAAGGCACTGATGAAGGTTATTTTAACATTGTTATATGGTTATGGTCATCATATTCGAAATACAGGCTCAGAGATATTCTAACATGTTTTCATCTATTTTTTTGTGTCTTATTAATTCATGAATTAATTAATACACATTTTTATCAATTTTTACCAACAATACATACATACTATATTAAATTAATACCAGTGGTGTCAACCTACTGAGTTATACTCACACCCTATTTGGGACTTCATTCAGAACATGTGTAGATTAACTGCATGAAGGTTTGGACATGAGAAAAGGAACATAAAATTGATTGTGTGTTTACTAATTTGTTAGATTTTGGTGATTGGATTGATGCATGGATCAGGAATATGTAATTTCAAGTCTTTTAGTTATCTTATAATATTAGACATTTCTTTATAGTATGACATTTATTTATATTATATCACATCATTAAATTAATCCTAATTATATATGGGATTATTCAGTTGTCACTTTTATTTGTATTTCTCTATAAATATAAATTTAATTTCATTTGTTTATATGATTTAATTTATAATTCTATAAAACTTCATAGTTGGGAATATAGTATCCTCACTATAAATTTCACACCTCAGTTGGTATATAGAAGCCTCTAGATTATGAGGAGGTATACATCAGGTACTCTATCCAATTATTTTTTTTCCATGTGATAGATATGCATATTAAGGGATGTTACAATATAGTAATAGAGATATATTTTATATTCTTCTATATTAATATTTTGGAAAGGAAAAATAGATACAATGTTGTTTCATGACTTAGTAATGAGATTGTTCATTGGAGAAGCTAACCCATCTATACGGGAAAATATGGGTGTCGAGGGTTGTGATTTCTGTTTATGTTACATGCTTGTTACAAATTATATTATTCTCGTTGCGAGATTTACATGTTGTGTGTAGATATTTTTTGAGATGTTATTATTTCCTGAGATTTTAATTATGGCCTAATTAATCTTGAGATAAGAATTCATGATGCATAATAGTAAAATAAGGATGTATTTTCATTTAATTTTCATGAAGGGGACATTGTTATTTACCATTTATATATAGTTTCATGTTGAAATGTGATATTAGATATTTTTTTCAGTTGATAAGTAAAACTAATTTAAGTGTCTCTCAAAAAGTTGTTAAATCCTTATTTAGGGAGACCATGACTATGTGGTTCTTGGTTTTAGTAACCTGTTGTGGTTATACTTCTCTATAGTTTGATATCAATGGTGTGTGTTTATTAAGAGAAAAATCCTCTTCATCATCCTATAATTGAGTATCAGGATAATGGAAATAAGAAAATCTATCACACAGATGAACTGAACTTTCCTATATTTCCTATGGAGAATATGGATCTTTATCATTATATCGTATTCTTGAGGGTTGTGTGAATCAGGGAAAGGAATGTTATTCTTACATTTCCTTTTATTTGTGATCTATAAAGATATTATCAGCCGAAGAATCCACGAATGATTACTAAGTAAGGGGGACCCATGTTAATGTGTTTTAGACCATATCAGTCTAGAAACACTTCATGTATCATGAATCCCCTATGGTTAATAGGGTTACGCTTGTTTCATATAGGCTTCATGGTCCTTCCAACCATATTTTTGATACTCTTATGGAATCCGAGTGGCCTTATGAGCAATCTTTTAAAGGAATTTAATTAAACTATTGATCCATTTCTATACCAAGAAGTTGAGGGATGAAATAGATAATGAATTCATTAATCTTATATAGAAGGTCATGTCAGTAATAGACTATGATATAAATTTCACTGACATAGAGTGAATCACATCATCTTTGACACCTAATGGGATCTCTACAGAGAGGCATTTTCAGAACAATCTTTTCTACGAGGTCGGATCTAAGGTAATAGTTTTCTATTTAAGTTTCATTGAATATTTGATGAACTAGGACCTCATAATAGAAGGGAATTTGAGTGAGTCCTTGAAAAGTTTCCATTATGTATTGGAAGGGTGATCTAAGATTTTTTATTTATTTAGATAGAAGTGTCGCTGTGATAGTTTCCTCAAACATTGTTGTGGGTATAGTGGTCATTTTAGTGGATAACCATATGAAGACCATGTTATGTTTCATTGCTACCATTGTGGAATTTTTGGTCACAAGCATCCACAGTTTACTCACCATGTACTTGAATATCGTATTTAGGGTAGAATGGTTTGTCTTAAAAGGTTCTATGTGGGAATTATATAGCAGACCACTTTCATGGGAACAAGATAGGCTCCTAAGTCGGGAAGGCTCTCAGCTACCCCCTCCCCATATGATGGTAGTTATAGTTCCATTATCCGTTTATGCTGAGGTAGGGGACATGGTACCTCATTAGTTGAGAAGTACTACCATTATAGGTATATAGCATAGGGTAGTCATGACAAATCTTATGGATGATGAAAAATTAACCTTCACATTATGAAAATTAATCTATCTTTCATAGATGCGTTAATGTCTACCGTCATAGGTATGATTCATGTATCATCCACCTTATCTTGTTTTTTGTTCGATTTAATGGAGTCACATTCATTAATATCATCTCCCTTTTCAAAGAGTTTAGTCTGGGATGTGGAATTTTTGGATGTATTTTAAGCATATAATAATCATTGGGACTACAGTTAGAGAATATGAAATGTTGCAAGTTGGATTCCTTATAGATTGGTGGTTACTATTTAATTTGTGAATTTTTCATCATAAAAATGATAGTAATATAGATGATTCTTGGTATAGACTAGTTATTTATATAGTTTTATCATATCATATGTTATAGGAGGAGAGTTACAATTTAATATATTGAAGGAGGCAAAAAATTTTCACAAGGTGAGTGGGATATTCCAGATGTTTGTGTGGGACGAATTCCATGAAAATTGGATTGACTCATAGCTCTTATAGCTATACAATCTCTAGATGAATGTGGAATGTTGAAAAATTATTTTCCTCTATTGTTATACAATTTTAAAGATGTATTACAAAATCATTTATACAACATACCAATAGAGTGAGAGATAGAGTTCATGAATGAATCGATTCGGGAGTAGAAACGAGTAATATCCTGCCTTATTGAATGTCACCATCAGAGATTTACGATTTTATGGTTTTTTCAAAATATCAATAATATAAAGGCTTCACATTTCCTAGTAAATATCCATACAGTTATTCTTTGATTTTCTCCAATAATGTTTATGGGACTTTGTGTTTATGTGTGGATAATATGAGGTTAAACTAGTTGATGGTCAAGAACCATAATACTCTTCCACATTTTGATAATATTTTCAATCAGAAGAGAGTAGATATGATCTTCTCCAATATTTATTTATGATCAGGTGACCATCAGTTTAATTTAAGACCATTGGATAGACCTCATAATTATTTTAAGAACAGTTATGGATTGTATAAATTCAATGTGATGTCATTTTCGAGGACTAACGTTCCAGATGTATTTATGGTATTATGAAGAATGATCATTAAACCTTTTATAGACATCTATTTTTCACATAATTTCAATGATTTCGAATTGTACTCCTAATCGCTAGAAAATCATTCCAAAAAAATGACTTTGTCTACTGTGCATTGAGGGAGAATTATCATTATTCACATTAAGCAAATGTGGTTTCTTGATTAATAAATTTCACTTTTCTAGCCATGTAATCTCATAGGTAGGGGATTTAGTGGAACCTAAAAAAGTCACAGATATTTTATATTTGGAGTAATCCATGAATTTTTTATACATTATGAGCTTATTGGTTTAGCATGACATTATCATCCCTTTATCCATGATTTCTCACATTTGGAATCACTGATGTCTAGGATAAATAAGAATATGGGGATGTTTTTTTTTGGTGTGATTCTTGTGAAAATTCATTTCAATAGCTTAATGGCTGGCTGAACTCTGAAACTATCCTCAAATTAAATGTTTTGGGTAAATCATAGACCATGTACTGTGATTTATTAAGATTTAAACTCAAATAATATGTAATATAGAAGGATATATTGGTTGAGTATGAATCTGGGAAGCTGATAACCTATGAGAGGAATTACCCTACTCAGGATCTACCATGAGTAGTAATATTTTATTCCCTGAGATGTTGTTGACACTATTTCATGGGTGTGATGTTTTTGGTATTCACAAACCACAATATCCTCAAGAATATCTTCTCTCTGCGAGGCCTGAACACTCATAAGGGGATGTTTGTTGATTATCTTTAGTCTTCTGACTTATAATTGGATTATAATAAAAAATCAACTTTTTTTTAGACATATTGAGACTGAATACATCATAATAGTTAGTATGGGATCCTTTTGAAGATTGTTGTCCAGTGTTTAATTTAAATGCACGCACTTATACGTTTAGACATATCATGGATGGGTAGCTCTTACATTTACATCTATTATACTCATTCCTTGGATACGATTAAGACTGGGTAGCATTATGATCTAGAGGTATAAATTATGTGAGAAAAAATATTTGCTGGGAAGTCACAATTGGGATGGTCTAGTGATTTTGAAAATTATATTCTCATTTATGGAAGAGTATAGGTTCCATCAGGATAACAGGAGGAGATGATGAAGGAGCTTCAATATTCTAAATGGAAAGTGAAATATAGTTTAACAATGAAGAATCATGATCATTGTAAACAATACAAGTAGTTATGAATGAATAAATATGATGCAATCTTGATGGATATAAGATTGAATTTTCCATAGTTCAATGCCGGGAATAAATGTAAAGATTGTATTTTGCAACCTTTCCCCATTCTTGAGTTGAAATGTGAAGATGTCACAATAGATTTTGTGAGGGGATTACATAGGACAAACCTTAAGAATGATTTTTCTTGGTTTTTTTTGGATTAGATGACTTTGGTAGGAAACTTATATCTAATTTGGAAATCCTTCACATTTAATGATATTGGAATTCTTTACATGGGTGAGGTGGTTCCGATTTATGGTGTTCTGAGGAATATCATTTCTAAAATAGTTACATATTTCACATTGTGTTTCTAATTGATTCTTCAGAAAGACAACAATCAGTTGTTATTTTGAAAAAAGTTTATCATCCATAGAATTTTGATCAATGAAAGGTGACTATTCATGTTATGGATGATATTTTATGATCCCTTGGTCTAGATTTTGGTGTTCAAAGGGAGTAGTATACAATACTGATAGATTTTTCATAAAACAATAACATTCATGATTTGATTCAATTGTATAATTTCTATGCCATTTATGGAAGTTCATTTTTTATCCTCTATTATGGATAGAGAAAGATGAGACAGTTCTCATTGGGCCTAATCTCATGTAAGAGACATCTGATTAGGTTTAGTTGATCATATTGTGGTTGGTGGCTGCAAAGAGAATGAATAATACTTATATATTCCATTAGATATGACCTAAAAAATTCAATCATTATCATTATTATTTCCATTGGTTTTATCCTATGATAGGGTAATGGAATATCAATAAAGAGGGTTTGTTAACATCCATGTTTGTAGGGTCATTTGAGATAGTGCAAGGGTCTGTCCAGTGGTGTACCGTTTAGTTCTCCTATAGCTCGGCAGTTCCATGAATGATGTATTCCATGTGTTTCAGCTATATAGATATCAACTAGAACCATCACATGTGATCTACATAACACATGTCTAGATTTGTATTAATGTGTCCTTTGAGGAGAATATGGTACAAGTTGTACATCCTATTGAGAAATACCACAGGGGTGTGACTATATCACAAGTTTGAGTGTATTGAATTTATTTGTTTCATTAGGAGGAGACATTGGTGAGTGTGTCATATATGTGAACACAGTGGTCAGGCATGTTTTTTGAGCCTCACAGTGACTCTTGAAAAAACGTGAGGATGAGCTATTATAGGGTGGGAATTTTTTAAGTTCAGGTATTTTTCAAGGAATATCTCTCTTTATGATTTGTAGTTATTTTTCTATGACTCTATTTTCATCATGGATTTCTGTCCTTTAAATAAACAGAGTCTAGGGTTGTGAAAAAATATTCGAAAATGGGTGAGGATCCATGTAGAGAGCTTTGACAGTGTGAATGGGATAATTATCAGTAATGTATGTGTATTTGAATTAATGTATTTTGAAATAAATAGGTTATTTATTATCTCACATTGTTGGCATGACGAAAATCATTAAAAGTTGTTTGGGTTGGATAATGTGAATATTTTATGAAAATCAATCTATAGAAAATTTATGCATTGTTTAATGTAATTACATGTCATGTAATTTTTCATGTGATTTATTAAAATAAATATGACATGGTGGGTTTTTCAACATATTCCATTTTAAATATTTACCCAATATGTAACTACATTACAAGATTCATAATTCCCCAACACACAATTTTAAAAATTTGTTGTGGATTATTTTCATTCATATAATCTAAATCTTTTATCCTCTCAACTGTAGTGAATGTTCCCGAGGAAATTGGATTTTCGGCCTAACTTATAGTTGTTTTTTTGTACAAGAAATCCTTTGTAAGTCTCTTCAGTTAGATTTCTTCCTTCTTTTCATATTCTACAAATATTATTTAAAAATTCCTGTGTCCAATTTTATTTTTCATTTTGATCTTGATCATTTATAATCTATGATCCTCTTTGAAAGCATCAAAGTCTTCTTCCTCATTGTTTTTTCCGTGGGAAGTGTTTATTTCATTGCTAGTTAATGGTAGGGAGTCTGAATCATAACCCTATGGTTTGATAATTTTAAATATTATCCAATATTTTTATTACTGCAATGTGGTGTGTTTGAAAATAATTAATTGAAGGATTTTGATTATTCATTGCAGTCCGTTGGTTTCATTTTTCATTTTATATTGCCTATGGCTTGCCACAAGTTCATAAAACCGTGAAAATAATGGAAATTTTTAATGGTTTAAATTATATTTAGCATTACATGATGCGTTAGGATATTTCCTTTTATAACATTCATAACATTTTGTGTTTTTCTAATTGACAAAACTATTAATAATTTTTTATTTAAATTCAAAGTGTTATAGGAATGATATATTATAATTTTTGTAATTAACCATTTAATATTTTGATGTGATATTGTGATATCCACTCAAATTTAAAGGACATGTTTACTATTTTGAAATGCATATATATTTTGAAATGTCCTAGAACATTCACACATATATTTTTGAATGCATATATTGAATGGGTTCAGCCCAGTCCCATGATTCAATTCTTACAGAGAGAGGGTTAGGCTCAGTATAATGTTTTAATTCTTATAGTTGATTGACCGATATGTTGTAATCCCTATATGTATTTGACACTGATCATTTTTACATTAAGATGGTTATATTTTTGTGGTTGGCATGGTCATAATATGTACTCCAAGAATTCTAGCAATGCACCAAAAGAGTCTTTCCAACAATTGTTATTCGATTGTGGTCGGGATGAAGTAAGACATGCTCAGAGATATTCGAGAACAGAGCCAATGTAGGTTTTTGTTTAATATTATAAATTTTTCAATTAATTAATACACATATTTATCAAATTATTACATACATTTATTATTAGACTCATTTATTTTAGATATGGTAGTTTCGATCAACTCAGTTATACTCACAACCCCTTCGGGATGCTGTTTGGTTCTTGAGAAAAAAAAATTTATGTAGGTTTGGAAAAAAATTGTCTTTGTCATTGATTTCATGTTTTTTTATGGGATGAATTTAGTAATGGGACCCACATGGAGCTCAGAACCACGGACTTATGTGCCATTATTTGAGTCTTCTATTCATTTTCATGTATTTTTTATAGCATGGAATTCAGCTAGATTCCATCACATCTGATAGGAACACATTCCCCAATGTTACATTTTAATTTTTTTGGGATTGATTGTGTATATTGAAAAAGTAAATTACCATGATATTTTAAGGTGTTCTAGATAGATATTTGGTACGAAATGTTGACAATGATTTATGAAAAAGGAATGGATTCAAGAAAAGTTTGGTTTTTGTGGTGTTTTTTGTGGAGGACAGATATCATGAAGGGTGTTTTTTGAAGGATTGGATCCTTATGAATGCACCTAATGAGTTAGTGGTAATATACATGACTAATCAAATCTTCATGAATGGAAAATTTTCCTAGAGTGTCTTGAAAGAGGTAGAATCACGAAGGAGATTGGGGAGATCTGCGAAGGTTTATGACATGGGTGGAATTTTATTAAATTGGAGTAAACACCTATAAATAGGCCTTTACCCCCTTCGGAAAATTAGCGATACTTAACAAAAAGATATAGTCACTGATTTCCCAAAGGTGGTTCATGAAGGTTGTCCATGCGAAAAAAATTCAAAAAGAAATGTGATTCGTCAAAACTATAAAATCCAACTGAATATTTGTGATGATAGAGAATATAATGATGTTATAAATGATTATAATATTTTAACTAAAAGTTTTGTTCTTTGAAAAGGCTATATAATCTTTGAAAATGAAGTGATATACACGAAGGAATTGATAATCTCAAATGTGTTGAATATTAATTGTTCAGTAAATATATGGTAATTTTATATTCATTAATTAGATCAAAGAGAAACATAATGTTACATAAAATGATGAGTAATTTTTTTTCATGTAATAGAATAAGGATATTCTTAATAAGAAGTGATCAAACAGTAGTTGATAGAGTAGTGAGATTTTAAATTATTATTGGTAGTAAACTAAGAGGGATAGTGAGTCCTCAACAAACTCTAAAAACATATAGGTACATTTAGTGTATTTGGTACGTCGGCACATTTCCTTAATATAATCCTTGTTCGTAGCCTAGTGAGGGTGAACCAAGTAAAAGTGTCATGTATCATGCATGCATTCATTTTTCTCCATATATTTCTATCTAAATGGAAGATAAGAGTGCTTTTAATAATAAAATACAATCTAATGGGTAAGATTTATTATCCTGTCATACCCTAATTCTCCCCCCTATTAAAGTATTTAACAATGTTTATACAAAAATTGGTATTATACCCAAAGTATAATTTTAGTGTTTCTTTCTATGGGGTCTCAATAGAAGATGTCAACTAAAAAGGGATTATGATCCTAGATTGGAATAATATATAATTATGGATGATTCAAATGTAGCACTACATAAAATATTTAGGAATGTACGTATTTATAGCATCAATGAATGGTATTTTGACTAGTGTGGATAGTGGTGCTTTTTTATATGTTGACCGAAGGATATTAGATATTGATTCCAAAGGAATCAAGGGCTTTGGGTGATCCTTGTATAATGTAATCATTATGAATATCATGTCATGGAATACACCATGTTATATGTTTTCAAATATTCACAATATTTATGAGGGAGTCACAAAAGGAATGTATAAAAATTTGTAGGTTTTATGGAAGTAGAATGATGATCTGATGGTGCACTATAAAGAGTATTTTGATGAATTCTTAGACTGGAGAATGTTTTAGTGGATGAAATGTATATTCTTGTGGAAATTATTTAATATATAAACATTTTTAAGATAATATTGAGAAAACATCCTCCTTAGTTCAACATTAAATATTCTATATTTGAAGATAATGTTCAAATGGAGCTGACATTTGATTATTTTCATGGTCCTATACTTTCATACTAAATAAGAAATGATGATAATGACATTATGGTAAAATATAATTCTAAAAAGGATCAATTCAATTCAATGAATATGATCACCATTAATGACGGATATGAGGAAGATGAGGTGAATTAGGTGATGTCATTCCGTTCCTCAAATCTATAAAGAGTAAAATGGATGGTCAAAGGGAATCTCCCAATTTCATGATTCTGAATATTAAAGGTTCTATATCGATAATTATGATTCCCAAAAAAGATACAAGATTATTAGGATGAATATAAATTTTCCATTAAGAAGAATTCATCTGATGTGAAATTTATGAAAAAGATCAAGATAATTTTCTTCAAAAATATTAATTTTCATTCATAATAAAAATAATGATTAGAAGAATCTGAGATTGAAGAGATGGAGAAGTACAAATATTGGGTAGAAAATTTTATGGTTTATGTTGTTGGTTATACCAAGAAAATTAAATACGGAGACAATAATGGATAAATATTTTAATGGAGTTCTCATTTTCATGTGGAATGTGAAGACAATAATGATGATATAGATATTTAAAGAGTCAAAAAACAAGAAAGCCAAAAAATTGGTTTCAGATGCCAAAATGGTTATCCATCTGTAGAAATAATAGAAGCCTAAGATGAATGAAGAAATTGAAAATATGAAGCTATCAATGATAGGGATATTATAAAATGTATTTGGGTAAAATATCACCAACGATGTATATAAAAGATAAACTAATAATCATACTAACACTAGAAAAGGTCAAATTAAACGTATCGAAGAACATGAAGATGAAGTCATCGTCATTTGGTGAAGTGTTAAGAAACATGAAAAAATATTAAATCTTGGTATGAAATTGGAAAAGAGGATAAATTTGGCCTAAAAAATACTAATTTGGATAGTAGAATTCTACAAGAAAAGAAACTAGAGTCAAATCCAAATGATAAGGATGGTATGGGATTGATCGAAAACAGAAAGCAGTAATGGTTGAAGTCATACCATAAGAACCAACATTTATATTAATGATTCATTAGGCTATAAAAAATAATTATAAGATTCATATAACACTACGTAATACTAGTGTTTTGCATGTAACATGCATGAATGCACTCAGTATTATATGTTATTATTGTGGAAATAAAGTGCACTCAAATAATGTGTCTTCCATTACCAAGAGATACTAAAAGGCATAAGAATAATAGAGGAGACCAAATAGATCTCAATAATCTAGGATATATATCTAGGATCATTGTTTTTTAAATGATATGGTCATGTGTGTAGGTATATTACATCAACTATTCAGAGGAATATTCAAACCAAAAAACCAAATTGGCCTCAATCAGCAACTCAATGAATCATTATGTAATCTAAAAACACGGAACCGACATGAAAATATTTAAGATAATTCATGTCCATAATACTCTGAGTAATATCATGATTATCAATATATTCTGAGTGTGATGTCTAAATCATGGATCAAAAAGAAAAGATCATGGAAGGGAGTTGTTGCTAAAATTTCCCATAATGCTCAGAGCATTATGGAGTATGGTATAACAACGCTTCTTTTTGTTTCACATTTATCATAATTTATTACATAAAAACTTCAATTGATACTACACATAAGATCGAGATTTTTAGTTTCTTTTGGGATTAGGAGCATTACATTATGAATTAAAACATGATGCACAAAATCATTATTGAAAACATATTTTACATGACCACATGACTCCTTCGTACTTTGAATTTCATGGTATAACCTAAGGATGTACATAATAAAAGAGTTACATATAAAATTAAGTAAGGGAATAAACATGGAATTACATGAGAAATAAAATAAATTTTAGACAATAGGCATATCAATGGATAACAAGAAAAACATGAACATAAAGGCATGATAAATCACGATAATCATAACATGAAGATGTGTCAAGAACACATAACATGGTATTAGTATGAGCCAAGGCTCATTGCCCACGAAGAATGAGTAAACCATCATTGCACATGAATCATGAGTAAACCCAATTTACACTTGAATAATCATTTGTAAATAGTCATTTTATATGAATTATCATTATACAATAAATTTACCAATGCATTGGAGTGCTATTAATGTGCACCCTTCATAATCATTTCATTTCATGCATAAGTGTGCCACATAGATCGTAAAACATTGATTAATTAACATAATAATTCATTCCACGAATAAGAGATGTTTTATACATAAATTTATGGCCTCAATAAACAAGTACATGTGCATAATGTTTAATACCCTTGATATAGGAGTGAGTATGGTATTCACTACACAATGATTTTGGAATAGAATGTTTTGTGTAATTTTGGTAGCATAATGACATAAAATAGAAATTTTTAAAATGGGTTGATGATCGTGAAATAGGTATCTCATGATTTATAAATTAAATGGAAAGTATGGGGATCATGGTACATAATATACACACATATTTAATGGAATTTATATGCATAATATAAAATAATTACTTAAATTTATATGAGGAGAGTGAAATTCCTTACTGAATTTCAGCTTGGTAATGGGTGTACATGGGAGGAATTAATGAGAGGGAAACAAATATCTCATCCATAAAACAGTATGAGGTATGCATGGGGAGGTGAGAAATCATACCTCCAAATTTTTAATTGATAATAAAAGGTAATAACAACATAATGATATTTGGAAAAAATGGGGAAGGAAGAAATACCTTACAAGGAAGTGTGATACAAAAGTCTTGTGAGAGGCTTGGTAAAAGCTTATGGGGATCTTGGGGATCCATGGGAGGATTCTAGAGATAATAGGGAAGGTTTTGGTCGAACTCCCATTTCATTGAGTCAAGAGGAATTGGGAGCTTGTGATGGTTTATGTAGGAATGGAGAGGGAATTCTTTATTATTAATGTTTTGGACACAACACATTAAACTAATCAATAAGACAGACCAGAACATGGTTTTTTCCGATGTTTTTTTAAATGGTAGAGGAAATTTATATTTTAAAAGTCCAATGGCTTAATTTCTTAAAATAATATGTTTTCTTATGTGGAGGTGAGTCACACTCTCAATGAAATCAATTTAAAAGGCTAGAATATTTTATAAGTCTTGGAGGGTCCAGTAAGGATTTATAAAATAAACCTATAATAATATTATTTTATTGGTAAAACATATATTGTATAAAATCCCGTCTTTTTATAACATAACTTTCATTTCATTACACGGAACTGACGATCGTTAAGGTTTAGTGTCTTGGAAACAAGGATCATAATACATAAAAAAAAATAAAACATTCTTCTTAAACACTTGAAAGGCTTCTCCTTTAGTTCATCCTATGTGCATTATGCATCTCATAACCTGGGGACATACATCAAAAGAAAGGGTGAGCAGAAGGCCCAGTAAGGGAAACAAGAGAAACATTTTGCATGTGAACTTGAGATACTTCAATAAGGACATGAAAAGAACTTTAAGGCATGAGAAAGGAATCATGAGATACATCATAATAAAAATAACATTTTTCATAACTTGAAGATGTGACTGCAACATTTAATATTGACAATCGTTTTGTTTCACCAAGGTCCATCCCCAAGGTGTTGTTAAAAATTACCAAGGTTATTCACCAAGGCGTCGTTAAAATGGTCATCTATAGAGATTAAGTCATTACCCAATGCATTGGAGCGCTATCAGGGCGCACCCTTAAATTTGCCATTATTATCATTTGAGCCACATATATCATCATCAAACATTTCATAAATAACCCATATAGCATAAAATAAATGGGTTTCATTTCATAATCATAACGTTTTAAAAACTGCTTTAAAGACATGATCTTTACGTTACTTTAAACCCACGGAAAGGGAAAGCGGGTATCATGTATGTAAATCCCAGAATTTAAAATAAAACATTTTTATATATATGTGAATACCCCTGTAGAAATAGGATCTTTGAGTATTCACTTTATAGCATAAAATAATTTTGAGAAAAGAGAGGAATTTTGAGACGAAAATTCTGCAGCATAACGGCTATGTTACAAGGTTTTAGAAAACTTTGAAAAGAGAGGGAATATGGGTCTAACAATCATAATTGACCCATATAATAGTAGAGGGACAGAATAAGAAGTATATATGTACATGGTGATGCAATTTCAAGGACATACCATTTGAAATGAAAAGCATGGAAGGAAGACAGAAGTTTGATTTCTCTTATGAAAATTCGGCAGCCTAACAGCGTCACTTAAACTTCAACAAAAACGAATTGAACAGATCAAATAGGGTCTCTCATCATATGATCATTAGAGATCAGTATGATATATATAGATATCATACCCCAACATAATAAAAAGGAACTTGAAAGATTTGACATGAAAATCGAACTTGAAAAATGAGAAGGGTGAAAGAATCACTTAAACATTCGGCAGTCTAACGGCGTCACTTAAACTTTCATAAAACGAAATGATGAGAGTAAGAGGGGATATCTCATCATATAAACATGAAAGGGGCAGTAAGAGGAAAATAAAAGAACATCCTCTCACATAATAACATGGAGCATAAAAGGAATGTCATAAAAGAGATTACATGAAAAGAAAGAGAGGGGTCGGATCCCTTACCTTAAAACGTGACCCTTGAAACACAATGTTTTGGACCTTGAGGGCTTGGGGGAACCTTGGGAGGACTCCTTGGGAGGTAAGGATACCAGAACATCGTTGGGGGAGAGTTGGGAGTGGAAAATAAAGGAGGAAAGGGTGGGTATTTATAGGGAAAGTGAGGGGACAAGGCATTAATGGCCAAGGGACATCTCACTATTGGTTTTGGCAAAACCATGGGCTTTCCCATGGTATTTCCCCATAGTATTGGCCACTTGGGACACCTCAAACCTTATATTACTATTCATAATTCTACTATATTGAATATATACTTAATACATCATTTAATGATGTCATTAAACACCCGTAACTTAAAAACTATATTTTCACTATTCATCGAAAATTCACCTTTCTCAGAATAATCCCAAAATTTCACCTTAACCAAATATCGATGCTCTAAATACATTTATGAACTCCATTTTATAAAAATAATTTTCAAAATAATTTTATTTTTATTTTTAAATAAAAAAACTATTCATCGAAAATTCGTTTTTTTCTGAAAAATCCCCAAAAATTACCATAACATAATATCGATGCTCTGAGTTCAAAAATAAAGTCATTTTTATAAAAATAATTTTCTAATTCTTTTTAATTAAATTTTTAATTAAAAAACACTATTCATCTGAAAACACTAATACATGACTAATAATTTATGAAATCGTTATTTACCCATTCTATTGAATCACATTACGTAATCTAGGTGTATGAATTATATTAAAACTTTATTTGAGTGAAATTACTAATCCATTTGGTCACATTACTAATACTAAGTGTAAAATAACTATTCATAATTTGCTATTCATCAAAAATTATGTTGATCTTATTAGACTCCAAATTCCATACTGAACACTTTTGTAGAGAACCATTTTTTGAAAATCATTACACATCATTAGTTATTTAGGGTTTACATAAATATTTTAAAATATCCCTTTTTCGAAATTCATCAATAAAATACATTCTAAAATTATCTAGAAATTTTAAATTTCACAAACATCACTAAAGGAAGAAATCTCAATTTATTCACCCGAAAGGATTACACAAGGAAGCTAGGGTCTCGTCACATAGCCCCTTATAACACCGGCATAAGACCTAAGTGTATGGTGTGCTATGGTGAGAGAATCTGAGGGAGGCTCAGATAACATTGCCCTAGTAGTAATCTCTACTAACTTGAACTTCTCCCGTAGGCGTTTCCGTTCATGCTTGACACGCTGGAGTTCGGCTTGGGCTTGGTCCAAAGCGAAGCCCACAGATGCTACCTCCTTCCCAAGCTCTGATAAGTGGGCTTCATAAGGGTCGAGTCTACTGGATGAATCCATCGACTCCTCTTCCTTCATTAACCATTAACATCTTGTTAAATCATTATGAGTAATTTAATCTACTACTAAAAAAGATTGGGTCGTTACATTCTTCCCCCTTACGAAATTTCGTCCCCGAAATTTATACTTGATGCCTAGTCGAAAAGTTGAGGGTACTTTTGCTTCATTGTTTCCTCCGGCTCCCAAGTCGCCTCTTCATATTTATGATTCCTCCACAACACTTTCGCAAGGTGGGTAGTCTTGTTTCGTAGGACCTTGTCCCTACCGTCCAAGATCTCAACTGGCTGCTCCTCGTAAGAGAGGTCATGTTCCAATTGTACCACCTATGGGTTCAGTACATGCGAAGGGTCGGGTATGTACTTCTTCAAGAGAGATACATGGAAGACATCATGAACATGAGCTAGGTTCGGTGGAAGTGCTAGACGATAGGCCATTTCTCCTATGCGATCAAGGATTTCATAGGGGCAAAAGTACCTAGGGATGAGCTTCCCTTTCTTCCCAAACCGCATGACTCTCTTCCATGGAGAAATTCCAAGGAAGAATTTGTCACCAACACCAAACTCCAAGTCCCTTCGACGATTGTCAGCATAGATCTTCTGCCGACTCTGAGCAGCCTTTATGTGTTGTTGGATGGCATGAACCTGTTCCGTCATCTCTTGCACGAGATCAGGCCCAAGAAGATTCCTCTCACCAGTTTCATCCCAACAAGTAGGAGTTCTACACCGCTTTCCATATAGATCTTCATAGGGTGCCATCTGAATACTCGAATGGAAGCTATTGTTATAGGACAACTCAACAAATGGGAGGTGTTGATCCCATCGACCTTTAAATTCCATTGAGCAAAATCTCAACATGTCTTCGAGTGTCTGAATAGTCCTTTCAGATTGGCCATCAGTTTGAGGATGATAGGCCGTACTAAAATTCAATTCAGTATTCAGAGCATGTTGAAGACTTCTCCAGAACTTTGATGTGAATCTTGGGTCACGATCAGATACGATGGATAGTGGTACCCCATGTAGCCTTACCACGTACTTCACGTATATCTTGGAAAGCTGATCCAGAGAGAAATCTTCCCGAATAGAGATAAAATGGGCTGTCATGGTGAGACGGTCCACAATAACCCATATCACATTGTTTCCTTTGGATGTTTTCGAGAGACCAGTTACAAAGTCCATAGTGATATTATCCCACTTCCATACTGGTATGGGTAGCGGTTGTAATACCCCCTTAGGAAGTTCTCGTTCTTCCTTTACTTGCTGACACACCAGGCACCTTGTAGTGTAATCAACAATCTCCCTCTTCATGTTATCCCACCAAAAATGATCAAGAAGGTCTCTATACATCTTAGTGATTCTCGGGTGTATAGAGAATGTAGAGCTATGAGCATCATCCATCAGTTCTTTCTTTATCTCCGGAATAGATGGAAAACATAGTCTTGTACGAAATTTCAATACACCTTCTTGATCAATATGGAAATCAGGGGACTTCCCATCCTTTACAGCCTCAAACTTCTCCTGCAGCAAAGGATCTTCTTTTTGAGCCTTCTTGATCCTCTCTAGTAATGAAGGTTGAGAAATCATTTGGAATAGGGTTGATGATGTCCCTTTCCTTATAATTCCCATGTCCAGTTTTACTAGATCTTTAATCAAGGGATCTCCTACGATCCTCATTGTTGCCAGAACAACAGGATCTTTCCTACTTAACGCATCTGCGACTTTGTTTGCTTTTCCAGGGTGATAATGAATTGAACAATCATAGTCTTTAATAAGCTCCAACCATCTCCTTTGTCTCATGTTCAATTCTTTCTGTGTGAAAATATACTTTATACTTTGGTGGTCAGTGTATATATCACATTTCTCCCCATAAAGATAGTTCCTCTATATCTTTAGAGCAAAAACAACTGCCGCCAACTCTAGATCATGCGTAGGATAATTCTTCTCATGAATCTTAAACTGTCGAGATTCATAAGAAATTACTTTGTCATTTTGCATGAGGACGCACCCAAGCCCTTTCATAGATGCATCGCTAAAAATAATGAATCCTTCTCCAATAGAGGGTAGTGTTAACACAAGTGCAGTAACCAATCTCTTCTTCAGCTCTTGGAAACTTTCCTCGCATTCCATTGTCCAGATGAACTTAACACCTTTTCGAGTCAACTTTGTTAGTGGATTAGAAAGCCATGAAAAGTTTTTCACAAACCTCCTATAATATCCTACTAAACCAAGGAAACTACGAATCTCAGTTACTGTTGTGGGTTGAGGCCACTCCTCCACAACCATTGTCTTTGCAGGGTCAACCGAGATTCCTTCATTGGTTACGATGTGCCCCAAGAAAGACACCTATTGTAACCAAAACTAACACTTGCTGAACTTCCCAAAGAGCCTCTCCTTCCGCAGAGTTTTCAATATAACACTTAGATGATCTTCATGCTCCTCACGACTTTTTGTATATATCAAAATATCATCAATAAAAACTACCACAAAGTTATCAAGGTAGTCCTTAAAGACTCTACTCATCAAATCCATGAAAATAGTAGGAGCATTAGTCAAGCCGAAGGGCATAACAGTAAACTCATAATGCCCATATCTTGATCGGAAAGCAGTATTTGGAATATCTTCCTTCTTCACCCTCAGTTGATGATAACCAGATCGAAGGTCAATCTTAGAGAAGAATTGAGCCCCGCGAAGTTGGTCAAATAAATCATCAATTCTTGGAAGAGGATATCTGTTCTTCAGTGTGATCCCGTTTAGTTCTCTATAATCGATGCATAGCCGCATTGATCCATCCTTCTTCTTCACAAAGAGAACTGGTGCTTTCCAAGGAGACACACTCAGTCAGATAAACCCCTTCTCCAACAAGTCTTGGAGTTGTTTCTTTAACTCTTCTAGCTCCACATTTGCCATTCTATACGGAGTCTTTGATATCGGTTGAGACCCAGGTACTAGTTCAATGTAGAACTCTACCTCTCTTTCTGGGGGAGGTCCAGGTAACTCCTCAGGAAATACATCCATGTATTCCTGAACAATCGGAACATCTTCTATTTGTATGCTCCCTTTTCCTTCTTCATCATCACCGATTAACTCCATAATGAATGCTATAGGAAGTGCTTCTAGATAGGGATCAGTTCGGGATATCTCTCCTTGGAAGATAACTGTAGGTCGTTCATTCAAGACTACTGAGATTTCCTTACTTCTGCATTTGATCTTAGCATTATACTTTGAGAGCCAGTCCATCCCTAGTATAATTTTGAATTCCATCATGGGAATGACTACTAGATTTGCGATAAGATTGTGCTCACCAAAGTAAACACTAGAGTCTCTAAATACTGTTGATGCAAGGATAATCCCACTTGGAGTCTTGACAGAAAACTCTACCTCTAGCAGTTCGGGGATTGATTCTATATTCCTTGCAAACTTGGAAGAAATAAAGGAATGCGTAGAACCAGAATCAAATAAAGTACTTGCTAGTTTTGAGAGGACGACAAGAGTACCTGCTACCACATCATTCGAGACTTCAACTTCAGCTATTGTGATAGCGAAAGCACGACCTTTCTCTCTTGGCCACTGCTGAGGTTGATGGTGATTCCCCTCCACCGCCCTCGGATTTGGACATTGGTTAGCAAACTCCCCAAGATGTCCACACTTGAAGCATGTGACTCAGGTAGGGCCATAACCATCTTTCCTCTGTCGTTAGTGTTGGGAAGATGAGGCTTCACCTCACTATGACAATTCCGAGCAATATGGCCTCCTCTTCCTCACTTGTAGCACTTGCCACTTCCGTTCAAGCAGTTCCCCAGATGATTCATCCCACATTTATTGCATGTGGTAAGTTGCATTTGCTTTCCACCTCTTCCCTGATCAAAAGAATTCCCTAAACTAGGCTCCAACGATCTCTTCTTTTCATTTGGATTATGAGACCATTGTGTCTCACCAAACTCCAGCTCGACATTCATAGCACTTCGAACTATTTCTTCATAACTATCATAGTCCCTGTTGGCTAGATTCTTCCGCAGATGAGGTCGTAGTCCACCAAAGAATCTATCAACCTTTCCATTAGGGTCCATGACAAAGCATGAGGTATAACGGGAAAGCCTTGTGAAGTTCATCTCGTAGCTTCCGACAGATTCGTTCTCCTTCTGCTTCAGCTCGAGAATCTCTTTCTCCATTCTCGTTCTCATGGAACGAGGGAAATACTTGTTAAGGAAAATTCCCCGAAATTCTTCCCACTCCAATGCTTCTATCTCTCCACGTGGCTTCGTGTTTTTGATCAGTGACCACCACTAATCAGCTTCTCCCTCTAGGTGGTAAACAGCAAGGGTGACTTTTTCTTATTCCGAACAATGAAGTACAGAAAATATCTTTTCAATGGAGCTTATCCATTGTTCCACAACCAATGGGTCAGTAGATCCACTGAATGTTGGCAGTCGTTGACGCATGAAGGACTCAACAGAGTGTTGTTCCCTTCGTGGTGAGGTCGGCCTCTCAGCTTGATTCAAGTTATTACTCATAACTTGAGTCAGTTGGTTCATCATTCACATGAATGTTTCCATTCCGGCTTCCATCAGAGGGCCGTCAGCACATGGTGCATTGCGGTCACCATCGGAACGGTTCCTCCTATTGCTCGCCATTTTCTAAAAGAATAAAACCATAGTAAGAAAATTATTTCATTTATGAATCTTTTAACTAAGACGTCATGCTTAGACAGTTACACTTTTCTATAATTCCTTCATAATGATTCATAAAATGCTTGTGATTAACCAAACATATCCCCCGGGAGTGTCATAACCAAGAGTGCAGCAAGGCCCGTTATCGTGCACCAGTTCCTGTTCGAGTCTAGCTCAAAGCGGTGTTTTCGGGTTTTACCCATATGTACATCTGTGCCAGAGCCGCCTCTACCTGCTCGTATCCAGACTGGGATGTATTTGTTTGATAAACCACCTACTAAATACTTACCAAAATACCCAGAAGTTTTCCTATATTTAAACTTTTCTATAGGGTTCTTCCTAAAGTTTTTATATCCTAATTTCCAAAAATTACTAAACCATCCTTTGATACCAACTATAACATCCCGTCTTTTTATAACATAACTTTCATTTCATTACACGGAACTGAGGATCGTTATAGTTTAGTGTCTTGGAAAAAAGGATCATAATACATAAAAAAACATAAAACATTCTTCTTAAACACTTGAAAGGCTTCTCATTTAGTTCATCCTATGTTCATTATGCATCTCATAACCTGGGGACATACATCAAAAGAAAGGGTGAGCAGAAGGCCCAATAAGGGAAACAAGAGAAACATTTTTCATGTGAACTTGAGATACTTCAATAAGGACATGAAAAGAACATTAAGGCATGAGAAAGGAATCATGAGTTACATCATAATAAAAATAACATTTTTCATAACTTGAAGATGTGTATGCAACATTTAATATTTACAATCGTTTCGTTTCACCAAGATCCGTCCCCAAGGTGTCGTTAAAAATTACCAAGGTTATTCACCAAGGCGTCGTTAAAATGGTCATCTCTAGAGATTAAGTCAGTACCCAATGCATTGGAGCGCTATCAGGGCGCACCCTTAAATTTGCCTTTATTATCATGTGAGCCACATATATCATCATCAAACATTTCATAAATAACCCATATAGCATAAAATAAATGGGTTTCATTTCATAATCATAACGTTTTAAAAACTGCTTTAAAGACATGATCTTTACGTTACTTTAAACCCACAGAAAGGGAAAGAGGGTATCATGTATGTAAATCCCAGAATTTAAAATAGAACATTTTTATATATATGTGAATACCCCTGTATAAATAGGAGCTTTGAGTATTCACTTTATAACATAAAATAATTTTGAGAAAAGAGAGGCATTTTGAGAAGAAAATTCTGCAGAATAACGGCCATGTTACAAGGTTTTAGAAAACATTGAAAATAGAGGGAATATGGTTCGAACAATCATAATTGACCCATAAAATATAGAGGGACAGAATAAGAAGTATATATGGACATGGTGATGCATTTTCAAGGACATACCATTTGAAATTAAAAGCATGGATGGAAGACAAAAGATTGATTTCTCTTATGAAAATTCGGCAGCCTAACGGCGTCACTTAAACTTCAAAAAAAAGAATTGAACATATCAAATAGGGTCTCTCATCATATGATAATTAGAGATCAGTATGATATATATAGAGATAATACCCCAACATAATAAAAAGGAACTTGAAAGATTTGACATGAAAATTGAACTTGAAAAATGAGAAGGGTGAAAGAATCACTTAAACATTCGACAACCTAACGGCGTCACTTAAACTTTCATAAAATGAAATGATGAGAGTAAGAGGGGATCTCTCATCATATAAACATGAAAGGGGAAGTAGGAGGAATATAAAAGAACATCCTCTCACATAATAACATGGAGCATAAATGGGATGACAAAAAAGAGATTACATGAAAAGAAAGAGAGGGGTCTGATCCCTTACCTTAAAACGTGACCCTTGAAACTCAATGTTTTGGACCTTGAGGGCTTGGGGGAACCTTGGGTGGACTCCTTGGGAGGTAAGGAGACCAGAACATTCTTGGGGGTGAGTTGGGAGTGGAAACTAAAGGAGGAAAGGGTGGGTATTTATAGGGAAAGTGAGGGGACAAGGCATTAATGGCCAAGGGACACCTCACTAGTGGTTTTGGAAAAACCATGGGCTTGCCCATGGTATTTTCCCATGGTATTGGCCACTTGGGACACCTCACACCTTATCTTACTATTCATATTTCGACCATATTGAATATATACTTAATACATCATTTAATGATGTCATTAAACACCCGTAACTTAAAAACTATATTTTCACTATTCATCGAAAATTCAACTTTCTCAGAATAATCCCAAAATTTCACCTCAACCAAATATCGATGCTCTAAATACATTAATGAACTCCATTTTATAAAAATAATTTTCTAAATAATTTTAATTTAATTTTTAAATAAAAACACTATTCATCGAAAATTAGTTTTTTTCAGAAAAATCCCCAAAAATTACCATAACATAATATCGATGCTCTGAGTTCAAAAATAAAGTCATTTTTATAAAAATAATTTTCTAATTGTTTTTAATTAAATTTGTAATTAAAAAACACTATTCATCTGAAAAAACTAATACTTGACTAATAATTTATGAAACCATTATTTACCCATTTTATTGAATCACATTACTTAATCTAGGTGTCTGAATTATATTAAAACTTTCTTTAAGTGAAATTACTAATCTATTTGGTCACATTACTAATCCTAAGCGTAAAATCACTATTCATACTTTACTATTCATCAAAAATTAAGTTGATCTTATTAGACTCCAAATTCCTTACTGAACACTTTTGTATAAGACCATTTTTTGAAAATCATTACACAAAATTATTTATTTAGGGTTTACATAAATATTTTAAAATATCCCTTTTTCAAAATTCATCAATAAAATACATTCTAAAATTATCTAGACATTTGAAATTTCACAAACATCACTAAAGGAAGAAATCTCAATTTATTCACCCGAAAGGATTACACAAGGAAGCTAGGGTCTCGTCACATATCCCCTTATAACACCGGCATAAGACCTAAGTGTATGGTGTGCTATGGTGAGAGAATCTGAGGGAGGCTCAGATAACATTGCCCTAGTAGTAATCTCTACTAACTTGAACTTCTCTCGTATGCGTTTCCGTTCAAGCTTGACACGCTGGAGTTCGGCTTGGGCTTGGTTCAAAGCGAAGCCCACAGATGCTACCTCCTTCCCAAGCTCTGATAAGTGGGCTTCATAAGGGTCGAGTCTACTGGATGAAGCCATCGACTCCTCTTCCTGCATTAACCATTAACATCTTATTAAATCATTAAGAGTAAGTTAATCTACTACCCAAAAAGATTGGCTCATTACATATTGTCTTAACACAGTATTTATAGTATTTTATTACATCACTATTGGTTCATTATGATGTCATAAACCATAATATATAATTAAACAGTATTTAATTTTTACCAATTTTTTTGACTATCTTAGAAAAATATGAAAAATTCACTATTGGATAATTTTCAATGTCCTGATTATGAAAAATAATATTCATTTTATCTAAATAAATTTCTAAATATTTTAATTTTCACTATTAAAATAAAAAATTACTTTTATTAAAAATTCATGGGTTTTGACAAAAACAGGTTTCAAATCTTAAAATAAATTACAATTGTATTCATAAAAATTATGAATTCATTCAAAATTAATAAAGAGTAATTTAATAATAATAATAATATTTTATTAAACTATTACTAAATTAAAACATACATTAATTTATCAAAATATATATTTTTAGTTGAATTATATCTAAAAATATTATTTGTGATGTAAAAGACATTTACAATGTATGAAAAATAATAAAATAAATGTATAGTTTGTATTATATATCAAAATAATGGACATAATCATAGTGTTGAAGTGATGTTACCTAACCCCTTATAACACCCGCATATTACCAAAGGGTAAGGTGTGCGATGGTGACAGACTCTTGGGGTGTCTCAGATAACATCACTCGGGTGTTAAACACTATCAACTTCCACTTCTCTCATAGGCTGTTCCATTTAAACTTAACATGTTGAAGCTTGGATTGGGATTTGTCAGGAGAAAAACCCAATGAATCCACCTCCTTTCAAAGCTCTGAAAAACATGCTTCATACGGGGCAAGTCTACTGGATGAGGCCATCACTTCCTTTGTCTGAGTAAATTGGATATGTTAAAGCCCAATATTTATACTAATCAGGTGGTCATTATTGAACACCTATATTAGCAATGGTCACAATTCATAACAGTATTTTAAAAATCCAAAAACATAAAACCAAAAAAGTGATTATTTTATATAACCATTTTACATAATTAGATATTTAATCTGATCAATATGAATTTTCAATAATTAATGTTTGGGTTGTTACAATATTCCCCCCTTGAGAAATTTCACCCACGAAATTTCTATTTACCACACTAAAACCATTGTGGGTAACATTGCATCATTACTTCCTCTGATTCCCACGTCACTTCTTCGAACTTGTGGTTTCTCCACAACACCTTGATGAGGGGATTGTCTTATTTCATAGAATTTTTTCTCTCAAATCTATTATCTTCAGTAGTTTCTCATCATAATAAAGGTCATCCTCTAACTATACTACCTCTGAAGACAGTATATGTGAAGGGTATGTTATGTATTTCCTAAAGAGGGATACATTAAAGATATAATTTACTTTGTCCATGGTGGTTGAAAGTGCTAGTTGATTGGCCACAGCTCCAACTTGATCAACAATCATGAAGGGGATGATGTACCTAGGACTTAACTTCCCTTTCATTCAAAAATGCATGACCTTCTTCCACAGAGATATTCGTAGATATACCATGTCTCCTCTATTGAACTCAAGGTCTCATCGACAGTAATCTGAAAAACACTTTTGTCGACATTGGGCTTCCTTTATATTCTTATGAATGATTTTCACCTTCTCCGCCATTTCTTCGACAATTTTAGGTCCTAGAATCATATGATCACCAGATTCATCCCAACATGATGGTGTTGAGAACCTTTTCCAATAAAGGTCTTTATATAGTTCCATTTAGATGCTCATGTGGAAACTGTTATTGTAGAATAATTCATCCAATGGAAGATGTTGGTCTCATCCTCTTTTGAAGTCCATATAACATGATCTTAAAATTTTTTCCAATGATTGATTAGTTTTCTCAGATTGGCAATCAGTTTGAGGATGATGGGCAGTACTGAAGTTCAGTTCAATGCTTAGTTCATGTTGGAGTCTTTTCCAGAACATCGAGGTGAAACTAGGATTACTATCAGAAACAATAGATAGTGGAACTCCATGAATTTGTTCAACTTATTTTAGGTAAATCCATTTATGTTAATCCAATGAGAAGTCCTCTCGAATAGTGATAAAGTGATCTGTCTTAATAAAATGTTCCATAACAACCCATATAGAATTGATTCCATTGGATGTCCTTTTATGTCCAGTGAAAAAGTCCATGGTAATGTTGTCACACTTCCATGTTTTTATGGTTATTGGTTTTATCATCCCCATAGAATTTTTCCTCTCAGTATTCACTTGCTGACATACTAGGCACTTTGATGTATATTCAGAAATTTCACTTTTCATATTGTCCAACAAAATTTTTCTCTAAGATCTTGAAACATCTTTGTGCTCCTCGGGTGAATAGAGAAGGTTGAGATATGTGCGTCATTTAGAATCTACTTTTTTATCTCTAGATTGGATAGTATACATAACTGTGACCCAAATCTCAGAATTACATCCTTTCCAACCATGAACATTTAGGATTTCCTATTTCTAATAGCTTCCACCCTTTTCAGTGTTTCAAAATATTTCATTGAGAATCCTTTAACCTTTCCAAAATTGATAGTTCAGAAATCATTTGTGAAATGATTGATGGTGTTCCCTTCTTTATGATTCCCATCTCCATCTTCATCAAATCTAATAAAATTGGATCCTTTTAAATTATCATCAATGACAGAATTGATGGATCCTTTCTATTTATAGAATCTTCCACCTTGTTGACTTTCGGAAGGTGGTAATGGATTGAGATGTTATAATATTTGATCAGCTCTAACCATCTTAGTTGTTGCATGTTCAAATCTTTCTAGGTGAATATATACTTAAGGATTTTTTGGTCCATATATATTTCAAACATCTCTCTAAATAGATAATTCCACCAAAATTTTAAAGCAAAGATCACTGCATCCAACACCAAATCACGTGATCGATAGTTTTCCTCATGAACTTTAAATTTCCTTGAAGCATGGGAAATGAGATTGTTATTTTTCATCCACACACAACCCATTCCATTTTTTTAGGAATAAATGAATACCACAAAAAAATTTCCACTTGTGGGTAATGTGAGAATAGGCGTAGTGATAATCCTCCTTTTAAACTCCTTCATAATTTCATCGCATTCATCACTCCAAGAAAACATTACTCCCTTCTGAATTATCTTGGTTAGAGGGTTGGAAAATCTTAAGACATTTCTCACAAATCATTGATAATATCCAAATAACCAAATGAAGATACAAATAACTATTACTGATGTTGGCCTTAGCCATCCCTATATTACAACTATCTTCGAGGGATCCATAGATATACCATTTCTTGGGATGATATAACCTAAGAATGAGACCTCCTTCAACCAAAACTCACACTTTTTGTACATTCCATAAATCTCCTCCTTTCGCAACATATCTAGTATTGTTCATAGATTCAACTCATGATCCTATTTAGTTTTGGATTATATTAGAATATCATCTATAAAGACTATAAATAAAATTCACAGTAATATCTAAAGAACCTATATATCTTGTCCATAAAGATTGCTGGAGAATTAGTGAGTCAAAAAGGAATTAATATGAATTTATAGTTCTCGTATCTTGTATGAAAATAATTCTTGGGGATATATTCCTTCTTCACCCATACATGATAATATACAGACCGCAATTCCTCTTTGGATAAGTACTATGCTCCACCGAGTTGATCGAACAAGTCATCTCTTCGTGGTAGAGGATACTTGTTATTTATCATGACTTTGTTGAGCACACGATAATCAATGCAAAGGTGCATTGACACATCCTTCTTCTTGACGAAGAAGATTGGTGCACCCCTGGGTGAAACACTTGGGTGTATAAACCCTTTATCAAGATTCATCTGTAATTTTTTCTTCAACACCTCAAGCACCACAACAACCATTTTTTATGGGGACTTTGATATTGGAAGCACCTCATGTATATGATCAATTGAGAATTCAACATCACTTCTTGGAGTAAGACAAGGAAATTCCTCAGGATACACTTCAGTGAATTCCCTCAAAATAGGAATGTATTCAAGGATGGTTTCCTCTTTATAATCAATCATCTGAGCCAGATATTCATTCTCATAGGGTAGTAATATCCACACTTGAGATGAAAGTGCTAAAGAAGATTCATCTTCTTCCATGAACATGTATAGAATCTGTGGGTCGATTCTCCATATTGAGAGTGATTTTTCTCCCACGACAATTTATGTTGGATCTATATAAAGAAATCAAATCCATGCCGGAAATTGCATTAAATTCTTCTTTAAAGAGTATGATGAGGATTTCCAGGAAGTTCAATCCAAAAATTATGATATGTGAGGAGTTATATTCATGGGATGCAATGATTACTCAATTTCTGTACTCACTGACATATATACTTCCTTGATTTTTGGTGACATGGGGATTGTTCTACTAAAATTTTGGGATATAAAATAATGCATTAAATTAGAATCGAAAAGTATATTCATTATTCCTGAATAAATAAATAGTGTACCTATCACCACATCATTATCAGGGTTCACTTCAGTAGCAGTGATGTAAAAAGATCACCCTTGATGACTTGGAGGTTTTGGGATGCCTCCGAATACCCTTTTTTGAGGGCACTGAATTGAAATATGTCGTGGTTCTATGTAGTTAAAGTAATGAACAACACATTGAGAGTAGAATGGAGTATTCCTCTCCACTGTTACAGTCGTGGGTTTTTTTTGTCAGTAGATAATGGCTAGGTTCCCTTCTCATCAACACCCAAAGCATTTTATCACCCCCTACAAGAAATATTCTTTGGTGATTCTTTCAACACCTTTGTCAAGTGGGGTGGTGGATGCTCATAGAACTGTTGGATTGATACATCGAACTTCTATAATTTAATTCTACCTTATGATTTGTATCCCCATTACACCCTTGAGATTCATTGATCTCCCTTTCAACCTTGAGGGAACATCAGCCAATATTCTCATAGCTGTCAAGGTCACGAATCACCAGGGCCATCTGCAGGCTAGTTTTCAAACCACCAATGAAGGGGTCAACCATGAATTTTGGGGTAACGACAAAGCCCGAGGAATATTGTGAAAGCCATGTGTGGGTTTACCTGTATTATCCAATAGATACCCCATCTTTTTTCTTGAAGTCAAGGAAGTCCCTTTCCATCTTTGGTCGAAGTGTGTGTGGAAAATATTTATCGAAATACATTTTCTAGAAATCCTTCCATTCCAATGCCTCGATATCCTCCTTGGGATAAATTTTTTTTTATCAATGTCCACCATTGGTTAGAATAACCTTCCATATGATATGTATCCATAATAACCTTATCTTGTTCTAAACATTGAAGGATGGAGACTATCATTTCAATGGAGTTGATCAATTTTTCAGTGACTGAAGGGTCATAAGATCCACTAAAAGTAGGAGGCCTATTTCTCATGAAGCCCTCCATAGCGTCTTCTTCCTTCTTATGGTGGATTGAAAATTACTCTTAAACACTGTTTCTATTCAAATATTGAGATAAATAAGTGAGAATTGTGAAAAAAAATTCGATTACTGCTCCCATCGGATTGAGAGTCTCATTAGAATAGTAATCACATTGGTTTTCGCATCGGTTGTTAGCTTGAATCCTCCTATTACAATCTATTGGCTTGAATAAAATGAATATTAGGGGAAACACATAAAAGATATACCAAGGAATAAAATCACTTATAAAATAATTTTATTTCCTTAACTTATGAATCTATATGCTTCATTCTATGTTATCCATGGTCTACTTTAAGAAATATATTCTTAGGGGATATTTTTCCAATTCCCATAATAATGGTTCGTACTAATCTTCTGAATTTACCAAATCATATCCCCTGGGAGTGTCGTAACCAAGATTGCAACAAGGCCCATTGACATGTACTAGGATACAACTAATCATGCCCAAAAATCCTTGTTAGAGTTTTCACTCCTAGGTACATCTCTTCCAGAGCCGCCGCTACCTACTCGTATCTAGACAGTGATAAATTTTCTTGATAAAACACATACTCAATACTCACCACAATTTAGGGATGCTTTTATTATACCTAGTCTTATTTCTAAGTCTAAACTATGGTTTTCTAATCTTAATCCCAAAAATTACTAAACTTTTCCTTAGATAAAAACTACAATAGCCCTGCTTTTTATTTCACACTTAGATATGATTCATTACATTAAACCATCACATGATACAACATAGATGATCAAGAAGTATAGTATCTTTGGAGATAAGAAACATTACATAAATACATAAAACATGAAACACATCATCTTTATTTAAAACTTCGTTCACATGACCACAACATTATTTCATTCTTAACATTGAATAGGATAACCTGAGGACATAAATAAGAAATGGGTGATCTATAAAGCCCAGTAATGGATTAAACATGGAATAACATGAGGAATAAAATACATGTTAGACAATAGTAACATCATTAGAGCACAATAGAAACATAATCATAAATGCATGATAAATCATGACTATCATAACATGGATATGTGGCATCAAAATTTAGCATAGTATTTGCATGAGCCAAGGCTCATTGCACATGGAGCATGAGTAAATGCTTATTGCACATGAAGCATGAGTAAACCCTCATTCCACTTGAATTAGCATGATTCAACACTCAATCCACCTGAAGTATCATGATAATATTCATTACCCAATGCATTGGAGAAATATTATGGTGAACCCTTCATAATAATTTAATTTCATGGATAAATTTGTGTCATAAATCAATAACTATATCTGAATAACGTTTAATACACATGATATATGAGTGGGTATGGTATTCTCTACCAAATGATTTTGGCAAGGATATTTTGCTGTTATTTTGGCAGCATACCAACGTCAAATAGAAATTTGTAAAATGGGTTGATGAGAGTGAAAGTGGTATCTCATCATTTATACATTTAATGGAATGTAAGGGGGTCATGGGATATAATATACCAACATATGGAATGAAATTTAGATACATATTATAAAAAATTTGCTTGAATGTAAATGACGAAAGAGAAATTCCTTATGGAATTTTGGCAAGGTGAAAGGAGTACATGGGAGGTATTAATGAGAGAGAAATGGAATCTATCATCATTAAAACATTAAGAGGTCATTATGGGGGCGATAAAAAATTATAACCCCACATTTTAATTTTAAAATAAATCGGCATAACAACATAATTAAATTTTGACAAAAATGAGAATAGTTGAAATCCCTTACATGGAAGTGTGATCCCAAAGGCTTGGGAGAGGCCTAAGAGAGGCTTCCTGGGAGCATGGGACACCTAGGGAGGATTATTGGGAGAGGAGGTCAGGGTTTGGTCTAACTCCAAAGGATTTGAGTGTAGAGGATGTGGGAGCTTGGGTGAGTTTATATATGAAATGAGAGGAAATTCATTATTATTTAGGTTTGGGACACCACACATTAAACTAATCAAAACCAAAAACCAGACCATGGTTTTTGCACAGGGTTTTTGAAAACGTGGAGTGGAATACTATATTTTATAATGCCTATGGCCGAACTTCTTAATATAATTGGGTATCTTTTGTGGTGGTGAGTCACAATCTCAAGGAAATCAATTTAAAAAGCTAAAATGTTTTATATGCTTTGGAGGGCCCACTATGGCTTTGTAAAATAAAAAAAATAAACCTAATATCACATTAAATTAATGGTAAATCATATAATTTCATAACATAGTGTTTATAGTATTTTATTTCATTAATATTTGGTCATTATGATGTCATAAAACACATTATATAATTAAAAGATATTTAATTTTTACCCAAAAATTAGATTGTCTCAAAAAATTATGAAAAAATATCATTTGGATAATTTCAACATCCTGATTCCAAAAAAATAATCCATTTATGTAAATAATTTTATAAATTTGTGAATTTTCAATTTTAAAATAAAAATTGTCGTTTATAAAAAAATCAAGGGTTTGGACAAAAATAGCTTCCAAACCTTAATAGATATTATAACTTTATTCATAAAAATTATAAGATAATTTAAAAATAATAAAAAGTAATTTAATAATAATAATATTTTATTAAAATATTATTTAATTCAAAAAACCCGTAATTTATCATAATATATTTCTTAGTGGAATATTAACTAAAAATACAATTTGTTCTTAAAAACAAATTACAAAATAACAATAATAATTGTAACATCCCAGATAAATAAAGAACATTAATTTTTCATATTTATTAATATTTGTGAATAAAATATTAATATTATTTTAAAGGGAACTCTATGCATGATGGTTTACCCAATACGCAACAACGAGTTTCTTTCAAATCTTATGTTGCACACTAATAATATAATTTTATTATTTCAAATGATAGTTAACGCCTAGCCATTGTAATGGTGGGATTGAAAAGAACTAACTAAAAAATGATTATATATGTTTGTAAACTTTTTTTACTTTTATCCAATAAATGTTAGAGGCTTAAATATGAATGAATCCTATTTTAAGCGTAAATATTCTAATATTCTTTAAAAGGTCGATTAACCGCCTTTTGATGGAAAACCCTTTTTAAATCCACTTTTTGAAATTTTTATATGTTATATTTGAGAAAATAAAATCCATCTTTATAATAAAGATATCATAATTTACTTTGTGTAATGTTTTTGTATTTTTCTGATAAAGTTCTTTTTTTAATGAATAAGTGAAAAATGTTGTATTTTAGTTCAAAACCTCTTTTTAATATAATTTATTTATATGATTATATTATCATTTGAATTGGTTTTAAATTGTTTTAATAATTTTTTTTCCAATTAATCAAATTGTATCCATTGTAATTAATTTCACATTGAAATTGCACTTAAACTAGTGTCAATCTTTTGATATATTTTGTTTATTAAAAACACGCAATTTGTTTTGACAACGAGACTTAATATTAAAATTCATTAATGAAACTTCTATGTTAAGAATTTGGTAAAATGGTAATCATTTTTGAATTCATAATATTAAATATAACATAGGGTTAATTTTTGGTATTTTTCTGAAAAACATTAATTTTTGATGAATAGTGAAACCACTAAGTGGTAATTAAAAAACTGATTTTTCGTTTAAATGAAATTTTACCACCTCTGTGATTTTAATTTCAACAATCCTAAATACATTTTTGTCAATATGATGTAAAATTTGGTTCAATGGTATGAAAATAATTTTTGGTGAATAGTAACTTTTATGTTTTATTAATCGCTATTAAAGGTAATTAGTATTATTTAATGTAAAAACAATTTTATAATAATATAGAATTGCCTTGAAACAAGTCCTACCATTATTTTAAGAGTCATGTCCGACAAATACAATCCATGGCTCAACTTGGGGACCCCATGGAGCCACTTGGGTAAGAAAATGACATTAATAACTTTTTATTTAATGGTAAAATAAAAATGCCACAAACATGTATTGTTTTCTAAAACAATTTTTACATGGGGTTATAGAAGTCATAGTTTTGACTAAAAATATTCATTAGAAAGATAAAAAAATTTCATACATCATAGTATTTTTCTTATAATTTTTATACATTAAATAAATTTATTTATTTCTGACACCATGATGCTGCAGCGATTACCTCATTAATGAACGATTTAAAAAAAATGAAAATATAATGTAAAATATAAAACATACACTTGTCAAAAACGTATATTATTGGTGGATTCCAAACCCTTATCTCCTTATACTCGAAATATATAATTTTGGTACCTTTGATATCTGAAAATCATTTTATAATAAAGTAACGTTTCAAGACTTCCCAAGAGTGCCCCTCCTCCCTCTTATAAAAGGACCCCACCTCTACCTTCTTACTCACACCTCTCAAGCCCTTGTCTCATCCAAACCCTACTCATATTGTCTCTACACATCCCTATATTACTACAGGAAGCCTCACATTGGGTAGAAGTATTTTCCAAGGAAGCCTTTGAGCTCAAATCAAAAAGAGTTATCTGATTTGAAGGTAATGTCTTCTCTTATGTTCTTTTGTTTTATTTTGATTCTACAACCCCCTAAACTATTTTTATTACTTTATTTTGTAACAAAAACAGTATCATAAATATACTTGGATGATTTTATGAGGATTATTCGAGCTAAACTCATACACACCTCCATGTAATGGTTAATGAACATATTATTTCTGTGGGTGATGAATTACTGCCTCACGAAACGATGATTGTTCAATATTCTTTTAACACCTTTCACGGTGGCCATTAAGAAGTCACTTTATTTATAAATGATATATATATTATGTATATGTATTCCTTATTCTTCTCTATTTTTCATTTATGCCATACCTTTTTGGTTTCCATTATGGGTAAACACGATAATTTCATTTTAGGATGTGTGTATTATCACCCCCTCAAAGTGATTTGAATCATTAATACCATATGTAGGAAGTATAAAGGATGGATTTAATGATGTTATATATTATATTATACGGTAATTATAATATAACTATGTATCATTATTTTTTTCATTCCATTAAATTATGAAATAGAAATGAAAGTAGCGTTCATACGTACGTACGGCTTACCGTCTACATGAACGGTACATTTCTTTTCTTTTCTCCAAATGTTATGTACTGTTATAAGTACATGTATATAATGGATATATATGTTATATTTTACATCTAAATGATAGATATAATTCTGGAATTATAATTTATAAATCTATCATTTAATTTTAATTTCATTAATATAAAAAAGAAATGAAAGTAGCGTTCAACCATATGTACGGCCTACCGTCTCCATGAATGGTGCATTTCATTTTTTTATCTCCAAATGTTATGGAATTGTATAAAATTAATCTATAATGGATATATATGATATTTAAATCATTAATACTATTCTAGAGATGATGTAATTATAACTACATGGAAAATTCATTTCCAACTAGTTCAATTTTGACTCATGTACCAAACATCGACAAAAACGTCTGATATGAACCCACTTAATTAACTAAATATTATAACATTATAATATGTGATATGAACTGAATAATAATATTTAAATGAGTTCCTTAAGCAATTATCAATTGACCAATGTTTATTATTCAGGAATATAAATAAACGAACAAGACAAGTCGGACTTAAGGTAAGGGATCGTACCTCACTCTTTTTTTTAAGTACACTATTTTATTTCATTTCTTTTAAGTTCTTCTTTAGTATGTTAGGGGATGTTCTTTTATATTCTTCATTATGTACTTTTTATGTTAATATGATTAGAGATTCAATTTTATTTCATCAATCCAATTTTTGGATGTTTTAAGTGGTGTTGTTAGGCTGCCGAGTTTTCTTAAGGGATTTTTCATCTCAATTTTATTCCCGTGAGATTTATGCTACATTTGGAACTATTTACTTTGAGTGGTGTATTTACTTCCCATTATTCTAATCTTTGTGTAATGTACTTTTTTTATAGGTATTTACATCTTCATTGTATGACCCTTCTTTCATGGGGTGTACGTTTTGAATTGTTACCCAAATCGGTAAGGGAACCCTTCACCCTCCTCTTTTTAAAAGATTTATTTTTGTTAGGTCATTTAATTTACATCTTATTATGTTTTTATATGTTCTTTTATATCCTTATTGATTTAAAATTTATGTTCAAGTGATGAGATACCATTTTCTCTCTCATAAACTAATTTTATGAATTTTAATGTGACTCTGTTAGTCTGTCAAATATTTGTAAAGGAACTTCTTAACTCAATTTCAATTATTTGGGTTAAACTTGTACTCCTTGAATATGTCATTATATGAAAATGTTTGAATTACACTGATTGTTTTACACTTAATATCCACTTATATTGGGTGTATTTATATTTTTCACACATAATTATGTAATTGATTTATCCTTAATCTATGGATACTGTCTTTGTATTGACTTTGTATCAATCTCCTTTCATTGAGGTATATTTTGTTTTAATACAAGAGTTTCTTTTATATGCTTTATAAACACCATTGACTTATAATTTTATTCAAAAGTAATATTTTCTATACGAATAATTTTACTAAATGAAAAAAAGTATGTTTCTTTTTAAAGTATGCGGTGACAACGACCTTTCCGTCGCCGCGAGTATTATTTGATATTTGGCATCCTCAACAAGATGCAATATTTTTAAAAGTAAATAAAAACCATATACTATTTTATGTATTTCGTTTTTGAAAATGGTTTTGATAATTAATTTGTTATGTAAATATATTTAAGTGATATATTGTGATTGAAATATGGAAATGTTTTCATTCCCTTATAATTGTTTTATGTGTTTGGATTTTATAATGGTACTTGGTCATTTGATGGGTGGTTATGTGATAAACCATATGACAGGTGGTGTCGTGAATACCAGGATGGGTGGTTACGTTATAACTTCTAATGCATTGGGTATGGAAATTGGTCGTATGGCTATTCCATGTAGTGATATGTGTAGATCTCAACCGTATGGTTATTTTATTTATGTATGTTTATGTCCCAAGTTTCCATTATATGTTATGAATTAATTATATGGGTTATATGGTAATATTTTGGTTACAAAAGGGTATGTAATGATATCTTATTCAGTGAAGAGTATTTACTAATTCTTAAAGGTGAAAAGTGTTACTTTGATAAAGAATTCATGGTTTACATGAGGTTTTGAAAATCTAATAGTTTTCATTATTTGTGTATCCTTTACTGGTATTTTAATTCTCATCCCATGTTTTTGAAATGTTTTCCACATGACATAAATACGAATATGTTTAAGGATGGGATAAAGGAAAGACATGATATCTAAAACATGGAACTAGACATGTTTCTTTTTATGAGTTTTTATTTTATGGAAACTTAGTAGAAGTGTCTACTTTGTAATATTGTAAGATGTAGTAGTTATGTACTAATTCTCTAAAACTATAAACCTAAAAATATCCTCATTGTGAATTATTCATTTAATTTATGATTATGTATTTTCTTAAGTCTGGGTCCTTACAGTCGGTATCAAAGGTCGGTTTAGATAACATTAGAGGTTAGGGTATCCTTTAATCACAAGTGACATTACCATAATGGTTATGATTTTAGAGAGGGTCATAGTTTTATATGAAGTGAATCAGTTTAATATAACATGAATAAATATATCTTAGTATTATATGATGATTCTAATGATATACTAACACTGACATTTTTTTTAGTTAATGGATGAATCTAGAAGGCCCCAATGTGATAATGGGTTTGAAGGAAACTGTGGTGGTTCTTTGATTATGAGACTAGATGAAATGGTGGAATCAATGAGGAATCTCATGGTTATTCTAAACCAACTATCAAGGAGTGATGATTAACCACTTGAACCTTGGTGAGTTCTCTGATGCATCATGTGTGAGAGAACCAACTCGATGTGGATGTTCAGGTAATAATTATAATTTTAACCATTATGGTTTATATGATCCTTACTTTTTTGGTAATTATGGGTTACTATATGATTGAAAATGAAAGGTGTGAGGTAAAATTGAGGTTAAAATATGTTTTGGTTATTTTTGATGATTTTATCTATTTTTGGGGAATGTTTTGAGAATTATATAGTTTTGGAAACAGGGAAACACATAGACTGTGTGACAACCCGTCACGTCGGACAAAGATGTGGGAATCGAACCCACAACAAAAGTGGGACGTGTATTTATTTCCTACCACTAGAATACTAGATGTCCCTAGTCAGTATGAAAATCTCTTTCTAACAATATAATTTTATGAATCAAGAATAAGTTGATTTTGGGATATCTAAGAAAATATTGACTTATCATGGAGGATATATGATTAGGTTAATTACTTTTCAATATGACTCTTTAAGAGCAACTGATCTTATTATGAGATAAATGATAATTCTTACCTTGAAATACTATGTGATTAAATCCTTAAAATATTTTTTTCAATATTATTTTGGTTTAATTTGAATTATTTTATGGGAAAATTGTTTATCGAATGGTCTTTGTTGAACTTTTGGTTTTTTAGGACAAATTTTAGAGAGTAAGAATAGATTTTCTTTTTATAAAGGATTATAATTTTGTGGATTATTTGATCTTGTTCTAACAATTTTTGTTTTGGTTGAGGTCTAGAGACATAGGAAATATATAGTTCTCTTCAGTGGATTAGGTGATTCTCTAGAATTTGATTATTTCCCTCTTAATGTGAACAAGTCATCCTAAATACTAGTATTTTGGATGAAAAAATGATTTTGTGTATGAAATATAGTAAGAGTTGAAAGTCTAAATGAAAAGGAACTATGTTTCCTTATGATTTAGTTAAGCTCGTAAATAAATTCCCCAATGAAAAGTAACTTAAAACTAAAATGTTGTCTTCTAGCTTTTCTTACTAGGGAATCAAATACCGTTTAACCCATCACAAGTCAGTGATTTTCTGGTGGTTAACTTTCTCCTAAACATGTTTCTACCACTCTCCATCAGAACATAACCCTTTTTTCTCCCATATCAATGTTTTCATCGAATCCTAGTACCTGTTATCTCGGGTTACCTTGGTACTTTTCTTTCATTCTTTTAAAGTGATAGTTTAATTTACACCTTCTCCGATGTGGGGCATTCAATGAAGTTTCAAAGCCCAATTTTAAAATTTTGAAGATGCAATTCCAAAAAGGGGGGAAGGATGTAAAATCCCAGGTAAATAATGAATATTAATTTTTCATATCTATTAATATTTTTGAATAAAATATTAATTTTACTTTAAAGGGAACGCTACACTCGATGGCGTACACAATACGCAACAATGAGTTTCTTTGAAATCATACGTTGCACACTAATAATATAATAATATTATTTTTAATGATAGTTAACACCTAGCCATTGTTATGGCGGGAATGAAACAAACTAACTAAAAAATTATTATATATGTTTGTCAACTATTTTTACTTTTATCCAATAAATGTTATAGTCTTAAAATGCGAATGAATCCAATTTTAAGCGTAAATATTCTAATATTTTTTAAAAGGTCGATTAACCTCCTTTTGATGGAAAAACCTTTCTAAATAAACATTTTGAAAATTTTATATGTTATATTTTAGAAAATAAAATCCTTCTTTAGAATCAATACTTCAAAATTTACTTTGTGAAATGTTTTGGTATTTTTCGATAAAGATATTTTTTAAATGAATAAGTAAAAAATGATGTATTTTAATTCAAAACCGCTTTTTAATCTAATTTATTTATATGATTAGATTATATTTTGAATTGGTTTTAAAGTGAAATTATAATATTTTTTTACCATTTAATTCAATGGTGGTCATTGGAATTAATTTCATATTGAAATTGGACTTAAACTACTGTCAATCTTTTGATATATTTTGTTTATTAAACACACACTATTTTTTTGACAACGAGAATTAATTATAAAATTGATTAATGAAACTTATATGTTATGAATTTGGTAAAATGGACATAATTTTTGAATTCCAAATATCATATATATCTTAGGGTTAATTTTTGGTATTTTTCTGAAAAACATCAATTTTTGATGAATAGTGAAACCACTAGGTGGTAGTTAAAAAACTGATTTTTCATTTAAATGAAAATTTACCACCTTTGTGATTTGAATTTCAAAAATCCAACATACATGGTTGTAATTGGGATGTAAAATTTGGTTTAATGGGATGAAAATAATTTTTGGTGAATAGTAACTTTTACGTTTTATTAATCGCGTTTAAAGGTAATTAGTATAATTTAAGGTAAAAAAATGTTATAATAATATGAAATTACCATGACACATGTCCTACTCATATTGGATGAGTCCTGGCCGACCAAGAAAATCCATGTGTCAACTTGGGGACCATAGGGAGCCACTTGGGTAAGAAAATGACATTAATAACTTTCTATTTAAATTTAAAATAAAAATGTCACAAACATGTATTGGTTTACTAAAACAATTTTTAGATGGGGTCATACAAGTCTGTTTTTTGAATATAAATATTAATTAGAAATATAAAAATATATCCTAAATCATAGAAGTTTTTTATAATTTTTATACATCAAATTAATTAATTTATTTATGACACCATGATAATGCTGCGATTACCTAATTAATTAACGATTTAAATAAAATGAAAGGATAATGTAAAATCTAAGACATACACTTGTAAAAAACATATGAGATGGGTTTATTTCGAACCCTTATCACCTTATACTTGAAATATATAATTGTGGGACCTTTGATATCCGAAAATCATTTTATAATAATGTAACTTTTGAAGACATTCCAAGAGTGCTCCTCCTCCCTCTTATAAAAGCCCCCCACATCTACCTCCTTAACCACACCTCTCAAGCCCATGGCTCGTCCAAACTATGCTCATTTTGTCTCTCCAAATCCCCCTATTACTCCAAGAATACTCACTTGGGGAAGAAGTCTTTTCTAGGAAGCCTTTGAGCTCAAATCAAAAAGAGTTATCTGATTTGAAGGTAATGTCTTCTCTTATGTTCTTTAGTTTTATTTTGCTTCTCCAACCCCCTAAACTCTTTTTATCCATTTAATTTGTAACATCACCAGTATCTAAAATATACTTTGATGATGTTATGTTGAGGATTTGAGCTACACTCATATACACCTCCATCAAATGTTTAAAGAACATACTATTTCGGTGGGTGGCGAATTACTGCCTCACGAAACGATGATTGTTCAATCTTCTTTTAACACCTTTCACGGTGGCCATTAAGAAGTAAATATACTTATATATGATATATATATATTATGTTTATGTATTCCTTATGCTTCTTTATTTTTCATTTATGCTATTCCTTTTTGAATTCCATAACGGGTAAACGTGATAATTTCATTTTAGGAAGTGCGTACTACCGCCCCCTCGAAGTGATTTGAATCGTTAATACCATATGTGGGATGTATAATGGACAGATTTAATGATGTTATATATTATATTATACTTCTATTATAATATAACTATGTATAATTATTTTTTTCATTCCATTAAATTATGAAATAGAAATGAAAGTAGCGTTCATGCAAACGTACGACTTACCGTCTACATGAACGGTACATTTCATTTCTTGTCTCCAAATATTATGTACTATTATAATTGCATGTATGTAATGGATATATATGTTATATATTACATCTAAATTATAGATATCATCCTTGAATTATAATCTATAAATCTCTCATTTAGTATTAATTCCATTAATATGACAATGAAATGAATGTAGCGTTCATCCTTACGTACGGCCTACCGTCTCCATGAACGGTGCATTTCATTTTTTTATCTACAAATGTTATGGAATTGTATAAAATAAATATATACTGGATATATATGATATTAAATCATTATTACTATTATGGATTTGAGGTACCTATAACTACATGGAAAATTATTTTCCAACATGTTCATTTTTGACTCATGTACCGAACATCGACAAAAACATCTAATATGAACCCACATAATTAACTAAATTTTATAACATTATAATATGTTATATGAACTGAATAATAATATTTAAATGTGGTACTTAAGCAATTATAAATATACCAATGTTTATTATTCAGGAATATAAAGAAACGAACAAGACAAGTCGGACTTAAGGTAAGGGTTCCTACATCTCTCATTCTTTTTAAGTACTATCTTTTAGGTAATTTCATTTAATCTCTTCTTTATTATGTTGGGGGTTGTTATTTTATATTATATATTATGTAATTTTAATTTTAATATGATGAGAGGGCCTATTTTATATCATCAATCCATTTTTTATAAGTTTTATGTGGCGTCGTTAGGCTGGCGAGTTTTCGTAATGGATTTTTCATCTCACTAATATTCCTGTGAGATTTATGCAACATTTGTCACTATTTCCTTTTAGTGGTGTATGTAATTCCCATTATTCTTATCTTTGTGTAATATACTTTATTTTATGGGTATTTACATCTTAATTTTATGACCCTTCTTTCATGGGGTGTACGTTTCGAAATGTTACCCAAATCGGTAAAGGAAACTTTCACCCTCCTCTTTTTAATAGACTTATTTTTGATAGGTCATTTAATTTACATCTTCCTTTGTGGGGATATGTTCTGCAATATCCTTATTTATGTGAATTTTATGTCCAAGTGATGAGATGCCATTTTCTCTCTCATCAACTAATTTTATGAATTTTAACGTGACGCTCTTAGGCTGTCGAATTTTTGCAAAGGAACTTCTTAACTCAATTTAAATTCTTTGGGTTATACTTGTACTCCTTGAATATGTCATTATATGAAAACGTGTGAATGGATATGATTGTTTTATTCTTAATATCCACTTATATTGGGTGTATTTGTATTTTTCACACATGATTTTGTAATTGATTTATCCTTAATCTAAGGATACAGTCTTTGTATGGGACTTCGTCTCAATCTCCTTTCATTGAGGAATATTTTGTTTTAATACAAGACTTTTTTTGTATGTTGTATAAACAAAATTGAATTCTACTTTTATTCAAAATGAATCTTTTATATATGAATCATTTTACTAAATGAAAAAAAGAATGTTTCTTTTTAACATAGACAGTGACAACGACCTTTTCGTCGTGGCGATTATTATTTGATCTCTGGCTTCCTCAACAAGACGTAATATTTTTAAATGTAAATAAATACCATATACTATTTTATGTATATTGGTTTTGAAAATATTTTTGATAATAGATTTTTTATGTCAATGTATTTAAGTGATATATTGTGATTGAAATGTGGAAATTTTTTCTTTCCTTTATAATTGTTTTATGTGTTATGACTTTATATGGTACGTGGAAATTTGATGGGTGGTTACGTGATAAACCATATGATGGGTGGTGCGGTGAATACCGGGATGGGAGGTTACATTATAACCTCCAATGCATTGGTTGTGGAAGTCATCCTTATGGATATTCCATGTAGTGATATGTGTGGAAGTCCACCATATCGTTATTCCATTTAAGTATGTTTATTTCCCAAGTTACCTTTATATGTTAAGTTCTCTTTATATGGGTTTTATGGTAATCCTTTGGTTACAAAAGGGTAAGAAATGTTCTTTTATTCAGTGAAGAGTATTTACAACTTCTTAAAGGTGAAAAGTGTTACTTTGATAATGTATTCCTGGTTTACTTGAAGTTTTGAAAAACTAACAGTTTTCCTTCTTTGTGTATCCTTTACTAGGATTTTTATGCTCATCGCAAGTTTTTTATATGTTTTCCATAGGAAATAAAGATGAATAGGGTCAAGGATGTGATCAAGGTAAGACATGATATCTAAAACATGGAACTAGACATGTTTCTTTTTAAGAGTTTTTTTTTATGGAAATATAGTAGAAGTTTCTACTTTGTAATCTTTTGAGATGTAGTAGTTGTGTCCTAATTCTCTAAAACTCTAATCCTGAAAAGATCCTCAATGTGAATTATTCATTTAATTCATGATTATGTAATGTTTTAAGGTCGTGTACTTACAAAAATAAAATGAATGGATATTATTTATTCTATGCAAAAATAATTCAGATAATCATAATTATAAAATATTTTTATATAACCATGTATAACACCCACATAAGACTGATGGGTATGTTGTGAGATATTGATAGTCTCTTGGAGTGGCTTGGAAAACATCGCTCTGATGGTAATCACTATCAACTTACACTTCTCTTATAGGTTGTTCCATTTGATCTTCACATATTGAAAATCGAATTTGGCTTGGTCATGGGAGAATCCCAATGATGCCACCTCTTTTCCGAGCACTGAAAAATGGGGTTCAGATGACAAAAGTATAATGGATGAGGCCATCGCTTCCTCTGTTTGAGTAAATTGGATTTGTTAAATTCCTTTTATTCTAATTATGTGATCACTATTCAATGGCAATATTAGCAATGGTAACAATTCATATTTCTATTTAAAAAAACATAAAACCAAAGAAGTTCTTATTTTATATAAAGATTTTACATAAAAATAAATTTAACTAGATCAAGTGGAATTTTTATTAATGATAGTTTGGGTCATTACAAATCGATTTTTGGTAGTTTATGAGCATCCCATTTTATAGGAAGTAAGTATATTTTTATATGAACAAAATATTATGAATAAGTGGTTGTTAAATTTTAAAATGATGAATTCATGAAGATATTTTTTTTGGAACAGCCATGATTAGTGAAAATGAAATGAGGCATGCGGATTTCATAATCTCCAAGCGTCTCTGTCACAACATTCCTATTGTTATTCAACTATGTGACATGATATATGGTATATTGTTTAATAATATGATTTATATCATAAATATAATATAATGTGTAGTTTTTATATATGTAAAAACAATGGGTAATATATAACATGTAAGTGGAGAAGAAGATATTCCCTTTTTCCCAGAGAGCATGAAAAAAGGATTGTGACATAAACGACTTGGACATATCTTATAATTATCACTAGAAGACCTAGTAAAATTCTTAGTGGCTTGAGACCACCCTAATTTATCATGTGATCATATTCATACATTTTATTCTTGTCAATAAGGTAATATCATCATAAATGAAAATAATTAGAAAGAATAAAGATAACTCGAGTGCTTGAATCGGTGTGTGCAGATGTATGTGGACCTATATAACCATGATTAATTGTTGGGAAAAGGTATTATATTATTTTCATTGGGGATTTATGTAGGATGGAATAGAAATTTTTCATCTCCCATAAGACATATGTGGTCAGTTTCATAAAAAATCTCAGGGGGAATTGCAAATTATTCGTGAACGAAAAAATAAGATGTTTTGTACGATAATGGTAGGGAATTTACAAAAAACAAGGTGTCTGATTCTCTAGAGAAACATAGGATAAGGAATCATGTTTAATCTATGAGAAATCCACAAGAAATTAGAGTGGTTGAGAGGAGTAATTATTTTTTAAACAATATGGATAGAAAAATGGTTATTGAAAAAGAACTACAGGACAAAATCAAGAAGGATATAGTTCGAACAACAGTATACATATCTAACATTTCATTATTGTTTCTGAAGGAATAAAATAATATGTAAAATATTTGGTATGGAACGAAGATGAAATTTAAATACTTTTGTATCATTAGAAGTTAGTGATTCATTCTCAGTAAATTGAAACATATGATATTCAAGTCAATTGGTGATGAGGTAATATTCTTTGGATACTCCCTAAAAATAAAGGCATATAAATTATTTAACAATAATCATGTAAAATTAGTTGAGTAAAATGATGTTACGTTTTTATAAAATAAAGTTAATCTTAAAAAAAAATAGTGAAAATTTTACTAATTAAAGTGATAAGGATGTAAGAAACACTGGGAAAGATGATGTGGAATGTTATGATTTAAAAGAAGACACTCATAATGAGTAGGATGAATTAAAATATATATTTTCATAGAAGACAAAGATTCAGGCATGAAATGATAGAAAAATATCATTTTATCAGGCATCTCCACTTAAAAGATAGAGAATTAAGTCATTACAAAATGTATCTTTCTTATCTCATGTAAAGCCAAAATGGTTTTTTAAGGAGGTGGTGATGAACACTAGGTTCTTGCTATGAATGTGGTTCTAGATAAAATTTATAAGAATCAGATATAAGAGATTTTTTCAAGACCAAAAATATATGAACAACATCAATACTAAATTGGTCATTCACATCAATATGAATGAATACATTATAGTGATTCGAAACAAAGAAAGACTTGTGTGAATTTTTTGGTACTAGATAGAGTGTATAGATGTTGATAATACATCTGATCATTTTTCAAGAATAAGGATAATAAAAACATTATTGTACATAGCTGAATAAGATATGTTTGATGCTTTCTATGGGGATGCTAAGTCATCATTTATAAAAATAATTCAAGATAATGATATTTATATTTAGCATCCATATGGGTTTCTCATTCATGACGATGTGTGAAGAGTTTCTCTGCTGAGAAAGGCACTATATTGGATAAATCAAGGACCAAGATCTTGGTATTAAAGGTTCGATCAATTTTTAATGAATCATATTTTTCCTCATCGCTGATTTTATTAAAATATGTATATTAATATTTAAAGTAATCAAAAGATTGATAGTACTATTATATGTAAATGATATAATATTTTCTGAATCGAATGAATCATAGGGGAGACACATATAAAAATTCATAAAAAATTGAATTTGAAATGTCAATGATTGTCAAACATAAATTTTTATTGTATATTACTGGTAAAACATAGAAAGAGTGGCACATTATTTTCTCAATATATATATTCCAAAGAGGTATTGATAATATTTGGAATGGATATTTTCATAGCATTGATGACTCCAGTCACAAATCAGATTATGCTTTCATATGATGATTAAGAAAATGAAATTAATTTAATATAGTATAAGAAAATCATTGGCAGTTTATTGTACAAGACAATAAAAAGACATGAAATTGTTTTTACACATATAGTGAGAATAATATCAATGAAATACCATGTAAACATAATTTTTTAGTAAAATAATTAATTAATTATATCATGGGAATTATTGATTTTGGTTTTCCTTAAAAATAATGTCTGAGTATGTGTTATTGGGATATATAGAAACATATTAGGCCAGATCAGTATATGATAGAAAATTAAAATTAGGTATTGAATAATAACTTGGTGGAGTTTTTATTTCTTATCTATGTAAGAAAAAAAATTAATTTAATTTAAACCCATAGATGATTAATATATTGTGAACCCTAGATCATGTATGTAGTTATTGTGGATGAAATAACAACTTAGTGACCTGGGAGTTGAGGTGATGTCTCCAATCTGAATAAATTGTGATAATTAAATAGATATAAATAATATTAACATTAAATAAATCTCTTTAATAAAATGAATATTGATTTAATATATCATTTTATCAAATAGATGGTGGATGATGGGTATTTTATGTTACTGTATGCACCTACAGAACTATATGTTATTAACATTCTATCGAAAGACCATACCAAAAAAATAGAACAATATTGAATGTATCTGGGAGTTTAGTTGTCACCCTTCACATCAAAAAATGTGGATATGGGACACCCTCTCTCCAAGGAATGATGTTTTTTATCTAATGTTATGCTCTATGTAATTTACCAGGATGCGGACAAACAATGTAGTTACCTTCAGGTCTATAGAAAATGGGGGTGAAATTGTGACTATTATAAAGGATAAGATGTCTTAAACATGGATGTAGGATAATTTGATAGGTGGGATATTTATATAAGGGACGATTCAATGATTCATGGTTTTAGTTTTTTGTGAAACCATGAAATTATCATGTGAGACGATGAGAATTTAGTGCTATGTAGAAATAGTTAATGGCTCTGAAATCTTAGAATAGAAATCGTTATGCATTCAAATGAATGATTACCAGATCTTATCATGTACATGTTTAGTCATTCCAAAGAACGATAACCAATGTAGTGAATAAGGGGGAGTTCTAAATCTTTCCATTATAAAGTTGATCAATCAATATAGTTAAATCATGATAAATGAATGTTGTAGTGAAAATTGTTTATAGTTTTTGGCATGAAGTGTTTCACTGATGCACTATTCGTGATACTCTTGTTTCTCACATAGAGAATTTCTCATCAGGGCATATAGTGTGTATTGTGTAAATAATTTATCACTCTTTGAATATCAATAATGAAATTGTGTTAGAATATGTAAGAATATTTAAGAAGGTATCAAAATGTGGAGAGATGTAAAAAAACAAAAGGGAGAGATTGTTTGTAAAGAATCCCTCAAGGAAACATTGCAATGATTCTTGGTATATTATGTTTGTTGATAAATTATGTATACATCATCATTTTTTGAGTTACATAGTCATTTTTTATAAGGTATATTGAAAATGATCCATGAAATAATAATGGATGCACAAATAGTGGCATATAAAATATTTCATAAAAGGGGACGATGTTTTCAAGTGTTTATCTAAATATTGGGTCCAAAATTTAGAGGATGGATCAGGAATCACTATAGATGAATATCCATAAATTCATTTCAAAAATATTGTGAAGGAATTTACTTTGAAAACAATAGATTTTATGAAGGGTGTTTCACAAATGAATGGATCATCACGAATAAGCGTTACAAGTTGGCGGTAATCTCCATGACTATGAGAAGATTCACGAATAGAAAACATCCATTGAGCATTTGTCAAGAGGGATCCTCATGATGTTGAATTAAGAGTAAAAAACTATAAATAGGCCTCTACCCCTTCAGAAAATTAGTGAGACATAAATAAAATTCATCAGATCAGAATTCATGTAGGTGGTTTACAAATGTTGTTTATGAGAAAAAATCACGAAGAATGGTTTTATGTGAAGGATACAAAATGCAAATATATTTTTTGATAATCTTTATATTGATGATAATCATAGTGAATATGAAAATATAGCACTAATCGGATTGCTTTGTGAAGGTTGTTAGTGCTTTGTGAAAGATGTGAGCATCATGAAGGTAGTGAGCATCGAGAATGTGTTGAAAATGAATTATAGAATAAATAAAAGGTGATGTGATATTAAAAAAGTATATTAAATTATAAATAAATGATAAAATATATAAGGTGTAATATACATTGATTCAGTTAGTCAAAGGATGATCATCTGAATAATCAGTGAGCACACTTCATTTGGGAGTGCAGTGAGCATTCAAATTGTGATTGGTTGAAAACCATGAGGGACATTGAGTCCACTCAAATATCGGTAAATATAATTGGTATTATAGTCGATTTGGTACATCAAAAAACTTCATGTGTATGCTCATTGGGCATAAAACAATGAGGGTCAGTGACGTAAAATTGATGTGTCTCATGCATACTTTCATTTCTGTGTATACATTGAAATTTGAAAGATAGTGAATTATGTTTTGTTTAACAAGAAAACAAGATCGGAATAGGAATTTGTAATAATATTTCATACCCTTTTCACCCACCACATCTTAGTGAATTTAATATATTTGGGATTCAGTACATTATTATTCATTATTTATTGGATTATTCAGTTTTTTATTATTGTTGTCTTCCTCTATGTGGATACATTCAATTAATTTAGATTATAAAATTTATTTTATACTACTACAGCACGTTATACCAAGAGGTATAGTCTCCCCACTACACATTTCACACCCCACTACTAATTAACACCCTCTAGTATATGAGGAGGTACACTTCTGGTCCCTTAACCAAACATTTTTTCCCATGCGAGAGACTGTTGGATTGAGAGATATTACAGGTTTAATCTAGGAATTTACATTGATGTGATGAAGTTGGATTCCTGCTAGATGTGAATAAATTTAATAGCTCATGGAAAAGATTAGTTTTTTATATATATTCCATTCCTTAGTACATAATGTAGATAGATATGGTCAGTTTCATTTCTCTTGTGATATAATACGATGGTTTTCCTGTAATACTAGAAATTATTGGTTGTTTAAATGATTAATAAATGACATTCTAATGGGGATGGTATTTATAGAATGTAAATGAGATGATACTCTCGAGAAACTATGGAATTGGTTTTTATTATAGCGCAACTACACATACATGACTCTGATGATTAATCTTATGTAATATGAAATAATTTTAATGGTTAATTTCGGAAAATGAATTAATTAATGAATGGAAAAATGTTATTAATTAAATAATTATTTTATAATATATATTTAAGTAGTTTTGTTCTTATCGGACATCATTTCCCTAACAGTTGATGTTATGTGTCTAGGTAGAAATCGCTGGATTTGATCCTAGGACAAGGTTATGCTTGTAAAGGGTTTGTGATATATATTATATCATCTATATTCAATTATTTCATATTCTACACCACCCATATCAGTTAGGGTGATGGGAACGTAGTGGAATCTTGGACGTTTTCCCCCCAATATCTCATTGGAATGATCGATGGTTGAGTACCCCCTAATGGCTACACTCTATTTTCATAGAACATAAATGTGAAGGAATTAATATTGTTTATTTTCCAAAAAATTTATTTATAAGGTTTTGATAATATGTGGATATTTCAAACACAAGACATTCCATATACATTCTTAAAATTATTATTATATGCATCATGAATATAGGTCATGTTGTCTTGAGGTACGTTACTCAATGCATAAGATGTGATGCCTTGAAGTATAATATAGGATGCACGCTCCATGTATAAAATGATTTTATGGATCCCATAGCATACTAGGTTTCAATATGGTTAGGTGATATTCAATTATGTGATGATTTGATTCACGAGATTAATATTTCCATAAATATCGTAGGTGACTATAGGCAAGCTTATTTTTAGGGGGTGAAGGTTTTAGACAAGTAGTATTAGGGATGAGTGGAAAAAAGTGGGAAAGATGGATCTGCGTACCCATGATGTATCATTAATATTATATAAGATTTATTTTTTCAATGAAATTTTTATAAATATATATGTTGAGGCTCATAACATAATATACATTTTTAGGTGATGATTTAGTTTCTCTTTTTTTCATTGTGCTTTAGTATAATTTATTTTTCATTTAAATGTAATGATATAAGGATGATCCTTATGAGTTTACTATTATTCTACACCGACATATATATAAATTATTTTCATGTTTCCAATAATAGGTTATAGATTGGTCTGGATATTATTAGGTCAGGGTTTTGCAAGAGTTTTTTGGGCTTCGTTACCGATGTCTTGTTTAATTTTTGGTACTTGAAGATCCTTTTAGAAATATTAGTACTCTATGAAATTTCTTGTATGAACTTGTGTATCCTTTTATATATCTAATTAGGAATTTATTGGTGTTTCTATCTAATATCTCTCTTTGGTAGGTTCTCTTACTTCTCTAGGTTCCCTTATATGATAATTTCTTCAATATGTATAATAATTATACCATCAGCCCGAGTCACTAACCCGATGCCTACTAGAGGGTGGACTCTGGTAGTAACCATCTCCCTTATCACATTTGTGCCCGTGGTGGGGTAATCAATAGTCTGTATGGGTTACTAATAACTCTATAATATTATATTCATTAATAAATGTTTAATTATATTTTCACAACAATGAATTTTCATATTCCCATGTTTGTTCATCAATATATGGTTCTTCTATAAAAACATAACAATATAAGTCAACATATTATGAAACAATACCCTCTAAAATTGATTAACTAAACTGGGTTTTTCTTTATCTGTAATATTATCCACCAACAGAACCAATTGAGAACTCAAAATAGGTGAAGTATAGAGTATATATTTCCCTAAAAACAAAACATGAAACACATGAACTACCATATAAAAACATGGTGGTATGGATTCGTGAAAAGAAATTGATCCCAATATATCAAAGGGTTATATTTATTAGTAAACATAATAATTATTTATCATTTACTTTTACCATGCATCATACCATTCTAGGGAGTTAATTTAAAAAAACATGGGATCCTACTTCAAAAGAAAGATATTTTTTGTAGTTACCAGAATAAATTTTTTACATTCCCTATGATATCCCCATATAATGAGGAATAATTTTTACATTTTCAATTATATATTCTACCAGTTTAGTTTCCAATAACATTTTCTATTCGATTTCATCACAATATGTTGGATTTTTATACTTATATTCATATAATTACTCAAATTGTTTAATTATAATACATTAATGAAATGTTAATTATAATAAATTTACATAAGTGAAATATGATAATCATCACTTCCCAAAAAATCCAATGAGAAATCCTTGTGAATTCCTGCAATATATTTATCATCTACTCCAACATTCTATCATATTAAGAGTGAAAGGGTGTATTAAAACTAAAATGGACACCCAATGACTTCTGTAGTGCTTTCCAAAAATTCTATTTAAATATAATATAATAAAAAATATATAATTGAGAGAGGTAATCCATGTAACATATCATTATCTTTAGTAAATAGTCTATGTTGATGATCTAAAGGCATATTATCCTGAATATGATGAAAATTAACACATTTAGTAAATCAATAAATAACAACACAAACTACACTATTACATTGTTGTTGTTTTGGTAATCTTACGATGAAATCCATATATATATTCAAATTTTCATTTAGTAGTTTATAATGGATGTAACATCCCCTTCAGTAGTTTACATTCATATTTAACCTATTCACAAGTTAATAATATTTTAGAAAATAGATTAATATAGTTATTCATTACATACCACAAATAATATTTCCAATGGTCTATATATATCATAGTGCTAGAAAGATGAATAAAATATTGAGATCTATGTGATTTACCTAACAATTCATTTAACAATTAAATATCAATTTGTAACCATATACCCTTTAAAATATGTATAATGGTTTATTTTTAAATATTTATCTTTTGAAACATTACTTCCATAAGAAAATATATTTTTTATCAATTTGAGAACATATTTCTAATCACTCAAAATTCATTTTGAAATGGAATATAATACTAACACATGATCCAAAATTGAAATTATTTTTTAAAACATGTCATCCAAAAACATAATAAATAATTCCTTAATTCAATATGTATTGTATCATGTACCTAACTCATCATTTTTAATGATGCACTATCCTTTTATATCAAGGAATATTATACCACGTTTTAATTATGTTTATGATAGAGAATCATGTAATCATAATCCATTTTCAATTCAATATATATTCTAATACACATGTTCAATTTGGTCTGAGTGAATATACATTTCAAAATTTTAGGAACCGTATATATTTATATATCACATTTTTTCTCACATAAAAATTTCCTCTAATTTATTATATAAAAAATTACCTCCATATGTCCAAGATCATGTCAGGAATTATTTTTTTCTCATGGGGTTTCATCTGTCATGGTATATATGTTATTAAGTTATCACTTTTCATCAAGAAATCCATGTCCCTTAAAAATTGAATTACAAAAAATAATCAAATATTCATTTTCTAATAGTAGGGCCAAAACTAGTGACTCAATACTTATAATTTTTAATTCCAAAAAACAATCACCAATGTCATTTTCCAGATGAATCAAACTAAATTCTTTGTTTACTCAATTATTGGGCTCGATATCTAAGAATTTTGTTTACAAACAATTGGTAATAACCTACAATTTTTTATAAAACTACTATTGTTAATAAAATTATTATGCCTTTGATATTCTTCCACCACTTATGTTTTACCATAAATACTGTTATTCCATATTAAATTACAATATACCCATGAAAATATATTTTTTACAAACTGAAGTCACATTTAATTAATTTTTTAGACAACCACTTGTTTTTAAGGATCTATAAAACAATCCTTATATGTTTATCATAATCCAAATGAATTTTATAAAATAAAATCATATAATCAATGAATATCTCAACAATTTAATCAAAAATTTCAAAGAATACTCTGTATATTAGATTCACTAAGTGAAAGGGTATATTAAATTACCCAATGATCATAACCACGAACTCCTAATAGTCAAACCTAGTTAAAAATTATCTCCATGGAATGTATTCTTATTTAATATAATCCTAATATATCTATACCACGGTTTACTTGTTATATAATAATAATCTCTATGGAACTGATCAAATAAGTCATCAATATGATGTACATGATAATTTTTCAATGTAAAAATGAATTTTCGTGCTCTATAATCAAATAAAAACTCATAAAACCATCCTTATCTTAAAAAAATGAGTATCTCAAGGTTATGTTCATGGATAAATGAATATTATTTAATGAAAAAAATTTATATACATTTTCAACTCAAATATTCTTATTATTTCGACTCAATAATTGATTTATGAAATTTGAATAGAATCGGGAACTATGTCTACAATAAATTCAACCCATAAACAAATAATTATACCAGAAAACTAATCCTAAAATATATCCATATATTATTTTACCATAATCAAATCAATAATTGTAATGTATTCTTTATTTCTAGTGATATGTGTATGATAAACTCCACTAACATCATTAATAAAGTTCTTTTCTCCTTGTTCGGTTACCATGGGTATGAACTAATTTCTATATTATAATTGAAACACATTCTAAAAATTTTATATTACCCCATTTTATATATATGATATCATTTCCAAAAAAAACTGAAATTCAATCTAAACCCAAAATAACATCCTACAATACAATGGATAAGACAATATGATTATTGACAAATTTAATTCCACATAATATAAAAGGAATATTTCTATAAATAATGTTTTCAATAACAAATATTCAAAGGCACATTACCAAAAGTATTGTCTCTATTTATTGAGGTAATATTTCAATTTCACAAGACAATTAACTAGAAATTAAATAATTTTAGGATGTTGAATCAAACAGAACATTGACATAATCTTAATAAACAGATAATGTACACAAACCCAAATTGTCTTATGGTGAAAAATAAAAAAAGGAGAGATAAAATCATTTTTATGAACCCTTATACTTATGGTATTCATTATTTTCATCATTTATAATCATCACTCGAATCACATTTCCATAATGGACCATCACACTATAATTAAAAAAATTCACTACATTATGTTCATTATTTTTATCACCATATCTTTTATTCATTTATTTGTAGTCATGATCTAGATGTCCCAACATACCACACTAGTGTCACATTCTATATATCATATTTTATTCTAAAACATTATTCTTACCAAATTTATAATCAGATGTAAATTTTTTTATAATATATTAAAATTTCATCAATGAATATTTCTCCTTTTCATTCCATCTAGATCATTTGGAGTCAAATATTCTTTTATTACCTCTTTCATACATTTGTTTTGAAAATAAAAAATCATACCACTTTATTACCATACTTGATAAATTTGTTTTATAATGTTATTATAAGGAAACATAAACTTTTCATCTTACATATAACATGATTAAAAGTGTGATGAAAATATATGATTTATTATGATTATCGTAATGATATATAATATAATAATTATTATACTTAATTTTATCATATCAAATATAGGATCTCATTTTTTTTCTCTCAAACTGATAATATCTTAGTATTTTGACCAATAAAGAATTTAATTAATATCATATTTAGTCACAAAGAATAAATCATAATAACATTCTTTTTTTTTTGAATTACAATTTATTTCATGATTATTAACATATATAGAATATCATAATTCTAATATAAGAAATATGGTTTACACTAAAAATTGTGTACATAAAAATGATGTCAAACTTTATTTTTTAATATTCCTTTGGCTGTTATAAACTTCCATATCATCATTAATAACGTAGAGTAATATAATCTTGGAAGAATAAAGATAACCATTGAAGATCAACCTATAAATAATCATCCATTAAAAGAGTATGAAGCGAAGTGCTGATGAAATTAGATCGAAAAAATTTAGTCTATAAGAGATCTGAAGCTTATAAAAGTGATCTACTTCTTGTTTATTCTTGTATAATTTTTTTAGTTTATTTTTAATCATTTGGAATGGTCTCAAGAATACGATCTAGGTATCATGAGAATCGTGAGATAGACTGATCATCATATTGAGGGATGCTATATATATATAGAAAGAGGAAAGATATTTATCATATCAGGGGATCAGAAGGATAGTGAGGAAGATAGATCATTGAATTAAGGGCATTCTATGTTATAGGAAGGAAATATTTAATTATAAGTATAAATTAAGGGATATTTATCCAGGGTTATTGGATACCCTATTTTTTGGGGTAAAAGAAGTGTATTAATTTTTATTACATGTTTTGTCACAATTCATTTATTGCTTATGCATATAATAGAAAGTGATAATTTTATATTCATATTAATAAATGAATTTTGTTTATTATAATCGATTTGATTATGATAAAATTGATTTACACAAATTATGGTTCTATATGACTTTTGATAGAATAACTAATTCTATTATTACTCAGATATTTCAAACCCATTGATATTATATTCTTTTTGTATTCATTATCTATAGTGAGTACAATTAAACTATGATTATTTTTTGATATGTTAGATACATATTGAAATGTAATTGATGATGATATTTTATTATCTATCCAAATCTACTTTTCAGTGAACATTTTAAATACTTACGAGGTTTTTTTAAAACAATTTTTTTATACATGTTAAAAAAATGTTTCATTTAATGTTAAAAACAAATTTTTTAAACCAACAATTCATACCCATCCTATAACCATCCAATGTCTTATAAATGGAATTCCATTCATGTAATTAAGAATTATAGTAAAATCACCTTAGGAATAATAATGAAAAATAATGATACTTAATATTATGTGACCATTAAACATTGTTTTTCCACTTAAATTTTTTGAATTTCAAGAATCTGATATATGCGGTTGTGTTTAGGCTAATTTTAGGAGTCTAATAGAACAAACATAACTTTTGGTGAATATTAACATACACTTAAGAATAGTAAATTTACCCTTATTAATACTTAAATACCCTAATTAATAGTTACATGTGGTAATATATACAAGGAATCTAAGTAAAAGTATGATGTACCTATGTTTTGGAAAAAGTAAATAAATTTTTTTAAAAAATATTTTTCACGTAAATTATGATTTGACTTAAACATAAATTAATAATATTTAAAAAAATATTATTGTTAAATGGACATAATTTTTGGATTCTACATGTTGAAAATTGGTTAGGGTTAATTTTTGGAATTTTTCTGAAATACCTGAATTTTTTATGAATATTGAAATGCGATAATTTACAAAATAAGTAAAAGACACTAATTATAGAGCCTTGTGTGATGTTATAATGATGTAAGCCCAATATTTTTTGATTAAAATGATAATATTACTATTATTGGTAATGGAAGACTCGATTTTCCTTTTCTTTTAGGGATATAATAAATTTATAAATATAATAATGAAAAATCCCCTCTCCTCTCCGCTTTAAATACCACCCTTCACACCCTCATTTCTTCACACCTCTCAAGATTAAATCCTTGTCTAAAATGTGCCCATTCATCTTCCTTAGCTCCTAAACCACATCCATGAGCTTATGGCATCATCAAATAAACAATCCTAGGACTCTTATGGTGGATCTCAAGAGGAGGATTCAAAATGAAATTTCTCTCCATCTTTTCCTTTAATTTCCTTTTAATTTCATGTTCTATTCCTAATATCCCCCCACCAATCCTCATAAAAATGGTAGGTTGAGTCCTATATTATTCATATAATGTAATTTAATGATACCAATGGGATATTATATCATCAAACCCTCTTCCCATTTTCTTATTTTTTTGAAAGGAAAATGATTTTTGTGTTGTGTTAATTTATCACCTTCAAGAACGACATGTTTTAAATTTTACTTTCCACCTTCAAATCGAGAAATTAATAAAAATTGTGGTTGCACCATATAATATTATATGTAATATATCCTATTTCTTTTTCTTTAAATAAATTATTCACATATTACTAAATGATTAACCAAAACATGTTCGTTGTGGTCAAAATCCGTTCGAATTATCCCCAATGAGCATTATTAAATTTCAACTAATGATTCATCAACATGGTATATGACATAATTAATTAAAAGTTCATTTAATCTCTGGTAATATTATTAATAACATGTAATATCATTTCTGTTTGTTTAACCACGTTCTACACAAACATTCATTTATTAATATAAGTGTACTGTTCAAGAAAACCTTAAAAACAGACATTCCCGAAAAATGGATTTAAAACCTATAACTCATCCAAGATAAAATAAAATTACCTAATTAAACCTTAATGAACCATATTAATGTAATAAATGATATTTAATTGTTGATTAATGAATCTAATGTTGTTATACTGAACTATAAGGTGATGAATTCTTTTGGATACAAGGTAAGGGGAAATTCTTGAACCCAATATTCATTAATCAAAATCTCTCGATTTCACTCCATTTTTCATATGGTCACTCCTTAAAAATAATTCATTCCTTATTATATTACCTTTTATGGGATATACATGTTATTCATTGTAGTTTATGTTAAACAATTGTTTTCTAAAATAACTCTTCCTTTAAAAACACACCTTTTACTTCTAATTCAAGGTTAATGGTTATTGTATCAAGTATTTTATTCTCTGTTTGTTTGAGGAACACAATGTTTATGAATGTGTTCATATGATATGAAACCCATTCCTATCCATGGGTCAGTTATTCCCATTTTGGATATTTTTTCTATGTGTCATTCATGATATTGATAATGTTATGAAGTGATGGGTGCACCCAAAATTATATAGCGCAATATGAATGTTTGAATGTAATGTGTGAGCATAGAATTATAGAGCACTCCAATGCATTGAGTAATATGATGAATCTCAGGATTACTGTGAAATTATGTGTGAAAAAAGTTCTAGATTTGTTAACATTAATGTGTGGTAGTTTACCACTAAGACATGATGTTTTATTTTTTATGCATTTCCACATTTCATGTCTTTTATTAATGATTCCTCTCATGTTCATGATAATTTTCTATGTTATGATTATTCTAACGAATTGTTACATTGTTAATATCTATAATCATAATTAGATTTTAGCTCACCCATTTTTTATGTATATCCTCATGTGACTACATGTACTAAGGATTAGTCACGTTCCAATATGATGCTATTGAAGAAATAATTAAATAAATGTTTATGTTTGATTTTATAAATGTTATCTATGGTCCTAGTTTTCCAAAGACACTAATCCTCTAGATCCTCATGGTATAATACTATTATGTTTTTATATTTATAATTATGTAATAATAATGTATTAAAAGGAAGGTCCTCTATAGTTGGTATCAGAGGAATGTTTCATTTAATTTGGTAATTAGGATTAGTGAACCCTAGAGAAAAACACTAGAATGATACTAAGTACAAATATACAAAAAAGAGTATTTACATAGGGATCCAATAAGTTAAAATTTCAGAGAAAAATGTAAAAATAAGTGTCTTATTCATGACATGTTATCTTTTGTTTTGTTATAACATTTTCTATTTTATAAAATGGTGGGAACCAAGAGAAACCAGGCCAACAAGTCATGTGAGGGCCAATGCAATGACTTCCCAAACTACATCCCCAGTGATTTGAGGGGAAAATTTCAAAACATAATTATGATAATTATCGAAAAATATTTGGTTATGAAAAATAACTATAAAAATGGGGAACATCCTCCTTCACCAAAGAGGGAGAAACTGACTATTGAGAGTTTTATGCAGAAAGGACCACCAACATTTAGTAGATCTATAGATCCACTAGTTGTAGAACAAGGGGATTACTAAATAGAGGATATATTTTCCATGCTTCACTTTTATCGGATGGATATGGTGAAACTAGTTTTTTATCATCTAGATGGTAAGGCCAATCAATGGTGGGCTTTGATTAAGAAAACCAATCCAAGGTATGAAATAGAAGAGATTGAATGGGAAGACATTAAGATAAAGTTCCATAACAAAAATTTCCCAGGAACGCTTCACATGAAGACGAAGTTAGAATTTATAGAGAACAATTAAAAGGAAATATAATCCATCACTACCTACAAAGCATGCTTTACAAGGCATTCAGGATATGCTTAAGGTTTATTATCAACCATCATAGAAGAATTTATATATGCTTTTGTTGATTAAAACCACAAATTTGAAAGGCTCTTTAAATTCTAGAATTTTGGATTTCTGAAGATGTTTTTTGATGTGATATCAAATTGGAAATGAATCTGGATAATCCTACCATTTTTATGGTGATAATAAAATAAATATGGAGTTTCAAGCTAGAGTATCTAAAAATAATGGTGGAATGAAAACTAAATGACACACATGAAAAAAATGTGGGAGGTTGTATATTGGGAACTACCTCAAAGGGACAAGGAATTGATTAAATTGTGGGAAAGAAGGAAAACATGTTCAAGAGTGTTATAACTAAATAATAAGGATAATGTGGTGGAATAAAGGGGAGAAACACACATGATTCAATTCTATAACTATATGGAAAAAGGGAACTATGCAATCCATTGCACCAAACCTAATGTCCTCATGGGTAATCAGTTTTAGTATCCTCCAAATCAAGAGGATAAATGGAATGATTATTCCATCACTTCTAAGGATGTAGAGCTAGATAATGAAGTTATACAAGGTACAAATCCTATTCATTCAAGAATGAAAAAAGTATTATTTGATTCTAGTTCTATAAAATTCTTTTATATCTTGCAATTTTGTTGGAACTATAAAACCGAAGACCCAAAACCATTATGTATAGATATCTATAAAAAAATAAAGTGGTGAAATCATTGAAACTCGAGTGTTTGAATATTATCCAATTGGAATATGTTGAAATATTCTTCCATTTAATCTCATAAGGCTTCCCTTGGTGAAATTCGATGATATAATGGGAAAGGATTGTCTCTCATTTTATAGAGAACATATCAATTGTAGGGAAAATGAAATATCATTTCATATTTTGAACTATCCCATGAACTTCTAAAAATGAAATTAATATCATGAATCACCTTTGAAAAATCATTAAACTATGTGGGTTTTTATTCCCCATGAAGAATCATACCTCCCCCAAACGTATGAGTTAAACCAAAGTTCCAAAATTGTGGAAAATCCCATCTTGATGGAAAATAGTGATGTATTTTTTGAAGAGTTACTCAGAAGTCCCTTGGATCGTGAGTTAGAGTTCTCAAAATAACTCATGCCCAAAGGTACTCTTTTCTCAAAGTGTACCTATAAGATGTATCCTATAAAACATGAGGAGTTAAAGAATCCACTGCAAGATCATTTGGACAAAGGGTCCATATGCCCATTTGAATCACCTTAGGGTGAACTAGTTCTCTTTCTAAAGAAGAAGGATTGAACAATGTGGATGTGTATCAATTATCTGGAACTCAACAAGATCACCATAAAGAACAAGTATCATCTTCTAGGGATTGAAGACTTATTTGATCTATTAATAGGATCTCATTATTTCTTAATTTTGGAGCTTCTTTATCGATATCTTTTGCTAATGGTGAAAAGGGAAGATATTCAGAAGACTGAGTTCCATACAATGTATGGGCACTATGAGTTTCTGGAGATGCACTTATGACTTTCTTATTCCCCTATAATATTAATGTATTTGAGGAATATAGTCTTTAGAAATTACCTATAAAATTTTTCGTGGTGTTTATTAATGATATTCTCATCTAGTCCAAGATAAATAAGGAACATGAAGAATACCTAAGACTTGTCTTAGTGACATTGAAAAAATAGATTTAGTATTCCATGTTCATCAAGTGTGAATTTTTTTTGAAACATGTCACATTCATGGGACATGTAATCACAATTGAGGGAATTTTTGTAGACCCTTGAAAAAAAGGTGATTGAATAATAGACCAGGCCTTTTAGTGTCAAATAAAATCCATAGTTTTCTTAGATTAGATGGGCACTGCCCACATTTTGTGTTAAATTTATCATGATTGTCTAGACCACTAACAATTTTAACAAGGAAATGGGTAAAGTATTTTTAGATAGAAGAATGTAAGGAAATCTTCTATGATCTTAAGAGAATGATGATCACTGCACCTGTACTCACACAACCCAAAAATGGGAAAATTTTGTGATATACAGTGATGCTTCAAAAAAAGGATTGGGATGTGTACTCTTAAAAAATGACAATGTGATATCCAATGCCTCACATGAGTTAAACGTCCATGAACAGAACTACCGGAAGCATGATCAAGAGTTGTCAGTTGTGATTTTTCCTTGAAAATATGGAGGCGCTACTTTTATGGTAGGATGTGTGACATATACCCCAACCAAAATAGATTAAGGTATATATTTACACAAAAGGAGATCAACATGTATGAAATGATATGGTTAGATCTAATAAAAGATCATGATTTCTCTATTCACTATTATCCTGGAAATGGAAAAACGGAATATGATTATCTATGAAAAAAAGACCAAGCTACTCTATCAATGTTGTGGATTGAGAAAGACCTTATCTTCTTGGATATAAAAAGTATGTATTTATAGAACAAAAGTAAAAGGGATACATCCTACCATTCCAATATTATTATGCAACCATCAGTCCAAGAGATGATTAATGAGGTACAAATGGATGATCAAGAGTTATAGAATATGGTCAATGCATTAAATGAAGGTAATATTCAAGATCTTAATATCGATGATGAAGGTGTGAATATATTTGTAAAACGACATTGCATGACTTCATCACCCATGATAAATAAGGAGATATTAAAAAATTCACATATCTCAACATTTTTTATCTATCCTGGTAGCACCAAGATGTTCTGAGATCACCATGAATAGTTTTGATGGGATAACATGAAAAGGGAAGTAAAAGCAGAGTAAAAAAAGTCCAAATTTTGGATGAATCCATTTCCTATACCCATGTGGAAATGGGAGAATGTTACTTTAGACATTGTAATGGGTATCCTGAAGATGTCTATGGGAAATAATTCAATATGGTTTATGGTTTACTGACTCACCAAGACTGCCCATATTATCGCAATTTGGAATGATCTTTCAATTGAACAACATGAAAAGATATATGTGAAGGAAGCGGAGAGACTGCATGGTGTTCCACTCTCAATTGTCTTTAACCGTGATGTAAGGTTTACATCTAAATTTTGGAGGAGACCATCAACATGGTTTGAGTTCTGAATTAAATTTTATCATAGCCTATCAACCCCAAATTGATGGACATTCGTAAAGGATTATTCAGATGCATGTTATCTAGAATTCAATGATTTATGGGATCAGCATCTATCATTGGTTGAGTTATCAAAAAAAAAATATCCACATGAATATTCAGAAGGATACATAGGAAGCTTTGTATAGAATTTGATGTAAAACTCCAACATGTTGGGATGAAGTTGGAGAAATTAAGCTGCATGGACTAGATCTTGTGTAATAGATGACAAATAAGGATCAAGTCATCCAGAAACACATCAAAGCTTCTCATAGTCAGAAAAATAGATATACTGACAACCTTTGAAGGGACTAGGATTTTGACGTTAGAGATAAATTCTTCCTTCAAATATAAGCATGGAAGATATTAATGAGATTTGGAATGAAAGGGATTATAATACCAAGTTACATTGTCACCTTTGAGATCTTTGAACATATAGGAGTCGTGGCCTATTAGCTTCCACTTCCACCAAATTTGGATCAAGTTCATGATGTGTTTCACGTATCACTCATGATGAAGTACATACCTGATCCCTCACATGTACTGAAATTTGAGGTTGTACCACTATAATATGATCTCTCTAATGAGGATAACCCAGTATAAATTTTGGACTCGAGATGTACCCTCACCTATTTATATAAAATGAAATTGTTAGGTTAAAATTTCATAAGGGGGGAAGAATGTAACGATTTAGAGTTTTATCAATGGAATTTTTTTCTTATAATTATTCCTTATATTATAATCTCATTAGGATGAGTAGTGACATATAATTATACTAAATAATATTAAACCATTGAAAATAATTTTTCCACTTCTATAATTGGAATTGCAAAAATCTATCAAACACGGTTGCATTCAGGGTGATTTTTTTAGTCTAATAGAACAAATATAATTTTTAGTTTATAGTAACATAACCATATGAATCATAATGTTAACCTTATGAATAATGATATAACCTAATGAATAGTATATTAATCTATTATAGTATATATATGACATTTACGTAAAATTATGATTTATCTATGTTTTGGAAAATGTAAATAAATGTTTTTAAAATTGTCTATTTCAAGTAAATTATGATTTTATTTAAAAATAAAATTAATATTATTTAGAAAATTATTTATAGAATTTTTACATAATTATTGGTTTCTGCACGTCGAAAAATGGTTGGGGTGCATTTTTGGGATTTTTCTGAAATAGTAGAATTTTTTATGAATAATGATATACCATAATTTACAAAATAAGAAAAATTCACTAATTATAGAGTCATTTATGATTTTTTTAGATTTAAGACCAATTAGTTCAGATTAAAATCTAAAAATTAATATTTTTGGTCATAGATGACTCGCTATTCCTTGTCTTGTTGAGAAATAATAAATTGATGAAAATAATATGGAGAAATCCCCTATCCCCTCCACTATAAATACCACCCTTCACACGCTAATTTCTCACACCTCTCAAGCTTCATGCCTTTTCTAAAATACTCCCATGTATCTCCCATATCCCCTCCCCCATGTCAACTAGTTTTTTGTATCATCAACAGACCAAGCCTATGTCCCTTAAGTAGGATTTCAATATGAGGATTCAATAGATAATTTCTCTCACTCTTTTCCTTTAATTTCCTTTCAATTTCATGTTCTATTCCTAATATCTCCCCATCCATACGCATACACATTTTATGGTAACTCTAGTATTATAAATATAATATAATTTTATGATACTAATGGGATATTATATCATCAAAACCCCTTATCCTCTTTTTATTTTTTTCAAAGGAAAACATTGTTCGTGTGTTGTTAATTTATCACCTTTAAGAACGACATGTTTTCAATTTTCTTTTCTGACATCAGATATGGTCATAAAATAATTTTTATGATGGAACCATATTATATTTTTGGTATTATATCTCATTTCATGTTCTATAACTAACTTATGTAGATATTACTAAATGATTAAAAAACATGTTCGTTATTGCCGAAAAATCGCCCGAAATAACCCAAACGGAAATTATTAATTTTTAACTAAAGATTCAACCACAAGGTATATAACATAATTAATTAGAAGATCATTTAAAATCATATAATAACATTAATAAAATTTAATATATGTTTTGTATGTTTAACCATGCTCTACACTAATTTCCATTTATGAATACAATTGAACTGTTCAAGAAATCGATAAAAATGAACATTTTCTAACAATTGATTTAATCCCTCTAAATCAACCAAGGTCCTATAAAATTACCTAATTAAACCATAATGAACCATATTCATGTACACATGGTTTTATAATTGGTAATTAAAAAATATAATGTAATTATATAGGACATTAATGTGAAAAAATAATTCAGATATGTGGTAAGGGGAAATTCTCAAACCCAACTTTCATTCTTTGGGTTCTCCCTATTTCCCTCCATTTTTTGTATGGTCACTCCTTAAAAATAATTTTTTCATAATTATATTACCTTTATTGGGAATAAATGTTTTCCACTGGAGTTACTGTTATAACAATGTTTTCCAAAAGAACTATTTTGTCAAAAACAGACCTTTTACGACATACATAAGGCTAATGATTAATGTATCATGTGTGTTATTCACAATTTATTTTGGGAACCCAATGATTATGAATATGTTATTATGAGAAGAAACCCATTTTCTTACATGGGATAGTTATGTTCATTTTCTGATATATTTTCCATATGGAATTCATGATAATGTTAATGTTATGATGTGATGGGTGTACCGTGAAATTATATAGCCATGTATGAATGTTTGAATGTGACCAGTGCACCAAAAATTATAAAGTGATCCAATGCATTTGGTAAAGTGATGAATCTCATGAGTTAAAGTGAAATTATTTTTGGACAATATGTTATCTTTGTTCACAATTATGCTTGGTAGTTAACCACTAAGACATGATGTTTCTTTTTTTATGCATTTCCACATTTCAATTATTATATTAATTATTTATCTCTTGTTCATCATCTTTTGGCTATGTTATGATTATTCTAACCCATTATTACATTATTCATATTTATCATCTTACTAGGATTTTATCTCACCCATTTTTTATGTATATCCTTGGGTTACAACGTGTACTGAGGAAAGGTCCAAGTGCTAAAAAGAAGCTAGAGAAGAAGAAATTAAATAAATATTTATGTTTGATGTTGTAAATGTTATGTATGGTTCTATTTTTTCCAAGACACTAATCTTCTATATCCTCATGAGGTAATAAAATTTTGTTTTTTATCTTTATATTGAAGTAATAGTAATGTATGAAAAGGTAGATTCCCCATACATCCCTCCCCCCTCTTATATATGGAAATAATTGTTATACATTATGATCCAAAAATTGGTATGAGAGTAGGTTTTAACTTCTGAATTACTTGTTCAAAATTTAATTCATGACTTTTTGTTGTTTTTCATAATTTTTTTATAAATTTTTTTATAACTATCTATTACAGTCATGTGTATTTCTGAAAATAATTTTTCTATCGTTTTATTGAAATTTGGGAGAATTAAATGTCAGATTCACTGATAATATCAATCATAATAGACCTACAATTTTTTATGGAGATTATTATGATTATTGGAAAGATATAAAGAAGAAATTAATTATTATCATTGCTGTTGACAATTTATTTTTGTTAAAAAAATAATAAAAGATCCAAAACAAGGGGGTTTCTTCTTTTACAATTCAGTAAAATCAAGAGTATCAACAGAACAAGAGAGTTCGAATCATCCTTTTAGGTATTATGAAAATAATCATTTAACATTAGATTTTCTCAGGTGTAAATTCAAATAGTATCTATTAAAATTTATAGATTAAAAATTCTATAATATAAAAATTTGTTGAAACTAAACATATTTAATTATTGTATGGTGAATCTATTGTAAAGGTAATAAAAATGATTATGAAAATATTCAATAGAATACAATCCATGGGAGAAAAAGTAATAAAATATGTCATTATTTTTTGACAATATAATAAATACCATTCCTAATTGATAGAAATATGAGACAAAAAATGGTGATTAATCAAAAAAGATATAAAATGTAAACCTTGATGATTTATTTGAAACCCTTTTACAATATCATAAAAGACTAAAAAGAGATGCTAAGAAGGAAAAAAAGGATGTGTGGTAGAGTTTTTTTTACAACGAATTAAAATCCTTAATAATATAAGGCTTCTTAAAAGCTGTTAATTTGAAATAGAAAGGGAAATTCATTATTTAATCTAATTTTAGTGATTCTGATCATTCTAAATCTGAGCATGAAACTATTGAATAAAGGTTAAAGTTGATTTTTGGTAAAAAGGATTTTTATTAACATTATAATAAAATTATCAAGGATAGTAATGAAAATAATGTTTCCTAAGATAAATGTTACAAATATAAAATAGGTGGACATATTTGACCGGATTGTCCACAGTTGAAAAATAAATAAATAAAGCATATACATTTGGAAAGGAATCATAAAAAGTTTTTTTAAACATCAAAGAACAATGTTGTGAATTCTACTGACAAATTTAGTTCTAGTGGATGGGATTCTTAATATGATTCTTTTGATAATGAATGTCTAAATAACGGTAATAGTAGTCATTTTTCATGAGTAACTATTGAAAATAATTATTTATAGAAAATTAAAAATATTTGAATTCTTAAAAAATGTATCATTAAATTTTAATTTTTCCATTGAGAATGGTTATATATCTTCTGATGAATAATCCTCCTCAATAAAAGATAATAATCTTCCCTCATATGATGAAGTATCTAGATTTTCAAAATTCTTGAATATGAAAATTTACATGTTATCAAAAAACATGATAAGTAAAATTCTATGACAAATGTTTAACCCAAATAAGTATCATATAATTATGAAGATCTTGATAACAAATGTTTTTGAAAATTAAAATATTTACAAAAACCATAAAAATGTATTCTTGAAAAATCAAATCTTTCTAATGATTTTGAAAAAGTCATTTAGGAGATAAATGCATTAGAATCAAGTTTCTTATATGAAATTAATATTTGGTAGGATACGAATTTGGTTATTAAAAAATTTCTGAAATTTATTATTTAATGAAATGCTTATCAGACATCACATATAGAAACTAAAATTTTGATATGGTGTAGCAAAACATACATCATCATGGAACTAGCTTCATAATGGGTTATTCATATCCAAAACCAGTTTTAAATAAAAATTATTTTGTTTCCAAAATTGAATCCTTTTTCACTAAATATCAATGAGGTAGACACTAGAATAATATTTTTTTTGTAAATAAAATTAAATCTAAAGGTTTTTAAAACCCCCATATTTTAAAAAATATGGATTAAAAAATTTTATTTTATAATGTTTTCAGACCCAAGATTGTTTGCATTACAAAAATATAATTATATTACTTTTTTAGAAAAAAGTAAATACAAGAAACGAGAATATCTAGTACATGGATTGTGGTTGTAATCAACATATTATCGATAACAATGATTTCATTGAAAATATTATCATGTTGAAATGTGGGAAATGATATTTTATATATAATTATCCTAGATTGATTATCTATTTTTTTAATATAATTATTCTTTGTATATGTTTAACATCAAATGATTTATTTCTTAATGTCCTAAATGACAACATTTTTATTGAAATTCAATTATGTGAAGATGGTTTCTTTCAAAATTTTAGAAACTATAAATTTATATTACATAATTAAAAGGATGAATTCATTATTTCTCACAGTCGATGTGATGAGGTCTACACATGTGACATTTAAGACCATAGGATCCAAGAAATATATTCACATATTGAAATGGGAGTTCAATCTCAGTTATGGAATAGAATGATAGCACACTATATCTTAAGTAACATTTTAAAATTAAATAAGAGAACTCTTTCTAAGTACTTACTAGATTATATGTTTTAATCTTCAAGATTTTGTGACCTTTTTCAATATGGTAAGAAAAATAAGTATAGTTTTAACTCTATCAGTGAAGTCTCAACATATGATGAATTAATATTAGTGCACATGGATCTTTTTGGTCTTACAAAAAGATGATCTATTGGTGGAAAGTACTATGTATTTGATTTGGTTGATGACTACACGAGATATATATGGAACTCTTTTTTAGAAATAAAATATATAGACTTTTGATATTTAATTTTTTTTATCCATTGTTCAAAATGAGAAAAAATAATCCCTTGATAATTATTCAAAGTGATCATGGTGGTAAATTTTTGAATTCCAATTTTGAATATATTTTTTTAAATGGGGATTACACATAACATCTTCAACCATATTAATCCTTAGAAAAATGGTTTTTATGAATGATAACATGGTATTATTCATGAAATTACATGAACCTTGTTGAGTGAGTACTAAATTGCATACCATTTTTTTGGCATGAAGTGGTTAGTACTTAATTTTATACTATATGTATGGTTTTATTAGACCATTTCTTAATAAAACAACTTCTAAGTTATAGAATAATCTAAAACCAATAGTTTTATAATTTAGATTACTTGGATGGAAACTACTCATCATTAATAAAAATGACAGTTTACATAAATTCAAACCCAAATCTCATAAAGGAATATTTTTAAGCTATTCCACTACTTCTAAAGAATGTAGTTTTTATAATAAAATCACTTGTACTATTGTGGAAGGACAATATGTTAATTTTGATGAAACTTATTTCTTTTTAATGAAACAAACCCTACAACAACCTCAGATGTGTTTTAAAAAACAAATTTCCATCCTCTAATAGAAAACTCTTCTCCATAAAAAATACAGGAGAAAAATTTATTAAATTATTTACCCAATAATATTTTTAACATTATGTTGATGAATATATTTTAAAAATTCCAAAGAGCGATGTTTTTTCGTAGTATTCATCCTAGTAATAGTATCAATAGATATGTTGATCAACCTATTGTGGAAAGAAGTTTCTTTATGATATGAAATAGAATTCTTATCTATTCATTCCCAATATGAACCTATGATTCCTGATATGGTTTTACATGACAAGGATTGGGTAAAAGGAAGGAAACATAAACTAAATTAATTTGAATGGAATAATGTATGGACAATATTTGAATAACCTAAGAAACATTAGTAATTAAAGTAAAATTGTTTGGTTCGAAACCATTGTTCTGAATATGGAATAATTATATGATATAAATTAATACTTGTAGATAATAGTTATAATAAACAAGAAATATTATAATATTAATAATCCTCTGAACTATTATTAATAATTGGATCTATTTGTATTCTATTCTCATTTCCATCATTATTCAATTTTAAACATTTTCAAGTATATTTAATGTGTGATTTCATTAATGGATGCATTCAAGAGGATGTTTTCTTGAAAAACCAATAGGTTTTGAAGAAACAAACCATCCTGAATATGTTTTAGAACATACCAAAATATTATACGAATATAAAGTAGCTCATAGAACTGGGTATTATATATTAAAATAATTTTTTTTACAAAAAAATTATTTTTATGGAACTACTAATCCAAATATTTGTATTATGAAATTTAACGAAAACATTATGATTGTAAGAACATGTGTTGATGAAATTAAATTCAGATAAAATAAAAAATCCTTAACCGATTTATTTTTGTATCTTATGAAATTTGAGTTTGAGATGAGTATGATGGGTGGGTTAATATCCTTGTTTCGAAAAAAAATGTCTCAAAAACCATAATGAACTTTTATATATCAAAATAAAAATGTAAGATATATTTCTAAAGAGTTTTGATATAATAACACTAAAAGTATTAATTCTCCCATATGTATCTCAAATACACATGATCTTGATGAGGTTGGGAAACCATTTGATCAAACAACTTTCAGAGGTATTGTATGTGGATTTCTATAATTAACATATCGTCCTAAAAACTTGATATTTTCTATATTCTTATGTGAAATATCACAGAAAAATCAAAATTAATTCCATTATTATATGGTAAAATAGAATTTCCCATTTTATAAAGCAGACTATAAACTTGTGATGTTTGTATTTTTCTGGAAGTGATTTTGTTTTAAAATGTTTTTCATATTCTAATTTCCATGGTTGTTGAATGTTTAAGAAAAGAACATCCGGAAAAATTTATTCCATGGGAGATTCATTAGTTTCGTATACATTTATGAATCCACACTCAATTTCACATTCCACTACTGAAGCCAAATATGTGGAAGTTGGAATATGTTTTCCTCCAGTGTTGCGCATGAGACACACACTCAGGGATTATGAGATGAGTTTTAAAAACACTCAAATACTATGTGATAACACTAATTCAATTTACTTAAGTAAAATCCATACACATCAATCTAATTAAAAATAAATATATATTAGGAACCAAAATCTTAGGGATCACAAACATAAATAATATATCATTTTACAATTCATCATAATGTAATATTAACTTACTTACCATTTACAAAACCATTAACCTCTATTATATTTGAATTCATTAAATATAAAGTAAGAATGATCACACTAAATTATTAGTTCCCATTTACTTCTTGTTTAAACCATATCCTTATATTATGATACTCAATTTCAAAAAGGATTACAGATGTATATATATATTTTTTTAAAAAGAAATTTTAAAATCATAAATGTTTCGTAATCCAATTTTTTCATAATCAACAATTTTTCCTACTCGTAATTTTTTGTTAAATACTATTTTTTGTATTTTTCTTAAAACCCAATACGAAATAGTTATCAATAACAATAAAAAATTAAAACTCCATAATGTACAATTTCATATTTCCTACATTTTACACTATATTCATTACGTTTGTATTTATGTTGATTTTGTAATTTAGTCATTATTATTTGGTTTGTTTCTCAAAATCATCAAAAAGTATAAAATTCACAAAGAAATAAAAATATTCTTTTAAAAATCCTCGAAATTTCATTTTTTTGAAAAAAAATCAACCTTGCATTTACAATTGTCATATCAAAAGTCTATTAATCTAACTTGTAGATATTGAATCATCGCCCTCATCTGCCTATATATATGAGACCTCCTATAAGGACACGACCCCAGTTGCCTAAATTCGGTTCATAATTTGATTATATTGGCATTTAAACAATGAATAATCATCCTAAAAGACCAAGTAGTCTAATAGACTTGGAAAAAAGATGCATACATATGTTCAACATTACAAGTTTAAGTGAAAAACAATATAGAAATTTCTTCGACCACATATATAACTACTAGGTTAATTCATCATGTTATTCATAATACAATTCTTCATGTCTTAGGAAAATGAATCATGATAAAGGGGTAAGATCAATATCAAATAAATAGTAATAAATACAGTGTAATATACCATAAACATTAGGAATGGTGAATAATTAATAACACAAGCGCTTATAAATTATAAACTTTAACACATTATGGATGGAATATGTGATGAGTATATAATTCAATAATAAATTATCATCATGGGTATTCTAATAGTAAAATAACTACATTATTGATCAATACTATTTTCATAATGAGGGAATGGATAATGTGGTACATCATAACCATTCCATCAAGGCTGCATGCCAATACTATAAATAATCATTTGGTATAAGCCTTGTTCCAAGACCATAATGATACTTACTGATGCACCGAGGGGATATAGCGGGCCCTACCCAACACTTAATATGTCCAATGCATTCAACATATGAAAGGGTAAAGACATAAATAACATATTCATTCATAATGAAACATAATTTATTAAATTTATATAACATTACCCAACATTAAGCATAAACAATAACCATTCAGAGTAAATTGGCCACTGGTTTTAAGATAGAAAATCAACCCCAAAAATAATCATAAACCATAAAATTAAATATGATACACGTTTACATGAAATATTAATTCCAATAATATATATTAATCGACATGATTCTTGAAATAGTTGAATATACTCTTATATTTTTTTTGAATATTTCTTTAGATAAATATTATTTTATTTGAAGAAAAGATTTCATTTGAAAAAAACATTATACAAAACCAGATTGGAGTAAGGTAGTATTTTGATAATAAAATGAGTGATTTTATAAAGATAATGGTTCCCAATGAGATATTGTATAGTTCCCTTAAATATAGGTAAGACTTTGAGAAATTCCTGTGAATCAAGATTGTATTTCGAAATCAAATTTCACGGTTTTTTTAAAACATGTAGCAATCCATAAAATAAAGAAGGAATCTCATTGGTGAACATATATAAAACGCATACACAGAATTTATTAGGAGGAAATTATAATCCACAAGTGTTTCACTTAGTTAATTAGACAATAAAAGTAACATGACTGGAAATGGATGTTTGTGTGGAAAAACCCTTACTGTAAGTTTGAATGTGTTCCCCTCTTGATCTTATGGTCTTGTAATACAAAATTGTACTTATTAATAATTTAATTTATAACCTAATATACATGTGGTTTATTTTCTCATGTTTTTATTATTTCCATTATGTATTTATTAATTACATGTGAGATTGAATTCTATCATTCTGGAGTGTTTGTTTTCTGGATCTCCATCATCGGTTCATTTTTTTATGTAATTGAGTTAAGATGGAATGGATGTAAATATCACGAATTGAAATTATATATAATTTATAAAAAAATTAATGGTAATTTATATTATTTGGATACATTTAATGAGGATGAATCATTAGATGAAATATTAATGGCATTCACTTAGATTATTTTAGAGGTATTTATATTATTGGAAACTAGTTTGGTCATATGATTTAACAATCTGTATGTATACTAGTAAATGAATATTAATTAGGTTATAATAAAAATATTATAGTCCGGTTTCACCATAAAAATGATTTTATGACCATTAATAAATAATAAATTGATTAATGGAACTTTATCATCCACAAAGGTTGTAAATTTTAACCTCACAGACAATTATTTTGTTTATAAAATATAAGAGAATGATTAAAAATATTGCTGATTGTTATTCCATTCACTTGATATAATTATATTATATAGATGATACTAGAGTAATCATTGGTCATTTTGAAATAGGTAGTTAGGAGAGAATAAAAAGGAAGATAAATGTAAATGAATCTGAATGAAAAATAAATATGATTTACCTTTTGTAATAACCTCCTTGATATCATACATAAAGGAACGTGTTTTGGTCTTTTGGAAAGACCAAGAGCATCATGGATGTGGGGAGTGACCGGGGAAGTTTAATTCGGTATAACATTGAAGAGCTTCAAGAGTTTGTGGGGGGGGGGGGTTAAAACATGAGCTGAGGAGTAAATATTGAATATTTTATTCATTGTTTTATAATTTCCCTCTAGACAACCAATAGTGTTGTTTCATGTGGCCCCTAATAGTAATAAATTCATGTAATTTTGAACCAAGTGACCATACCATAGAGGAACAGAGTGATTGCCTTATTTTATTTCAGTGGAATATAAATAAGGAATATGCATCCTGATGGACATATAAGTTTAGTAGTATTGGAAATAATATACATAAATAATTTCAACATTACATCTTGAATGAAATAAAACATAGAAACTCCTATAAAAACATCCTTAAATATGAGGTTCATTCAGCATGTCATTCATAATAAATATTCTTCAAGTACTAAAAAATGAAACATAAGAAATGGGTAAGCTCAAAAGCTCAGTAATAGTAAGCAATACAGCAGATGATATCATAAAATAAACATTAGGCAAGTTAAAGAAATGAAAAAAATTTCCTTCAAAAGAACATGAATGCATTATGGAAGGATTAAGATTTGAATAAACAAGTCCATAATATGGGGTATTATACTAGTCGAATAATCCATAGGAACCATGAATACTATTTTCATAATTATGGAATGCATAATGCAGGACATCATAAACATACCATCAAGGGCCCATTCTGAGCCTATAAATAAACATTTGGTAAAGGCCTTGTGCCAAGACCATAGTTTGTCTCATTAGACCTACCGATGCACCAAGAGGATATAGGGGACCCCACCTGACACTTAATTTGTCTAATTCATTACTAATATGAATTAGGATATATATAAATAACATATAAATTAATATTGAAACTAATATATGAAATGTAAATAACTTTCCCCGAATATTAAGCATAGGCGCTAACCATTAAATATAAATTGGTGAATGGTTTTAAGATAGAACATCCATAGACAAAATCATAATAAATAATTAAAGTATATATGGTAGATGATACCATGAAATATTAATACCATAAATACCTAAGAATAAACGATAGTGTTGAGATATATTAAGATACTCTTATAAAATATTCGAGTAATTCTTGAGATAAATACACTTTTACATTAAAAAAGAGTTATTTTGGAAAAATAATTGTATAAAACCAAGATTAGTGTAAGGTATTATTTTCATAATAAAAAATTTAATTTTATAAATATAATGTTTTCTAAAATAGATTATAGAGTTCCCTTGATAATAGGTATGAATTTGAGAAATTTAATTGAATTAGGCTTGTATTATTTAAACAATATTGAATGTTCTTTTAAAAAATGTAAATATCCATAATATAATGATGTATTATTGTTGGTGAACATATATATAACACTAACACAAAATTTAGGAAGGGTAAATAATAATACCAAAGAGTTTAATTAAGGTAATTTGACAATAATTGTAACACAAATGAAAATGGAGGTTAGGGTTAAAAAACCCTTACCATAAGTCTGAATGTGTTCCCCTCCTGGAAATATGGTCATGGAAAATAAAATTAGACTTATTAATAACTTAATTCAGATCATATTAGACATGTATTTAGTTTATAATGATTTTATTAAGTCTAGTATTTCCATATTTATTATTTATAATATTGAATTTCGTCGTTCAGGACTATCCGTTTTCATGATTTTCATAATCGATTCACTTGTTTTTATGTACTGGAGTTCATGTGGAATGGTTGTAAATCTATACAATTGAAATTTAATATTATATGTGAAACTACATAAGTTTTAATGGTAATTTTTATCAATTGTTTACATGGAAATAGTTTTAAAAATTAGACTAAAAATCAATGACATTCAATTATATTATTTTAGTGCTATTTTGATTATTATGAACTAGTTTGGTCATATGATTTAATAATGTGGATTTATACTGGTTACTGAATATTAATTAGGTAATAATAAATTTATTAATGTCTGGTTATACCATTAAAATTGTTTCATGACCATTAATGAAGGTGAAATTGAAGAATTAAACTTCATCATCCACAAAGGTAGTCAATTGGAACCTCACGGATGATGGTATCGTTTAGAAAATAAAAGAGTGTGATTAGGAATATTGATGATATTTCTTCAATTAAAATTAAATAATTACATTATATAGATAATAAAAGATTATTAATGTTCATTTTTATAGAAGAGGTTAGGAGAGAATAAGAATATAAGATAAATTGAAATGAAACTAAATGAAAAAGAATGATGATTTACCATTTGTAATAACCTCCCCGAGAACCTCCTTAAGGGAAGGAGTATTGGTTATTTGGAAAGAACAAAAGCATATTGGAAATGGTTTGTGACTGTGGAAATATAATTTTGAATAAAATTGAGGAGATCAATGTTTATTGGAGTAATGTGAAGATGGTGTTAAGGGGGGTTTATAGTGGAGGTGAAGAGTAAATTTTGAATACTTGGTTCATTTTTTTATTATTTACCTCAAGAGAACCAATAATGTGGTTTCATGTGACACATAATAGTAATACATTCTTCTGAGTTCGAACAAAGTAGTCTTACATAACTTTTATGATATAAATAGTGTATTTAATTGATAATTTGAATATACCATATTTTACCTTATTTCACTATTCATTAAAAATTCAAGAATTTTAGAAAAATACAAAAAATTATCCATAACAATTTTTTGACATATAAAATTTGAAAATGAAATATAATTTTCAAAAATAATTTTTAAATGTTATTCATTTAAATTTCTAATAAAATAATAGTTAAATCATAAAATAAATATTTTAAAAGTATAATTAGTTTTATATCACATTGAAAAATTAATTAAGATGTAATTATATTATTACCTTAAGAAAATAAAATAATATCATTATTTTCTATTATAAAGGGTCATATTACTATTCATATTACTATTCATAAGGGTATGTTACTATTCACCAAAAATCTAGTTGGTTCTATCAGACTGCAAATGACTTACTGATCAGAACTCTAGATGACCATTTTTTCAAAATTCAAAACATAGTTAAGGCAAGGTTGTGTTTAACAGCTAGATTATTAAAGGTTTTGTTTTATTGGGACTCAATTATTCATGCATTCAGTATTTATTTTCATAACCATGGGTTGTTACACCTCCCATGTGTGTCCCACATTGATCTTCTCATTTTTTCTACCCAGATGTGAAGAATCCTTCTAAAGTCCCAAGCATGATTTTCTACCAATACAGAAATTATTCATGTCAAAATCATATGTATCATCACTGAGTTGTATTACTTCAAAGGATTTTAATAAGATGTAATTATTTCAATAAGTGATAGTATGTAAAACCTTTTATGGTAAATATGGCTCTTCCCTGAAAATAATTATATAGTTACATGTTTGGGAATTTGTATTTTTTGGGAAAGATAAATGTGTTCAAGATCTATTTAGTGTTAATTAGAATCTAGAATTTAATAATGTTGTTAAATTCTTCTAGAAAATGAGTAAAGGAAATTATATTTTACAATATATGAAATAGATTATAATTTTTTATTCATGGAAGCTACTATCCATTTTGGTGATTGTTCAAAAGGGGAGGTGTATTGACCTTCTCATAAGCATTCGGACAACCATTAATCTTTTAATAATAAAAATTCTATCGATTAGTTATTCAAATCACAAGAAATAAAAAGTAACATTTATGAATTATATTTTAACAATATTCTTATATCATTATGGATTATAGGACTTTTAATACTAAGAAAGGGTGATAGGTAATCCTTTAAGGTAACATATATTTTAATTCGATATTTTTTTGTGAACATTTGAAAAATACATCTAATGTATTACATATTTCTTATTATAAACAAAATCAATATCATTTCTATAAAATCCAAGATTGTTATTTATTTAGAATTATTAACTACGTTCTTGATTATGTGTGTTGTGTTCCTCAATATTATGATAAAATCAACCCTGAATATGGTAAATAATCCTTACCTTAGAGGCGATAAAATCAAAAGGTTAAAATTTCATTTTTATAATGGATTGAATATGTTTTTTTTGAAAAATATTTTAATTTAAAAACTTTTAACAATGTTGAATAAGGCGCATAGAAGACATCCAAACTGTAACATCCCAAGTAAGTAATGAATAATAGATATTTTTATCTATGTCTATTAATGATTAAGATAGTGTTATAGAGGCTTAAAATGAAAATAAATACAATCTTATGCATTGAATACACTAATATTCTTAAAAGATTGTTTTACTGCCTTTTGATGGAAAACCATTTTTGAATCTATATTTTGAGAATTTGATAAAATATGTTTGTCACAATAAACTTATCCTTTATTATTGGGACATCAAAATTTACCTTGTGTGAATTTTTGGTATTTTTCTGACAATGTTCATTTTTTTAATGAATAGTGAAAAATACTGCATTTTACATCAAAACTACTTTTTAATCTAATTTATTTATATGATTAGATTATGTTTTGAATTGGTTTTCAAGTTAAATTAGAATATATTTTTACCATTTTATCCAATTGTGGTCATTGGAATCAATTTTACTTTGAAATTAGACTTAAACTGGTGTCAATCTTTTGATACTTATTGTTTTGTAAAAACACGCTATTTTCTCTGGCAGCGGGAATTAATTATTAAATTAATTAATGTGACTTATATGATTTGAATATATTAAAATAGACTTCATTTTTGAATTCCGAATATCAAATATAGCTTAGGGTGAATTTTTGGTAATTTTCTGAAAAACTTCAATTTTTGATGAATAGTGAAACCACTAAGTGGTAATCAAGCAAACTGATTTTTCAGTTAAATGAAAGTTTACCACTAATGTGTATTGAATTTTGAAAATCCTACATACATGGTTGTCATTAAGAAGTAAAATGCGGTTCAATGAGATTAAAATAATTTTTTGGTGAATAGTAACGTATTAAGTTTTTAATCGCGATTAGTGGTAATTAGTGTAGTTTAAAGTATAAATAATGCTTTAATAATATGAAATGACCTAGAAACATGTCCCAACTTTATTGGTTGTGTCATGGCCGACCAAGACAAGACATGGGTCAACTTGGGGACCCCATAGAGACATTTTGGTTGGGAAATGACATGAATAACTTTTTATTTAATGTAAAAGTAAAAATGACACAAACATAATATGTTTTACGAAAATAATTGTTACATGGGGTTATAAAGATCAGATATTTGATTATAAATAGTCATTGTAAAGACAAAAAGATTTCCTACATCATAGTATTTTTTATGATTTTTAGACATTAAATAAATTAAATTATTTATGACATAATAATGATGCAGTGATGACATCATTATTTGATGATTAAAATAAAATGGAAAGACAATGTAAAATCTATGAACTACACATGGAAAAAACCAATTGGATGAGTGGATTTCAAACCCTTATCACCTTATCCACGAATTATATCAATGTGGGACCTTTTAAAACCGAAACACATTTTCAAATAAAGTAATATTTCTTTTCTTTCCAAAAGTGTCCCTCCTCTCCTCTTATAAAAGGCCCCCACCTCTACCTCATTTCACACACTCCTCAAGCCTTTGGCTCGGCCAAACCCTGCCCATTTACTCTCTCCACATCCATATACTCATCCCAGAGGATTCCCATTGGGCATATTCTTTCAAAGGAAGCCTTTAGGATCAAATCAAAAGGAGTTACACTTTTAAAGGAAATTCATTCTCTCATGTTCATTTGTTTTATTTTGCTTCTCCAACCCCATAAACTCTTTTTATTTACTTATTTTGTAAAAACACCAGTATCTTCAATATACAAGGATGTTGTTATAATATTTATTTGAGCTACACTCTCACACAACTACATCAAATGGTTAAAGAACATACGGTTTCCGTGGATGGTGAAATTCTGCCTCCCGAAACGATGATTGTTCAATAATCATTTAACACCTTCAAAGGTGGCCATTATGATGTCACTATTTTTATATATGATATATAATATGTTTATGTTTTCCTTAAGCTTCTGTTTTTATCATTTTGGGCATACCTTTATAGTTTCCATTATAGGTAAACACGATATCTTCACTTTAGAAAGTGCGGACTACCGCCCCCTAAAAGTGATTTGATTCGTTAATACCATATGTGGGATGTTTAAAGGATAAAGTCAATGATATTATATATGTTATTATACTGGAATTATAATATACTCTTATATCATTATGATTCCATTCCAGAAAATATGAAATAGAAATGGAAGTAGCGTTCATGCGTACGTACGGCTTACTGTCTCCATGAATGGTGCATTTCATTTCTTACCTCTAAATGTGATGTAATATTATAAATACATGTATATGATGAATATATATGATATATATGTTATCCAAATCATTAATATCATTCTGGATATAACGAACCTATGACCAAATTAACAACATGTAAGTGTAAGAAGTCTATTTTTGACTTAAGAACCAAATTCCGACAAAATGAACATTATTAACTTAACTGATTACATGATGTTCATAACATGGTATAAAAGGAATAATTAACTTGAAAAAGATTCATATGCAAGTATAGATTAACTCAAGTTTATTATTCAGGAGATTAAAGAACGGTCGGGTCAAGTCGGATACGAGGTATGGGACTTCGTCTCAATCTCCTTTCATTGAGGCATATTTTATTTTATACACAACTTTCTTTTAAATGGATTATAAACCCCTTTGAATTTTACATTTATTCAAAAGGAATCTTTTTTATACGAAGCATTTACTAAACGACGAAAGGGAATATTTTTTTCGTACGTATGCGGCGACAACGACTTCTACGCCGTCATGACCGTTATTTGAGTTTCAGCTTCCTCTACAAACCAAAACTTTTTTAAAAAAAAAACAAAAAATAAATACATGTTTTACATTGGTATTGAAAAAGTTTTCATAATGTTTTTATTATATCAATGTGTTGTATTGATATCTCATGATTGAAATGTGGAAATGTTATGTTTCCTTTATGCATGTTTTATGTGATATGATTATGTTATGGTTCTTGGGAATTATTATGAAGACTGGTGGTTCCGTGATAAACTAAGGGGGGGTGAACCCGTTATAGCTCTCCAATGCATTGGGTAACGCGAAGGAGTGAAACGTTAAGGTTTCTCCGAAGATATTTTAGGGAATATACTGTGATGGGTATTCCAAACGTAACCAAGAGGGTTAATCCCTACGTAAGAATGTTATGAATGCCTCAAGTTTCCTTTATGTCTTATGATTTCTATGATTTATTCATGATTTTATGAGGTATGTTAAAGTGCCTATGTTTTATGGGTAAAGTATGATTTCATTCTTATGTATATACGAACTCATGTTTCCTTTCCATGTTTTTTTATAACCCATACTGAGTTTTTATGCTCATCCCAAGTTTTTGAAATGTTTTTCACAGGTCAAGGGAAAGGTACATGATAAGATGATAGAGTCAAGGATGTGTCAAGAAATAATCCATTTTTTATTTTAAATGTGTTTCCATTGATGGGAATGAAGAATACTATCTTTCTATAACCACTTTGTTTATATGTGAATGTAATGCAAGTTTTATGATCCAATTCTCTAAAACTATAAACCCGAAAAGATCCTCAATGTGTAATCTTGTAATAACTCAAGATTAAGTAAGGTTTAAGGCTGGGGCCTTATAGTTGGTATCAGAGGTCGGTTTAGATAACTTTAGGAGTTAGAATTCTATTAAATGATTATCCAAAAATATTTTTTGTTTGAAATGATATAGCATTTAAAGATTACCATGTTGCTTCATCTAAGACATGTTTGTTCAGAATGGTTTTCCGCAGAGGAAACAGGGAAGCAGTGCTAGGAAGGCATACAGAAAGAGATAACCTTCCGAATCAGCATCCAGAAATGGTCGGAATTGGAACTGAACAGTTTGTTGCAGTAATAGCGCAGTTGACTTAAGCGATAAATGGCGGTGGTATCCATGCACGAGATCAGCCAGATCAACCGCAGAGGAACATGTCAGTGGTGGAACATTTCATGAGGCAACATCCACCATCATTGAGAGGATCATCTGACCCTGTGCTAGCTGAAAGGTGGATTAAATCACTGGAGAAGATTTTTGATGTCATCGGGTGTTTAGAAAATCAAAAGGTTAGTCTTGCTATTTACCGTTTGGAGGGTGAAGCAGATCAGTGGTGGTCTATGGTTAAAAATATCAGGGACGCCGATGAGATTGATGCTCTTGACTAGGATTAATTCAAAGGTATGTTTCTTGAGAAGTATTTTCCTAAGGCTGTTCGACTTAGGATGGAAAAGCAATTCTTGGAATTGAGGCAAGAGGAAGACTCAGTGGCTGCCTATGAAGAAAGGTTCACTCGTTTGGCATGGTATGCTCCAAATTTTATCCGGGACCTTGATAGTAAAATCAATCGTTTTTACTCAGGACTAAAGCCAAAATATCGAAGGGCATTAGCTTCTCGTGAGTTTAAAAGTTATGAAAATCTTGTTCGATGTGTTGAGAAGGTGGAAATGGATTTTTCCGATGACCAAGTTTTCTATAACAACCAGCAGAAGAAGAGACCGAGGTGGCAGGAGAAAGGTAAGAATTCTTCAAAAAAGTCTGATGGTAAGAGAACTAAGTTTCCAGTTTGTGATAAATGTGGCAAAAGGCATGCTGGGGAATGTCTTCTGAATTCTGGAAAGTGCTACCGATTAGGTAAGATGGGACATAAGGCTCGTGATTGCACTGAAAAGGCTCAAGGTGAAGGTAAGAACAAATTTGATTTATAGTTAGTGAAGTGTTATAAGTGCAATGAGATGGGTCACTATGCAAACGAGTGTCCGACAAGGAGCTTGAGTGATGGGAAGCAGTTAGACTACAAGCAGAAAGGGGTGGTGAAATCCTTTGCAACTAATTCAGCAGATGTCGGTCCATCAAATGAATTTGTATCAGGTACTTTGTTTGTTTTTTCAGATTATGCCAGTGTGTTGTTTGATTCAGGTTCTACACATTCTTTCATCTCTGAAACCTTTTCTAGTAAAATGGGAATACCATCTCAAGAAATGACTCCTGAACTTTTGGTAAAAACACCTGGGGGGAATGTTGAGGCAAAAAGAATTTATAAGAATCTTCCTATCCTTATCTGTGGAAAGAACCTACTTGAAAACCTTATTGTTATACCTCTAGTAGAGTTTGATGTTATCCTGGGTATGGATTGGCTCTCTATTTACCATGCTAAGATTGACTGTAGAGCTAAAGAAGTTTCTTTTTAGAAAGACTTTCAGTTTGTTTACAAGAATGAACCCTTACTTTTGATAACATATCAAGAGGCCGAGAAACTTGTAAAAGATGGAAATGAATGTTACCTTTCACACGTCGTTGAAAATAATGGAACTGTTCAGATTAATGATGTGCCAGTGGTAAATGAGTATCATGATGTTTTTCCTGATGAGTTGCCTGGAATAATACCAGATCGGGAAGTTGAGTTTACTGTTGACTTAGTTCCTGATGCTCAGCCAATTTCAAAACCCCCTTATCGAATGGCACAAATTGAACTTTTAAATTTTAAGGAGAAATTGCAAGATTTATTAGAGAAAGGTTTCATTAGACATAGCACATCACCATGGGGTGCTCCTGTTTAATTTGTTAAAAAGAAAGATGGTTCTATGAGACTTTGAATTGATTATAGAGTCTTGAATAATATCACTGTTAAGAATAAATATCATTTTCCTCATATCGATGATTTGTTTGATTATCTCCAGGGAGCTCAGTTTTTTTCAAAGATTGACCTGAGATCGGGGTACCATCAGCTGAAGGTAAAGGAGGCAGATATTCCGAAGACCGCGTTCCGTATGAGATATGGCCATTATGAATTTGTATTAATGCCTTTTGGGCTAACCAATGCACCTGCTGTATTCATGGACTTAATGAATAGAATTTTCCATGAGTTCTTGGATAAGTTTGTGGTGGTTTTCATTGATGATATTTTGGTGTTTTCTAAAAGTAAAGAGGAGCATGAAAGACATTTAAGGGTTATCTTGCAAACCTTAAAAGAAAATAAATTGTATGGGAAATTCAGCATGTGTGAGTTTTGGTTGCAACAAATTTCTTTCCTTGGTCACATTGTTTCTAAAGATGGAATAAATGTTGATCCTGCAGAAACAAAAGTTGTGGAAGAATGGCCATGACCCAAAAATGTAACTGAGATTCGTAGCTTCCTTGGTTTTGCGGGCTATTACCGAAGGTTTGTTAGAAATTTTTCACGGTTATCTAGTCCAATGACTAAGCTAACTCTGAAGGGTGTTATGTTTATCTGGGCAAATGAATGTGATGATTGTTTTCAAGAATTGAAAAGAAGATTGGTGAATGCTCCAGTTTTAGCACTACCTTCCAGGAATGGTGAGTTTGTTATATACAGTGATGCTTCATTGAAAGGACTTGGTTGCGTCCTAATGCAGAATGATCAGGTAATTGCTTATGCTTCACGACAGTTGAAAACTCATGAGGTAAATTAGCCTACACATGATTTGGAACTAGCTGCTGTTGTTTTTGCTTAAAAAATTTGGAGGCATCATTTGTATGGAGTAAAGTGTGAAATATATACCGATCACAAAAGTTTGAAATATATATTCACTCATAAAGAGTTAATCATGAGACAGAGGAGATGGCTAGAATTAATCAAGGATTATGATCGTACAATTCATTACCATCTGGGAAAAGCAAATAAAGTGGCTGATTCTTTGAGTCGAAAAAGTAATGCTTCATTAACAATGTTGCGGTTGGAACGTGATCCTTTGGTTAACGATTTGATGAACTTTGGCATAGAAGTTGTTGGTGCAGGAAGTCCTTCTGTTTTGTTTCAGGTATCAGTGAGATCATCTCTATCAGATAGAATCAAGCAAGCACATAAGCAACATAGTGAGTTGCAGAAAAAGGTAGAGCTAGTTCAGAAAGGTAAGTTTCCTGAATTCAACATTGATAATGATTGTGTTTTGAGATTTGGGAAGAGACTGTGTGTGCCTTGTGATTCACAGTTGAAGAGAGAGTTGTTATGTGAAGCTCATAGTTCTCCGTTTTCAGTTCATCCGGGCAGTACTAAGATGTATAGAGATCAGCGGGAGTATTACTGGTGGGATGGAATGAAAAGAGATATTGCTGATTTTACTGTGAAGTGTTTGACTTGTCAGCAAGTTAAAGCAGAGCGACAGTTACCGAAAGGGATGCTTCAGCCTTTACCAGTGCCAGAGTGGAAATGGGAGAATATATCCATGGACTTTGTTGTTGGATTACCGAAGACATCTCGAGGTAATAATGCAATCTAGGTTATTGTTGATCGCTTGACCAAATCTGCTCATTTCCTTTCTATACGAGATACTTTCTCTCTTGATCAACTTTCCCGTTTGTATCTTAAAGAGATAGTCAGGTTACATGGAGTTCCTCTCTCCATTGTATCGGATCGTGATCCCAGGTTTACTTCTAACTTTTGGAAAGGCCTTCAGAAGTCGTTGGGTACTGAATTAAATTTTAGTACAGCTTTTCATCCTCAATCAGATGGGCAGTCAGAACGAACAATTCAGACATTGGAGGATATGCTACGAGCTTGTTCTATGGATTATCAGAAAAGTTGGGAACAACATCTTTCTTTGGTTGAGTTTTCATATAATAACAGTTTTCATTCTAGTATACAGATGGAAACATTTCAGGCATTATATGGGAAGCGGTGTCGAACTCCAGCTTTCTGGGATGAAGTGGGTGAAAGGAAGTTGATGGGACCAGAATTGGTAGAAGAGATGGCAGAAAAAGTTCAGCTGATTCAGAAACACATGAGAACAGCTCAGAGCAGGCAGAAGAGTTATTCGGATAACTGGAGGAAGGATCTATCTTTTGAGGTAGGTGATCATGTTTTTCTCAAGGTTTCTCCTTGGAAAAGCGTGATGAGATTTGTTAAGAAAGGAAAGATGAGTCCAAGGTTTGTTGGACCATACGAAATTCTGGAGAGAGTTGGATCAGTTGCATACCGAGTGGCTTTACCTCCGAGTTTATCTCAGGAACACAATGTTTTTCACATTTCGATGTTGAGAAAGTATATCCCAGATCCATCTCATGTTTTGAGTCCAGAGGTAGTTCAGCTGGAAGAGAACCTATCTTATGAGGAACAACTGGTCCAGATTCTTGACCACAGGGAGCATGTGTTACGGAATAAGGTGATTCACCAGGTAAAGGTTTTGTGGAAAAACCACATGATTGAAGAGGCAACATAGGAATCTGAAAATGCAATGAGGGATAAGTACCCCCATTTATTTGATAAGTAAATAAATTGCGGGGACACAATTTTCTAAAGGGGGGAAGGATGTAACATCCCATGTAAGTAATGAATAATAAATATTTCTATCTATGTCTATTAATGATTAAGATAGTGTTATAGAGGCTTAAAATGAAAATAAATACAATCTTATGCATGTAATACACTAATATTCTTAAAAGATTGTTTTACTGCCTTTTAATGGCAAACCGTTTTTGAATCTATATTTTCACAATTTTATAAAATATGTTTGTCAAAATAAACTTATCCTTTATGATTGGGACATCAAAATTTACCATGTGTGAATTTTTGGTATTTTTCTGACAATGTTCATATTTTAATGAATAGTGAAAAATACTGCATTTTACATCAAAACTGCTTTCTAATCTAATTTATTTATATGATTAGATTATGTTTTGAATTGGTTTTGAAGTGAAATTAGAATATATTTATACCATTTTATCCAATGTTGGTCATTGGAATCAATTTTACTTTGAAATTAGACTTAAACTGGTGTCAATCTTTTGATACTTATTGTTTTGTAAAAACACGCTATTTGCTCTGGCAGCGGGAATTAATTATTAAATTAATTAATGTGACTTATATGATTTGAATTTTGTAAAATAGACTTCATTTTTGAATTCGGAATATCAAATATAGCTTAGGGTGATTTATTGGTAATTTTCTGAAAACTTCAATTTTTGATGAATAGTGAAACCACTAAGTGGTAATCAAGCAAACTGATTTTTCAGTTAAATGAAAGTTTACCACTAATGTGTATTGAATTTTGAAAATCCGACATACATGGTTGTCATTAAGAAGTAAAATGTGGTTCAATGAGATGAAAATAATTTTTTGGTGAATAGTAACTTATTAAGTTTTTAACCGCGATTAGTGGTAATTAGTGTAGTTTAAGGTATAAATAATGCTTTAATAATATGAAATGACCTAGACACATGTCCCAACCTTATTGGTTGTGTCATGGCCGACCAATACAAGCCATGGGTCAACATGGGGACCCCATGGAGACATTTTGGTTGGGAAATGACATGAATAACTTTTTATTTAATGTAAAAGTAAAAATGACACAAACATAATATGTTTTACGAGAACAATTATTACATGGGGTTATAAAGATCAGATATTTGATTATAAATAGTAATTGGAAATCTAAAAAGATTTCCTACATCATAGTATTTTTTTTATGATTTTTAGACATTAAATAAATTAAATTATTTATGACATAATAATGATGCAGCGATGACATCATTATTTGACGATTAAAATAAAATGGAAAGACAATGTAAAATATATGAACTACACATGGCCAAAACCAATTGGATGAGTGGATTTCGAACCCTTATCACCTTATCCACGAATTATATAAATGTGGGACCTTTTAAAACCGAAACACATTTTCAAATAAAGTAATATTTCTTTACTTTCCAAAAGTGCCCCTCCTCTCCTCTTATAAAAGGCCCCCACCTCTACCTCATTTCACACACTCCTCAAGCCTTTAGCCCGGAAAAACCCTGCCCATTTACTCTCTCCACATCCCTCTCCTCAACCTAGAGGATTCCCATTGGGTAGAATACTTTCAAAGGAAGCCTTTAGGCTCAAATCAAAAGGAGTTACACTTTTAAAGGTAATTCATTCTCTCATGTTCATTTGTTTTATTTTGCTTCTCCAACCCCCTAAACTCTTTTTATTTACTTATTTTGTAACAACACCAGTATCTTCAATATACAAGGATGTTGTTATAATATTTCTTTGAGCTACACTCTCACACAACTACATCAAATGGTTAAAGAACATACGGTTTCCGTGGATGGCGAAATTCTGCCTCCCGAAACGATGATTGTTCAATACTCATTTAACACCTTCAATGGTGGCCATTATTATGTCACTATTTTTATATATGATATATAATATGTTTATGTTTTCCTTAAGCTTCTGTTTTTTTCATTTTGGGCATACCTTTATGGTTTCCATTATAGGTAAACACGATATCTTCACTTTAGGAAGTGCGGACTACCGCCCCTGAAAGTGATTTGATTCGTTAATACCATATGTGGGATGTTTAAAGGATAATGTTAATGATATTATATATGTTATTATACTGGAATTATAATATACTCTTATATCATTATGATTCCATTCCAGAAAATATGAAATAGAAATGGAAGTAGCGTTCATACGTACGTACGGCTTACCGTCTCCATGAATGGTGCATTTCATTTCTTACCTCTAAATGTGATGTAATATTATAAATACATGTATATGATGAATATATATGATATATATGTTATCCAAATCATTAATATCATTCTGGATATAACGAACCTATGACCCAATTAACAACATGTAAGTGTAAGAAGTCTATTTTTGACTTAAGAACCAAATTCCGACAAAATGAACATTATTAACTTAACTGATTACATGATGTTCATAACATGGTATAAAAGGAATAGTGAACTTGAAAAATATTCATATTCAAGTAGAGATTAACTCAAGTTTATTATTCAGGATATTAAAGAACGGTCGTGTCAAGTCGGATACGAGGTATGGGACTTCGTCTCAATCTCCTTTCATTGAGGCATATTTTATTTTATACACAACTTTCTTTTAAACGGTGTATAAACCCCTTTGACTTTTATGTTTATTCAAAAGGAATCTTTTTTATATGAAGCGTTTAATAAACGGAAAAAGGGAATGTTTTTGTCGTACGTATGCGGCGACAACGACTTCTACGCCGTCGTGACCGTTATTTGAGTTTCGGCTTCCTCTACAAGCCAAACCTTTTTAAAAAAAAACGAAAAATAAAGACCATGTTTTACTTTGGTATTGAAAATGGTTTTCATAATGTTTTTATTATATCAATGTGTTGTATTGATATCTCGTGATTGAAATGTGGAAATGTTATGTCTCCTTTATGCATGTTTTATGCGATATGATTATGTTATGGTTCTTGGGCATTATTATGAAGACAGTTGGTTCCGTGATAAACTAAGGGCGGGTGAGCCCGTTATAGCTCTCCAATGCATTGGGTAACGCGAAGGAGTGAACCGTTAAGGTTTCTCTTAAGAGATATTAGGGAATATACTGTGATGGGTATTCCAAACGTAACCAATAGGGTTACTCCCGACGTAAGAATGTTATGAATGCCTCAAGTTACCTTTATGTCTTATGATTTCTATGATTTATTCATGATTTTATGAGGTGTGTTAAAGTGCCTATGTTTTATGGGTAAAGTATGATTTCATTATTATGTATATATGAACTCATGTTTCCTTTCCATGTTTTTTATAACCCATACTGAGTTTTTATGCTCATCCCATGTTTTTGAAATGTTTTTCACAGGTCAAGGAAAGGTACATGTTAAGATGATAGAGTCAATGATGTGTCAAGAAATAATCCATGTCTTATTTTAAATGTGTTTCCATTGATGGGAATGAAGAATAATATATTTCTTTAACCACTTTGTTTATATGTGGAATGTAATGCAAGTTTTATGATCTAATTCTATAAAACTCTAAACCTGAAAAGATCCTCAATGTGTAATCTTCACTAGTGCAGAAAAAAAAATTTACGTCGGTTATTTTTCATTATTTACGTCGGTTTTTAGGAGACGTTAATACGGACGACGTTATAAATAACGTTTTTTACGTCGGTTATTTAAAACCCGACGTAACATCCCTAACATCACGGTGTTTATCACGTCGGTTCATATAATAACCGACGTGATAAATATGCGCGGGGGGGGGGGGGGGGTTTATCACGTCGGTTATTTTCTAAACCGACGTGATAAAACGCCTGGGATATCGTTTATCACGTCGGTTATGACATAACCGATGTGATTAACCCTTCCCGGGGCCTATTATCACGTCGGTTTCTTAAATAACCGACGTGATAAAAAGGCCTGGGAAACGTTTTAGCACGCCGGTTATCCAATAACCGACGTGGTAAATCGATTCCCAGGCCTTTTAGCACGTCGGTTATATTAAGAACCCACGTGATAAAAGGCCCGGGAACGGTTTATCACGTCGGTTCTCGAAAAAACCGACGTGATAAACCCCTACCAATTTATTTACCACATCGGTTATAAAATAACCGACGTGAAAGCGATATATATATTTTTTAAAATAATTGCACTGCTCTCACCAAAAAGCAACCAGAAACAAAACAACAAAAATAACCATGCCAGCCCTCCCCCAAGCCCCAACTGAACCCCACCCTCATCTATACCCACCTAACAACCTGGCCAGCCCTCCCCCACCACATTGCAGCCCCACCACAACCCTTGGACACCCCCCACCCCTTGGACAGCCCCCCTAGTACAGCCTCAAACACCCATTGGACACCCCTCCCATATCCCTTGGACACCCCCACCCCTTGGACACCCCCACCCCTTGGACAGCCCCCCCCCCCCCGACCCTCATTTACACCCCAAAGACCCCTAGTACAGCCTCAAACACCCATTGGACACCCACCCACACCTTGACAGCCCTCCCAGTCCCCTTGGACACCCCCCGACCCCTGGACACCCCCCTGAGCCCTTGGACAGCCCCAAACACCCCTTGGACACCCCTACCATATCCCTTGGACACCCCCCACCCCTTGGACACCCCCACCCCTTGGACAGCCCCCCCCCCACCCTCATTTACACCCAACCGGCCCCTTGGACAGAACTCCCAGACACCTTGGACACCACTCCCATATCCCTTGGACACCCCCCCACCCCTTGGACACCCCCCACCCCTTCGACAGCCCCCCCACCCTCATTTACACCCCCCGAACACTAGGACAGCCCCAAACACCCCTTGGACACCCCTCCCATATCCCTTGGACACCCCCACCCCTTGGACACCCCCCACCCCTTGGACAGCCCCCCCACCCCCTGGACACCCCCCCGACCCCTTGGAAACCCCCCTACCCCTTGGAAACCCCCCCATCCCCTTGGAAAGCCCCAAACACCCCTTGGACACCCCTCCTATATCCCTTGGACACCCCCCACCACCACTTGGACACCCCCACCCCTTGGACAGCCCCCCCCCCCACCCTCATTTACACCCAACCGACTCCTTGGACAGCCCCAAACACACCATGGACACCCCTCCCATATCCCTTGGACACCCCCCAAACACCCACCCACCCCCTTGGAACCTCTCCCCCCCATACCAAAATCCAGACCAGAAAAACCATCAATAGTAGACCAAAACAAGAAGTAGAGAAAAATTAAACATTCACTTATATAACATTCAAAACTTACACTGTCAACTTCAAAAAAAACTAAATCCAACCTAAATGACTGCGAAATACACAATTACATTTACAATATTCAAAATTACATTTTGCATTACAAACAACTAAAAGTCAATCAAACCTGTAAAATAATTTGACCACTCCACTTGTAAGTGTTTGATATCTTCAACAGTAAAGGGTTGAGGGTCATCAAAAAGCTACAAAGGAAAAGGATAGTAGTCAACATGTATAATGAATAAATCAAATTGAAATATTATGAGAAAGAGGAAATCTTACCAGGTCAAAACTCAGAACTGTCCCAGTTGTTATTATTTCATACATAAATCTTAACATGTAATATCCGCATTCGATGATGCCTTGTTGCTCATGACATTTCTGTTTGAATGAGTGTAAATTCAATATATTATTTTTATGTAATAAATCAAAATGTACAAATTATAAATGGATATATACCTTCGCATGTACATATTTGATCTTGAAATTCCTTTTCTTTGCAGTTTTTCGAAAGTGGACCCATGCCCTGTTAGAAAATAATACGAATGGGGTAAATTTAAAATTCATTATAATATATAAAACTATTGTGAAATTGAAACTTACGTTTCCAATATATTCTTAAAACTTTCTTGCACATCATCATGGAGAGAGCATATCCAATAAAGTGTTTTCTCCCTAGGGCAAAAAACCCCTAACATCCAATGATCCCTCATAAAAGGAAATTTAACGTTAGTGGTTTTTTATGTTAAAAGATAATTAACTCTTTGAGAGGGATGTGTTTCATACCTCTCACAAAAAGGCATCATCCAACATTGTGTGATTACATTCTTTTCAAATATATCAGCAATATAAAGCATTCTTTTTTCCTCATCCAATGCACATGCTTCAGGGGAAATCAATTGTGGGTCCACGAATCCATATAAATCTATCAGCTCATTCCTCTCACAAATTTTATACAGATACCTAATACAAAGCAGACATAAGTATACATTTTTAATAAATATAACGCAAGGAAAAAGTGTTAAGACTTACATGATAAAAATTTGCACCACGTTGATGCCCAACTTATCTCCAGTGACAAACTCCATGATATCAGTTTTCATAATCCCCACACTTAGTTCACGTCCACAGACATGAGCTTCCATTGTAAAGTCATAATTATCCGCCAACAAATTTGAATATCTTGACAATTTGTCAAGACTGCTAGTATCTGCATCTGATGTCATAGTTATCTGTCTTTGTTGTTGTCTATACAGTATTTCTTTACCTTTGAAGTATTCCTGTAAAAATAAATTGAAAAATATATTAGTTTTCAAATGATAAAACATTAATAAAAATATAAAATAAAAGATATAACATCCATACCTCTATGGTAATGAGTCGAAGAAGTCTGGATGGCCAAAGTAAAAAATGGCCGATACTATGTCCAACTGTCATCACCTCATCTGTAGGTAATGGTATCCGAGCTGATCTATCTATAATATCCTGTACAGTAACCCTCTGATTCTCTACCTCTAACTGTTGATGATGAACTATATCTCCTATACAATATACCATCCCATATGCAACTATATGATGTTTAGGATCATCAACATACAACTCACAATAAGTAGGTAGCTGCAGTGGAGTAGGAGGATCAAAAATGGGGTCCGCAGGCTGAGGTGGGGGAGTGGGAGCTACTGGGAGAGGTGGAGTGGGAGCTGCACCCTTAAATTGTCTTTGCAAGTCTGCAAACATAAACTGCACCGATGCTCTAATCTTGTCCTCTATTGTTGCATTAATATTATGGACTTCAGCCTCCAAGGATTCTATTTTATTATAAACTCCCTCAACGTTAGAAGTTGAGGAACGTGGCAACACTTTTCTTACCGATACACCTGCCAGATATCCTCTTACACGGCCAGGATGTTCGGGCTTTCCCAATGCCACAGATAAAATATCTTCCCTCCCAGATGGTGTAAATGTCCCCTGTGAACTCTGCTCCTCAAGAGAGTCCTGTAATAATTAATTGAACATTTCTATAATGATTGGAAATATATGACGAAAATAGTAAACTTAAATAAATAAAATAGATATCTTACAATCCTCTCAACTACGAGTCTCGATGCTTCCGAAATATATTGTCCTTTTTTTCCCTTCCGAGCTCTTTTCCATTTCTCATGTCTAGATGGAGGGGATGGAGGGGACACCTCTCCAGAGCTTGAAGACTCAGCTCTTAGTTGTTGAAATTTTTATGCCATCATTTGTTCTTCCAATAATGCATACCCTCCCCGAGATAAACTATGAGGGTATACATTTTTAGATTGGATCTCTTGATGAGCTTTCCTTGATTGCTGTAAATTAAGAATAAGTAATCATTAACAAAACAATAATAAGATCATTTATATAAGAAAGCTTATAAAAGTTTACATTGCCCTTACCAAAAATGATTCTTTTCTTCTACTTTCAAAAAATTGTCTCCATGTGTCTTCATCTATAAAAGGATATATACGACATGGATTCTCACGACTCCTATGACCATAAATTAAATCATATGAGAGGGTTGATTTGAAATCCCTCCATCTCCTAGCAGCCAACGATAAGCATTTCTTCCTGACTCCTCCAGTGTCAGGAATATCAAATGTCATCTGATAAAAAAGAGGTTAAAAATATTATATATACTAGAAACATTTAAAGAACAGTCAAACAATAGCAAAAGATCTTACCAAAATGGTCTCCCACAGCTGAGAAATTATCGCCTTATCCACAATTCTCCAATCATCATAGAGAATGATTACTTTGCTCTTAGCCTGAGTTGCTACAAAACCCTTAAAATCTTTAGCATTTGGACCTCTAGGAAGATCATCCTCATCAAACTCCACGACTATCCTCTCCTCCTTCGTACGGGCAAGTGATAATTTTGGTAAACATGTGCACCCACGCTTACCAACCTTTGAACTCTTTTTCGTAATAGGAGCATGTTAATGTTCCTCCACAGATGTATGACCAATATGCTCATCTCCAGAATCATGTGGCTGATCAACTGATTGATCTGTCATTTTCCTTCAAATCAAAAAAACAAACATTAGTTCACAAATATACAAATTCAAATATTGTAATAATACTTAATCAGAAAATAGAAAAGTATACTAAATTACATAATAGTAAACATTGGTAATATTGTAAGAATGTTAAACAATGATAAACATGGTAAACACAGGCAAAAGGTTGCCAAGGAGTTGGCCCAAGAAAGCCGAAAAGTGGACTCACTGAGTCCACCGGTCAGCCGGTGTGAGCTCACCGGCCAGCCGGAGGACCCAGGCAGTAGACTTTCCCACTGCATGGTGCCACCGGCCGGCCGCTGGCTCACCATCGGCCGGCCGCTGGACCAGACAGCCTTCCTGTCTGGTCCACCGGCTGGCCGCTGGATCACCACCGGCCGGCCGGTGGACCAGACAGAGAGCCTTCCTCTCTGTCTGGACCACCAGCCGGCCAGTGGACCAGATAGAGAGCCTTCCTCTGTCTGGACCACCGGCCGGCCGCTGGCTCATCACCGGCCGGCCGGTGGACCAGACAGAGCTTTGCTCTGGACCACCGGCCAACCAGTGATCCACCACCGGCCAGCCGGTGCGCCCAGGACTTCTCTTCTTTACGGTTTTTATTGTTTTATCGTTTTGGTTTGATACATGTTTTAATAAGTAAAAAATTTACAATATCTAACATTATATGAAAAAACTAAATGTAAACAAGAAATAAACATGTGTTACCCGTAATTTTAGGAATGTACAGTTGGATTGTTTTCCCAAATTCCTTCGTCGTGATCGTTCCTTATGGCACAAACCATGTCTTCAACATACTCATCATTATGTTCTGTTAATCTTTCCATGGAAGTAGGGATCTCACATAAATCAGCATCTTCATCAAATTCATCCTCACCAACATATTGTTTTTTCCCTTGTAAAACAACAGCCCACTGCATATCTGATTGAACTACTACATAGAAAATTTGTTTGGCATGTGTTTCCATTATAAAAGAATCAGCTGTGTCTTCCAATCTATTCAGATTAACAAGTGTCATTCCAAATTCATCGTGTCTGACACTGTTGTTACCGATAAACCATTTACATTTCAAAACAGGAACTTTAATTTTAAAGTAATCAGCCTCCCATATGTCTTCAATCACTCCATAATATGCACTTGATGCCTAAATTGGGTTTCTGTCCTTAGCACTCGAAAAATGATTTGCCTCTGCAAACACCAATACACCACTATTCTGAACTGCACTTCTGTTGTCCTGAGCTTTCGTATGAAATGTATAGCCATTAATGTCATAAGCGGACCATATTATCACATTTAAAGATGGACCACCCACTATCCATTTTAATGTCTCTGATACATCTGATCTACCAAGCAAGGTCTTTTTAAACCATGGCAAAAAAGTTTTGTTGTGCTCATTCAAAATCCACATTTCTTTCTTCTTTGAATGACATTGTTTCAACTCATTAATATGCAATGTGATATACGGTTGAACATCAGCTATGTTATTCAAGATGTATGATTCTAACTTCATCATATGTTCAGCTGACAGTGATTTGACTTTCAAGCCACGAATCCCCTTTCCCTCATTATTAACCCGTTCATGGCGAGATGGAGGCAAACCTATGTGTTGCGCCGTATCCAAGTAGCTCGTACAAAACTCTGCTACCTCCTCAGAAATATAATTTTCAATAATGGAGGCTTCAGGTCGATATGGATTTTTAACATATCCCTTTAATATTTTCATATACCTTTCAAAAGGATACATCCAACGATGATATACAGGTCCACAAAGCTTTATTTCTCGAACCAGATGAATCATTACATGAACCATCATATCAAAAAAAGTTGGAGGAAAATACATTTCCAAATGACAAAGTATAAAAATTGCATCCTTTTCCAAAATGTTCAAAGCATTCACATCAATCGCCTTGTTACAAATTGAATTGAAAAAATAACACAACCTCATTATAGTCTTTCTGACATGGATGGGCAATATTCCACGCAGTGCAACTGGTAGAATTTGTTACATCATAACGTGACAAACATGTGATTTCATACCTATCAACTTCAAGTCTTTCAATGAGACAAAATTTTTTACATTTGAAGAATAACCTTGAGGCACTATGATATCATGAAGACACTGACAGAAGCTACTTTTCTCCCTCTTCGATAATGTATGACAAGCCGGGGGAAGAAAAGTTCGTCTTCCTTTAGGAGTGGGAGCTAACTCCAAACGTATTCCCATTTATAGTAGGTCTAACCTTGCATTCAACCCATCTTTTGTCTTTCCTTTAATATCTAGCAATGTTCCGATCAAAGAATCACAGATATTCTTATCCACGTGCATGACATCAATATTATGTTTGACTTCATGATACCTCCAATATGGTAGCTCAAAAAATATTGACCTTTTCTTCCAAATATGTCTATCATTACCAGATTTCTGTGTCTTTCCCAAAGTCACATCAAGGTTTTTCACCCTATCAAAATACAAATCTGGGGATAAAGGTTTTGGAGCAGTGTCAAATTCTTGTGAGCCATTGAATGCCTTTTTTAGTCTTCTATAAGGGTGATCCATAGGCAAAAACTTTCGATTACCCATGTACACTGTTTTCCTCCCATGATGCAAGTGACAATATGACGTCTATTGTTCGCAAATTGGACATGCTTTATGCCCTTTAACACTGTATCCAGACAAATTTCCATATGCTGGGAAGTCATTTATAGTGAATAGAAGCACTGCATGCAGTTGAAAATATTCCATTTTATAAGAATCATACACCCTAATACCATCGGCCCCTAACAGTTTCAAATCATCAATCAGCGGTGACAAGTATACATCAATATCATTGACGGGTTGCTTTGGACCAGAGATCATGATACTCAACATGTCATATTTGCGCTTCATACAAACATCAGGAGAGAGGTTGTAAATTACCAATAAAACAGGCCATGAACTATGTGTGCTACTGAGGGTTCGGTATGGATTCATTCCATCTGTGCACAAGCCTAGTCTCAGATTTCTAATTTCATTTCCAAATGTAGGGTACTGGGCATCAATTTTCTTCCATTGTGGAAAATCAGCTGGATGACGTATTTTTCCATCACATACCCGCTCATCAGCATGCCATCTTAACCTTTTTGCATCATGTGAATTAGCAAATAAACGTTTGAAACGAGGAATTATAGAAAGATACCAAAATACATTTGAAGGGAGCTTTGTAATCTCTACATCAGCTTGTGATTTTTATTTCACCTTATACCGTGATGTCCCACATTTAGGACACTCTTTCAGAAATTCATATTCCTTCCTATATATAATGCAGTCATTCGGACAGGCATGTATTTTCCCGTATCCCAATCCCATCGGGCATAATATTTTTTTGTCCTTATAATGTGAATCTGGAAGAACGTTATCTTTTAGAAGAATGTATTTCATCAATTGTAGTAGCTCTGTAAAACTTCTGTCACTCCATCTATGTTTCGTCTTCAGGTTAATCAATCTAAACACCGCCGACAAAACTGTAAAATCTGTACAACAAGGATATAATGGTTTTTCGGCATCACCATATAGACGTGAAACTGTCGGTTCTATCTCAATTTGTTCTGCTACAATATCGCGAATCATTTCTTCAATTCCATCGGAGTTACCATCTTGCGAATCATTATCATCAGTGACATTCTGTCCAGTTTCGCCATGCCAAATCCAAGGGTTGTAACTCGGATTGAAACCATGACAAATCAGATGATCTTTTATCTCTCTACTTTTCAACATCTTCATATTCAGACATTTTAGGCATGGACAGAAAAAAATGTCACTGCTTGGAACATTTCGTTTAGCAAATTCCAAAAAGTCATCAACACCTTCCTCATATTCATTGCTCATTCGATGTGCCGTAATAAAACTTCGACTCATTATTACCTATAACAAATAGAAAAAATATATATATTTTTTAGATAAGACAAATATATGTTTATATGAAAAAAATCATAATTTGAATGTAAACAATTTTGAAATATAAAACAAATCGATGTGTATTTAAAAAAAATATGCTTGAATATTATTTTTTAAACAAAATATAGTAAGATATAACACCCCCCCTGGACACCCCCTGACCCCTCTGGACAGCCCCCCGCCCCTCCTGGACACCACCCCCACCCCCTACCCCCTTGGACACCCCCTGGACATCCCCCAACCCTCTGGACAGCCCCCACCCACCCGGACAACCCCAAATACCCTTTGGAGAGGCCGCCACCCACTTGGACAGCCCCCACACCCATTCACCCCCTTGGACACCCCCCTGGACACCCCACCGACCCCTCTGGACAGGCCGCCACCCCCTTGGACAGCCCCCCACACCCACCCATCCCCTTGGACACACCCTGGACACCCCTCGACCCCTCTGGACAGCCCCCGACCCCTCTAGAAAGCACCCCCACCCCTCCTGGACACAACCCCCCACCCCCGACCTGCTTGGACACCCCCCTGGACACCCCCCAACCCTCTGGACAGCCCCCCCACCCCTCCTAAACACCACCCCCACCCCCTAACCCCTTGGACACCCCCTGGACACCCCCGAACACCCACCCACACCCTTAGACAGCCCCCCACACCCACCCACCCCCTTGTAAACCCCCTGGACAACCCCCGACCCCTCCGGACAGCCCCCCACCCCTCCTGGACACCACCCCCACCCCCTACCCCCTTGGACACCCCCTGGACATCCCCCAACCCTCTGGGCAGCCCCCCCACCCACCCGGACAACCCCAAATACCCTCTGGAGAGGCCGCCACACACTTGGACATCCCCCCACACCCATCCACCCCCTTGGACACCCCCCTGGACACCCCACCGACCCCTCTGGACAGGCCGCCACCCCCTTGGACAGCCCCCCACACCCACCCATCCTCTTGGACACCACCCTGGACACCCCCCGACCCCTCTGGACATCCCCTGACCCCTCTAGAAAGCACCCCCACCCCTCCTGGACACAACCCCCCATCCCCGGCCTGCTTGGACACCCCCCTGGACACCCCCCAACCCTCTGGACAGCCCCCCACCCCTCCTAAACACCACCCCCCACCCCCTACCCCCTTGGACACCCCCCTGGACACCCCCCAACACCCACCCACACCCTTGGACAACCCCCCACACCCACCCACCCCCTTGTAAACCCCCCTGGACACCACCCGACCCCTCCGGACAGCCCCCCACCCCTCCTGGTCACCACCCCCCACCCCCTACCCCCTTGGACACCCCCCTAGACAACCCCCAACCCTCTGGGCAGCCCCCCCACCCACCCGGACAATCCCAAATACACTCTGGAGAGGCTCCCACCCACTTGGACAGCCCCCCACACCCATCCACCCCCTTGGACACCCCCCTGGACACCCCACCGACCCCTCTGGACAGACCGCCACCCCCTTGGACAACCCCCCACACCCACCCATCCCCTTGGACACCACCCTGGACACCCCCTGACCCCTCTGGACAGCCCCCGACCCCTCTAGAAAGCACCCCCACCCCTCCTGGACACAACCCCCCACCCCCGACCTGCTTGGACACCCCCCTGGACACCCCCAACCCTCTGGACAGCCCCCCACCCCTCCTAAACACCACCCCCACCCCCTACCCCCTTGGACACCCCCCTGGACACCCCCCAACACCCACCCACACCCTTGGGCAACCCCCCACACCCACTCACCCCCTTGTAAACCCCCCTAGACACCCCCAACCCCTCCGGACAGCCCCCCACCCCTCCTGGACACCACCCCCCACCCCCTACCCCCTTGGACACCCCCCCTGGACATCCCCCAACCCTCTGGACACCCCCCCCACCCGGAAAACCCCAAATACCCTCTGGAGAGGCCGCCACCCACACCCATCCAACCCCTTGGACACCCCCCTGGACACCCCATCCAAATGGACACGCCCCAACCCTCTCGGGGATTTATAGAAAACGATGAAAAATTAGTGAAATCATAAAATTAGTCAATATTGCAAGTCGAACTAATAGATGTAGGGATGATAAATAAGATTATGGTGCCAAAACTAGTTAAAAGGGTTCGCAATCGAAGAATCTTAGCTAGTTTCAACAAAAAAATCACAACACAAATATATATACTATCCGCGAAAAAAAAAACGAACGAGTGGGAGGATTACCTGAGTGCTGCGAGTTTAGATGATTGATCCGAGGAGATTAAATATGAGAAACGATGATCACAAAACGAATCGAAACCAATGAAATGGACGAGCCGATTCGGGTTTACGCGCGAGAGAGACGAGTCGCGACTGTCGAAGGTAAACTCGCGAATGACAATCCACGGGTCTGGGTAAATTTTTAAATGAGTTATCACGTCGGTTATTCAATAACCGACGTTATAATTATTTTAAAAACATTTATAACGTCGGTTATTCAATAACCGACATAAAAACCTTCCTCGGATTCTTTTCTTACGTAGGTTATTTTATAACCGACGTTATAAAGGGCTCAAAATCCGCGTTTTATTACGTCGGTTATTCCATAACCGACGTCAAAAACATCTGCGGATTCTTTTTTTACGTCGGTTATAAAATAACCGACGTAAAAAGGCCTTCAAAAATCTCGTTTTTTACGTTGGTTATTCAATAACCGATGTAACAAACGCCCCCCGCTTCTGTTTGTTACGGCGGTTAATGTATAACCGACGTAAAAAACGAAGCCGCGCGATTAATAACGTCGGTTATAAAAATAACCGACGTTAAAGGTGTACTAAACACAGGTTTTTACGTCGGTTATTAAATAACCGACGTAAAAAACCCCGTTTTACATATTATGACGTCGGTTTTATATAACCGACGTAAAAAAGGGTGACGTAAAAAACGTTTTCTACACTAGTGCTTGTAATAACTCAAGATTAAGTAAGGTTTAAGGCTGGGGCCTTATACAAAAAAAATGAACCAATTTTTCATGAAAATAAAAGGATATTAGATTCCACTTATCCTAAAATGAACAACAAGTAAAAGAAAGTTATTGATGACGTTTTTGATGATTGGATGGAGAAAATGAAAGATAAGAAGCAAATAGATCCATTTTTTGGTCTTGACCCAACTGAAGCTCTAGATATCAAATTTCAAAGTGTTTATATTTACAAGAATAAGAATATGGTGATGAAGAAAAGGTTGTGTTAATCTCATGTTCACGATAGTTTAATAAATTAAACTAAAATGGAATCATATAAAATTTCCATTCCATTTTCCCAGATTGATAAAATAAAACCATGTTCTGAAATCATTCTTAATGAAGAATCCATTTTCATTATGATTCTATACTCTATTCGAGATACGTAATAGAAAAATGAATTTGTTCAATTAAAATAATGATACGATTAGGTTTATGAAATTTTAAAATCTAAATGATATAGCATTAAGAAATCCCTTTAGAGTATGTTTTATCTAAGATCCATGGAAGCACAATCTTTGATGTTACCTTATAAAGATGATAAATAAGATAAATAAAAATCATTGAAAATTAAATAATCACATTCATATTTTGATGTTAAATCTTCTTCACATAAATTAAAAGTTGAAAAAGATGAAAAATACAACACTAAAAAAGTATATGTTTCATCTCATCAAAATAATGTTTCTTATTTATTAAGAATTTATTATTAGAAAGTGTGTTGAATTTTTTTTGATAGTAAATGTTCTATGTCTCCTAAAAATGATAAATTCAAAATAGAATCTTCGACTATGATAACAACTCAGGGAATTGATTATATAATCAATACATTGAATAGATTGGAAAAATATTTGTTACATTCCTAGATTTGAAACCAAGGTAGTCTTGACTGTTGGAAATCAACATGAAAAAATAGACCTAGTAAATTAATTAATAGGAATATTTATTAGATTGGAGTAGTTTTTAAAAATCTATCGAATTGGGTATGAGTCTCACCATAAATCTAGTAATAAGATAATAAAATGCTCTCACGGTGTTGATAATTCAATCAAAAGTCATGAAGATATTTTTAATGATTTGATGAATTATTTTAAGAAAAACAATTTCCCATAATGATTCTTGTTAAATACATGGTAAATATAGTATAATTATTTAATCAGTTTTTTAATTCAACAAAAAAAAGACTCAATATGTCAATGACAGAGATGTAATATTAGAGAATCTATAGAATGATATAGAAATAAATAAACTATGGAAGGATGAAATTGTTTATTTAAAGAATTAGAATGATGTTTTATCAGATAGACTTCAAGATAATGAAGAAAATAATAAGATAATAGAAGAAAGTATTCATTCTCCTATATAAAAATCCAATATCAAGTTGAAAACATTGTAAAACATTTGTAATATAGAAATGAGTTCAAAAAGATGAGAACTATTTTCAATTCTTTGATTCCCATGAATGATTAATTGTGTTTAACATTGAACTGATATTGTATTTTACTTTATTTGTTTCTAAATAATGGAATACTCTTTTTATCATAGTAATTTTTATTTCATTTCACTAACCCTTTTTCAAGAATCTCAAATCGCATCCCTATTCCTTTAAGAAAATCATAGGGGAATGTTTCAATTATAAAGTATAAAAATCATTTCGAAAGGAATATGATTCTTTGTGGGAGTTTTTATGCCAATAGATAGTTATTTTTACTTATTATTATATTCTAAGAAGTTACAAGAATAGAATGAGATAATATAATTATTAATTATGAATATAATTCATAGTTTCCAGCTCATTTATGTTTCGTGCTTAGTGATTTCCAAAAAGGGGGATAATGATGACTCAATGTTTCACTTTTGAACTTTTTCATAATTTTGTTTTCAAAATAAAAAACAACCTATTAATTTATTAACTAACTTGTTACATATATTTTATAATACATTAATAAGAAAAAATAATATTTATTTTATATATATAATAATATTTAATTAATTATGAAAATATAATTTCACATTTTAATTTTAATAATTAGACTGAAAATGATAATTATCAAAATCAATTGTATGATATTGAATATAAGTTTCCATTTATATTCTTTCATACTAATAGTAACATAATATTCAGAATGATAAATTTTATAATAAAAGTCGTACTCAAACTCTAAGAATATATCAAATTGAAATTTTTTTTTGAATGAATAATTATTTCATGTTTATAAACATAGTGGGAAAATATTACATCTAATATAAGAAATATGTTTTCAACAGAAAATGGTGTACATTAAAATGATGTAGGAAATAATGTATTGAGATAACCATTGAAGTTACAGTGTTCATTTCATTGACAATAAATTGAATTTATATGACCATTGAAAATAAAGATGACAATTGAGGATTTCCTATAAATATGAGTTTATTTGAATAGTTTTAAGTGATGTTTTGATCAATTTCATTTTCAAAATTTCTAGTGTATGAGAGTTATTATTCATACAGAGTTAACAACATATTCTTTAAACCCGAAACCTTTTTTAGTTCATCTTTTTAATTTTAATGACTGATCATGTGAATATGATTGAGGGGTCCTGGGGATAGGGAGAAAGAATGGTCACTATATCCTGTGTTGTTTCAGATAGGAAGGTAGAGCAATAACGATCATTGTATCGAGGAATCACAAGGATAATGAGACAAACTGATCATCATTTTGAGGTATTTATCTAGGAATGGAAAGGCATACATTCTTGTATGTAAAAATAGGTTCCTTTATCCTGGGTTATTGGAAACCCTATTCATTAGGATGAAACAAATGAATTTATTTGTATTACTTGTTTTATTGCGGGTCTTTTATTTCTTCATTAAATAATAGAAATTTATTCTTTTATATTAATTATTCAATTTGGATAATCTTTATTATTATATATTTTATTATGATACAATTTCTATACAATGATTAAAATTACAAATACTTTCTGATAGAATCAATAAAAAAAATTATACTGATATATCAGAACCGATCATATTATGATACTTTTTGTATTAATTCTCTATGTTGTATATGATTAAACTCAGATAATGTTATGATGTGTGACATACATAACTGGATGTACTTGATTACAATATTTTTATTATTGGACCCAAGGGCCAAGGCTTAACACCATTTGAATACATATGACATTTTTGGAATATAATTTGTTTGATCTTTTTAAATAATGATTGATTTATGGTTCAAAACTAATACATCTAAACCCGGAATTCCCCCAAATTGTATTTATAAATCTTCATATACATGATAATCCAAAATATCACATATTATACTTCTCAGTAAAAAAGTAATCAAACACTATCATGACCTTCTCAAAAATGAAATAGAAACCCTCAAAACATTCCAACTCAGAAGTAACTTAATTCCTTCATAAACTAAGTTTCAATACTATGTACTTTCTATTAATTTTTTCTATCATAGACTATTATAGAATTTGATATATAACTAAAAAATCTAGATAATTTTATTTCATAGTATGAAAATGATATATCCTCCTTTCATTTCAAATCAAATAAATTCATTTTCATTCAATTTAATATGACATCATGGATATAAATATCAACAGAAGTATCATTAAATGTTGTTTATTCTAATGAATAAATTTCAACATTATGCTACGAATTTTTAATTAGAGACCCAAAATAATAATTTATACATTAAAATTGATATATATATATATATATATATTTCAATTTAGAAATTTAAATTCTATAAACATTCCTGAAATATATTTTCCCCAATAATTAAACCATTATTTAGAAACTTCTGGATCTGTGGTTCCACCAAATGTCGGAGGGTGGTGTTTCAAAAAAATTTCAACAACTAATATGTTCTTTTGATGTTATTTTAAATTCTCCCTTTAATGGTTAACATAAATAATATTCTTATTTTATTAAGTTAACACATCCAAAAATGACCCAACTCCAACTCAAATCATTCCAGGGTTCTAGTTTGAAATTATATTATCCCCTTGTTTCAATCATATCACATTTTCCATATTTAATATGCGAAAAACCATGGTAAAATTAATATAAATTAAAAAAATAAACATGAAAACCCTAATATAATATCTCATCATAACATATTCATATATTAAAATATATAAAGTGTATTTTCATAATAACATTCTGTCATATAATATTATTTATATCCTTCTATGATACCAATTATAACAACCCTTACATAGCCGAAAAATAAGAATGAGTTCAATATAAAGGATTGTACATTAATAAATTCAAATGATATTAAGTTGTTATAGTTTTAGACAAATTTGAATCTCTTTAAATAAAAAATTGTGCAGTTCCCCTCATTGTACATATATTTCCAAAAAATAGTTTATTTTGTTAATTATCATGTTATATTATTAATGATATTTTATGATTTATGAAAAATATTTATTTCTAAAATTTAAATCTAATTATGCATCCTACACACCCTTAATTCCCATAATATAATTTTGAAATGTGGTTTGAGAAATAAAGTCATAATAATGGATAAAAAAATAAATGATAAACAATTATTCTATTTAAAAACACGAAATTCCATATAAATGTTTTCTGTTTTTTCATAAGGAATATAATGCTAAAATAGTCATTTATATAAACAGAATATAAAATATTTTATATGATTCTTTCCATAATTATTTTATGAAATCATAATGGAAAAAATTAAAATAACCTAATTTAATTGTTAAAATTTGAAGACTCTGGAAATTTTTTTCTGAAAAAAAGGATTTTACCAATAAAGGATAAATAACATTCCAATATTCAGAAACTCATTTTCATAACAAAAAAATAAAAATATTTCTTATAAAAATCTAGAAGTAATATAAAACCATTTTTTATCTTAAGGAATTATTCTCATATAACCCTTAAAAAGGACTTTATAAGAACAATTATAATGGAATAACCTAACGAATAAATTCCAATAATATTTAACCACAGAACATATTATTACTAAATGCAGTAAAATTCAATATCACACCCAAAAAACATTATATACAATTTATAAGATCCAAAATAGGAATAAAACATATAAAATCTTTGGTTATAATTAAAAAAACATGTAAGGAATCTTTACAATCCATAATGATAAATATTTCACTTGAAATTAAGAAAAAAATATAATTTTATATTTATAATAAAAATATACCAAAATTTTATTTATAGAATAATCTAAATAAAAAAGAATGTAAATGATTATAGAATATATAATATCAATTAATTTTTACAGTTTTTGGAAAAATTATTCATGACCTGAGCATTAAAAACATTAATTTCAATTTTTTTATTTAAATTCAAAATTTCCCTATATGAAAACATAATAAATTCATTTTTAAATATAATTAATAATTAAAATATATTTTAAAATGATAATTATCATCAATTTTGAGTATAGAGAAAACAATTCGTGAAATAATTTAATGATGAATGATATTCAAGAGAAATATTTTGTATGGATACTTTAAAACATATTTAAGAATTTTTAAAAGAAAAATCCATTATGATTGCCATTTTCATAGTTAAGAATACTCCAAGAACATTTTATAATTTATGTATTCTTATTATTCTATTAGTTGTGAAACTTATTCAGTGTTATATTAATATATTATAACTATTTCAAGTTACTTTTTACATAGATATTAAATATTTTTTTCTAAAATTTACATTTTTGTGTTTACCATTCTGCTTTCCTTACAACCCTCATTTTAGTGTGTCTGTATCCTAGTACAGTGGTCATAGATTCAAGACCTATATAATTTTAAAAATATTATGAATATAAAATTTATTCAATAAATACACATTTATTACTAATCATGAAATATTGAAATGAAAATTAAAATTTGTCATTCATATAAAAGGTGGTTCAGACATAGAAATGAGAAAGAATTTTATTATTTTCTTCCATGTAAAAGAATGATGGTAGTTGATGTTTTTTATTTATATATACAAATATTTTCTCCAAATATAATATTAATTCATTAAATCATTTTTTATAACAAGATATATGAGTTAAAGTGGAAAAATTAATTACATTATACACTGTGGAGATAGTCCTCACATACACACATGGGACATTTTAATTTTGCATATAGACATAAAAAGATAGATAATTGTTATTAAAATAGAATAATAAAAATTAACTTAATGAATAATAATGATTCATAGTTACTTATGTTAATATGGTTATAAAATATTTGAAATAGATTTAATAAGTAAAAAACAAGAATAATTTCGGTTAAGATAATTTCTACTTATTTTGGAAACATCATTTAGATGTATCCTCCTTCATTATAAGGATTGTCTTTTCATGAGATAAAAATATAAAGGTATTGGTTAATAAATTTTTTCATTTCTTTTAGCGTATATATATTTAGATAAATTTCTCTTTATGTATAGATTAGTGAATTGGGTAGTGTATGCTATCATAGGTGATATGGGTATGACCTTTATAAATGCCTTTTAACTTTATAATAGTAAAACTATACCTCTCAGGTTCATGTGACATCACGGTATCCCAAATTTTAATATAGGATACAGTTGGTATAAAAAAACTCATCCAATGGAAATTGATTTTTATATATTTATAACCTTATAACATACTTTTAACACTTCTTATCTCATTTAACCTTTACCGTGGAGACTAACTATTACTAGGGTAACATTATTTTATCACTGAAAATGTAATTGAACTTATTATAAAATTTGGAACATATGACTATATATATATATATCACATTAAATTTTTGAATAAATGTAAGTGGAATAATTACAATAAATATTAAAATGAAAAACAAAATAAAAGTAGTTTCTAGAAAAAATGCACTTTTAAGCATAATGCTTACATTACACTAAAGTACATTATATTATTTATTTCTATAGAATTTAGATGAATATAGTTAAAAGGGTAGTTCTGTGACATAAAATCTAATCCAGAACCAAATGTAACATTGTACTTACTTAATTAAATAAAAGGATAAAAATACTTCTTTTATTAGAATAATATATCACATTGGTTCAAAACATTCAAACATTGGATACTAAATTTGACATAATATTTTTAAATAATTTATTTCATTAGTTGAATATATTTTTTTAAATCACATATTTTAATAAATTTCAATAAATTCTCACAAATGGATGATGTTATAAATGAGACAGTATCTCTAAAAAATTAGTTTTTAAATGTTATCTAAAAAACAATCATTCCAAAAAAATCAAAACAATATTCCATATTAAAAATTTTCATGAAAATTTACAAAATGTTTTCCATTTAATAAAATTAAAATAAATAAATTTAATTAATAAATAAAACAATATTATAGATGTTGAAAAAATTTATAATGAAACATGTTAATTCTCAAATGATATATTATTTAAAATTGTTATTTTTAATACAAATCCATAAAATATAATTCCGTATATTAATATAATATATAAATGAATTAAAATTTACATTAATTGGGTTATCCCCTGAGAATACATAACAAGTATGTACATATACTTTTTGTAAACATATATATAGATATATATATCATTATATAAACATATATATGTATGTATGTATGTATGTATGTATGTATGTATGTATGTATGTATTATATATATATTGTGTCATTATGTCTATTATATACATTATATCAATTTGTGTGTTATATTAATTATATTTGTTATGTCCGTGTGTCTGCGTGGGTAAATTATTTTCATTATATATATATTTATATGTTCATATTGTGTATATGTATATATTAATTATATAAATTATTACATATCATGTATTTCAATATTATTTAAATATAAATAGGTTTTATAATGTCTAAATATATATTTAATGTAAATAAATATATTATTAAATGAACAAAATTTTTATATATATAACATTTATACATTATCAAATGAATTGTGAGAAATATGAATTACAATTGGATGGAAGATAAATATATGACCATAGATTATGAGGATTGTTTATAAAAGATCATTAAATTTGAAAAATAAAAGTCTAATTATCCTAATATAATTATTTATTTGTGTCTATGTTGTAATTATTTAGTGTTAATTGATTTTATAATATTTTAAGAACGCTAGATTTGTTATGAAATTAATTATAGATAAAAAAATTGGTTGGAATTGAAGAAAATAGAAATGTACCTAGTGAGTGGAATGGAATTACATAAACAAATTATTTGATTTCCATACTAATGTATATGATGTTGTATATCATATTGAAAAAATTATATTTATAGTTGAAAATTATCATAGTTAATTTTTTTAAATGATTATCATGTCGAAAATATATATATATTCTACTATATGATAGATATATAAATTACACAAAAAAATCAATAGTGCTAAGAATATGTAAATAAATTTTCACCCATTGATAGAGTGTTTCTAGATTCATATATAATGGAATGTCTTAAACTTTAATAGACTCTAACATACCATTTTCTAGTGTTTTGAATATAAGTAGAATGTTTCTTAATGAGAGGTAGATGCTGAGTTATGATTTCATTTGAAATTTTAGTTTAAAACCATGATTTTGTAATGACCATCCTTATTAATATATAAATTTAACTGATTTATTCATCATGATATATTGGAGATTATTATTTGATATTAAAATTGTTCTATTGTTAGGAAATATCCATAACCGTAATATTTTTATAATATTACAATTTTTATATATAAAATCAGTTTAATTTTTAGTGTTTATCGATTTTGTTCATTATACCTACAACCCTAGATTTATTGGGTGCTACTTAGAGTTCCATTTATATATCTTTAATAATATAATTTACTTAATTAGTCAATTTTTATGTGGGGTCATATTAATTAAACTATTCCTTATACCCTCTTTTATTCTTCCCTCCAAAAAAAGGATATATTATTATGTTTGAAATTTTTTTGGTTTATTTTTTGTGAATTTAGGTCATGATTTTGAAAGGATTTAGTTATGTATAAAATTTTGGGTGTATCCTTGTTGGGTTTCATATAATTAAATGACATTGTTATAATATATTGTACATCTTTCTTGAATGATTAATTGATAAAGGGGATTCGATATAATTCATTATATTTAATATGTAATTGTGGATTTATCATTCACTTTTTTTAACTTATAGATGGATAAAATTTTCTTGTTGATGTTAATAAACCATATTTATGAAATTTTATTGGGAAATATGATTTTCATAAGCTTTATTTTATATTAATTAAAATTTCATGAATTATTTCATGGTTTATTGATATAATTTTCTATAAATCCTTTATTTTCTACAATTTATATACCATACATCCTTTATAATATTCTAATCAGGTGTATGTGGTAATTAATTTTGTATAAATGAAATATTGTTTTATCTTGGTTCTTTTGTAAACCTTTTTTTAAATAATATAGAATTAAATTTATGGGATCTTATTTTCACAAAAGTTTTTATTGATGTTTTTTTCGGTTCATTAATTTTATGTTGTTGAAGTTAGAGTGTTATTTGTTAGTTTTTGATGTTATTTTTTGAGTGATATGTGTGTTTTGTCATAGTTTTGGTGTGGATGGTTATCATGGAAGGAGGAATATATTTTGAGTATGGTGGAAAGTGATAGTGGCACTTTATATGGGGTGATTTAGAGTGTTTTGAGTTTTTAATGTTTTTTGTATTATTTTATTATTTCCTTGTAATTTTGAATTTATAAGAAATAAATACAATAAAAAATAGGTGATTTTTTTGAATTTTTTAGAATTTTTTTATAATGATAAATAAAATGGGATAGATGACATTTCTATTTTGTGGAAGAAATAAATTATTTATTAATGAACATAATATGGTTATTAAATGAAAATATTAATATTTTTTATTATGTGATTAAATGATTAATTTTTGATTTTTTTTATATTTTGTTGCGGTACGGTGATTGGTTTTTCATAATATTATTTGTGTCATTATTTTTCTCTATATGGTGTCTAGATGGATATACTTATTTCAGGTGGAATTAATAAATAATTACCTGTTTGAGATTCATCAATTTCATTGGGTGGTTTGGTCTACTATATCTCTTATTTTTTAGTTTAATTTCATATGCACCAACAATCGAGTCAGATAACATTATTGAATCTTATTTGAGATCATGTCTTCTAGATATTTTCTCAAAAATCTAGCATGGATGTGATATATATAGATCACTAATACACTTCATTTCTCACTCTTCTGATGTACCATTGGTTTTTAGAGATCATGGTTTTCATTTATTGTATATAATGGTTTGGGGACTGAGTATCCATGATATGGGTGTGGTGTGATACATTGTGGGGGATGTGTGTGGAAGGAGATAGGAATGAGGTTGATTGTCCTCTTGACATGTGGTTATTATGTGGGTGCATTATATAGTATGTGACTATGGATGTGTGGTTTCTGTTATACAAATGTGGTTATGTCGTTATGTTCATAAGAAGGGTATAAGAGTGCTGGGATATTTAAATTTTCCATTGAGGGTAACATGTTTAGAAGGGAAGTGCTTTTGGGGTACAATCTTGGTGTATATATATATATATATTATGTTTATATTATGTTTCTACTCTTGGATGTTCTATTGGGTCAGTGATCCTTGGTGAGGATAGGTGATTGTGGAACATGTATATGAAATGAATTAGTTCAATAGTTTTGTTCACATAGACATCATTATTCTTCTTTCACATTTATATGATAGGTTTTAAAGATGACTATATAATGAATACAAGTATTCTCAACCTAATGCATATTTCAGTGTCTTTGATTTTGCATATTTCTAGGATGGATTTGGCTATTTGGATGGACCTTAAAAGTTTGTAGAGATCATGCTTAGTGTTATAGTTGATTCTATTGGATCTTTATTTTTGAATTTTTCATTGGACGCCTTAATCTCTAAATTAAAATTACATGTATTTTATGATTAAATATTATTAATATATTACATTAAGGAGGTTATTGGGTTTTGATTCTATATATTCATAATATTGTTTATAGTAAGGCCTATTATATTTGATTTTATGTACTATCAGTCCTAGTCTTCAACTGATATCCCATTTGAGGTGTGATTTAGGGGATCACTCTCGTTAACACTATAAACTGAGGGGTCCTAATTTGGGATAGTAAGGATATAGTCTCATTGGTGGTATGTATCAATGTTAGGATAAAGGTATGGGTTAGAAACTATTGATGATTTCATGGAATTTTAGAGAAACTAAACTAATAAATCATATCACATGACGTAGTATATGATATTAGCAGGGACACTGGTGTTTAGGGCCCCCTATGATCTGATTAAATGATTATAATATTTTTAAAAATATTTCATCATGATAATAATAATTATAGGTTAGAAGGAAACATGTGGCACATGAATTAAATATTATTCTTCCTCTATTAAAATTTTATATATAAAGGGGTAAATAAAATTGATCTAAAAAATTTAACGTATTATAATTCCAGGTTTCTAGTTATATGAGTGTCCAACCCTATGTTATAGAGATTGATAGGGGAATGTTCTCATTTTATTCATGCAATAGAGGTGTTTCAGGATGTTTTGGTATAACTTCTGATGCTTAACCTAAGAAAGGAGGAATAATCATTAAGGAATATTGTATGTAAATTTTTATATCAAATCATGGAAAATAATGGGATAAAATTCATCAACAAATCAATGTAGTAGTTATTAAGGGTTCTTGATATTTATTTTGGTATGATCTATGAATAAAATTATCCTCAAATCTCAATGGTTTTCATCGTGTTGAGGGGATTTTCTCATCAATGGAGCATCATGTTCTTCGGTGAGTGTGTCATTAATTCAGTCCCATCAGTTATTTCATGATGTGTTATCATTTTTAGTTTCTCTATTTGAGGATAAATAAGGATAAGTGTTTGGGGTTTTTCTTGCTATAATGAGGGAGATTGGTATTATGGATATCAGTTTCTATACTGAGAATCTTTATTTTTTTCTCCTGATCATCCCTAGTATGAGGATGTTGTAGAAGGAACTCTTTAAGGATATTTTGTATCCTATGATCTAGAACTAATTCACCCCATTTACACTACTAATATATTGATAGGTTTTGGATAAGGTGAAAGTGATTGATAAGTTTCTTATTCAATTAAGATCATCTTGATAGGGGTCATCAAAACATATCAAGGGGTAGGGATGTTGATTGTGGTTCTCATTTTCCTAGGGAAGTATGTTTTTTAACAGAACAAAGTCTACATGTTATTATTTTATTTATTTATCAAGGGAAAAAATATTCTCTAGAAACTAATAAAAGTTTCATTATTGTTTTATTTTTTATGGTGATTATTTAATTTATTAGTTCTAATTAAAAACCATTCTAACATGGGATGGTAGGTCTGTTTCCTATATGTCCTTAGAAGATATTGCCTCTGATGACATACAAGTTAAAATTCAAGGCTCCCTAAGAGTATAGAGATTAAATAAGTTATGGGGAAGGTTGATGAAAGAAATATTGTGTTCTTAATCCCTATAGACATTATATATGGTGTAGTCATAGAGTTTTGCAAAATCAAATGTTGGAAGGAAAATGATAAGGAAATAGTTTGTCTCGTGACATTGAGTTTTTAGTGCTAGGTGGGACAAAGATATTTTGACGTTCCATGTGTTTATATCCTATCATGGAATATTAAATATTTTATTTATTAATATCACACTCCTTGATTTCAAATTACTATTCCTTATATCTATGACTCTGGATGCATGGGAATATATTGACCACAGTATTATCTTTTACATATGGTTCTTAGATTAATATTTTTATGTTTTATATGTTTTATGAGCTGATGATGGGATGACCTGTGTTTTTGAGAGACCTCTTATTACTTCTTATATAGTCATAATATCACTTATATTTCCTGAATTATTTTTATTATGTGTGTTTCATTAATGACATAATTTGTTGTAAGTTTATTAATGACTATTATTGGAAAGATTGTGGTATTAACTAGATAGAATAACCATCATATGGGTTTTAGGAACATAGATCCTTCATCAATATTTCTGTTGGAGTTGAGGTTGTTCTTGGTGGTTTCTAATATACAAATTTCTTATAGATTTATGAAGGGTTACCCAATTTTCTTCGTTAATGAGGTTGTAACACTACACCAATGACTTAATATTCTGTTCAATATAGAGTTATAGACTAATGTATCACGAATTTTGATGGTTCTATATTATTTATTCACTTCTATGTATTTTGACTTTAGGATTCATGATAAGTGATATATTTTATAAGGATTTCATAAACCCTTGTGTGTCTCATTGGGTTGATCATAATTTTTATCTAAGAAGGTGGATGTTATTATATGGATTTGTATACAATTTTAGTGTTATAAATAGGTAATAGTGATGAACCATTAATCCTTTCCAAGGATAGATGGTATGTTAAAATAGTTTGAGGGAGCCACCTTTTTTTCAAGGATTGATATTGTATACTAATAACATAATATGTTGGGTTATGGGAGAAAATTTCTTCAATCATAATCTATAATTCCATATTATGTACATCAATTTTTTTATGAGTTTTTCAATGTCAAAAATTTTCAAGACATTATTATTTTCCGAGTAATCATATTTTTTCACAAATTATTTGATCTATTCATGATTGTATCCATGAAATTAATTCTCAATTACTCTATGATATATGAGGATCATGATATGTTTTTGATAGAAATTATAGAGGTTCTTAATTAGATATATATAAATAAAAAAATTACAAGTTAATTTTTTGTAACCATAAGGTGAATTTCCAATGAAATGGTGTGTATTAATACAGAGTAATAATTGATCATTGGAATATTGTGGTCTTCATTTCTTGAATGACTCACATCAATTTTATTGATGTTTAATGATTCCATGGTCTTATATGATATTATATGTGTTTCATGTGTTATTTCTCTAAAAAATTTTGTCCATCATAATATTTTTCAAGGAAATAGAATGCCAATAATTAGACTGATAAATGTCTTGTAGCACTTGATTATCTGATGATCCCTAATTCATTTTTCTACTATGATCAGAGTAAAGAGTCATATTTGATGTTTTAATTAATATAACCCCTATTTTAGTTGGATATTTTTTATTCATTATATATTGGAGATATATAATTGGAAATAAATGTGTTTCTCCAATAGAAATACTATGATTCCCATGATCCAATGTTGGTTTCAGTGGTATTATCTCTAAAACTATTATACATTTAACTCACCATATATCACATTTACTTCAATAATAGTCAAAAAAAGTGCTATACCATTCCTCAAAGGGCCTTAAATAGAATTCATTAGTTATAGGGTGAGTTATTGTGTTATTATACCTTTAATATATTCAATTATTTAGGGAAATATAATGTGGTTACTGGGGAATTGGGTATGAAATCTCACAAAAGTGGTGTCCATGGGTCTGGAGATACATGGAGGGTCATGGATGATTTTGTGCCCATATATCTCGATATAGAGGATGTAATTGGTACATGATTACTATATATGGTGACCCTGAAATCTTTCATGGTATAAAAATTAGAGGAATAACAATTCAGATAACTTTAGTTATAGATTTTCTAGGTTTTACTGTCAATAAATATGTTTCATATAGTTTTTTAGTGAAATTCCATCATTATGTGTTCCTTCAGGTGATAATGTTTATTCAATCAGTAATTATTTAGATAGATCTACTTAAATTTCTTAAATTGAAACTGATACAAAATAATATTATATTAATGATGTATTAATATTTTAGGATTCAGTTTTAGTGACCTAAGATAATGAGGTTAGTAGAATATTTTCTGTATCGAAGGTAAAATTTTTAGTAGGTAAATGAGAAAAACATGTTCTTAGTGGATTAAAACATCCACTAGATTATATTAGGTATACATGGGAGGATATATAATTATATTTTGTTACAAAGAGCACAGTTTTCAAGTGATACAATCTATTATTTAATTTGTTTTTTGGAAAAGACAATTTTTTTTGTAGTGATTCTGGAGTTCAGTGTGGCTGATTATTTGGTGAGATGATATGTTGTTTATATTTTGTGGATTCATAGAGTTTCCAAGAAGAGATAATCATATCATTTGTTATATTTTATTACATTTCTTATGAATGGTTTTAATATTATTGTATCTCTCAATTATTCATTGTCAGTTCTTTTCAATTATTGACAGACTATCATATAAAAAAGATAATGTAGATTCTAGGGACATGTTGTTCGTAAATGTTCTATATTTTTGTGGTTCCTGAGAGAAAAATATGTTTTTGTTTTATTTTACAAACAACAATATCCATTATACATCCATTGGTATATCTCAATCTGATTATTTGTATTTGAATAATTATACATCACCATTATGTTGGACTGAGGCTTGTGAGTTATCCATTCAAAAATCATATTTATAACTTTTTACATTTTGGGAAACCACATATAATTAATTAGATTATTAATGGGGATATATAATATAATAATACCTGTAAATATTATTGTAGGATACCTCTATAGTGTGAGGTTATATATAATGTGTTCTTTAAGGTTTCTCCTCATCATGGGGAGCAAATCTTCAATCAATAGAATCAGTTATCTCAATAGTTTATAAGTATTTATAAGATGTTAGATAATTTTATCAAGGTTGTATATAATTTGGAGATATCTCCGTAGGTTTATTTTATCCATGGTTTTTTTATATGTTATAGTTCTTTTGGTACCCTTATGATGACTCCTAATTCATTTCATGGGGTGAGTTGGATGTCATTTGTTACACGATGATCATGAAGATGTTGTTTGAGATTTATGATTATTAGTAAAAGGTGTTTATAGGATATGTAACTCCTTGATTCAAATATTTATTATGAAAATAAATATACATGTAAGATAGGTTCATTGATGAATTTATAGTATCCAGAGTATTTTATAATACCATTTTAATATTGAATTGTTTTATGCTATGATGATATGATCGAAGTTGTTTTATATTTGGGATAAATTGTATATAATTTCTAGTGAAATTCCTAATAAAGAGGTATCTTATAGGGTGTTTGGTATTATGTTTTTAACATTTCATTCTAAATATATGTTTTAAATCGTGATGATGATAATTTTTTGAGAGGTTTCTAATATAATGTATAAATATTTCATGGTCATTTACTCTATATTTTCTAGGTATTGGAATGTTGGGAAAAAATAGAGGTGAGAGGTAGAGGAGGAGTGGATATTTTAGATGAAATCATACCAATTGGACAATTTATTTATGGGCTTCATAATTAATATTAAAATTTAATTGTTTGATTCCCTAAGATTTTAGGTAAATTTCACAATGATTTTTTTATTTTTTCACAATTTAATCATGATCAATACAATTAAATTAGAATTTTGTGGATTATAGTTTCGTATATAAATTTATAAAACTTTATGAAATATGTCCAATAAATTATACTTCTATTGAAAATTATGTTTCTTCCAGATTATCTTGGGAGATATTTAATTATCCGTCAAGGGATGATTGTTCTTTTACATTGTCTGATAGTGATACAATGATTTGTGGTAAAATCCACTTCTCATTTCCTTATTATTAAATAATTATTATCAATTAAATGGGTTCATAGTAGTATATAATCCTTGATTTGGTTTGTTTTTTGGAAATTTTGTGGAAAAATTTCATTGTTTTTTGTTTTATATGGTCTTTGTGTGTTATCCTTGTTAGTTTTTTGGTCTATTATTTATGTTATCTTCAGTATTTTGTAGTTATTGTTAAATAATCAATTATAGTAAGGGATTCATGACATCTCATTTTTTGTTTTAGTGTGAATGTAAAATTATCATTCCCTTTTTGAAAGGGTTGGATGGTTAGAATTAAAAAAATAGAAAAAAACATTTTACGAATTTAAAAGTGTAAATATGATGCAAATTTGATATATGTGATTTATTTTTTATTTTCTTATTACACCTTGAGATTTTGTGGTATATATATATATATTAAATTGATTCATCTACATGAAATAGTGAACTAAAATGATCGGGGAAATATATATTATTATTAATATTTAAGAATAAAAATCACTAGTAAAAAATATTGTAATTGATTAGAAAATGAAAACAAAATAATATTAAGAACACTTATTGATTTCAAAATTGAATTTTCAATATAATTATATATTCATAATATATAAAGGATTTTCATTATAAAGATATATAAAAAAAATTATTAAAAAATTTGAATTTTTTTAAAATCCAGAAATAAAACATATGATAAAATGAATTGTTGTTATTCTTCTCAAATAATTAATATTCAGGTGAATTGTAAAAAAATTCAAATTTTTCAATTACCATATTTTTTATTTCATTTTCAAATTAAAATAATTACTTTAATGATTTAGAAGCATAATTATATAAATAATATATATTAATAATGTCAAATGAATCATTGAAAATATTATGTAGAATTTATAAGACAATGTTTTTTCTATTCGAAAAAATAAATAATTTTTTACTAAAAAATTTATTTTTATTATTTTATATTAGAAATTAGATTTCCTCATTTTTAGAATTTAAATCAAAAAACATTGATTTTTTATTTTAGATCAACATTTTTATATTATGTAATTGATTATTTTTTATTTTATGCATATATAAATAATCAAAAAATTTAATTTTAATTTCCATGATAATGGAGTAAGGGTTATTTATTTAGAATTACTTTATTATTATTGTATAGTTATTAAAAAATAAAATAAAATAAAATATTTTATATAAATTCAATGATTTTATTTTTTATCATGTAAAAAAAATTTCACCCATTTTATAGGTAATTAGTATTATATAAGTCCAATAACACATAATGATAAAAAAAATTGTTTTTCATTTTTATTAAATATTTTTATTTAAAATATAATTTTTTAAGTATTTATAAATTGAATTATATTACAATGGTATAAAATTTTTGATCATCACACCCCATATTGGAAAATATAGGTTACAACATATTTTTAATAATATAAAAATTACATGTTGAGTATTTAGTTTCTAAGGTAATCCCCATATTTGTAAAATGTAAAAATCAAGTGTTAAAATGATAGAAACATTTTATATTTTTTTAGGAATTATTTTTAGAGTATTTATAGAACATGGATCTCCTAGAACAACAATATATTATTATTTTGGATCCATTTATTATAGAATAGTGTCATTCCATTATCAAAAAATAATGGGTATTCAAAACAATTCCCTTTTGGTCAGTTATAAAAGTGAATCATTTCCACCACTTCATGACATAACTATCCCTTAAAACCCCATCTTATATATCTAAATTTCTTTTCATACTATAAAATTATCTCAATTTAATATTCATTTTGCCTTAATTATTTATCATAATCCCTTAATTTCTATTGATACTTTCAAGAGAATGTTTGAGGTCATAATTTGTGTATTACAAAATCATTGATATTTTCTACAAAAAATTTTCACATACAAAACTATATGAACCATAGTCATATAATTCACTCATGATTATTATTATACTTATTTTTTATTATATTTTTTTAAATACCATTATTAATTCCTTCCCATACATTTAGAAAAACCACTAAATGTCGATCGTGAATTTTTTTATACTACTCCCTCAATGCAACGATGACTTTCATATATCATCACTTAATTTCATGAATAGTTTAAATGACTGTATTCATGAATAAATATGATAAATGTGATTGATTTATCAATTTATAATTAAAATTAATTATCTTCTCTCTTCCCATATCATTCATTGGGAAATGGAACTGTTAATCATGTGTATGGTGGAATACAACCTCAGTAAACAACAATTCATTAATCAACAGTATAATTAATGGATGGATATATGAATGATTTTAATGAATATATGTTAAATTTATGAAACATTTAGAATTATATATAATTTATGTCATCATTATTAAAAAAAATATCTTCACGCAGAAAATTATTATAACACTTCCGTATTTGGGTGTATTTAGCACCTAAGTGAACGATTTTATTACGTTTAAAACATGAATGATTAAGGAATTGATTGTAATTATCATATCATGTTATATTTATATATTTATTATGTAATAATGATTCTACAAATTTTTAATTATGATTTAAAATATTAGCTAATATATCTTCATCCAATAATTTAACACACTATATCTACTTCTCCAAAAATTTCATCTTGACAAACAAAACATTATCATTCAAAAAATTAAAATCATAAAAGATTAATATTTTAAAATCCATAATTCTATTATATTGGATAATATATTCATAATTAATTTTTTTATTAATAAACAATATCTAATGACATCATTAAAAAACAACAATGAAATAAAAAATTATAGTTTATAGCATCTGGTGATGAATATAATCCACTACTGACTAATGTATTTCTAATAAATAGATAAAATTGTTTTCTAATTTGTAAATATATATGAATAATTCTATATCATAATTTATCATGCTGCTTATTTTTATTATAGAGTATGTTTGAGAACATTTGAGTATGGAGAAAAAAATTATAAGAGGTTTGTTGTCTCAAATTTAACTTCCACGGTCATATTTCTTATTTTCAACCATGAAGTAATATATATATTGTGACTAATAAATAATAAATTTATTTATAAATATTCATAAAATTCATGAGGGTTGAAGATATATATCATTATATTTTATTAAAAATAATTTTTATTCAAAATATACTATTTTTTATGGTTAATTATTAACACAACATCCATCGTGGAGTTAGAATCCATCATCTTCAATGTCGTTTCAACAAGTTTGGTAAATACCACTATAATATTTATTTTTATAATAAATTAGTATTATATTTATGAAAAATGACACTTATAATTCATATATTCTTCCAGGAATAATATCATCACCTTAAAGTGTATAACATTGTTGAGAATAATTCTCATCCACTTTAATTTTTGTTTCTTCTCATAGTCCATATTTTTCATTCTCATGTTATCCATTATAATTTTAAACCTAAATATTATTTATCCTTTTTTAACTTCATATTTGACTTCAGCTATATAAAAACCTATTTTTTACTCTTAAAAGGTTTTTGGGTTCGAACAATGTTTTTTCTATATATTAAAATAAAATTTCATTATTTTAAACATAAACTTTTTATCATCCACTCCAAATTTCTTTTTATATAATTTAAGATATTTCAAAAATATTTTATTGTTGTTTATTTTTAAAAATTAATTTTTTTTAATACTTTCACATTACATTGTTTAATAATATCTCTATTTTTAATTCACCATTAAGGAATATTTATTTTCAATGTAAAAGAATTAAAAAAATCACTATACATTTTTTAAACCTTTCTTTATTTTCAAATGATTCATTATTCAGATTTATTTCAAAATATCTATTGTAAAATTTAATGGTTTTCAATTTTTCTAAAGTGAACTTTTCAAAAATAACTTCCCAAGATGACTTTTAACATCATCAATTTCTCTAACAATAAAAGTTTTTTTTAAAATCTTTTATGATTTTTCTATCATTTACCTCTTTATTTATAAATCTCTTAATTTAGTGAAGATATTGTTAATAAAACACAATCTAAATTATCTTGTAAAATAATATTATTGGGTGATGGTGTTTTTGGGATTCAAACATTTATATATTGTAGGTCTATTTTTGTGATACCATCTTGAACTATTATGAAATCTATTTTTTCCATGGGTTCTTTATGATGTGATGAATGATTATTTTCATATGGCACACTTATATATCAATTATTTATGTATGTGGTCCTAGATATCCCTCCTTTTAATTAGTTATGATGTTATATCTCATGAGATAATAATGGTGTTTATTGGAATGGTCATGTAAATATTTTCTCACATGAATGTGTGTGGACATGATCATGCATAGCTTTTTTCGCATTATTTTGTGGGGAAAATTTAACATATAGATTTTTTTCACATGATAGTCTATGTATATGATCTCTTATTGCTTTATTACATGATTGATCATGGAAATAAACATGTATATGTATTCTGTCAAATGATTGTACATGTGCATGATCACATGTTTCTTTTTTCACTTGATGGTGGATGGACATAATCACGTATAGATTTATTCAATGTGTCATAGTTTACTATACCTATACAAAATTTGTGAACTTTATTTCTATTAATATGATCCATGGGTTTTTATTAACTCACACATTTTTTATATGGTTCACATTCTCTATTTTTAGATTACATTTCCTTTAATCATAACATGTGGGAAACTCGGATTATTACATGTTCCTTTAATAATATAGTGCTCTTATGATCATGTTTTCTCATATTACTATTATATATAACACAATTACGTGTTGACAAGTTTCCCTTACAAATAATTTAAGTCCCTTAATATCTTATATAAGGACTCAAACTTAATGATTATATATTCCAGAGTCTTTAAAATAGAATTTAATTACTTACATTTCTAAATATATATTTTATTTATATATCTAAATAATTAGATCATATATCATATAGAACACACTGTTATTTAACAAACTGTATATGTCTAATCGGATTCCATTTTTCACACAACTTAAAAAAAATTAATTTTTTTTCTTTTTATGAAAAAATAAAATGAATTTCATCATAATATTTCCATTTTTCTATCCAAAACATAAACCCTTTGAAAAATATTTTAAAACATGGGATGATAAAAAAATTCCTACTAAGGGACATAACAAAGAAGAAATCGATTGGCCTAGAGAATAATATTAAAACCCATGTACTTTTTAACATTATATTATATATTTATTTATTGTGTGAAATAAATCATTTCACACATAAAAAACATAGAATATTTTTTCTGAAATAAAACATTTCAAACCCATAGAAAGTAAGAAAAACTCTTATTTAGAAACATAGAAATTTTTATTCACAAAATAACATTTAAATCCCATATAATTGAAATAATCATATGGATTAATTATAATATTATTATGTAGAGAACATAATCATGATCCAATTCATTAGATATATATATTACGACTTACATTTAAAATAATCCATATCAGGGTGAACAGTTATTTATGAGATATAGTGTGGATCAACCCTTATTATAAGCTAAATCAGGCTCACCCATAAGTTGTAATGGGGATTAACCCTTCATATTTTCTATATTTAGATTAAATATTTTAAATATTATTCTTAATAATAATATTAATAATGGAAAATTTTATTCTGCATCATTTTATTCATTAGACCCATTGAAAAATATTTTTTAACCCATATGCAAAATCTCTTCATATATTTAAATAAAAATATATTTCATAAAGTCAATTTCTAATACCAAAATACCAAAAAACGTATGAATGGTTTGTATTTGAAGAAACCATGAAATATTTTAAAATAATATAGAAATAAAATACTGATCATCATGACTGGAAAATTCATTTCTGATGTATACAGTAAAACCAAACATTCCTTTTTGTCTTTTTAACATGACATTTCATATAAAAAAAATAAAATTTTTCCTCTTATAAATATTTGAAATAATGTAATAAGTTAAATAAACATTCATTTATAAATAATTTATTTCCATATAAGATATCCATAAGTAAAATTTCAATATATCAACAAGGAAGTAAAATATTTGAAAAATAACACATTAAAATTATTAATTTTTTAAAAAAAACTACCATTCCAATTTAACAAAATTTGTATCATAATCCCCGTGAAATAATAATACTAATAAAAACATTATAGTATCATGGAAATAAAAGGGCCAATTTTATAACATTTAAATGGTTATGTATATACACTTCATAAAATTTTATATGTTAGCAACATCAAAAGTTTCCTCAATGATGTGAAATTAAGGGAAAGTCCATAACCTTGAGTTTTACTCATCATGTATGTTCTTTATCATCCTAAATAATAAAAATATGTTATTTATATATTTTATTAAGAAAATTATTCATATTTATTAATCCTTTTTATTTTATATATTAATCTTCTATATAGAATTATTTTATCATTTATGTTCACTTTTGACATTTTTTAGTATTAGGCTTATGTGTCAAAATTGACTTCGGTTGGTTGAATATAGAAATAATGTCATTATTAAATTATATATTTAAATAAAAAAATGAAAGAATTGTCATTTTTAAAATATATAATAATTTTATATCTAATCAGGAATGACAGTGAAGAGAAATGAATGGTGTTACTTTCATGGAGACATTATTCTGTACGTACACATGGGTAATGTTTCCATTCATCCATGATCATTATATAATTTAGGTATGTATTAATTTTTTAATAAAAAATTATAATTTTATAAAAAACATATTAATTTGATAAATAAACTTATATATATCATCTTATTGACTTAGTGGTGAACAAAATAATCTCATCACTAAGTGTAGGTGCTAGTCCACACACATGCATGACCGATGTTATCAATTTTCAATGAGTTGAAAGGTAAGAAATGAAATTGTATACTATCATTTTATAATAATAAATAATTTAAAAATATCATAATTATGACTTAAATATAACATATATTTTTTATAAATATCATTATTTCCTTCAATGTAAAGCATTAGTGAAAAGAGAATCACATCACTTCGTGAGGAAGTAGTCTGGAGTAGATGTAAGCAATGTAAATATATCCCCTGCAGAATAGAAAATAATAAGTTATATGCTATATAATAATTTTAAATTTATAATTATTTATATTTATAACATATATATTAATATAAATTAATTATATCATTATAAAAATATGTGAGAGGCGATGATAAAAAAATAAATTGCATATATTCAAGAGGTTGTAGTCCACCATACACACAAATGATGGCTTTGTTCCCCATTTGATGTAAGAGAAAATGGATTTATTTTATTCCATTTAAATAATAAAAAAATATATGTATAGGATATATACTCATGTTTATATTTTAGTATAATTGAATAATATTAGGTGGCAGTGCAAGAATAAATAAATAAAGCACTTGATTAACCACAATACATCTTCTTTGGAAAACCTTTATAGGTTAGCACTATATTCCTTCTGAAGATGTATTTATGATTAAAAAGCATTCCATGATAATAAGGACGTAATTGAGGAATGTATTTTGTAAGGTATTTTATGAAACCAAAAGGATTTAAGGTTTGGGTAAAAGAGGAGATGTGGTAGCCTTTTATAAGTGAGGTGGGTGGCACATTTGTAATTCTTGAAAATAAATAATGATACACAAATTTTTCAACTCAATCAAGGAAGATAATGTAAAATCACAAATAAAAAGATATTATAACATTTAAATATATTCAAATATATATATTATTAAAATGTTTTTAGGTCACTTTAACCCTTATCATTTTAGTTTATCCCCATGGTAATTTTGATTTTACCTTAAGTGTGGTAAAATATATTTTGTATTTTTTCAATTCATTTTAGAAAAAAATTAATTTTACCTTATAAAATATTATAAATTTTTATAATATTAATTATTTAATCTATTTTACCAAGCCCAATTCAAAAAATTTGAATAATATATTTTAAATTTAAACCCATTGACGTGATGGAAATGTGGTTTTCAAGAAATGTATTGTTCAAGAAGTAGATAATTTTACACTAACAGTATGACTTGTAGTATTATATATATTAATTTATATTAAAATATTTATATATGTGTAATGTATAAATTTGTTTTAAATCAATCTTAATTTGGTACTATTTTAGTCATTTAGAATGGATAAAAATTATGCTCTTTAATATGATTTTTAGACGAATTTGTTTTTAAACCAAAGGAAAATTATACTAAAATGAAATATGAATTTGATTAAAATATTAATAAATTCTTTAAAAATCACAAATTAATAATTATGTTCCTTTAATACATATTTATAAGATAATTGGACTGTAAAATTATTAAATTTATTCACAATAAATGTCATTTTTACAAACATGGTATATTTCAAAATTCAGTTAAAATTAAATATTTCCCAAAAATCGCAAAATTTAAACATAAATTAATTTTCATATTTTTATTTAAAAAATAAAATGAATTCATTCAAATTAAAATTAAACAATTTGTAAGTAAAATTTTAAATAAATACATATAATTAATGTTTTCAATAAAAGTTGTTTCCATTTTTTATTTAAAAATTATTTTAAAAATGTATAATCAATATAACCATATAAATCTTATTAATAAGCATTAAATTGATTTATTATATATTTAACATGGTTTTTATAATCTTTCCTCGATTTAAAATTACATCCTCAAAAAATTTATTCACATATTAAACATGTGGGAATATATATTTCCATTAAAGAATTTTCATATTCTCATGTTTCCTCTTTATCCATGTTGTTTTTTCATCGAATAATAACTTCATGAATGACCTTATTAAAAAAAATAGTCACTCTGATGTCAAGAATATGAATAGGTTATTCCTTATATGAATTTTTCTCATCCAAATCAACTACTTTTGGGCTAAAACATATGATGAATCGGGCACATATTTTATAACATCGAAACAGGGAAAAAAAATTCCATGAGAAAAATGTGGAGGAAAAGCTACTCTGTAGGAAATGAATCAAACTTTATTTAAGATTTAATATTTTCCAATGAACCACTAACTTAAAACCCCCTTTTTAATAAAATTCCTAACATTTCTACATGGGTATATTATAGGAAAAAACGTGATAAAAAACATCGATTGAAAACACTTTCCACCGGTAAGTTGAATTACTTTTCTTCTTCCCTAATCCATCCTCATATGTTTCTAAATCAACTACTGCTTATCCATTTCCTCTTATAAATATATTCTCACAATCATTATTTATCCTACATAATTTCAATTATCAAGCTTATGAAACCAATTTCTATATAATTCCTCCAAATGATACATTTGTATACTAGAATGGAAACTGTTGTTATATTAAAATTCAACCAAGTAATGTTATTGATCAAAACATTGCTATTAATTAATTTAATATAAATGTATAACATATTCCTAGGTATGAATAATTTTCTCTAAATTACTATCAGATTGAGGAGATAGAAATGTACTGATATGTAATTTAGTACCAATGTATTTTGAAATTCAATTCCAAAAATTTAAACTGTACCAATGATCATGTTAAAAAACAACGGATCAAAGAACTCCAAGTAACATGAAAATTTCTTAGTGAAAATTTTGACAATGAATATCCAAATAAATAGTATCTCGAATGGGAAGAATTTTTTTATATTTATAATAAATCAATAATAACATAAATCTAAATATTACCTCAAAATATATTTTTCAAAACCCCTATGAATCCATCAATATATTTTCCCACATCCATTACGGTAGCAAATAAGGTTAAAGATTTACCTTTGTTAATATACATTATTTCTTAACTGAATAACATGTAAAATATGTCATTGTAAACACAAAAATATATTGTTTCATTCCATACCCAAAAATATACTTTTTATGGTTTCAATTCATCTTAGTGATTCATGGATGAAAGGAAAAGGTAAAACTATGAACATCACTAAATTACTCCATCTAAAACTAGAAATCATAAGGAAGATATAGTTTTTTTCTAGTATGATAATACCTTCTTTGTCATCATAAAATTAATTAAATTCTCTTCTCTTAATTGATTCTACATTTTATAGAAAATTGTTATCCTCTTTCAGAACATGCATACTTTTTAGAAAAAATTCAATTATAAATAATGAAAAAAGAAAAGGAAATATTTTCTTAAATACACAACTTCTATGCCAAAATCCTTCAAATCGTTATCAAATTTTTGATGTTTCAAACATATCATAGTTAGTATAACTTATGTTTTTTAACATAAAGCATCAGGAATTTTTTTTATTTTACAGTATTGTAATGGGTTATGAAGTCAAAATCCTTGATCAGTTCTAGTCAGCTTATGTGTATAATGTTCATTTATTTCTGAGTGAATATATAATTCAATCATTTATGATCCCTATATATTTCATGCTTGTCTCTATATAAATGATGCATCCTAATTTATGAATAAAAAACCATATATTCTATTTCTCTACAATTTTTTGGATAATTAAACTCATGTGTTTTCAATTATCATGAAACATAGTAAATGATTATGTCATTTTACATAAGATTTCTACTATTTCCCTTAAAAACCATCATAATAGATAAAAAAATCACCAAATCTAAAGGGAAATTCAAAGACAATGTAATTCACAAATATAATTTTTAGTTAATGGAAAATTTCATCAAATTCATATATTTAGATTATTTTTACTCATTTTTTTGTTAATTTAGTCAATGGAAAATCCAACCGAGAAACATTTTCAACGACCATCAATAGTAAATTGGTAATCTAAGTAAACTATGAACCCTTATTATATTTCTAGATCTTTTCATTCATGAAAATATATTTTTAGAATGGTAAATATTTATTCCATATTTAAGAATATTATATTCAACGAAAAAAATTGTTTTCTACCAAAACTAGCACTTATTATATTTTACATATAATATATTTTCATTAATTATTTAGAAAAAAAATAATTAGGTCAATTTCATGTTCAGTATAGATTTTATAATATACCAACATTTCATTAATAAAAACAAAAAAAATATCAAATAACACCTCAGAAAATATAATGATAAGGTTAAAACAATTAATATGTGCATTAGATTTCCAAAAATTGAATAATTATAAACTCACAATACCCATATCTTGTCCAAAATGTAGTTTTCAAAATTATTGTTCCCTTCACATTCATGTGATGGTACCCTGATATGATATCTTTATTCAAAAAAAATTACTCCCTATTTATGTTCAATAAAATCATCATTATGAGGCAAAGGATCTCTATTATTAAGAGTGATATTATATAAGGCACAATAATCACTGCAATGTCTCATTGAACCATATTTATTTTCACCCCATGGTAAATTATTATGATAAATGAATCATTCATAAATAAATTTTCCATAATTTATTTTTTTATTCAAAATTCTCTACATGATCCATTTGATATAGGTGTCTATAAACATTTCTACCATCAAGAACTATGTCAATAGTAAAGTCATCCTTCTAATCTAGAATAATCCTTGAAAAATCATCAATAAAAACATATATGTATTATTTTAATACTAAAACATAACTAATTCAATAGTTTATTCATTTAAAACTACATGATATAGGTAACCTTCACTTCCATATATAATCAATGTTTGAGCATCATTGTATGATATAAAAGGTACGAAATCATTGAATAAAAATTATTTGGATATACAATATAGCGTAATGTGATATTATGAAATCAAATAACTATGAAAATAATATCAAACCCCATTGTAAATAGTTTATCTCAAATTTTAGGAAATATCATTCCATATAAAAATTATGAAGATTAATCTAAATCATGGTTTCATAATATATCAACTAAGAGTTTTCACCAAAATATCTATTATACTTTCATGAGATAATATTCCCAATATGCATGAAAATTTATTATAAAGGAAAGGATTCATATATCAAGAGTAAGATAGATTATTGGAATAATTCAAATAAATAAGTAACATACTTATTACCACATAATTAAATGGACCATAATTAAGCATGGAAGTTTAAAAATAAATATTCCCAGACATCTGGTTGGGACCATAATTTTTTCAACATGAGTAAGTATACATGGACACATGTTAGCATGATGCACCAAATCATTAATGCTACAACATATCAATGTGGGCTTGATATCTTTTATCTCATTCTTGGATTGTTTTTAGACAAAATTATTTCTAGTCCAAAGCCATGTGAACAACCTTAAAACACTAGTAACATATTCCAAATCCTGAAAAATATACACCAAAATACTTTTTAACAAATTTAGAACATGTTGGGGACATTCATAAAGACATCTTAGTTGGTTTCTTCCCTAAAGTTTACACCATGTTCATTTTCCTAATTTTTTCATCTCGATGAATTGAAGTTTCATCAAATTCCATCTCAACTCTCCCATAACAAGGATCCACATTTTCATAGACTATAAATTCTAATGCATCCAAATCTCCTCCAAAACATTGATTCAAACCTAATTAAAATCTCATAATTTTACAATCATCATCTCAAATAAAATATGGGCCACAAATGCCCAATATTGAGAATTTTTCTTCATATAAAACCACATAATCCTTATATTTTTTTTCATAATTGAAGTAATTCATTCTTCCTACTTTATCAAACAACCATAGAAAAAATTTTCTCAGGAAAATTAAAATTAAATGTTCCCTATTCCATTGACTAATAAAAAAATTACCTCTTTTATTCTAAACCAAAGACCAACATCGATCAATATAACATTAAAAACAATAATTAATGAGGATTTCCTTTCTGAAATATAAACATTCCACTAGTGCAGAAAACATCTTTTCCTATGGTTATTGTTTCTTTTTTACATCGGATCATGGCCGACTTTATTATAGGAGGCAATATTAACATTTTTTTTATAATGTTAATTTTCAAACCAACATAAAAACCCAATAATCGAAAACATTTTTCAAATCGGTTCATCAGAATCTGACGTGGAAAATACTTCGCAGTCGTGCTTTTGTTTAGAAGATTATAAATAAACGACGTGGTATCTACTTTTTCATGTCTATTATAGAATAACTGATGAAATAAACTATGCATCTAAAGTGTTAATCACTTTGGTTATGTTCATAACTGACGTTATAAACCAGTTAGTGAAGTTTTTTTCAGGTCAGTTAAATAAGAAATGACATGAAAACATATATACTACATCAGTTATTAAATAACCAATGTAAAAAACTATTTTTAATTCCATTTATTAAGTCGTTTATGTAATAACTGAAATAAAAACCCATTCCCATGCAATTTTTACGTCGGTTTCAAAATAACAGAATTTAAAACCCATAAACATCCATTTTTTATGTCGGTTGTAAAATAACTAATGTAAAAATATTAATATAAAGGTTCAACAACAACTATGACCTATAAAAGAAAACCTTAAACAGACCAAAAAATAACAAACCCAACCCAAAACCAGCCAACCCCACTAGAAATCCCTCCCACACCACTGGAACCCCCCCCCCCACACGTACCCCACTACCCCCCCCCACACATCCCTAGACATCGCCCACCCTCATGGACAACCCCCACCCTATTAGACACCCTCCCATCCTCAGGAACACCCCCATTCACCTGGATATCCCACCCACCCTCCTGGACACCCTTTCACCCCGATAGACACCCGGGACACCCCCACCCCACCCCACTAGACATCTCTCCCACACCGCATGAATCCATAACCCTACGGGACACCCCCACCCCTGGACACCCCCTGGATATCCCCCACCCTCTTAGATATCCCCCACCCCTTGACATCCCCCCAACCCTCATTGACAGCCCCCACTCCCCTGTAAAACCCTCTCACCCTCCTAAACACCCCCCATGTGAACCTTGGACTACCCCACCCCACTAGACATCCCCCCCCCCCACCCCTGGAAACCCCCACCACACTGGACACCCCATGGAAGGCGCCCCACCCTATTGGGTAGCCCCTACCACATGGACAGCCCGCGCTTCCTCCTGGACACCCCCCCCCCTCATGGACACCCTGGACACCCCCACCACACTGGACATCCCTCCCACACCCCTAGAAACCCCCACCCATGGACACCCCCCACACATTTGGACACCCACTAGACAACCTCCCCCCCCCCCCCCCAAGACACCTGCATTGACACCCAGGACACCCCCCTCACACACCACACTGAACAGCCATCCCACACCCCTAACCCCCCACTAGACACCCCCCCCACACACCTCTAGAAAGCCCCCCACTCCCCAGGACAACACTCCCACCCTCATAAACACCCTCCCACCCCCATGCACATCTTGAACACCCCCACCCCCCAATGGACATCCTCCCATACCCCTGGAAATCCCCACAGCCCAGGACACCCCCGGGACCCCCCCCCCCACACACACACTCTCTCTCTCTATCTCTCTCTCTCTCTCTCTTGGACAGCCTCCACCCCCAAGACAACCCGCGCACCCTCTTGGAAACCCCCACCACCATGGAATCCATGGACACCTCCCACCCCACTGTACGACCCTCCCACACCCATGGAATCCCCAACACACCTGGACACTCCTACAAACCTAGACATCCCTTAGACATCCCACACCTTCATAGATATCCCCAATTCCCCTAAACTGCCCTCCCATCCTCCTGGACACTCTCTCACACCCATGGACACCCTAGACACCCCCACCACACTGGAAAACCCTCCCACCCCCCTTGACCCCCCCCCCCCCCCACTAGACACCCCCACAGCCCTGGAAACACCCCCCCTCCTGGACAGCCCCCCACTCCCTAGGACAGACATCCCACCCTCTTGGACACCCTCCCACCACCAAGGACACCCCCACCCACCCCACTGCCCCCCCCCCCCCCCCACACACACACACACCCTTAGACACCCCCTAGATATTCCCCACGCTTTCCTGGATAGATCCCACCCCCATAGACAGCCCTCCCACCCTCCTGGACACGTTCTCACACCCACAGACACGCAATAAAGCCCTCCCACAGTACTAGAAACCCTCCACCCCACTAGAAACTGCCCTCACCCTTTGACACCCCATGGAAACCCACCACCACCCCTCCTGGACATCCCCCACCACTGGACAGCCCGCCCACCCTCTTGGACACCCCCACCCCCATAGGCACACTGAACACTCCCACCCCACTGGACACCCCTCCCAAACCACTAGAAACCCCACCTCACTGAACACCCCCACACTCCTAAACACCCCTTGGATAGCCCCCCATCCTCTTGTATATCCCCCACCCCTGTACATCCCTCCCACCATATTGGACACCATCCCATCCTCCATAGACACCCAGGACACCTTCCACCCCACTAAACACCCCTCCCACACCCTTAGAAACCCCCACCCCACTATACCCCCTTAGACTCCCTTTAACATCCTCATAATCCCTTGGACTTCCCATCCACCCTCTTGGACACTCTCCTACCCCCATTGACACCCTAGACACCACCACCCCACTGGACACCCCCCCACACACACCCCCGGACACCCCTCCCACCCTCATGGACACCCTCCTACCCCTTGGACACCATACCCCCCCACCCTAGTAGACAACCCTCCAATATCCCTAGAAAACCAACCATGCTACTTGAACCCCCCCCCCCCCCCCCACACCCCTGGACACCCCCCCCCCCCAAACAAGAATCTGTACTAGAAAATCCATCATAACTAGAACAAAACAAGAAGTAGACAAAAATTAAACATTCAAATATTAAACATTAACAACATACAATGTCAACTAAAAAACCTAATTCCAACATAAATGACTACCAAATAACCAATTATAAATACAATATTCAAAATTACTTTTCACACTACAAACAAACTAAAATCAAATCAAAACATTTAAATAAATTGACCATTCAACTTGTAAGTGTTTGAAATTTTGAGATCAATAGGGATAAGGGTCATTGTATAGATACATAATAAAAGTATAGTAGTTAATATGTATAGAAAAAAAATAAAATGAAATATAATGGTGAATTTTAAAAGGAAAGCTTACTAGGTCAAAGTGCACACGTGTTCTAGTTGTAATTATTTCTTACATAAATCTTAACATATAATATCCACATTCAACGATGCCATGTTTTTCATGAAAATTCAGTTTAAATGAGTGTAAATTAAAAATATGATTTTTATGTATAACATCAAAAAGTACAAATTATAAATGTATATTTACCTTTACATTTACAGATTTGATATCATCACAGCTTTTCATTGTGTTTTTTTGATAGTAGACTCATCCCATGTTAGAAAATAATATGAATGGTATAAATTTAAAATTAATTTTAAGATGTAAAACAATTAATAAATATAAACTTACTTTTCCAACATATTCTAAAAACACTCCTACACAAAGCCATATACAGAGCATATCTGATAATGTGTTTTCTCCCTGGGGAAAAGAACACCTAAAATCAAATAATCATTGATAAAAGAAAATTTAATCTTAGTGGTTTATTATGTTAAAAGATAATGAATTCTTTGGCAGAGATATATTTTATATCTCTCAAAAAGAGGAATCATCCAACATTGTGTGATTATATTCTGTTCAAATCAGTCAACAATATAAATAATTATTTGTTCCTCATTCAATGCATGTGATTCATGGGAAATCAAATGAAGGTCCATGAATCCATATACATTTGTCTACTAATTGTTATCACAGATGTTATAAAGATACGTCATACAAAACATATATAAGTATACATTATTAATTAATATAATGCCGGGAAAAGGTGTTAAGACAAACATGGATAAAATTTTCACCATGTTAGTAACAAGATCCATGATATCATTTTTCAGAATTCAAACATTTATTTCATGTCCACGAACATGAAAATATATTGGAAACACATAATTATCAGCCAAAAAATTCTAATATCGTGAAAATTTGTAAATACTACATGAATCTGTATCGGATGACATATCCATTTGCCTTTGTTGTTTTATATTCACTATTTTTTTACCATTGAATTATTCCATTAAAAAATAAATAGAAAAATATATTAGTTTTCAAATGTTAAAAAATCTTTAATAAAAAGAATAAAATATAACATATAACATACATACTTCTATGGTAATGAGTCGCAGAGGCTTGGATGGCCAAATTAATAAAATGGCTGATACTATGACTAACTTTTATCACCTCATCTGTAGGTAATGGTACTTGAGCTAATCTATTTATAATATCATGTACAATGACCCTATGATTCTATAGCTCTAACTATTGATAATTAATTGTATCTCTTATACAATATACTAGACCATATGAAACAATATGATTTTTTGGATCATCAACATACAACTCGCAATAAATAGGAAGCTTCGGTGGAGGAGTTGGATAAAAAATGGGGGTTGCAGGCTGATGTGGGGGAGTGGGAGGTACTGGCGGTGGTGGAGGATAAATAAAGGGGTCTGTAGTGGGAGGTGGAGGAGTATGAACTGCAGTCTAAAATGGTCATTTCATGTCTACGAACATATATTGTACCCATGGTGTAATATTTTCTTCCATCGTCAAATTAATATTATGAACATTGGACTCCAATGATTCTAATTTTATTATAAACACCTTCAACATAAGAAGTTGAAGAATGTGGAAACACTTTTCTTACCGATACACCCATCAGATATCCTCATACACGGCAAGGATGTTCGAGCTTTCCCAGTGCTACAGATAAAATATTTTTCCTCCCAGTTGTTGTAAATAGGCCATGTGAGCTCTACTCCTCAAGAGAATCCTGTATTAATTAATTGAACATTTCTGTAATGATTCCAATTATATAAACAATATAGATATCATAAATAAATAAAATAAATATGTTACAATCCTCTTAGCTATGATTCTTTAATCATCCAAAATATATTTCCCCTTTTTTCCATCTGACCTCTCTTCCATTTTTCATGTATTGATGGAGGGGATGGAGGGGAAACCCCTCCAGAGCTTGAAGACTTAGCTCTTAGTTTTTTGAAATTTTTCCTCCATTATTTCTTCTTTCAATAATGTATACCCTCCCTAAGATAAACTATGACGGAATAAATTTTTTGATTGGATCTTCTGATGAGATTTTCTTGTTTTTTGTAAATTATGAAAAATAAATAATTAAAAAAACATTAATAAGATCATTCATATAAGAATGCTTTAAAAAATTTACATTGAACTTATCAAAAATGAATCTTTTATTTTACATTCAACAAATTGTGTCCATGTATCTTCATCTATGAAAGGATATATACGACATGTATTTTCATGACTCCTATGAACAAAAATGGAATCATATGTGAGGGATGATATGAAATCCATCCATATTCTACCAGCCATCGATAAGTATTTATTCCTAACTCCAGCAGTTTCAAGAATATAAAATGTCATCTGATAAAGAAGAGTTAAATCATATTATACTTGAAACATTTAAAGAATAGTAAAATAATAATAAAATATCATACCAAAAAAGTCTCCCACAACTGAGATATTATCGATTTGTCCACACTTCTTCAATCCTCATACAAAATTATTACTTCTCTATTTCCCTGAGTTGATAAAAATCTCTTAATATATTTTGTATGGGGACCTCTAAGAACATCATTCTAATCAAACTCAATGAATATCCTCTCGTCCTACGTATGGGAAAGTGGTAATTAAGTTAAACTTATGCACCCACGTTTACCAACTTTTGAACTATTCTTTGTCATTATGGGAGCACATGAGGAATATTGGGGAACATCAAGAGGAGAATGAGAATGTCCTTCCCTAGTGGTATGATCAGTATTATCATCTCCAGAATCAGGTGGTTGATCAACATATTGATCTGTCATTATCCTTAAAATAAAAAATACAATAGTTATAAAATATACAAATTCAAATACTATTATACTAATGTAAACATAAAATGTAAAATTGAAATAAGTTACATAATAGTAAACATGGTTAATATGGTAAGAATGTTAAACGATGGTAAACATGGTAAACATGGTAATGCAATTTTCATTCATAAAATCAATAAATATATAAGTTACGTAATGTTAAACTATGGTAAACAATGGTAAATATGGTAATCATGGTAAACATGGTAAACATGGTAGACATTGTAAACCTGATAAACATGGGAAACATGGTAAACATGGTAAAAATGGTAAAATAATTTTTATTCAAAAAAATAATAGATATATAATTTACATAATTGTAAACCTGATAAACTAAAGTAAAAAAAATTAAAATAAACAAAAACACCTACTTATTTGTTTCAATATGAATTTTAATTAAGGAAAAAATTACAATATCTAACATTTTATGAAAATAATAAATGTAAACAAGAAATAAACTTATGATTCCAATAATATTAGAAATATCAAAATTGATTGATTTCCCAAATTCCTTTGTCATGATAGATCTTTATGGCACAAACCTTGTCTTCAACATGCTAATCATTATGTTCTATTAATAGTTCTATGGAAGTAGGGATCTCACTGAAATCAAAATCTCCATCAAGCTTATCCTCACCAACATATTGTTTTTCCCTTATAAAACAACATACCAATGCATATATGATTGATCAAATAAATTGAAAATATTTTTTTGTTGTGTTTCCATTATAAAAGAAGCTGTCGTGTCTTCCAATTTATTCAGATTAAAAACTTTCATTCCAAATTCATCATTTCTGACACTGTTGTTACTCATTAAACTTTTTTAGTTAAAAACATGTAATTTAATTTTAAAGTAATCAACCTCCCTTAATCCAAAATGACTCCATAATAAGTTTTTATACATGAATTGTGTTTTAGTCTTTTGAACTCAAAAAATGCATTGCTTCTGCAAACACTAATACACCACTATTCTATACTACACTTCTATTTTCCTAAACATTCATATGAAATATATAGAGATTAATTTTATAATTGGATCAAGTGATCACATATAAACATAGAACACTCACTATCAATCTTAATGTCTTTGATACATTTGATCTAACAAGGAAGGTATTTTTAAACCATGAAAATAATATTTTGTTGTGCTCATTCAAACTCCATATTTCTTTCTTATTTGGATGACATTGTTTCAACTCCTTAACATGTAATGTTGTATATGGTGGATAATCATTTATGTTCTTTATGATTTATAATTCTAACTTCTGCATCTATTTAGATGACAATGATTTGACTTTTAAGCCAAAAATCCCATATCCCTCATTATTAACTCGTTAATGGTGAGATGGAGGCAAACCTATGTGCTCTATTGTAGCCAAGTAGCTTGTACAAAACTCCACAATCTTTTCATAAATATACATTACAATAATAGAGGCTTCAAGTCGATATATATTCTTAACATACCCCTTCAATATTTTCATATACATTTCAATACGATACATCCTACACAGATATAATGGTCCACAAAGCATTATTTCTTGAACCCTATGAATCATTAAATGCACCATTATATCAATAAAAGATGGATGAAAATATATTTACAATTAAAAACGTATATAAATTTCATCCTTTTACAAAATGTTCCATGAATTCACATCATCTCCTTATTACCAATTGAATTGAAAAAATAACACAACTTCATTATAGTATTTCAGACAAGGATGGTTAATATTCCATGCAATGAAATAGGTAGATGTTCTTTCATCATGAGTTTAGAATCATGAGATTTCATACCTACCAACTTCAAATCCTTCAAAGAGAAAAATATTTTTACATTTAAAGAATAACCTTATGGCTCTTTGAAATCATGAAGACACTAGAAAAAGATAATTTCCTCCATCTTGGATAATGTATGACATGACGGGGGAAGAAATATTCCTCTCCCATTATGAGTGAGTGAACACTCTAAATATATTGTTATTCATAGTAAGTCTAATCATGCATTCAACCAATTTTTTTCATTCCTTTAATATCTATAAAAGTTCCAATAAAAATATCATTGATATTATTCTCTACGTGCATAACATCAATATTATGTTTCACTATATGATATATCTAATATGGTAGCTCAAAAAATATTGACCTTTTTCTCCAAATTTTCCTTTTATTACCATATTTCTCTGCCCTTCCCAATTGCACATCATGGTTTTCCACCCTCTCAAAATACTCATCAGTAGATAAATATTTTGGAGTAAAATAAAATTATTTTGATCCATGTAGGCCATTTTTAGTCTTCTATAAGAGTGATCTATAGTAAAAAACTATTCATGACCCATGTACAATTTTTTCCTCCCATGATGAAATTGATAATATGAAGTTTTTTGTTCAAAAATTGGATATTCTTTATTCCCCATAACATTGTATCCAAACAAATTTCCATATACTGGGAAGTCATTTATAGTGAACATATACACTACATGTAGTTGGAAATACTCCATTTTATAAGAATCATACACCCTAATATCATCCTCCCATAAAATATTTAAATCATTAATTAATGGTGTAAAGACACCATAAATATCATTTCCAGGTTTCTTTGGACCAGATATTATTACACTCAACAAGACATATTTGTTCTACATAAAAACTTTAGCCGAGAGGATGTAAATTACTAATAAAACAGGACATGAACAATGTGTGCTAGTGAGGGTTCGATAAGGATTCATTCCATCTATTCACAACCCTATTATAAAATTTATAATTTGATTTCCAAATGTAGGATATTGATCATCAATTTTCTTCCATTGTAGAAAATCATCTAGATATTGTATTTTTCCATCAGATATTTGCTCATCATCATGCCATATTAACCGTTTTGAATCTTTTGAATTAGAAAATAAACAATTCAGAAGATGAATTATATGAAGATACCAAAATACATTGGATGGGATCTTTGTAATCTCTACATCAGCCATTGATTTTTCTTACAACTTATATTGTGATATCCCACATTTAGGAAACTCTGATAGAAATTCATAATCCTTTTTATATGCCATATAGCCATTCAGACAGGCATGTATTTTCTTGTTTCCCAATCCAATCGGGCATAATATTTTCTTGTCCTTATAATGTGAATCTAGAAGATCATTTTCTTTTCTAAGAATGTCTTTCAACAATTATAGAATCTCTATAAAACATCTGTCACTCCATCCATGTTTTGACTTTAAGTTAATCAATCATAACACCACCTACAAAATAGTAAAATCAGAACAACTTGGATACAATGGATTTTCAGCATCACCATATAGACGCACAATTATCGGTTCTATGTCAATGTTTTCTATTGTAATATCACAGATCATTTCATCAATTCCATCGGAGTTACCATCTTACAAATCATGATCATCAGTAGATCTAACATTATGTCCAGTTTCACCATGCCAAATCCAAGGGCTATAATATGGATTAAAACTTTGAAAAATCAGATGATCTTTTATCTCTCTATTTTATATCTTCTTCATATTATATCATTTCATGCATGGAAAGGAAAAAAATTTCACTGCTTGGAACAATTTGTTTAGAAAATTCCAAAAAGGCATCAACACCTTCCTCATATCCATTACTCATTTGACGTGTCGTAATCCATCATCGACTCATTATTACCTATAACAAATAACATAATTATACTTCCTATTAATATAAGACATATATATATTTATATGAAAAATATAAAAATTTGAATGTAAAACAATTTTGAAATATAAACCAAATCTATCGGTATTTGAAAAAAATATGCATGAAAATTATTTTAAAAGGAAAATATAGTTCGATATAACAGTTTTAAATTCATCATGGATACTTAATTATTCAGGTACACAAATAATACATTCTGGTGAAACTAGATACCAAAATCACTATTCTGTAAAAATTAAATATTAAGTGTAAAAACTAAAATATGTATCCATTCACTACTGAAAATTACACATATCCCAATGATTTGAAACCATTGGGATAGCCCCGGAAACTGTTGGGATAGAATACCCCAATGGTTTCACACACCATTGGAATTATGGTCATTGCAATATCATTATAAAAACGATTCTAGAGGAACCGTTGGTATAGACTAGATGATGATGAAATATTCTAATGGTTTCAATGAGATCGTTTGGATATATATAATCCAAGGGGGTGTACAAGGGTGTAGGGGCTATCCAAGGGGTGGTGGGGGCTGTCCAACAGATTAGGGAATATCTACGGGGATTATAGGGTTGTCCAGGGTTTCCAAGGGGGTAGGGGTGTCAATGGGGGTACGAAAAATCCCTATGCATTTCATTTAAATACAATATTCATTTGCTTCTAGTTTGAAATACATGAAAATAAACATTATTTTTCAAAAAATAATCCTCATGGAATCATTTAAATCCAAGAATTCAATTTTAACCAAGAGACACACCACAATTAGGGAACATATTCAATGATGACATAATGAGGGCCATGGTTATATAGTATTCAAGTAACCATACTAGATGAGGCACCTAGATTATCCTCCATGAATAAAAAACTGTTAGTGATCATGGAAATACCTAGGATCTTAGGGAAAAATCTAGAACATATTGAAACCTAATACATCCTTTTGGGATGCCTGATACAATCAAAGATCCCTAACACACAAAGGGAACCATCCCCAAAGCAGAGCGTGTTTATACTAAAGAAAAATTAGCTAGATCATAATCTTATACTAGTGCAGAAAGCATTCTGGAATAATCTATTACCAATTCTATGTTACCATGTTATGTCTAAAATGGTGGTGATCCGAGGAGTATCAAATAATCAAACATATATAAAGAATAATAACAAGACACACATAATCCACACACCCACAAGAATCACCCCAGAACACCACTCCAAGGAAGTCCCATTTCCTTAGGTCCATCAACGCATAATGGAAGTCCCATACCAAGGACATTACCATTTGTTTTAATTATGATAAGACCAAGAGACACATTCCAAGGAGAGTTTTCCAAAGAAATCCCACTTTCTGAAAGTGCCTATCGGGCCATCCCAATTATTTTAAAATAAAAACATTTTCAAAAGTATCCAAACACACCATTTAAGAATCCACAAATTATTTGAATCAAATTTGAAAAGGCACAATATCATTTGGAAATCATTAACCGCATATAAGGTCCAACCAGGATTTTAATCAATAACTAGTTGTGCAGGGCTATGTAAATAAATTTCATAAAATATGATTCAATGGGAATGAAAATTGATTTAATTCACGTAATCTTTCAAAAAATTATATATTTTTAACAAGAATAAAATCAAGTTATAAAAATTATGAAATCAATGGTTATGAAATTTAAAGGTCAATATATAGGGAATCATATTTCCATCGAAGATACCTTCAATAATGACCACAAAAACGGATTCAAGAAGGTCCAAATGAACATGGAATACCAAGACAAACTATTACAAGAAAAAACAAAAAAATTAGAAACAAATAAACAGGAAATATATACCAAAGGAACCAAGGAATAAGAACAATTAAGAAGAAAAAGGAAGAAGGGTGAATAGGGAGAAAGAGAATATTATATCGAAAAATCACCCCAAACATGTAGATACCACATTGAATCACCATTGGAAGGAGGAGAGACCCATGGAGTAGTGGAGGAGGATACTCTTAGGGTTTCACGTTCCAAATGGGGGGGAAATATGAGTTTTGGTGTTAAAATTTGATAGGGGAAATGGTAAAAAAATAAATTTTTAATGAACGTAGGCACTATACAGGGTTAGGTTGCACCCCCTAGACACTTGCAACCCCTAAACAGCACCCCCACCCCCTCTGGACACCCCCACCCCATGGATTCCCCATACACCCTTAGACAACCCACTCACCCCCTAGACACCACTCCCACCCCTGGACACATCCACCCCTGGACAACCCCCCCCCCACTCTCCCCCCTAGACACCACCCCCACCACCTGGACACCCCTACCCCTTTGGAAAGCCACCTCACCCACCCTGGACCCCACCCCTACCCCATTGGACACCCCCCATGGATACCCCTACACCCCCATAGACACCCCAACCCCCGTAGACAGCCACATCACCAATAGACACCACCCCCACCCCCTTAGAAATCACCCTCACCCCCTAGGACCCCACACATTGGAAAACCCCACCACATGGAATGCCCCCTCACCCCCTGGACACCACCCCCACCCCCTTGGACACCCCTTGGATATAACCACCCCCCTTGGACGAACCCACCCCCTGGACAGCCCCCCAAACCCTATAGACACCCCCACCCCACCCTCTAGACACCCCACCCCCTGGACAACCATTTCACACCCCTAGACACCACCCCACACCCTTGACACCCACAACCCCTTGGAAAGCCCCCTCACCTCCCTGGACAACACCCCTTACCCCTTGGACACCCCCTAGACACCACCACCCCCTTGGACACCCCCGAACCCGTATAAATCCACCACAACCCCTCTGGATAGCCCCCACCCCATGGACAACCACCACCCCTTGGACAACCCCATACCCCCTTGTACATCCCACTCACCCCACTAGACACCACCCCACTACCTAGACACCACCCCAACACCTGGATACCACCCCAACCCCTTGAAATCCCCCTCAGCCCCTGGACACACCCTCCCCAACCCCACCCCCTTTGAAATCCCCCTCACACCCCCTTGACACCACCCTAACTACCTTGTACACCCCCTGGACACCACCACCCCCTTGGATAACCCCCCACCCCATGGGTAGCCCCCCAACCTCTCTAGACAGCCCCCACCCCCAGGACACCCCGACCCCCTATACACCCCATACCCCCTAAGAACAGCCCACTCACCCCCTGGACACCACTCCCACCCCCTGGACACCACCTCAAAACACCACCCCCTTGGTCAGCCTCATACACCTGCACCCATGGACATCCCCCCCCCCCTCAACCCCCCCCCCCCCCCGACCCAACCCCCTTGATACCCATACCCCATTAGAAATCCTTCTCACCTCCATGGACACCACCCCCACCCCCATGGAAACCCCATGGACACCACCTCCCCCATGGAAAATACCCACCCCTCTGAACAGCCCCCCCCCCCCCCCACTATGGACAACCCCTCCACCCTTTGGATATCCCCCACCCCCCTAGACACCCCCACCCACATGTACACCCCTAATCTTTTGGACAGTAAACTCACCCCTGGACACCCCCCCCCCCACACCCTTGGACACCCCTACCGCCTTGGAGAGCCACCTCACCCCCTGAACACCCCCCCCCCCTCACCACCCCCTTGGAAAGACCCTGAACCCCCATAGACACCCGCGACCCCCTTGGAAACCCCCTAAACACCCCCACCCCCTAGACACCCCCGTCCACTTGCACAACCACCACCCACTTGGAAACCCCCTTTACGCACCCACACACATGATAGAACACACAAATATCATAAACAAGCATGATATCACATCCATAAGATTATTTTACCAGGATGTAATTTAGAATGGTATAAATTAACACAATGAAAATTACTATCATTGCAAGAACAAAGATTGAAAAATAACAACTCCAAAAATTAGTTTAGGGCATCACAAAAAAACTAAAACTGAACTATGTAAGGCTTACATGAGTGTTGCGAGTCGACCTGATAGATCTAATGATAACAAAGATGATGAATGATGTTGGAAGACTGCGGCAAGATGGAACAACATCAATGAAACCTTTATAGGTTTTCATAATGAGAGATACGCGTCATAGGTTACCCAATCGAAGAAAAACGAATGACTGAATACGGGGTTCGATAAATTATTTAAAACCATTATCATGTCGGTTATTTAATAATCTCCGGGTAAAATATTTTTTTGTATGTTTATAATTATGGTTATTTAAAAATATATGTAGAAAAGAATTTATCAGGTCAGTTATATTATAACTGATGTGATAAATGGTGCTTTATCACGTCGGTTATAGAATAACCGACATCATAATTTTATTTTCATCAATTTATCACATCGGTTATAAAATAACCGACCAGTTAAAAGTTTTTTCCACTAGTGTCCCATGACATCAAATATATTCTTTAGTTCATTGGTCCACATTAATTCTACTAAATGGTATGATGATTCACTGAATTAAGGGGGATATTATCTCAAGAAATTATTCAATATTAAAAAAAATTCTAAGGAATATTTGGATAGCCTCTATAATGGGAACGAACTCTTTAATAGCTTGTGTCAACTAAGACATCACTGTAACAAAAAATTATACTCTTATTGAAACCATATTTGGATTCTGATTTGGAATTATATTTTTCTCTCAATGCATTTCCACAGACGCTTCTATGTTCCCTCTATGGTAAACCATTATGATCCAAAATTAAATACATAGAGAGTCATTACAATCATAAAGTTATATATCATTTCAAATTATTTATCATGACCCATCCTAGAGGGTCCCAAGTCATGACTACCAAGAGCCCACCTCCAATCGGCCATGTCATGGTGACTAGCACAGAGTTTGCATATCCAGAAAATTAGAGGCATTGCATATGTACCCATACACATGCACACTTCCCCAAGCCACAAAAAGCCAAAATGAAAAAACCACTATGTAAAAAATGTATGCTTACCACTAAGATATAACAACAGAGCATGATAGTAATATTACATGAATGTAAATAGTGAAAAATATAAGTGCAACACAATGATTATATAGCACAAGTATAGCATGAAGTTAAATGTAGTTGGACTACTATCTGGAAATCATATTAACACACCTCGATCTATCCATCCCCACTATGCACTGCATAGTCCATCTCCACCTAGGACTCTATTCAATGTTTAATATTATGCACAAGACATGAGACATGTAAGAATAGCTCGTGCAATAGTTATTATAACAATACATAGTATAACACCAATAATCCACAAAGTAATACTATACAAGAATAACATAATGGAATAACACCAATAAATACCATAAATGAATACCACAAAATAATACCAAAAAGGAATGTACCACAAATGAATACCAAAAAGAAAAACCACATAAAAACTATAATCAGACTTATATAGGTATATGTCTATGGAAAATATTACAAGAATACAAAGATATACTCAAGAGGGACACCATGCCATCAAGGGGTCATCACCAATAATCAGACACCAGACTTTGGTCAAAGCATGCTCGTTATGGGAAAACTCACTCCTTGATACATTATATCAATGGAGAAAATTATTTAGAGGTTGAGCTCATTTGTTAACAGTCCAAATGTTAATGTATTTGACATGTATGAATCTTTTAAATAGAGAGGGGGACACATCATGATCTAACTAGGGGATACCATATGTCATGCCCGAACACACTTGGGGATACCACACACCCGATCTGTATAAACCGACTACACGGCGGATCATACGCAGACACATTGGGGGATACAACTGACCCGACTGATGTGTCCCAATTGGTAAAGGATTGTCTCCCTGCTTGAGGTGGTAATATGATTCCAAAAACTACACCATGGGTGATAGAGGATCTCACTCTTTTCTTATAGAGGGATACCATACTCTATCTGATACTCATCCTCTAGAGGGGAATAAAATCCAGTGATGGGGAAATAATATTGTACTAAACCATTAAGGGAAGGAAAAAGAGAATGTTGTAAGCTTATACTGGACCAAACTAAAAACACCCCACTTATTATAAAATGACTATCTCAACATTAGGGTATCAATGCAGCAAATAAATCATCTATTTTACCCACCATTTATGATAATTTTGAATTTGAGAGAGACCTACTACAATCCTACTAAAGCCTGGTGACCTACCAGCATTGTAGCTCTAACCTAGAACCCTAGTCCACCACTGTAGTCGAACACCCCGGTCAATCAATTTATGGTGTGGATCGGTCGCTTGGTTTCTACACTTGGGTTCTACCTTTATAGTAGACCATCAAAGTTGATCGTGTGGTCACTACATCTCATGGAAACTGAAGCTATCGTGGCTCATCGTCGATCACCATGATCAACCCTGGCTACCATCATATTGGTGACCCTGATTTTATCCTAGTTATTGGCCAGGACCACATGGCCTAATTGGGTGCACCTAGCCTACGAAACCTTTTCTCGACCCGCTCTGTCTCTAGGCTACTCTACTTTGCCTGCTCCTATTGGGCCCACATCACTTGACCCACGTCCTAACACCGATCACAGCTAAATTCGCATCTAGTGGTATGGTCACCGCCAATTTCACATTGCCACCGCAAATGTGTCCTAATCACTAATGTCGGCCAACACATGAATCTTTACCTAATCCATTATGCACCTTCCCTAGTAGTTAGTTGAATTTTTCATGACATTGGTGCCTCCCACGGACCCTTGAGGCTCCTCTAATGCCTGAAAAATTGACTGGTCACTGATCTGAACTACTTGGGTCCCAATATTCAAATATATAGAATTATTTGATGATTCACTGTGAATGTGGGGGTCTGATCTTATTCAGAACAACCTGAAAACATGGATTTGGGAAATGCGGGGTTCCAACAGTTAATAACATGAATAATGGAGGTAATAAATCACAATAATGAAGGTATTAATATCATTTCTCAGGAGTTATTCACCATCAATCAAGATCATGTTGTTCATTTTAAAAACCTAAAAAATCACTTGATAATCCAACATATAATCACATTCATTAAATATGACCAAAACGTAGATCAATCTATTTGGTGATTGGTCCACATTCTACAAGGTATTTTCGAATGGGGAATAAAAATGAAGATAGAAAATGATGCCTCATTTTGGATAAGTCTTTCATGATGAACAGTCAAAACATCATTACCATATAGAACCTCCTTTGAACATGAGGTGTGTTGGTCATCGACACACGATATGTCCCCATCACATAAGAGAGAATCCTAAAATATCTCTCCAATAGGTCTCTAAGGATACTAGGGTGATGTAAATTTTCCATGAGAATATTTTTAATGATTTTCAACCACTGCATCAACAAAATGTTTTTTATAAAATAATTTTATTTTTTGGTTACATCATGTGATGAATTTATCACAAATGACATGCACCTACTAATGTTAAGTTTATCCTATACTAAATCCACCATTATGAGCCCAATAGTTCCCTTGTATTTTTTATCTAGGAACTCATTTAATAGTTATTCCACTTTTTTAGTAAAACCTCATGCACATGTTATTCAAAAGATTAATATTTTTCAATGATTATTTTCAGGCACACAGGGCCTCAAAATCGCACATTGTATTAGCACCTAGTCTCAAAATTAATCCATATAATATCCAAAAAAGTAAATGGAAAATTCAAGATGTCACATTCACCCCACATTGGATCTTTACATTCCCGAATTCCTAACTAAGGGCTATATAAATAGATGAGGGTACTAAACACAAATTTGATCCTCCCACTCTCATCTTCTCTTTCGGAGATTATTGTGCAACCACCTAACATGCACAATAGGAATCAATCTCTAACTAAGGATCCCCTCTTACCAACCCATGATCTCTACCCAGTACTGGGAAAAATTTTCTCCATTCATAATTTTCATATCCCCCTAGTCAATGATGTGTAATGGGTCATACACATACCACCTTATATGCGACATATAAATGATGATGTGTACCAAATCTAACTGTTGTGGTAGATCCAAGTGGTATTCTACCTCTCCAGCATTAACAGTATCTAGAAAGTGTCGATTAACCTCAATGATAGCTTTCCTCCCTTAGAAAATTTATGTAATCCTCATCATGGTTAAACCTGAAGAAACACATGGTATCCTTTGTCAAACCCTAAAGGAATATTCCACCTAGCATCATAAGAATTTTGATGGATCTCTGCATTCATCATCGTCTCTTATGTGATCTTCACATTCTCTATAGTTTCTCACAAGACCATTGGTCCTATGAGTGCTTACTCTCCTCGGTTAGTCCTTCCATGTGGGGACCTATAGGATCTCTTGAAAAAAATCCTTTGAATGGTTCCTTAAAATGGATGAAAGATTGAATTTTTTTTTTGGAAAATCCACTGTGTTAGGTGATCCTTCGAACTATTTCCCAATTCTCACATGCACACCCACATTATTTCTTCTAGAACCAGAATGGTCTGCTCAGTCTGGCCATATTTATGTGGGTAGAAACACTATGATCAAGTGTATATGGGTACCAAATGCCTCCTATAATCCCTTCCATGAAAAGGATTTAAATAGAAAATCATGATCTAAAACATTATTAAATGTATATTCATTTATTAGAACTATCTCATGCATGTTTCGGCTTCCCAATATCTCTATTGAACAATGACCTCGGATAGCTAGGAACTGGGATGAAATGGTGAGTGGGTCAACAATCACTCAGATGGCATCATGTCCTCTAGATTTACGTGGTAAAACTATCACAAAGTCCATTGATATCTCATCCAACATCCATTCCATCACCTCAAGGGGTTGGGCTAAACCCATTAGAGCCTAGTTTTTAGTATTCACCTGCTGACATGTAAAGCATCGAGATACAAACTCTGTAAATCCTTTCTTTATCCATGTCCAACAAAAACTGATGTCGGAGGTCCTGCTACATCTTCACCAAAACTGGATGTACCAGTAATTTGGATTAATAAAACTACCTTATAACCTCCTCTCACAATGCCACTGGTACTAATTTAAATCCACTAAAAAGAAAGACATGCTCCCCACCTATGCAATATCTATTATGAGTATGCATTGTGGAAAACGTATCATGTATGATCTTGTAGTAAGTATCCTATTGATGTAACTCCTTGACTCACTATAATTGATGAGTGGTGGAAACCATCAACTATAGGTATGATATTCATTCTGCATCAAAAATGGATAACTGCATCAAGTCCAATAGCTCCAATTCCTCGTTCAGCAGCTGCATACTGGATCTGCTTCTCAGAGAATCTTCAACCGTATTCCCTATCAAAAGAGTATATAATATCAAAATTTCATAGTTATAGAGGATTTCTTTTTAACTCCACTATTTAAATTTTAGATTCTTCTAATAAAAGATATACTTGAGAGTCTTATGATCAGAGTAGATGATAAAACCCTCACCCCTTTGGTTTTGTCACCACATATTCAATGTGAAGACTACCTCTACTAACTAAAGACCATGGGTTGCATAATTATGATCATGATACCTAAAATATTGTGAAACATATTCAATCAATTCATTACCCATCATCTAGATACAACCATTCCTAGTTCTTAATGCATCACAGAACAACATGTACTCGACGCCTTCCTCAGGTAACGCTAGGATGTGAGTTTTCATCAACCTCTACCTCAGCTTCTGAAAGCACTACTAGAACTTTTATATCAACAAAAAATTATACCCTTTTATTGTAAAATATTTCTAGGTTGATGATACTCTATAGTATTAGGATACAAAACTATTTTATTACCCTACCAATCCATGGAATCTTTGCACCACAGTTATAGTTTTGGTTGGCTCCCATGAAAGAACCTCCTCAACCATTGATGGTTCCACTACAACTTCAGCCTCTGAGATGTTTTTTTCTATATAATGGAACTATCAAATCTAGAACTAACACTTTGAGAGATTCCCATAATTTTTTTTCACTTCGAATGTCTCTACAACAATCCTTAAGTGTCTCTCATTCTCCTCCTCAGATAATGAATACATTATGATTTATAAAATGAAGACCAACAAGAACTGTTCTATGTTTTGATTAAAGATCATTTTCTTGAGTCTAATAAATAAGGTTGGCGTGTTCATCAAACCAAATGGCATCACCAAGTACAAATAGTTACTATAACTTCCTCTCAAGGTCGTCTTTGGTATGTCCTCATGCCATATTCTCAACTGGTGATATGATTATGATCATTTAGAATCATCACACACCATTCAACTGAACAAATAGGTTGTTGAACCTCTCTAGCAATTATGTTTTATTCAAAGTCACATATTTTAGGTGCCGGTAATCCACACATAAAATAAAATTCCCATAATCCATATTATCAATAACAAAGTGGGGTTTCCAAGGGTTAATACTGGTTCTCACAAAGACCTTCCTCTAAAAGTCGTCCAACTGCACCCATAACTCATGAACCACTATGGGATCTATATGATATATAAGTGTAGATATCCGGGTCATCTTGGGGAGTAGATCAATGCATAAGTCCATCTTAATTTGGGTAGTTAGACTTGAACATATTTAAGAAAGAGTACCTCTTAATCTTCCACTACTATAGGAAACTAAGGACTCATATCATCACCTACACCTAGGTTGAGGCTTTCCAACAGATGAGTAATATTTTACACCCTCCTATTATTGAGTCCATTTTATACTAATTGAGTTACATTTTCACCAAAAATGGAAAACCTTCATCCATCCTTATAGACACACAACTCTCTGTGCCTAAAATAAGAAATATAAGAATGATATATGGATAACTAATCCAACCCGAGAATGTTTTCATAAGGCCTTGAAACCACTACAATGATATCAAAACTGAAACTCATTACTCAAATATTGGGGTCACACTATTAGAACCAGTTTCTAATCATGGATTCTCAACCCATATGAATCCTCTATTATAAGGGCCGAGTCAATGGTTCTTTCACATTTAGCATGTATCGAACACGGTTCATGGAATGAATGGAATGACAAGAACCTATGTCTATCAAAACTGCAAATAAGGTGGAAAAGACACAAATCATACCTTGAACCATCCATGGACCCCCTAGTTCATAAAACTCCATAACCTATAGATAACCTCTTCCAATTCCACTAGCTATATGATCCTGGTATGGACCACTAGTGGGTGGTGGCGTTAATAGTTAAAACCTCTTACCACCTACTTCTTCCATACCATCCTCTCATCCATGTCTACTATTGTACGTGCCACCAAACTCTGGTGTCTTGCGTTTCCTAGGTGGTCCCACAACAATCTTCGGATCAGCTATACGAACTGTCATTAATTCTCATGATAGATGTCGCTGACTTCTACATGAGTTACACTGCCTACCCGTGAGTGACTTGACCTGCCTTGGGAGCCCTACAACACCAAAACCAAGTCTTCAGATCATCCCCTGAATCGTCTAACGTACTTGGATCCCTGTAAATTCCATAGTTATCCTATTTCTAAGGTATAAGCTAACCATATCCAACTATTAACTCCCACAATTGGTTTCTACTTCCCTAGAAAAATCACAATTAGAAGGACTCACTCAGGTACCCCAACATAGGTAGAAATGCTATTGGATAACAACAATGCCATGATGTCCTAGAATAGGCCCTTCTCAAAGGTTCAATCAATAAAGAACTAATATCATACCATTTTTCTAGAGTAGCTTGAATGGTCTATAAACATCATTGAATACACCATCATGGTCATACTGGCCTGCTGTAGATGCAGAATCTCGTGTATGAGTATCGATCGCAACGTTTCCAGATGAAACTCTTCTATGAATAGATGCTCAAAGAATTTTTAAGAGAGTGTTGTCTCATCATGTGACTAAGTTTAAAAGATCCAAAATCAACCCCACAATTCTCTAATGATGGCTCATGGAAGGGAATTATATCAGTCTGGAAGGCATCCTCACAAGGAAAAAAACATGGGTGACTACCTCTAGCCAATCCTCAACTATTTGCGGATTTGGCACACCCTAAAACCTAAGATTTCACTGTCTTCGAAACTTATTCAATGCATTCTGCCTACATGTATCCTTATTTAGTAGTGATGGTAGTAGCTGCTGCTCAATATGTGGTGGTATGGGTGGTAAACAACTTAGAGGTGCAATATTGTGTAGAGGTCCCTAAACCAATGCTTTTTCACTAAGATGATCATCCTCATGATCACGCAGTGGAATACAAGATATATTTCTCTATATAGGCATCCTAATATAAAAACATTTATCCATGGTAAATAGTTTATATCATGATGGCTTAATCAAGATGTAAATTTAAATAATAAATATTCATATATGATCCATGTAGAACAATTTCAATTCATCCAATATTTTCTTGTACCGAGTCTAGAAGAAGGAAATCAGAGTCCGGGTGTATGGATATGTCGACGGCCGCAAAAACTCTAGAGTCTCTATCCTGAAAAATAAACTCGAAACACTAAACACTTTTCCCTATACTAATCTCATTGACTCTTGGTTCTAATATAGAACATACCTCTTTTGTACCAATGAATCATGACTCATCATAGAAGGGCCCATGCCAGACAACCCCAAGCCAGCCTCCAACAAGCTAAAGGATGGTTACTACAACCAAGTTGGAATATCCCACAAATGGGAGGCATTATCTTATATATCAATTCCAACCCAAACATATCCATGTCCCAAAATGATGAAATGTAAAAACCACTATGTAATCAATTCATGAATAAAACTATGATCTCACAAAAGAGTATGGCCATTAAATAAAATGAATGTAAAGAGGCCCAAAAACAAACACACCACAATGAGTCAATAAAACATGTCCAACCTAAATGTAAAGGTACTGGGACTGCTATCTGGAAGCCGCAGGAACACAAAGTGGTATATCTGGTGTAACTAAGAACTTCTAGGTCATGGTCTACTTAGGAATCTGTCAAAGGGTCAATAATATGCATAATACATAGAGAGTCCCGGAAAAGACCATTCATGGGTGATTATAATAGTACTCAGTAAGATATCCCAAAAAAATGAAATAACACAAATGAATACCATGAAGGATTTCCATAATGAAATATTGAAAAGGATTAACACAAATGAAACTACGGCAAACAATACCAGAATAGAAATTATACCCATCTCTTCATAGGTATATGCCTACAACACATATAGTGAGAATAAATACGAAGATAACAAAAGCATGATGTAAATGGAAATTACATTACTTTTTTTAATACATAATACATAAAAAAAACCAACTCTCAAGGACTATAATATTTTAGTGACTTTGGAAACTCGAAACATAAACTTCTAATCATGGTGAAAGATCTTCATCATCTCCCATAATGATCTCCCCCTTTTTTTCTTACCTAAAACCTTTCCTTATATCCTGGGGAAACTAAAACATATAAAGGGTGATCTCAAATGCTAAGTAAGGGTATGCATGTAGAAAATAAAGCAAACCATATACATTTGAACTTAAAAACATGACCATAATTTTTAAACATCAAAATCCTGAGCAATGACAAAAAACATGGAAGTATATAAGGTATAGATCATAATGGAACATAAATCATAATAAAATAGCATGGGAATAAAACATTTAATTGTTGAAAACCATTAAGAACATGATATCATTTCCGTAGTAGCTAAGGTATTGCTGCCAAGACCATCATAGTGGACAAAGTCCCTTTCTGAATTAAGGTCACTCCTCATTCAAGTCCTGTAACAATGAACCATATTAACTTACCGTTCCATCCATGTCAATATCATGAGATATAAATCTTTACCCATAGCATTGGAGGGAGTTATAGGTCCCACCTATCTCATAATGAAATCATTCTGACTTGTGCCACAAAATAAACATAAATCATTCATCATAACCCAAAGAATATAATGGGATTCATAAAACATCATCCCATCATAACATAATCCATATAAAACAAATGGATATAATTTCATCATAAGAAGAAAAAAACCATGTAAATAATATAGGCATTATAATTGAAACATAAAAATGATAAATAATGTCATCTTAGACAGAAAATAGTTTTGATAAAACACTTGAAATGAATTCTTGAGGAAAATATCCTTTTTTCCTGAAAATCATTTTCATTTCCCAAAATTCCATGAAATTTTTAAAGAAAAGAATTTTATTGAAAAAAATCATGAAATTTTTTAGTGGAAGCTTTATTGAAATAAGTGATTATGAAACTGTAAAAATCCATTCACGCCGTATAAAATAAAAAAAACATTTTTCTCGTACTTTTGCCAAAAAAGTCAAAATGTACCTTATATGGTAAACAAAAGAAATATTCCTTTCATAACATGTGGTAAAAGTCAAAAATGGGTAAAACGGACTTTAAAAATACATGAAAACACCTTTAGAAAACATGGAAATGGAAGATAACAATAACCCCAGTAAATACTTACGAATAAAAAATATCGGATAAGAACGAGATTGGAATAATTACCAAATACCTTAGGACTGATATGCTTTATACGTATCCAAAACTATTGTATAATTATTTAAATAATGTCATTGACTTATTTCAGAATCATATTCATTGTTATGATATCATATATGGTTCACTTATGACTTTATATTACCTATTCTTTTGTAAATTCTATGTTAAAGTAGCCTTTTGGGTAAAATCGTTGTATTTATCGTACGTGTTTGTACTTGTTGTTCTTTATATTATTATTACTTATACCATGTTTTAAATTCTTCAAGAATGTAAATAATTATTTATATATCATAAATATTCAGTATATATATATATATTAGATAGATAAATTAAATGAAATACACCGTTCATGGAGATGGTAGGTCGTACGTATGCATGAACGCTGTTTTCCTTTACATATTGACTGAAATTGAAGTAAGTAGATGAAACAAAAATATATATATATACATAAATAAAGTATCTTTATCATGTATTATAATTTATTATATATACTTTATAATCATTTTTAATGTTTAAATGGAGAATGAATCTCATCGCGTCGTGGAGATGGTAATCCGTACGTATGCACGGGCGATGATATCATTCCCATAATTCTTGAATTGAATTGGAGTGGATGATATAATATCTCAGAATTAGTATGATGTTATAATAACCATATATAGTTATTCATTACACCATTATACCCATCCAAGTAAGGTGGTGGTGGGAAAATTGGTTACACCACGGTGTGGAGATGGTATTTCGTACGTATGCACGCCCGGTGATTTCATTTTCCATAGGATGGATAGAAGGTGAAATGGGGTTATTTTATATATATAATAACATATAATTATATTAGTTATACTTATTTTATTACTTAATAATGAAACTACTAAAGAATAAGAAGTTGAAGAAGAAAGAAACTTTAATGAATCGGTAGAAGAGATTACCTCTTCTTCGACGCGGCTCCTCTTATCCTCCTGTTAGGGTACTAAAGTTGGTCTTTAATGAAGACAAGGACATCTAGTAGGTTTCTATAGAATTGTATAAGTGAAATTGTCATTTTTTGGCCAAGATATAAGCATCAAATGTGTGTGAAGAGGAGACGGAATGATGTGCCCTTAAATAGAAGAGGGGAGGGGCAGTTTTGGAAACCATAAAAATATTAATTAATAATAAATTGAAACCCCACATAAAAACCTCCAAAAATGTTTCAATTATAATATGAGAAGAGATAGGGTTGTAATATAATCAACCAATAATATTTTGACACGATTTATGATTATTTTAATCCTTATCAACTTGATTTATCATTATTTAATCTATTTAATTTTATTTGTTGTAATAAAACTCTATATTTTAAATTGTTATAAATACATACTTAAATGTTGTAAATTTTCCATAATTAGATCATTTATAAACATTTCGACCATATAATTTTCAATTTTCAGTTTTTCAATATTCTTTTTATTTTAAATAATGTAATAATATGTTATTTTTATAAAATATCAATAGAGTCAATTTTGACAATATTCATTATTTGAATTTAAATAAAAACCACACAGAAGATATGTTCAAACAAAAATATATAATAGATTTATAACATGTCATATTCATCAAAAAAAATTCATGAGAAACATTATTTTGTTTATATATTATTTCTTTTAATATTTTAATTCAATTTATTTTTTATATCTATAAATAAAATAATTACTATAAATTTATTGTATAATTATTTAATATACGTATTTCTTGCATAAAAATTAAAAATAAAATCCTATGATTAAGATAAATATAAAACATTTCATAATAAGTTTGTTAATAAAATTTATCATCTTAAAATCACAAGATTAAAATTGTTATATTTATTAAATTATGAAGGTGACTTCTTTGACGTCATTTAAAATAAAATAATATAAATGTCCTAATCAGGTTTATAAGGCTTAAAATGGTCCACAATTAGACCCTTTGTTGCTTAGGGTGTAGATATTATTGACCAATAATGTTTGTTCAATTTTATGGTCCTTTTGATAGGTATATGTATTTAAATAAAAACTATATTATTGATTTTTTACTAAATAAGTAATTTCTTCATCATTAATTTATAAGCTATTAAAGTAATTAAATATTTCATAAAAATTACAAATAAATTACGATGATAAATAAAAACTATTTATCTTCCAAATGAGTATTTATAATTGAATTTATATTTTGTATAACTATATATTAAAAATAATATAATTATTATAGTTTGAGGGAGACATTTCACTTTCCTTTAAATACACTAAATAAATGGTCTTAATCAAAAACAAGTGGGTTCTATTAGATTGTATTTCGACCCAATTATGATTTAGGGTATAATATAATTATCCAATTATATTAGGAAAAGTATTCAGGTAATTTTATAATATTATATATACCCTTAATTACCCTATTTACCTTTAGCTATGGTATATAAAATTTACCGTAGTTACTATTCATAATGACTAAAAATTAAAAGTATCTTATTAAAATAATTTGGACCTTATGATTCTAATATGGAAATCATTTTTCCAAATTCAAATCACATAAGTTGCAGAAATTAATTTAAAATCAATCCCGTTGTTAAGAAAACGAGATTTAAAAGTTAAAACAATTCAAAAGATTGAAATGGATTTACCTATGAATTGAATGTAAAATCAATGATAATGACATACATTATATTAAGTGGTAAAAATAAATTCTATTTATACTTTAAAACAATTCGATATTATAATTTAACCATATAAATTAATAAAATGAAATAAGTTTTTTTTAATTAAAATATAGTGTGTATATATTATTCATTAAAATATTAATTTTATCAGAATAATCTGAAAAATTTATCCAAAGTAAATTTTTATATTTTGATTGCAAAGAAAAATTTTATTTTTTCAAATTGAACTTATAAACATGTCAAAACTAGATTTAAAGTGGGTGTGCCTTAAAAATGTGGGAAAACTGCATTTTTAAAAAAAATACTTATTATACTTGAAAAAATTATTTTGTCCTCATACGATGTTCTATAAAATGTGTCAGATTAATAATAATGTTATAACATTAAAAATGTAGTTAATACTATTAATTACGGATAGTTAAAAATAATATTATAACAATATATAGTTTTTTAGTGAAACCCGGTATTGCGTACTACACACGCTATCGAGGAAGGTCGTGATTTCATGTAACTCAAGCCAAGTTAAGGTTGTGTGTAGTGAAAGATCCCATTTTTGTTGCCTATAACATAATCAAAACTTATTTCATTTATACATCAAACAAAATCTATACTTAATGTTGTGTAGAATAATTACTACAAAACGAAATTTAAATTGAGTGTAACACGAGCCAAGAATAGTGTTGCATATACTGCATGCTAATGCGGTGTTGTGTATAACACAAGCTAATTTGGGTGTAGCGTACAACACAAAACATCAATGAAATTAAAAATAATAATTCTCAAAAAATATCGGGTTGTTACATTCTACCCTCCTTAAAATGAATTTCTCCCTCGATATTCGTCGGGGTTATAAATGGATTACTACTTGAAAGTTTCATTAAAATAAAACCACATTGTAAAAAAGAAATACCAAAACATAAATTTAAAAACTAAATTAAGAAACATGATGGTTTCCCAAATTTACTAATCACTGGGTTTCCACATTGGAGAACATAAGTGAAAATATGGATATGGAATAGAAATCTAACCATCATGATTTGATGGAGAGTGGTAGAGAACGTGGCTATAAAAAAAGCCAACATTGACAAAGCCATAATTTTTTTTGATCTATGGTACCATCTGATTCATCAGAAATGAGGTAAATAGGACAAAATTTTTGGTATTCAAGATCATTTCCCTAAAGTTGAAAAAAATAAGAATTAGAAGAAATAATTTCTTGATTTTGGTATAATCTCATCGTTCGTCATTCCTTGAAAAATTTCTACTAAATCTCTTAAATAAATAAAGTTGAATTTGTCATTCATGAAGTGTTAGCAGATCATGCGATAGAATGATATGTCATTCCATCTGTCTCAAACAAAAGGCTAGAAAAATTTATTAAATATACATAAGTCCATCTATAGTGAGATTAATCATATATGGTTCCTAAAATGGACTTATACTTCATATATCATACCACTTCATAAATTAAAACTAATTTATACTAACTAGGGACTTCCTTTAGGCCAGTGGTATGCAATAAAGGCTTGTTGCACATCGGTTGTGGGTACGATTCCCACAGCCTTGTCCGACGCGACGAGGTGTTGCCCGTCCTGCAGGTTGTCCCTTTTTCTAAAACTACACTATTATAACATTCCAGAAATAATATCGACAAAAAAGTTGTATCCTTAAAAATACTATATTATGTCTAACATAATCCATTCCAGTCATTAGGATTATCCAAAATACATATGCCCAGTCTCATAGTATAGAGAAAATAATTACTTGAAATGTCACATAACAAGAACGAGAATACCATAATTTATCCCCAATATATCATAAGATATATCTTGTTGATTGCATTACAAACATGTTAATACCTTAATCATGTATTCTCTGGAAACATAAATTACTATAGAACCTTAGTGGAAACATGAATTCTGTCAAAAGATAACTCTTTCCATATACAAAAATCCCAAAATTCTGTATACTTAAACCATGATATCACATTGTCCTTATATCAGTAATGAGCACATTAATACTATAAAACATATTATTTTCTCCTTATCCCTTCATTATGAACATATCATATGCTTTCCAAAAATATTTCATTGATTTTTCATGGTTACCGGTACCATATTCTTATAAAAACCCACAATGGACCAATACACAGATATTTCAATATACTATAAAAGTACCTCAACAAAATTATTATTTAATTACAATACATAAGCCCTTCAATCCATCCTCTTTATTGATTGGAATGGAATAGGTCCTTAATCTATTTATATGTAAATTTTTAGGTTAGGGAATTGAGTTGGTTAATGCCCATGTTCTCCACAGATAAGACATTGGACTCCATAACAGTCTGTCACTCTATGACCCTTTTCTTCACATAGATAACAAATTCCCATCCATTTGAGGTATTCCTCAAGGTTCATCTTACCTTCATTAGAAATATCAATCGTCCTTTCTCCAAGATCCTCACCATGAAAACATGAAAAAAATTCCATCTTCCTCTTATTTGATGACTTCAGCATATAACTAAAGTTCACCTTGTTAATCATATATCGAGATGACTAATTCAGCATAATCAAAATATTTTTCCACCAGGAATTACACAATTTGGTTGATCATAGTCACCAATTTATAGATTAGAATCAATGTTAACTGATTTCCTTCTCGTTCCCTCCTTTGACTAAGACCAGAAACCATAGTGTAAGAAATAGTTAAAATAACGTGGAAACACATAATCATAAAAATTCATTTATGGGATGTCTAACTTATAAAAAATTATTTAATCCATGACACATTAGGTTAACACTAGGTTATTCGTGTTCATCAACATAATTCTAGGACTCTAACCTATACATATACTTAACCTTAGGGATATCCCTATACATACGTTAGAAATATCTCTAGGGATTTCACTAATGTTTTCGCATCCTAGTTTCCAAAGGTTAACTAAACCTTTCCTCTAATACCAGCTGTAGAGACCCAAAGCTTTATGTACATAGAAATTACATTATTTTTTTGGAATACTTAATACATAACAAAAACAAAAAATCAAGGACCGTAATTGTTTAGTATCTTTAGAAAATCAGAACATAATTTTCTAATCATGGTGAAAGATCTTCAACATCTCCCATAAAGTTCTTCCCACTTTTTTTCTTACCTAAAACCTTTCATTATATCCATGGGAAAATAAAACATATAAAGGGTGATCTCAAATGCTCTGTAAGTGTAAGCATGGATAAAATAAAAAAAACCATATACATTTGAACATAAAAACATGACCTAATGTTTAAACATCAAAATCTTGAGCAATGACATAAAACACAGCAGTACATAAGGAATAGATCATAAGGGAACATAAATCATGATAAAATACCATGGGAATAAAACATGTAATTGTGGAAAACCATTATGAACATGATATGATTTCCATAGTATCCAAGGCATTGCTGCCAAGACCATCTTAGTGGACAAAGTCCCTTTCTAAATCGAGTTCACTCCTTATTCCAGTCCTATAACACTGAACCAGATTAACATACCATTCCAACCATGTATATCTCATGAGATATAAATCGTTACCCAATGAATTGGAGGGATATATAGGTCCCTCCCATCGCGTAATGAAATCATTATTACTTGTTCTAAAAATTAAACATAAATCATTCATCATAACCCAAAGAATATAACGGGTTTTATAAAACATCATACCATCATAAAATAATCTATATAAAACAAATGGATATTATTTCATCATAAGAAGAATAAAACCATGTAAATAGTAGAATAATTATACATGAAACATAAACATGATAAATAATGTTATATTAGATGGAAAATAGTTTTGATAAACACTTGAAATGAATTCTTGAGGAAAATATCCTTTTTCATCAAAATCATTTTCTTTTCTCAAAATGCCATAAAATTTAAAAGAAATGGATTTTGTTGAAAATAATAATGACATTTTGTAGAGTAATCTTCATTCAAATAAGACGTTATGAAACTGTAAAAATACATTCACGTCGTATAAGTTAAAAAAACATTCTTCTTGTACTTTTTCCAGAAAAGTCAAAAAGTACCTTATATGGTAAATAAAAGAAATAATCCTTTAATAACATGTGGTATAAGTCAAAAATGTGTTAAAAGGACATTAATAATACATGATAAAACTTTTAGAAAACATGGACATGGATGATACGAACAACCCTAGTAAATACATACGAATAAACAATCTCGGATAAGAATGAAATTGAAATAATTATCCCTTACCTTAGGTCTGATATGCTTCATACATATCCAAACCGCCTATATAATGATTTAATAATGTCATTGACTTATTACAGAATCATATTCATTGTTATGATATCATATATTGTTCACTTATGACTTTATATTACCCGTTCTTTTGTAAATTCTATGTTAAAGTAGCGTTTTGGATAAAATCGTTGTATTTATCATACGTGTTTGGACTTGTTGTTCTTTATACTATTATTACTTATATCATGTTTTACTTACTTCCAAAATGTAAATCATGATTTCTATATCATGTATATTCAGTATATATATATATATATAATAGATAGATAAATGAAATTAAATACACCCTTCATGGAGACGGTAGGACGTACATACGCATGAACGCTGTTTTCCTTTCCTTATTGACTTGAATTGAAGTAAGTAGATAAAACACACAGACACACACACAGATATATATAAATACACATAAATATAGTATCCTTATCATGTCATGTAATTCAGTATATATACTTTATAATCATTATTTAAGGGTTAACATATAAAATGAATCTAATCGCGTCGTGGAGACGGTAATTCGTTCAAACGCACATGCGATGATATCGTTCCAATAATTATTGAAATGAATTAGAGTGGATGATATAATATCTCATAATAAGTATTATTTTATAATAACCCCGTATAGTTATTTTTTTACACCATTATACCCATCCAAGTATGGTGGTGGTGGGAAAACTGATTACACCACGGCGCGGAGACGGTATTCCGTACGTATGCACGCGCTGTGATTTCATTTTCCATAGGATGAATAGAAGGTGAAATGGGGTTGTTTCATATTTATAGTAACATATAATTAAATTAGTGATAATTATGTTATTACTTTATATTGAAAGAAATAATGAAATGTAGTTTAAGAAGAATGAAACATGAAATAATCGGTAGAAGAGATTACTTGTTTTCGACGCGGCTCCTCTTATCCTCCTCTTAGGGCACTAAAAATGGTATTTAAAGAAGACTAGGACCACTAGTAGGTTTCTATGGAAGTGGAGAAGTTAAATGGGAAGGATTTTTCTGATAATTAAGGATCAAATGTGTGTAGAGAGGAGAGGGAAGGAGCAGTCCTTATATAGAAGATGAGAGGGGCACTTTTGGAAACCTTAAAAATATTAATTAATAATAAAATGAAATTCCCATTAAAAACCTCCAAAAAACGACTCAATTAGAATATGAGATGAGATAGGGTTGTGATATCATCAAACAATAAAATTTAAACATGTTTTATGTTTATTTTAATCCTTATCAACTTGATTTATCATTATTTAATCTATTTAATTTTATTTGTGGTAATAAAATTTTAAATTTTAAATTGTTATAAATAAAGACATAAATGTTGTCAATTTTCCATAATTATATAAATCAAAAATTTTTTGAACATATAATTTTCAATTTGCAGTTTTTAAATATTTTTGTGATTTTTAAATAATTTAATAATATGTTATTTTTAAAAAATATCAATAGAGTCAATTTTGAGACTATTAATTATTTGAATTTAAATAAAAACCACACAGAAGATATGTTCAACCCAAAATATATAATATATTCCTATAATGACATATTCATCATAAAAATTCACAGGACACATTAATTTGTTCATATATTATTTATTTTTATATTTTTAATACCATTTATTTGGTATATCTCTTAATAAAATAATTAATCTACCGTTTTTGTATATTTATTTAATATAATTATTTGTTCCATAAAAATTAAAAATAAAACCCTATGATGAAGATAAATAAAATACCTTTCATATTATCATTTTTACTCGAATTTATCATCTTAAAATCACAACATTTAAATTGTTAAATTTATTAAATTATGAAGGGGACTTCTTTGACATCATTTAAAAATAAAATAATATAAATGTCCTAATCTGTTTAGTAAGGCTCCAAATTGTCCAAAAATCAACCCATTGGATGATTAGGGTATATAAATACTCGACCAATAATGTTTGTGCAATTTTATGGTCTTTTTGATAGGTATTGTTATTTTAATAAAAACAATATTCTAGATTTTTCACTAATTAAATAATTTTGTCATCATTATTGTATAACCTATTAAGGTAATTAAATATTTCTTAAAAATTACAACTAAATTACCATGATAATGAAAAACATATTATCTTTCAAATGAGTATTTATAATCGAATTTATATTCTGTATAACCTTATATTAAAAATAATCTAATTATTAAAGATTGTGTCAGACATTTCACATTCCATGAAATAAAATAAATTAAATGTCTTAATAAAAAATAAATGGGTTCTATTAGATTCTATTTAAACCCAACTGTGATTTAGGATAAAATATAATCATCCAATTCTATTAGGACAAGTGTTAGGGTAATTTTATAACATTATATTTACCATTAATTACACGATTTACCTTTAACTATGGTAAATAAAATTTACCGTAGTTAGTATTCATAATGACTAAAAATAAAAAGTAGTTTATTAACAGAAATTGTACATACTGATTCCAAATATGGAATCCATTTTTCCAAATTCAAATCACATAAGTTGCAGAGATTAATTTAAAATTAATCTCGTTGTTAAGAAAATAAGTTTTAAAAGTTAAAACATTGCAAAAGATTGAAATGTTTTACCAAAGAATTAAATGTAAAATAAATTATAATGTCATAATTTGTTAAAAATGGTAAAAATATATTCTATTTATACTTTAAAACCATTCAATATTATAATTTTACCATATAAATTATTACAATGAAAAAAGTTGTTTTTAATTAAAATATCGCGTGTTTTTACTATTCATTAAAATATGAAAGTTATCAGAATAATATGAAAATTTTATCCAAAGTAAATATTTATATCCTGATTCCAAAGAAGAATTTTATGTTTTCAAATTGAACTTATAAACATATCAAAAACTAGATTTAAAGTTGGTGCATCCTCAAAAGACGGGAAAACAATATTTTTTTAAAATAATTATTTTACTCGAAAAAAATATTTTGTTCGCATACGATGTTCTAGAAAATGTGTAAGATGAATAATAATGTTATAACATTCAAAATATAGTTAATACTGTTAATAAAGGCTATTTCATTATAATATTATACCAATATATAGTTGTTTAGTGAAACCCGGTATTTCGTACTACACACGCTATCGAGTATGTTCGTGATTGCATGTAATGCAATCCAAGTCAACGTTGCGTGTAGTGAAAGATAACACTATTGTTGCGTATAAAATAATCAAAAATTATTTCATTTATAAATTAAAAAAATATATACTTAATGTTTTCTAGAATAATTTCTACAAAATGATCTTGAAATTGTGTGTAACACGAGCCAAGAATAGTGTTGTGTATACTGCAAGCTAATACAGTGTTGCCTATGGCACAAGCTAATTTTGGGGTAGTGTACAACACAAGACATCAATGAAACTAAAAATAATAATTCTCACAAAATCTCAGGTTAATATAATCTAGATATACTCAAGAGAGACATCATGCCATCATGCATTTATTACCACTTGTTAGTGACAAGATTTAGCTTGAAGCATGCTCATTCTAGGAGAACTCACTCCTCAATAAAGGATATTAACAAATACTGTCACAGTGAGATATATCCTATTTGGGCCTCAGACACCTAAAAATGTATTGGTCAAGGAATAAAATAATACATAGAGAGGGGGTCATGCCCAGAACAGACCGGGGTACACCACATATTCCACTCAGACCCATTGGGTAATACCGTGTAACTGATATGGATCAACCCTCTACGTAGCGGATCAAACCCATACATATTATATTATTCTAAAGACTCTAGTGATGTGTTCATCTAGATGGAGGAATTTCCCCCTCCTCAAGTTGGTAATGTAATTCCAAAAACTACACTAGGGTTTATAGAGGTTCACACTCCAGTCTTGGGGATGAATACTATACATTATTTGATACTTGGCCTCTAGTGAGGATTACTATCCCTTGATGTGGAAGTAATACCATACTGAACCATAAATAGAAGGACCAAGGGAACACTCTAAAACTACACTATTCCAAACTAAAAACTCACTAGCTATACCAAAATTTTATACTCATCATCAGGGTCTCAATGTTGTAGACAAATCGTCGATTGGATGCTCCGTTTAAGAGATATGATCATTTGAGAGAATCTTCTAGCATGTCAACCAGGTCATGTGGACCTACCATCGCAGTCAGTCGGCTGACTGCACATATCGGTTGCAAGGTCGATATGACCAGAGTCGATCGTCACGGTTGACCATGCAGTCGTTCTGCCTCATGGTTCCCCAAGTTGTTCAGGCTCATAGTTGACCGTTGTCATCGACCGTGGTCACCTTTGTCTCGGTGACCCTGGGTCCAAAAATTCTCTGACATAGATCTTGGACCAGTCCACATGGCCTCACCTAGCCCACCTCACCTAGTCTAATCCGCCTATTTCCTACTCTGCATGTGCCACTCTTACTAGGCCCACTCTTCTTTTCTAGATCCACTCGGTCGGCATCCCATACGACTCATCAAAACATCCATCTCTATTGGACCCACCGATGCAGCCATCGTCGATCCCCCATTGTAGAAAACTAGATGTTCCCTTCATCATCTCTATCTCATGTAGCAACCATTGCAACATCAATGGGTCGCACCTTCCACATGTGTCCCATTGCCGCACCCCGCCGCTGACCATTGGTCACTAGTACAACACTTGTGGTCCTTCTATGTACCACTGATCCTCCTACAATGCCTAAAAAATAAAACAGTCATATATATAAGCTATATGAATATCAATATATTCATATCAATGCTCGATTGTCAATTACCCTTACGTTTGGGGGTTCGATCGTGTTCTATACCACCCGGTAACATAGATCCGGTAATTGAAGGGTTCCAATGAAAAATAACACAAATAAAAGAGGGTGAAAATCACAACAATTAAGGTGCCAAAAGTTTTGTCCAAGACTTATTTTACAATGATCAAGATCATGGAATTTGGATTTGAAAACCAAAAAAATATCTTGATAATCCCGCATATTATCTCATCCTACATACACAACCAAACCAGAGATAAATCAATTTGAATATTGGTCCATGTTTATCATGGAATTTTGTAACAGGGAATTAAAATCAAGATAACATGACCTAAATAAATTATAATCATTCAATGATGAATAATAGTCATGGCTTTATTACCATAGGCAAGGTCTATTGTAATCAATGTGTTTCAGTTGTCGATCCATGATATGTCATTGTCTCCTAATACAGAATTCTCAAATATCTCTTCAATGGTTCTCCATGGTTTCTAGGGTTATGTGTATAATCCTCAAAATTATCCATTATAGTATTTTTAATGATTTTCAACCACTGCATCAACCAAATAAATTTTTTTAAATTATTTTATTCATGTTACATCCCACTAAATATTTTTCACAAACGACTTGTGCTGACTAAAGCTAAGTATCTCCTAGGGTAAATCTGCCACTATGAGCTCAGTGGTCACCTTTTATTTTTATCTGAGAACCTATTAAAGAGTTATTTAACTTTTTTCGGAAACCCTCATGCACATTATATTAAAAATATTAATATTCTAAAAAATTCTTACAGAAAAATTGGGACTCATAATCACATGTTGTCTCTATGCTTGGTATCAAAATCAATCCATATAATATCCAAAATATTATACATTTCATTGACAACAAGATAAAATATTTCAAGGCCATGCTATTAAAACTATCAAAACCTATAAAATTATCTAAACATTTATGAAATACAAACTGAATGAATCATCCTAAAAAAGTACATATTGTTGTTTCCTTAGACAATAATTCAATTTCTTACATTCATAAAGATGTTTTAGGTTTACAGTTTTGGAGTGATAGGTCATAACCTGTATAAAAAAAACCATATTTTTTAAATTTGATAATTCTAATATGTAGGAATGTTTCATATAGTATAAAACATTTAGAAGAAGGAAATTTTGTTTTCGCGGAAAATATTCATGGCCATTCACATGACATATTACTTATTATTAACAATATTAAAACTGTGTGAATAATATTTTATAATATTTTATGACCACAAAATGCTCAGTAAGGGATATAAAAAAGAATAAATATTTTCGTTCATTGAAAAACATGAAAACCCTTGTAATTGATAACTTTTTCTTCAAACATCTTTGAGCAGATGATATATATGATTTAAACTGAAAACCAAGAATAATTTTATCTCATTGAAATCATTTAAAATCCATAGAAAGAAAATAAAAATGAATTTTGAAATATAAATAATCAAATTCATAAAACCCTTTCTAAACCATTACAGTTGAAATAACTATATGGAATACTTCTAATATAATTCCCCATAGAACATAATTGTCACTCGATGAATTAAAGAGTTATAATGGGGATCATCCACCATATAAGTTATATTTGGATCAACCATTTTTAAAGAATTATAATGGGGCTCATTGCTTCATATAAGCTATATCAGGTTTTCACATGAGCTATAATGGGGCTCAACCCATTGTATATGTTTTATTGGGACCCTCTATTTTTCATTTAATATTCATCTACCATATCATGATTAAAATATTTTAGTCTTATAACTTTACAAAAAAAACTATTGAAAAACTATTTTAAACCCTTTTGAAAAAAAAATTTGGATATTGAAAAACACTTTAATTCTAAAGAACTAATTCTCAATAAAAAAATGCCTAAAAAAGAAATAATGTTTTTCTTTGAATAAAATATGGAATATTAGGAAAGAAGATATCAAATAATTGTTTTGATGTATTAAAATTAATTACCACCATTGTAAAACAACTTTACCTTATTTAGGTATATCTCATGTCCCTTTTTGTTTCCCTTTTTGGCATGGTGTGTTTCATAAATTTTGAGTGTGGATAATTGTTTTGGGGTAAAATGACTTAAATATCATAGATGTAGGTTTTTTTAAATTAATGGAGTCCAAGTATAAATGTACAAATGTATTTTGAGGTTTATCCATTGGTTTGGAAGGATTTGAAGGATGATTCAGTTTATTCTATAAAATATGGACTATGTTCTTCTTAATGTGATATTTCACATCCTGAACTATTTACATGATTTGATTCTATTGTCAGGTCAAAGTTGTGAATTAGATCAGAGCCTGAAATTTTTTCAAGATGTGAACAGTTTTATAATGTGAAAAGGTTGATCTGAGATTTTTAAAATTTGATTTGATTCCTTTTTCGACATATTTTGTAAATCATAAAATTCACAATGTTAAATTGTTTCTCATATTAAATACTTTTGGACCATCAATTTTAAAAATGATTTATGTAATATTTTATTTTCATTCAACATGAGGGATTCCCTCGAGACACCTAAGATATCTCCCATGTGATTTTAGGGACATCCACTACTTTTGGACCATTTCATTTGGTGATTGATCTTCATAGTGGCTATTTTTGTGTCTCTCCGTGTAAGTGATATTTCTACATATTCATTGTAGTTTTTTTAGTAACTCAGTTTAACTAAATTTTCTTATCAATTGAGATTTTGGTGATGTTCTTCTTGATATTTCTAGATACTCTTTGAGATATTCTAAATGCCACTTCATTGTTTTTTGTGGTTCGCTGGGTGTGTTTTCTCTGAGTTATTTGTGACCTAACATATATCCTAGCCATAGTTATTATATAATATTACACTAATGATTTCTATTCATATGTAGAGGCTATGTTTGTTATTCTATGTTTCATATAGTAGTTTTGTATCATGTTTCATGTGTGTGTCACCCGAGGTTGAGGTAGGTTGTTTCACATATAGCCTATGTTGGATTATCCATGATTGCTCTGGATTTTTTACATTGATTCATAAATAAATTATAATGATTATTTAATGATTTTTTTCAGTTAAATGTTGGTTTCTCTTATTTTGGTAAAAGAAAAATGGGTATTTTCAAAGCCTTATGAAACGGGTTTGTGAAATCGATTTCAATGTAGGTTTTGATGAAATTATTTGGAAACTATAAAAATAGGAAACATTGTGTACATAGGTTAATGGTGTACCTTAGGTCCATCATTCATGAATTTTTGTGGGTTTCACACATGTAGTGTCGCTGTACTCCCTAGTCCTGTTGTTTTAGGGACATGATATTGAAATTTTTTGGTAGTTCACTCATTTGGTGTTCCACAAGTCCTTAAGAATGTGTCCTAAAGACTTGAGTTATCACTATTCATTGATTGCGGTATGAATTATCATCAATATTAAACTATAGTGACACTTGTAATGATGTTTAATCTTCTTTTTAGTTGTAATACATTTCTTTTCTTACTTGATTTCATATATGTGATATTCAATAATATTATTTTATTTTGATTATTTAAAACTATGAAAAAATGGAATTTTTTACCATTATTTGAATATAATAACTATTTAACTGATTATCATTCCTTATTTTCTTTAATGATGAGGATGTTTACATTTTTGTATATAGGATTATTATGATACATTTGGGTGGGATCCTATTGATCTTATTACCTCACAACCTATTCATCCCTTCTGTGATTTGTAGAACATGTTATATCTTTCAATGATGGTATTGGAAAGGCATCTTTTTTAGACGGTGGGTTTTTTTTAGGTGAGTTGGGTAGATGGTAGTGAGATAGTGGGACATTTTATACTTATCACATGGATTATATCTTTCTCATTATGGGGTTTTTTCTAGTTTTTTACCCGTACATTATATTTTTGTTCATCTGTTGTTGGTTTGTAATGATATTTCATTTATTCTCATCCAATGCTTCATCCTACGATGTGGGAATATATATATATATATATATATATTCCATGTTTTCTGTTATAGTATGGGTGAAATCATTTCATTTGAGTTCTTTTGATACCCGACTGCAATTCACTATCCTGTGGGAATTGGGAACACCCTTCTATTATTTGATACATAAGGTTGGTTATCGGTATGGGTGAGTATACAAGTCTATTAATTGAATATTAGTATCATGGTGTAGGTTTAATGCTATGTTTTTTAAATCTAGTATACTGGAGATAGGATAATCATGACATGATGTGTATTATTTTGTCAGTACCTAGCAATCTCTTACCATGATGGGACTGAGGTTACTATGGTATATTGGTATGTATATCTCCTATTTTTATTTCTTAATCTTAAAATCAATTTTTATCTTATAGATTTCTATTTTTAACCATGATTTTACAATTATTCGATCACTTATTCTATTTCTTGCTTTTTGTGATATCCATAAGGGAAGTTTTCTATAGGTCCCACGGGAGGGTGAAGTGGATAATCCTTAAAGGAATATTACATTGGATCATATTCATTTAGCAACAATCACGAGATAGATACACACCATGGACCAAAATATACCACAACCGTAGAATAATTTTTTGTTTGGTATATACAGAAGATATAGGAGAAAATGATCAATCAAATGATTTATTATGCGATAAGCCACTATAAAATATAGGTAGAATGGACCACAATAATTGGAGGACTCAATTGATAATATTTATTAGATTATATTATTCATGGATACATTTGTATATATTAAAGTTGAGTGAAAATAATGCAGAATCGTGGGTCCCATCAAGTGATAGTGGGATTCCATATAGCGGGTGCAAAGACATGTGGTCTTGGTCCAGAAGGGTTTCAAGATTATCTCCATACAATAATTCTGTCGAGAGTTTATGAAAATTAATTTTTTTTATTATTCAATCCTTGTAGTATAGAGATTCATTCAGTGTATGTGTACACTAATCACTTCACAAATCTAGTTATTTTTTCTCCAAATGAAGAAAATAACTATTAGTTAAATTCTCAAAAGTAACTACATGTTTTTTTACTTGATGTAATATGACATGTATTAATATTGAACCAATATACCTATACAGATATAAGAGAAAGAGATGTTATTAAATATATATATATATATATTAGCTGGGATATTTTGGAAATTATTCTGCCTCTCTTCCACTCATTTTGTTCATTAGTTTCATTAATGAAAGGAAAGAAGATGTGGCAAGAGCATCATTGGGGTGGAGAAGCTAGTTTTGAGCAACATGCATCTTTCACACCACTAGATAAATCCAATTCTATTCCCCTAACCTTCTATTAATGTGAAATGGATGGAATCATCAAGTATTATTACCTTATTCCTTCAAAAATTTGAAATGGTTGTGGCCACTATATCTATATGAAGTGATTTTGTTAGGTTTTATCCATGCCTCATTATAGTGAGGTATCATTGGACCCAAAGGCTATTATGGCATAGTCAGGTTCTTCAATGACCATATGGATTTATCCACAAGACACAATAGATAGTCACAATCATGGATTAAATGTGTTTTTTGTGGAGGATGATGTGAGAAAAAAAATAGTGAATGCTACCATCATTATTGAATCTTCTATAGAAACTACATTATTTGATACTATTTCCTCACACATGTTTATTTCTTCCCATTTTATTGATATTCATAATATTCTAATAGAAATAATTTATTTTTTTAGGATTTTAGAGACACAACTTTGAAATAATAAATAATGTGGGTTTTAGTGTCATCCTTGTAAATTGTCGGCAAGACAATAATAAGATAGTCTATGATATTATCATTTTCTTCCTGGATATATTCAACTTCATGATATAGATATATTTTATTATTCCTCACAATGTATAAATTGGTGGTTATCATTAGTGTGTTTTTTCTATTTACGTCTACGGTATCTCTTGGGTGTTTCAAGAAGAGTGGGATCTAAGGACTAGTCGTTCAAAACCTTCCATCCCATATCTTAAGAGTTCAAGGATTGTTGTATAATTTGATCCTAATGAGGTTTCTTTTTTATCTTCTAATTATTGTTCAGGTCATACCTAATAGTTTTATATAATAATTATTTGTTAATTTTTCTAGAGATTGAGTGGTATTTATCTAGTTCTTTATGGATTCTATGCAGGTGGTTTCAGTACCCTCATATCATATGGCCCTAGCAGATCTGAATGATCTCAAAATTTGGTTGGATGATCAACTTGTGAAATTTTTCTTTCAGCCAAGTGTTCTACATTGTACATCCCTTATTCTCATTACTAAGAAGGAATCTGGTTCACTATGTTCATCTGTGGACTACCAGAAGTGTAATTGAGTGGAAATTATGAATATGTTTCCATTTCAAAAAATTGATTATTTTTTTGATCACTAAAAGGGGGAAGTTGTTTTTGAAGATTATTTATTTGTCTAGTTATCATTAACGTAGATTTATGGAGTTTAATATACTGAAAATGGTTTTATGGAGGAGTTATGACCATTTTTAAACTTATTGATGTCGTTTGGTATGACTAAGTCGCTTTATATTTTATTGGATTTGTTGAATTAGATATTGAAGAAGTATCTAGACACTATTGTTGTAGTTTTTGAGGATGGTATTTTATTTATTCGGGATCCATGTGGAAGCATGTGAATCATTTGTGCTTGTTCTAAGAAATTTCGAGGAGTCCTAATTTTCAGGTAATTGAAACAAAATTCATTTTTTGAATCCAATAATTAAATTTTTTGGGTAAAATGATTTTTTCACATATCTTATCATTTTCAAATCTGATGTTGAAGGTTGTATTCCCTTGTGAAGATCCATTAAATGACTTTGAGATTTAGATATTCCATATACATAGTAGATATGATTGATCATTAATTGAGTATTTATCAAAATATATTCCACCTTTTATTTCTATTAACATGAAATGGGTGAAGATAATATGTTTTGGAAATTTTATTTCTTCATTCAGTGAGTTGAAATAGATTTGAAAATTTGTTCTTATTCTAATATTACCTAACCATGATAAGGGATATGTGGTGTTCAATGATGCTTCTGGTGCTAGTTTAGGTTGTTTTATTATATAGTACGGTAATTTTATCATATGTATCTCTTCAATTGTAGCGACCTGAATGGAAACATGCGACACAAGATTTAGAGATTGTTAGGGTTATGAATGGTCCTTGATGTTGAAGACACTTTCTCTTTAGGAAGAGAGTCATAGTCTTTTCTGATCATATGTGTATAAGTTATATATTTTCTCGTAAATGATTCAATATCATATAGATAGAGTTTTTGAAATCCTGTCCTTCAATTTACATTGACATCATCTACAACATGGGGAAGGGGAATGTCGTTCTAGACTCTCTCAATATGAAAGTACCATCACAATCTATTTGGGAATCGATGGGGGAGTGTAACCTTTTGGGAATATTTAATAAATTACATATGTAAACACATTTGGAAAGCTGATGAATTGTTATTTGTAGTGTTTAGTTGTCATCATCATCCTTGAGAATCTCTTGTAGGGTCAGTATCCAAATGAAACGTTTAGATAAATTAGAAAAAAACTTTTTTTGGTGGGGATATTTTTTTTGGTTGGCCTCTCCTATTAAATGGTATTCTACATTTTGGGGGTTATTTTTTGTCCCAATATCAATGAAGAGCTCAGTTTTATTCACTGGAATTTTTAATTCTAGGATATTCATCCAAAAACTATGAAAATGTATCTTTGACATGAGATGTTTATTCTGGTTGTTAGGTATGAAACATGATGTTTCATATTATGATTATCATTGTTACACCTTCCAAAATGTAAAGGTAGAGGATGTGAATAATTTTATTTTTCCTTATCCTCATGTGGTTATGATATAGAAATTAGATGAGTTGTACATGGACATTATTTGGATAACCATGGACTCTACCAAGGAATAAATCTATCTCGCTATAAATTGATTGGTTACCAAATTCATCTCATTTCATTCTGATCTAGGTCACTATTTTAGTTGATGAAATTTGTAAGCTCTATATGCCAGAGGTTGTGAGTTGATATTGGGTTACTTATTCTATTTTTAGGATAGGGATCTTAGGCTTGCCTAATGGTTCTGTAAGATTGTTCATGTGGCGATGGGTAATCAGGACAAATTAAATACATCTTACCATCCACAAGTAGAAGATCAGAAATATAGTTCTATTTAGATCCTGGAGGATATGATTCATGCATTCATCTTTAATTTTGGAGGATTATGGGATATCAATTTTGGACTACATGACTTTTCTTATATCACAATTTTTTTATCATCAATCATAATGGATCACATAGAACATTTTTATGGTCAATCATTCAGGTAACCTATTTGTTTGGAAGATGTGGGAAAGTCGTCTTTGGTAGGACCATGAATTTTTTAGTATTCATCAATGAGGATTCATGATATAGATTCTAATTTCATTATATATTATAGTCAGAATAAATCATATAAATATCATTGATCTTATCCTTTTGAATTTTCTTTTGGTGTCGGGGTTTTCTTGAATGTGTCTCCATTTATGGGATACTATCATCTTGTAAAATAAGAGATTTTAGCTTTAATATTTGTTAGACAATTTGAGGTCAGTAAAAATCATGGGAAGGTTTTTTATTGATTGTAATTTTTAATCATTTGGTCGGTATGCATGGGTTTTTCATATATCTTTGCATAGTAAATATCAACAAAATTTTTATCATGCTCAGAGTTGGGTTGAGATTGAGTTAGAGAAATACAATTTTTGTGAAGAATCCAATGATTGTTGTTGAGTCTCATTTGAAAATCATTCCTGAAAAGTCTATCTTAAAGATACTCTATCCTTTTACACATATCATTACATGATATTAATCATAATTAACCATAAAATTAGAAACATATGATTATAAAGTATACTTTATTGGGAAATTAGTTACATAATTTCAAAATAAGAAACCAAAATAAAATTTATTTTCTTTAATCTACATAATGATCCCCTAACTTTCATTTATCTCATACATCTAAATAGGATAACATGGTGGAATAATTGAAAAAAGGGACGAGCTAAAAAGTGGAGTATGGAAATAAACATAAGATTAATGCTTAGCACATAGGTTATAAGGGATAACATAATTGATCTCAATCAGTTCTCAACCATCATAACATGTTCCAAAATTTTATTTCCATATAAAGACACAAATGTGAGAAATCAAACTGGAACATAAGGGTTACCCATGTAAAGAATTGGGTATTATAATCAAGTCAAACGTTAAATTAAAATAAAATATAATTATGGTATCCATGAAAGGATAAATTTATATCATAAATGGATAATTATTAGGGATTATGGTCATATATCATGATATGTGATGTCAAACAGAAGTGAATATTTTCTTTTAGAAACATTAAAATAAAACATTTTAGTATGGTTTAATGGAAAACTATCATGATTATTTAAAATGGAAAATTCATACTAGTTTTTATAAAACCAAAATTGAAACCTAATATCTTTTCATGATAGGATGATTGAATTTATAAAAATAATAGTTGAAAAAATTAATATGTACTTCACTTGAAGAAGGATATGAAATCATGAAGTTCCCTTCAATAGGGCTTTCTTATCGATAATAATTGAGAAGGGAAACTTTTAGAACAAGTAGTTACCCATTAAAGAAGGATAATAATACATTAATAGAAGAATTTGTTACATATACACATAATTTATAATTATTACATAAAAATAAAGAGAAATCATGTTGTCGTAATGAGGGAGAATGAGTAAGAAAATGGAAAAAATAGATTTTCAAAATGTATCCCATACATTTTCCCTGAATGTGTTATAGAATAGATTTTAATTTCCTAGATAATAAAATTAAATTAATTAATTAAAAATTTTATAATAATTTATACATTAATTTTGGTAATAATTATTCTATTAAGATCATTTTTGGATTTTCTGGGAGTTATCGAATTTATTTTCATCTTTAGAGAGTGTTTGTTTTCTTTGTCTTCATTACCGGTTCTCCTGTATATAAATATAGAAGTTCATGTAAAATGGGAATAATTGTAGAGAAGTGAAATTATATGTTATTAATGAACATAAATAAGATTCATTTTTCTTATATATAATTTTTATTCAAGATATGATAATGAATCATTATATAACATGTTAATGATAATCATTTAGATTAATTTTAGCATGTTTTCGATCACAACAAACTCGTTTTGTTTTATCATGTATTGTTATTTATATATTATGGTTCCAGAACATTATATAATATATAATACAAATATTCTAATATAATTGAATGATGAAAATGTTTTAATGACCATCCTTGAATACATTAATACAAATTAAAACTCCATTATCCTTTAATGGAATAATGTAACACATCACAAATGATGTTGTAATATTTTTAAAAATTTGTATGGGAAATAAATTATTATAGATTATTAAATTAAAATAATAACAATAAATTATATGTATGGTATTTTAGAAATCATCAAATTTGTATTAGATATGTTGAGGAAATATTTTAAAAATAAAAGAACTTCAAAAAAATAATGGAATGTAAGTGGAATTTACCTCTTGAATATATCCTCCTTGAGAACCCCCTTTGGGAAAAGGTTTTGGTATTTTTATTAAAAAATATCACCTAGATATGGAGATGGATTTGGAACTTTTTTTCATAATAATTAGGGAAAATATCAAATCATCGAAGGTGTGAGGAGAAGTGGTGGTGAGTGGTGATATTTATTATAGAGGAGAGGTGTCATTTCTCATAATTTTAATCATTAATATTTTATTGGAACATAAAAAAGAAATTATGTGGATTATTCTGACTAAATATTGTAACTAGTTTATGTGAGTTCAATTTCATGGTTCTCAACTTACTGATATATAAAAAATGACACAACAATTCATGTATTTAGCATTTATTGTAGTTATCGTCTTTTACTGTTGGAAAAAAATTCAGGTATTTTAGGAAAATCCTAAAAATCACCGTAAAATTTTTCAATGTGTATAATTTATAAATTAACTCAATTTTAAGGAAATAATTTTATAGGTAACGAAAATTTAATTTTAAATTAAAATCATCATTTACTCTAAAAAATATAAATGTTTATATTATAACAAATTTTTACTCTTTGAAAAATTAAATAAGCTGTCCTAAAATTATCATAAAATCATACAACTACAAAATAAAAATTTATGAATATATTTTATGAAAATAAATTTACATTTAAACCTTTAATTAATTATAATATTTTAGTAAAATATTTATAACCTAATAAAACACCATCACTTGATTATGAATTTTTATAACATATTTTCACATATACTATGATACATTTGTAAAAAAATTTCATTTATAATAAGAATTAAATTTTTTATACTTTCATAGGTGAGGTTATTATTCATTTTTTTCATTTTTATATTCTTATGTTTCATATTACTATTTTTATGGTCATGCTATTATATCATCGGTATAGGTTCTTTAACTTCTATAAATACCTAATATTTCATTCATTATTCACTTATAATTTTCTTTTTAGAATTTATTATATAATTTTATTATATGAAATAATTTTTTATGTGGTTGTCTTGGAAAAATATGGCAAGATAATTTATTAACAGAAAAAACTACATGAGCCTAAAATAAGAGATTTTATTACAATATTTCTCAAAAAGAGGAATCCAGTTGGGTGGAAGATCATCTAACCAAATGATCATCTTGTTTATTTCATTGTTAGAAATGCCATTATCCACAGAGTCAGATTCCTAGTATGTATGAGTAATGATGTAATTAAATCTCAAGAGGAATGTGAGAAACTCCATCCATCTAAATGTAATCTTACATGAAATATGTATCACAACATTCCAAATAACTTACTCCACAGTGGGGGGGTTAATTCCATGATAGAGGATATACAAGACTTTGTGGTGAATATAGTGGAGAGAATGCATAATGATTATAATTTCCACCTCTAGAGAAGAAGAGATACAACATGTTCTGAAAAAACAACCAAAGACTTTACCAGTGTGATATCTATAAATAAATCTACATCTGGCATGGCCAGGGTTATCATTTTAGGTTTCATAGACATTGATTTTAATCCCACCATGTAGGGGAGACTTCCAAAAGACATCAAAAAAACACATTTTATGTTAGTTTTATCTAGAAACCTAATATTACTGAGAATCATTAAATTCTGTATTGTATTATACCAGTGTCGTAGTTGTATAGAGCTTTCTTCCTTGACGATTAAAATATTTTCAGAAAGAGCATCCTGTAGATGAAAGTGTGGGTCTCTATTCATGAATGTGTTTTCCCCTACCCTAGAATGTGGATGAGTTCTTCTACATGGGTAGAAATAAATTATTGAGTTGAGGTTCATTATTAAGAGTTGTATAGTAGTGAAGTTGATCGTAATCTTTTGGACATTCAGGTAGATGAATTTTGAAAATATCATTCATAAAGTTCCATAGAGGATTGAATGTGAAACATTACCAGAAGAGGTGTGTGATGTCCTCCCTGTGATGATTACAATACCTTCATATGTAACAAATAACCATTCCATGATATTGTAAGTAGTCAACATTAGTTAAATTATCATGGGAAGGCATCCAAATTTGGGTCATACTACAGGGATGATCTAAGGCTTTCCATAATTCTTGATCCATGAAAAATCATTGTCAATTTCAAAATCAGAATGATAAATGGTTTTTGAACTGATAGTTTTTTTATAGAAATTTCCCATATTCAATTTACTTTTTGGTAAAAAATACATAGCTATTGCGGAGGATGATGTAATTCATAGACATCTCAATGTTCAAATAAGCCAAGAATTATTGAATTGAAACATTGTTATCCACGGTAATATACGGTGGATAAATCTGTGATATAATTTTGGCTCCCATCCAATTATCATGCCACATGTTCTTAGAATACTCAATGCAATAAATCAATATTGGGTTTGATATAACAGTTAAATAAGAGTATTTGATGGATATCCAAAGAGAAGAACTCATTTAAGAAGTGAGGCCCCTTTTTAACGTAAAAATAAATATGTCTCTAAGAATTTTCAGTTCCATCAAGTAACTGTTGAGAAGATTCCATGTGAACATAGGATGAAGTGCCCCATTGAATAATTTTATGTTTTTTATTCCATGTCCTCCCATATCAAGGTGATTGCATCATTTTATCCATGAAAAAGTGATTAATTTTCTTTCAAGTGTGTTTCCACTGCACAAAAAATTAATGATTCAGACATTAAGCTTCATGATCTTAGAAATATTAGATTTATATTTTATGAAAGAATATAAATTGTTGTAAATAAGAGTATTTTTCCCATATAGATTATTCTAGACATTGATAGATACTTCCCTTTCCAGGAAAAAACATTCTTTTTGAGTTGATCAATAATTTTTGTAAAATGGAAGGCCTTAGGTATCCCCTATAAATGAGACACTCTAATATGTTTAATTGGAAAGGATTCTTATTTAATTCCTAGTTCTATCAAATTATGGGATCTTATAGCTATTGGGAGTATTTTTCCTTAATTAATATATATATATATTTTCAAATGATAATTTAACCAAATATATCTTCATATTGACTGAAAATTATATATATGTTTTTAAGATGTATTTTACCTCTAATTTTTCAAAGAATCATGTCATTAGTATAGAGAAGGTGAATAGGAGTAGCTATGTTCCTTGAATTATGAATAGATTTTAGGTTTCTTTATTCCATCATATGAGTATGAATTGTCACGACCCATCCTCGGGACCCGTCTCCTGACTACCCCAAGCCTGCCTTCCAGAGGCCAGGGGCTGGCGACTAGCACCAAGGCGTAAATCTCGGTAAAGGTAAGGCATTGCCTTTGTAAAGTAAAAAAACACCACATAGAAAGAAAGTAGAAGAAACATCCACTAAGTAAAAACTGAGTACAACAGTAAGTGCAGAAAAGTAAGTGGGCCATAATACAAACCCAAACTGAAAGTAAAGTACAACTCGAAAGGGAAAACATCAACTAAAAAGTAAAGCCGCAATGTCGAGTCGTCCACTGGAAGTCCCACCTGAAGGATGAGTATAGATAGCCTCCACAACTCCTCGGGTCCAACCGTCCACTCCGAGTACGTCCCGCCCAGTGGTCCACCTCTAGGTACCGTCCTGCTTCGCAAGCATCAACCACGATCAGCGCCGTCCGTCACCTGCAATCAACACAACATAGTGCGTGCATAGCCCGTGCAGGGGTGAGTATACGCTACTCAGTAGGGACGTTGAGACCCCCGAAGGTCTCCCAGAATCCACAAAGGATAATCCACAATAGAAAGATAAAATCACGAAGTAACATCCGACACTGCTTAGGTATATTCCCATACATATACCTAAGTCATCAGTTCTCATACGCTCCAACTTCCGAGCCCAAGTAAAACCCAGTCCACACAGGAATGAAAAACGTAAATCCACACAGGATAACACAACACAATCAACAAAGGAAAGAAAAACATGAATCATCTCATACAGGTATACTTCTTCATATGACGATAAAGATGACCAGATATTGCCACTGATTCATCTAAGCCGTCAGACCCACAAATGATCGATAGGTACTGACCCCCGCAATGACCCACAAAGGATCGATAGGTAACTAACCCCCGCAAAGACACACACAAGATCAGACCCACACAGGATCTATAGGCACTGGCCCACATAGGACCGCTGAGCGCTGACCAACACAGGATCGGACCCACACAGGATCGGTAGCACTGACCCACAATGGATCGTTGAGTGCTGTAGTCGTCGTCGTCGAATCCACTGAGGATTTCTGCACAGTCGTCGTCATCGCAACAGCAGTCGCAGCCAGCTCTAGGGTTCCCGCAGACAGCAAGCTCATTCGGGAGAGTCCGCTCCACGAGCCGAGAGGCTTATACATCAACTGACACATAGTCCATAGTTGATGTATCCAAAAGTTATGTATCGTCAACAGGAACTCAATGCCGCAGACGGCGCGTCAATCGGACGCCCGGTCTGAGAGTTATTGGATTTTTCGTCCCAGGGGCCCGGTTGGTTTTTAAGACAATACCAATCCGAACATACTCCACCTGTGTCCAAACCTCAGGCGGAGTATGCCAAAAGATCCGTCTCACTTAGAGAAATCCAACAAAGTCGACGGTACGTCAATCGGACGTCCGCAGCTCAAGATATGAGCGTTTCCGCTCCGAGGGCCCGATTGGCTTCATGTACGAACCAACCCAGCTGAACCCAAAGTATTCCGAAACCTTGAGTATGATATACCAAAACGACCATCTCGATCCAAGGATCGCATCGCTGCTGACGGCGTGTCGATCGGAGGCTCTTAGCTCAAGATACGGGCAAAGGACCGAAAAGGTCCGAAAACGGGGGGTCTGGGCCCGGACCGACCCAGCCCAACCCCCCCAAGGTCGGCACGAACCGGGTCGACCCGATCCGGGTCCGGGTCCGACCCGGCTGGGCGCGACCCGGCCGAGCCGGTGCGGCCGGCCCGTCCTGGGTGGCTCGGCCCGACCTGGGGGGGCTCGGCGCTGGCCGAGCGGCCGCGCCTAAGGAGCCGCGGCCCCCCGCACGGGGGCTGCTCCGTGTCACCGGACGCAGCGCAAGGCCGTGTCCATTCCCCGCGGTCCCACGTGGCCGTGGGGCCAGCGTTCGCCGCCGCGGCTTCAGCCTCGGTGGGTCTTCATGGCGGCGCGCCGGCGAAAACTTCCACAGACCACCAGACGCGCTCAGGTGGTCCGTTTTGCCTGAGGTTTGCGCCTACGGCTCTCCCGGGATCCGAACTTTGCTGCAAAGGCCTCCAATCACCATTTCTATCCCATTTCATGAACATAGTTAATCCACGCATCAACAAAAAACTGTGGAAGGTTGTTGGGCCATGTTTGTTTGGCCCGCACCCTCTGCATTTGGTGATATCAATTGGGAAAATAATAATCAACAAATGAAAACATAACAAGGCACAATTTTAATAAATTAAAATTGATCCTAGTTCCCAAAAAGAAACTCCCGTAAATAAGAAAAATTCTCGTCCCGTATATAAAAACGAACGCGGATCAAGTTAATGATGAGTTGATCCAGGTTCTTTGTTTTAGGAGGAAACTAACATGGGAATAAATATTATTCTCAAATAAAACCCCTACCTCGTCATAGTCGACGAACGAGAGTTCTTCGCGGAATTGATCATCACGGGAGAAGAGGATCGTCACGTCGCAGAAGGGCGTCGCGTCGTCGCGGAACACGGCGTCACGTCGACGATCTTAGAGGGTTAAAGAAAACACACAGATTTAATTTCACGAATTAAATCCATGTTGAGGATAAAATCCACAAAGGAAATTTAAAAGGTTCGAAATCCCCTACCTCAAGCAGTGATGATCAGGGATTGTTACGGGGATGAACGTCGCAGAAGAACATTGCGGGAGGAGTATAGTCGGCATCGCGGTACACAACATCGCGTCGTCGATCTCCGAGGGTTTGGCGTTCTTCATCGCCTTTCGTCGAAGGTCGGCGTTCTTCGCATTCTTCGCGTTCTTCACGTTCTTCACGAAGGAGGCTGAAGAACTGAAGCCTTGGAGTCTTCTCAAAATCCTCTCAACGAGCAATCCTCAAGTAAGACATGCGTTGGTCTTATTTTATTATTATGCCAACAGTATGAAAAACATGTTAAGAAACGAACCATGAATTCATTGAATTAATGGTAACGTCTTAACTGTCCAATTAATAGGGGCGTTAAGAGTTTTACAAAATACACCAGTTGACTTTCATTAAAGAGGATTTTTTCGCGGGTGCTTTACTTATAGGAAAAGAAACGGTGGGGCTCGTGCGGGCCCCACCTGACAAATATCCTACCAAGAGGGTAGGATATTTTGGGTTCCACCCTATCTGCTTCAACTCAGGTTAAGTGGCTTTAAGTGGCTTTAAGTGGCATTAAGTGAAATAAAATAAAGTTTTCGCACCACTTTATTTTATTTTTTTCACTTAACGCCAAATATTAAAAACCACACCTGAGCAAACATAACTCCGGAAGAGGAGTTTCTAAGCAAGTACCGGTGCTGAGATTCCATCGATGCCCTCGGAATTCGATTCTGAGCACCAGTTCAAAAGCTAGAAAAACCGCTCGTTCGTTCACTGAACGTACCCGAGCGAAAACTTTAGAAAATGATTTCGGTCACACCGGGCCTCAGAATAATGTGCTGTCAGAAACTGCGTTCTTGTAAAATTCAAAAGAAAATTAAGAAAAAAAAATTTCTTGAATTTTATGGGTTTTTACATCACTCCCACTCAGGGCTTTACGTCCCCGTAAAGATATATCATAAACTGGTGAAACAAATGTGGGTACAGAGAATGCATCTGAGCCTCCCGCTCCCAAGTGCTCTCCTGGAGGTTCTCTTGCTGCCATATGATGCGCACAAGAGGAATCGATCATCCATGTAGGACCCACTCCTGTCGATCCTCGATCTCCACCGGGACCTCCTCAAAAGTCGCCCCATCATCAACGTCCAGCTCCCCATGGTCAATGATATTTGTCGGGTCGTGCATGTATCTCCTCAGCTGAGATACGTGGAAGACATCGTGCACCCGGTGCAACTGAGGTGGTAGATCCAGGTGATAAGCCACCTCGCCAACCCGGCTGAGGACCTAGAATGGTCCGATGAAGCGGGGAGACAACTTGCCGCCTCTGCCAAATCTCTGTAATCCACGTCGAGGTGAGACACGCAAGAAGATGTGGTCGCCATCCTCTAACTATAGTGGCCTCCGCCTCCTGTCAGTATAAGACTTCTACTGGCTCTGAGCTGTCCTCATCCGCTCGTGGAGGACCTGGACCTTCTCTGTCGTGGCCTGGACCCTCTCTGGTCCCACAAGTACTGACTCCCCAGGGTCTGTCCAGCATAAAGGAGATCTGAAAGGTCGGTCGTACAACGCCTCGTATGGTGCCATCCCGATGGTGTAGTGGTAGCTGTTGTTGTACGAAAACTCCACCAAGGGTAGGTGGTCCTCCCAGCTATGACCAAAGTCGAGGACACATGCACAAAGCATGTCCTCGAGTGTCTGAATGGTCCTCTCCATCTGACCATCTGTCTGAGGGTGAATGGCAGTGCTCAGATGTAGTTGTGTCCTCAACGCCTCCTGCAACTCCTTCCAAAGCTGGACAGTAAAGCGAGCATCTCGATCAGAAATGATAGATGATGGCACACCATGAAGCTGTACAATCTCCTGAACGTAGAGACGTCCCAAGCTCTCCACTGAGCACTGCTCTCTGATGGGTAAGAAGTGAGCCGACTTGGTGAGTCGGTCGACAATCACCCAAATGGAGTCGTGACCTCTGGAACTGCGTGGAACTCCAGTCACGAAGTCCATAGATATCTCTTCCCACTTCCACTCTAGGTCCTCCAAGGGTTGTACCAAGCCTGCTAGTACCTTATGCTCTACCTTCACCTACTGGTAGGTGAGGCATCGTGAAACGAACTCTGCCACAACTTTCTCTAAGCCTGGCCACCAGTGTTGCCGTCTGAGATCATGGTACATCTTCTCCACTCCAGGATGTACCACCAAAGGAGACGTGTGAAAATATCTCATCACCTCCTCTCGTAATGCAACTGCTACCAAGGTACATCCTTTGAAAATTACATCGTGCTTTGCTCCAAAGGAAAAAACCATCAGGTGCATGTCCTCAGGATATTTGTGCACGTCGTGTCTCACAATCAGCGTCCCCACGCTGTGCCTCTCTGACCCACTGCAGTAGTGGAGGAGAGCCTGTGAGAGACTGAAGGAAGGTTGCTCCATCTCTATCCACAAAGGATATTTGCAAAGCGGCTCGCTGCTCTGTCGCCTCCTCGAGTAGCTGAATGACCGTCCTCCTGCTGAGAGCATCGACTACCACGTTCCCCTTCCCAGGAGTATAGACTATCTCAAAGTCATAGTCCTGGAGGAACTCGAGCCATCACCGTTGTCTCAAGTTCAGGTCCTTCTGAGAAAATATGTACCTGATACTCTGATGGTCAGAAAAGACTATAAAGCGCTCGCCCATCAGATAGTGTCGCCATGTCTTCATATTGAAGACCACTACTGCTAACTCCAGGTCATGGGTAGCGTAGTTATGCTCATGCGGCCTCAAATGACGTGATCCATAGGCGATCACTGCCCGCTCATTCATCATGACAAATCCGAGTCCGGTCCCGGATGCATCGCAGTAGACTACGTACCCAACTCCCTCCTCTGGAAGCCTCAAGATAGGGGCGCTGGTCAATCTCTATCTCATCTTATGGAAGCTCTGCTGACATCTGTCTGACCACAAAAAGGGTTTCCCATTCTTCGTAAGAGCTGATAGTGGTGCCGCAACTCTGGAGAAATCTGGCACAAATCTCCGATAGTATCTAGCTAGTCCCAAGAAACTCTGCACCTTCGTCACTCTCTTTGGTGGCTCCCAAGCTAGCACTGCCTCGATCATCACAGGATCCACCGCAACTCCCGCCTCAGAGATGACGTATCCCAAGAAGTGGACCTCACGTATCCAAAATTGACACTTCGAGAGATTTCCATAAAGCTGGTGCTCTTGGAGTTTGTCCAGTACAACTCGCAAGTGGTAGGCGTGCTCCTCCTCGGTCGTCGAGTAAATAAAAATGAAGTCTATGAAGACCACGACAAATCGATCGAGTTATGGCTGAAAGTTCATGTTCATGAGGCCCATGAACACTGCCGGAGCGTTGGTCATGCCGAAAGGAATAACCAAGAACTCATAGTGGCCATACCGACATCTAAAGGCCGTCTTCTGTACGTCCTCTTCTCGAACTCTGAGCTGATGATAGCCTGACCTGAGGTCTATCTTTGAGAACCAACATGCTCCCTTGAGCTAATCGAAGAGGTCATCAATCCTCAGTAGTAGATAATTGTTCCTCACTGTCACCTGGTTCAGGCGACGATAGTCGACACAAAGTCGCAAGCTCACGTCCACCTTCTTGGTGAACAATATCGGGGAAGCCCAGGGTGAAACACTAGGTCAGATGAATCCCTTTCCCAGAAGTCCTCAAACTGTACTCGTAGATCTCGAAGCTCAGCAGGGTCCATCCGATACACTAGAGTTGATATCGGGGCTATCCCGGGGTACAGGTCAATATAAAAGTCTACCTCTCTTCGAGGAGGTAGTCCTGGAACATCTTCGGGAAAGACGTCCACATACTGATCCTCCACTGTAGGAAAACTAGGACTTCAGATGCCAACTGCTCCTAGGATAAGGCTAGCCAACTGATGAGTGATGTGCTGTCCTCTCCTCTGCGAGAGTCCATCATGTGCTGCAAAGGCTCCCTTCTCTCCGGTGAAGGTGAACCTGCTCCCGTCGGTGTGTACACATCACACCTTGCACCTAATACAGTCGATTTGTGCATGGACTGTAGACATCCAATCCATGCCCAAGATGACGTCGTAAGGCCTCGACACCGCTACAAGAATATCCTAGCTGAATCTCTCGCCTCCTAGAGTAAGCTCAAACAGCCGAAACCAGTGTTTAATCGTCGAGTCTGCTCCCGTAGGAGTCTCTAGCCATAAGGATCAAGCCAACGGCTCTGTCGGAATCTCCGAGCTCCGAATAAGGGCAGCGGCTATGAAAGAGTGACTCGCTCCTGTGTCTATAAGTACTGTAGTAAGGGTGGAATAGACACAGATAGTACCTCGAATCATCTCGGGTGCACCGTGGTCGTAGGCCTCCGCTTCCTGGAGCTGTGCTTTTCTTTTCCCGCCAGCTCCCTGTGGTCGGGGTGGACCTCCTGGTGGTGGTGGTGGTAGAGCCTCAAAGCCTCGCCCACAACTTGCTGCTCGGCCAACTCCTCTACCTCGTCCTCCTCCTCCATGCGGACCGCCATGGTCGACCCTCTGCCACTACCTGGGTGGCCCCTCCACCGTCTGCTGCTCCTCGGCACGATGGGTCGAGCAGTCACGAGCCATGTGGCCCTGCCCGCCGCATGTGTTGCATTGCCTACCTCTCGAAAGACTGGCTCCATGCTGTGTGCCCCGCACTGCTGAGCCAGTGTCCTGAGGTCGTCTCCGTGAGGGTCTAGTCTGACTAGACCCCTGAGTCATCCGTCAACTACCTGCCGCAGAAGACTCTGCTACTTGCTGCCCCGCGGTGGGTCTCGCTGCTGATGTAGACTCAGCAAGAAATCTCTCGATCAAAAGGGTTCGCTCCAGTAATCCTGCCTGAGTCAGGATGCTGAGGGAGATCAGTGATGCCCTGATCTCATTTCTTAATCCCTGCTCAATGGTCTGATCCCGGAAGAACGGGTCCCATACCATGTCTGTCGAGTAGTGCGAGAGATTGGTAAATCTGACCGAGTACTGGGCGACCGTCAAGCTGCCCTGCCGCAGCTGAAGATGCTCCTGGATGCGCACCGCATGGAGTGTCGCCGGGACGAACTCTGAGCAGAAGAGGCCCTCCAAGTCTGTCCAGAGAAGAGATGCCTCATTGTTCACCTAGAGCATCAAGCTCCACCATCTGCCTGCTTCCGCGTGCAGTAGGTTCGCTGCAAGGATCACCATGAGGTCTGCTAGTGTCCTCACTAATCGGAAAATTCGCACCACTGCCTCCATCCAGTCCTCGGCTGCCTGGGGGTCCGACTCCCCGCGGAACCTGGGCGGTCGCTGGCGCTAGAACTCAAGCAGTGCACTAAGGCAATGTTCATCATCAGCGGCTGGGGCTAGAAGCATCGGTGGCTCGGCGGGTAGACGTACCACCGGTGGCTCAGTAGTCAAAGGGCCCTGTACCGAGGCCTCATCGCTCGGCGGGCTTTCATCACATTCAACTCTCGGAACCCTAGCTGGCTGCCATCGTGGGGCCATCCTGAAAAGGAAACAGGTGCTCCACGTTCATAACCGTATACTTGGTGAGCTAACACAAAGTAATCACAAAGAAAACATGAAACACGCATGCAATCAATGTTTTCGTACATTTAGTTGGAAATCAGAAGTCAGGGTCTTAGTGTACGGATATGTCAGTCGTCGCACCAACACTAGACTCCCTGAACTGATAACCACACCCAATATGCTAAACACTATTGATTCACATAGAAAAATATCAGATTCCCAAGCACTACGGTAGAACTGAACTCCTCTAATACCAATTTGTCACGAAACGTCCTCAGGGCCCGTGCCGTGACTACCCCAAGCCCGCCTTCCATAGGCCAGCGGCTGGCAACTTGCACCAAGGCGTAAATCCCGGTAAAGGGAATGCATTTCCTTTTTAAAGTAAACAAACACCATAAAGTAAGCAAGCAGAAGAAGCAACCACAAAGTAAAAACTGAGTACAACAATAAGTGCGGAAAAGTAAGTGGGCCAGAATACAAACCCAAACTGAAAGTAAAGTACAACTCGAAAGGGAAAATATCAACTAAAAAGTAAATCCGCAACGTCGAGCCATCCACTATAAATCCCACCTGAAGGATGAGTACAGATAGCCTCCACAGCTCCTCGTGTCCAACCGTCCACTCTGAGTACGGCCCGCCAAGTGGTCCACCTCCAAGTACCGTCCTGCTCTGCAAGCCTCGACCACGATCAGCGATGTCCATCATCTGCAACCAACAAAACGTAGTGTGGGCATAGTCCGTGCCGAGGTGAGTATAAGCTACTCAGTAGGGACCCCGAGACACCCGAAGGTCTCCCAGAATCCACAAAGGATAATCCACAAAGGAAAGATACAATCGCGAAGTAACATCTGACACTGATTAGGTATATTCCCATACATATACCTAAGTCATCAATTCTTGTACGCTCCAACTTCTGAGCCCAAGTACAAACCAGTCCACACAGGAAAGCAAAACGTAAATCCACACAGGATAGCACAACACAATCCACAACGGAAAGCAAAACAGGATTCAGATCACACAGGTATACTTCTTCATATGACGATAAAGATGGCCAGATATTGCCACTGATTCATCTAAGCTGTCAGACCCATAAAGGATAGATAGGTACTAACCCCCAAAATGACCCACAAAGGATCTGAACCACAAAGGATCGATATGTAACTAACCCCCGCAAAGACACACACAGGATCAGACCAACACAGGATCTGTAGGTGCTGGCCCACACAGGACCGTTGAGCGCTGACCCACACAGGATCGGACCCACACAGGATCGGTAGAACTGACCCACAATGGAACACTGAGTGTTGTAGTCATCGCTGTCGAATCCACTGAGGATCTCTGCACAGTCGTCGTCGTCGCAGTAGCAGTCGCAGCCAGCTCTTGGGTTTCCGCACACAGCAAGCTCATTCGAGAGGGTCCGCTCCACGACCCGAGAGGTTGATACATCAACTGAAACATAGTCCAGAGTTGATGTACCCAAATGTTATGTATCGTCAACAAGAACTCAACATTGTAGAGGGCGCATCAATCAGATTCCCAGTCTTAGAGTTATTGGCTTTTTCGTCCCAGGGGCCCTGTTGATTTTTAAGACAAAACCAATCCAACCATACTCCACCTACATCCATACCTCGGGAGTAGTATGCCAAAAGATCCGTCTCACATAGAGGAATCAAACAAAGTCGACTGTATGTCAATCAGACGTCCGCAGCTCAAGATATGAGTGTTTCCGCTCCGAGGGCCCAGTTGGTTTCGTGTACGAACCAACCCGGTTGAACCCAAAGTATTCTAAAACCTTGAGTATGATATACCGAAACGACCGTCTCGATCCAAGGATCACATTTCCACTGACGGCACATCTATCGGAGACTCGTAGCTCATGATATGGACAAAAGACAGAAAAGGTCCGAAAACGGGGGGTCTGGGCCCTATCCGACCCGGCTGGGCACGGCCAGACCCGGTCGGCACGACCCTGCCCGGCCTGGGCGGCCCGGCCCGGCCTGGGCGGCTCGGCGCTGTCCGAGCAGCCGTGCCTAAGGAGCCGCGGCCCCCCGCACAGGGGCTACTCCTTGTCACCGGACGCGGCGCATGGTCGCGTCCCTTCCGCGCGGTCCCGTGGGACCGGCGCTCGCCGCCGCGGCTTCAGCCGCGGTGGGTCTTCCTGGCGACGCGCCGGCGGGAACTTCCACAGACCACCGGACGCACTTCAGTGGTCCGTTTTTCCTGTGATTTGTGCCTACGGCTCTCCCGGGATCCGAACATTGCTACGAAGGCATCCAATCGCCATTCTGATCCCATTTCGTGAATGCCATTAATCCAAGAATCAACGAAAAACTGCGGAGGGTTTTCGGGCTGTTTTTGTTTGGCCCACACCCTCCACGTTAGGTGATATCTATTGGGAAAATAATAATTAAGAAATGAAAACATAACAAGGCACAATTTTAATAAATTAAAATTGAACCTAGTTCCCAAAAAGAAACTCTTGTAAATAAAAAAAATTATCATCCTGCATATAAAAACGAACGTGGATCATCTTAATGATGAGTTGATCCGGGTTCTTTGTTTTAGGAGGAAACAACCATGGGAATAAATCTTATTCTCAAATAAAACCCCTACCTTGTCGTAGTCGTCGAATGAGAGCTCTTTGCGGAATTGATCGTCGCGGGAGAAGAGGCTCGTCGCATCGCGGAAGGGCGTCCCGTCGTCGCGGAACACGGCGTCGCGTCGACGATCTCCGAGGGTTAAATAAAACACACAGATTTATTTTCAAGAATTAAATCCATGTTGAGGATAAAATCCACAAAGTAAATTTAAAAGGTTCGAAATCCCATACCTCAAACAGTGATGATCAGAGATTTTTGCAGGGAAGAACGTCGCAGAAGAACATTGCGGGAGGAGAATCGTCGGCATCGCGGTACACGGCATCGTGTTGTCGATCTCCGAGGGTTTGGCGTTCTTCGTCTCCTTTCGTCGAAGGCCGGCGTTCTTCACGTTCTTCACGTTCTTCATGTTCTTTGCGAAGGAGGATGAAGAACTCAAGCCATGGAGTCTTCTCCAAATCCTCTCAACGAGCAATCCTCAAGAAAGACATGCGTTGGTCTTATTTTATTATTATGCCAACAGTTTGAAAAACAAGTTAAGAAAAGAACCATTAATTCGGTGAATTAATGGTAACCTCTTAACTGTCCAATTAATAGGGGCGTTATGAGTTTTAGAAAACGCACCAGTTGACTTTCATTAAAGAGGAGTTTTCGCGGGTGCGTTACTTAGAGGAAAAGAAACGGTGGGGCTCGTGTGGGCCCCACATCACAAATATCCTACCAAAAGGGTAGGATATTTTGGGTTCCACCCTATCCACTTCAACTCAGCTTAAGTGGCATTAAGTGGCTTTAAGTGGCTTTAAGTGAAATAAAATAAAGTTGTCGTACCACTTTATTTTATTTTCTTCTCTTAACGCCGAAAATTAAAAACCACACCCGAGCAAACGCAACTCCGGAAGAGGCGTTTCAAAGAAAGTACTGGCGCTGCGATTCCATCAGTGCCCTCAGAATTCGATACCGAGCACCAGTTCAAATGTTATAAAAACCCGCTCGTTCGTTTACTGAACGTACTCGAGCCAAATCTTCAGAAAATGATTCCGGGTACACCGGGCCTCATAATCACGTGTCGTCAGAAACTGCGTTCTTCTAAAATTCCAAATAAAATTAAGAAAAAAAATTTCCTTGAATTTTACGGGTCTTTACATGAATCCTGATAAAAAATCTTCAAAAATAGAGAATTGGATGGATTTGATTGGGTCTCTTTTTCCGACACCCTTTATTATAGTAACAAACCGATTTGGAGAACCTTTGATAAGAATAGATATATGAGAGGACTCAAAAGAGCTTTAACCCAGTTCAAAAACAATTCATTGAATAAAAATTTTCGAAGCACATTAAGGATAAATCCTAAGTCCACAGTGTCAAAATATTTTCTAATATCCACCTTAAGAGTAATGAATCCACCTCAGTATTATTTGATAAGAAGGTTGGCATATTCTTAGGCCGTACTAATTAAATATTGTATAGGAATTCCTATCAAAAAACTAAACTAGTTCTAACATATAATATTATTTGAAATTTAGGTGAGTCTTTCATTAATGAGTTTAGTGATAATTTTATAGATAGAGATGAGGATATAAATTGGTCTATAGGGATGAATATCTGATGTATTTTCAACCATTGGAATAAGAGTGACTAATTAAGAATTATGTCCATGGGGTAGGACACATTTAGAGAAATTACAGCCTCAAAATTTATTTTTACATACTATGGTGGAAAAAAAGTGAGTGTACTTCTCCTTCATTGTTTCCTCAGACTCCCATGTTACCTACTCATACTTATGCTTCCTCTACAGAACATTGACAAGGTTATTATTCTTGTTTCTAAGAACATTATCTATACATTCCGTGATCATCACCATATTATACTCATAAGATATAACATTTTCATTATTATACTACCTTGAAATTTAAAACATGTGGGGGATCTAGTATGTACTTCCTTAATAGGGATATATAGAATAAACCATGTACTTGAGACATGGTAAGTGGATGTGCCAGTTGATCAACCCCAAATCCAACATGATCAAGGATCTCTAAGTGGATAATGTAATTGTGACATAACATTCCTTCTTTTGAAATCTCATTTTCCTCTTCTATTGAGATATGCATAAGAATACCTTGTATCAAACCTTTTTTTGTTACAAACATAGACATAAATTGGTCAACCAATTCATCCCCTAAAAAATTTATTAAATCAAAAGTGTTACAATACGTGATTGAGGTGTAATAAGTTTACACCAACACAAAAATGAGAGAGATACATAATGATAAAACAATAAATCTCAAAAAAAAAAGTTTAAAAAGGATCAGGATGCCTGAAACACCATGACATCAATTAAGAAATATCCTCATGTCAAAAGTGTGGAAACTCCAAGCAATCTCCATGGCCTCAAGATCTGAAATTTTCAGGAGATATGAAAAGGAGTAATCAAAAGAGGGTTTATCTCATCTTGAAAATATTTAAAAAATCATGATTGCAAAAAAATAAGAAGAGAATAAACATAAGTTGGATCAAAATTATTTTCTAACATCATAGGTGAGATGCCAAAGGTCTAGTATAACTAGCCAGAATATTTTTTTCATTACAAGAGGGATTTTTTCCTCTCAAAGGCAGTGGAACATAAAAAATAGGAAACAACTGTCATCAACATTTGATGTAGTCCAACAAAATTTATCTCATAATATAAGACGTTAAAACATATAGAAAATCCAACCAGAAAGACTATACCACAACAAATGAGGCATATTATACCACATATACCCAGAATTGAATGAACCTGTAATTTATTCAGTATTAAAAGTACAAGGTCACATCAAACATAGAAGACAGAAATGAGTAGAGGGAAACAAGGAAGTCCCATACACACTAGGCTTAGCCTCATAACAAAAATCAGACTGCCTAAAGCATGTTCCATCTCGTAAATAAATTACATAAATAAAATAGTCAACATAAGGGAAAAATCATTTTCATGGGATTTCCTTGAAGTTAAAATCTGAATTTTGTTTATATTCTTTCAACATCTTCATGTACATATGGTTTCTGATTTTTATGTATGTATCCCCAGATATTTTACTTCTTGTGTATCTATTAAAAACTATTTCATCTTGATCACCCATCCATGATTCCAATTCTAAATAATATTCTCATTATGTTGATATGAATCTCACACTACATGACCATTCTCATCATTAATTATGGTGTTGTATATACTTCCTTCATATGGAGATTCCATTGGATGTTAAGTAGTTCCCTATTGTGGTAGGATCACGAGTTTTTCTTTATGAGAGGCCTATAAGGATCGAATGACGATTGTTCTTTCGAGGTTAGAGTTTTCATTATTCCTGTGAGTATTTTTGTAGCTCGTAGTAATGTAGTCATCTGAATAAATTATTGGTTTTTTACCTTTCCTTGTGCTCAACCTTAAATAAGCTTCATCAACCATACAATCTTGCTCATAATCATCCTGTATTGATTTACTATTATCAGAGAGATCATTTCTATCCTACTCATGCAACAACTTTTTGGAATCTATGATAGTGGGTATCTCAAGAATATTATCATCACGAGGCTTTGAATTTGGAGATGCATCCACTATTCTAGAATCAATAGCGAGTTTTGGTTTAGAGTGTTCAATCATAATCTGATAAGTATCCTTTTTAGCGTAGTCTCTTGAATATGTAGCAGTAGAATGGTTCAAACCCCTATGATCTCCATTTTCAACACATATTGAGTTGATTATTATTATAGGTCATGTATTTAAAAGATTTACTTCCACATGATTTGGAGGAAAGTCCAATTTTATGAAAACAAGGCAATAGTCATGAAGGTTTCCAAAGACAACCAAACCATGTCTCCAACCTTATACTCAATGCCTCATTGATTATTATCCTCATAGATAGTTAGTCAAATTTGGGATTCCTTTTTGTGATGATGAATGTATTTCACCATCTCCACCATTTCTTTAACCAATTTAGGTCCTAAAAATTTACTTTCACAAACATAATACATCACGCCAATGTTCTACATCTTTTCCCATAAAGGGCTTCACATGGATCCATCTGGATGTTGTGGTGGAAAATATATTTGTATTATTAATAAAAAAGTTGATGATTTTGGTCCCAACCTAATTAAATGTTCATACAACATTCCATCAACATTTATTCTCGTGTATGAATACTCCATTAAGATTAGGTATCATTTTTTTGGTCATTGGCCATACTGAAGTTCAGAACTGTCCTTCGATCATGTTAGAGGATTTTTTAGAACATGAATGTAAATCACATATGTCAATCAAATATAGTTTGTAGTGGAACTCTATTCGGCCTTAACTATTCTTTGATGTATATCTATGCATGTTGATCTTGTTTTAAGTCCTCTCAACTTTTGATAATTTGAGATATCTATGTAAGATGATCCTCAACAACCCATAGGGAATTTTTCGTTATGGATGTCTTTATGTTTCTAGTGAAAAAGTCCTTGGTAATTTTCTCCCCCATCTATTTTGTTATGGGTAGTGGTGGAATAATCCCCTATTAAATTTTTATTTCATCTTTCATGTTATGATATACCATGAACATTGATGTATATTCAGTGATCTCGTTCTTCATATTATCCCACCAATATTTCTCTTAGAGATCACGATACATCTTTTAGGTAATAGATGAATAGAGATGGAAAGAATATATGCAACACTCAAAAGATCCTTCCTTATCTCTAGATCCAAAGGTTCATAATGATTTCACCCAAATAAAACAACTCCTTCGTCATCAATTTTAAACTCCAAGGATTGACCCTATATCATAGCTTCCATCTACTTCTAGATTTCGATATCATTCCTTTGATCATCCATTATTTTATTCATAAGGTATGGTTGAGGAATAGTTTGATAAAGGATTGATGATGTTCCTTCATTAATGATTCTCATATCTATATTTTTAAAATTTAAAAATATTAGATCCTTATAAACTCGCATTATTAATAAAGAGGTATGATCCTTTCTATATAGATAATCTACCCCCTAGTTTTCCATACCGTGATGGTAAATTATTGATCAATCGTAATCCTTGATGATCTATAACCATCATTAATAGAATATATTATGCTTCTACTATGTGAATATATATTTGAGAATCTTTTAATCGATATATTTCTCTCACTTCTCCCAATAGATATATTTTCACCATATTTTAAATGAATATATCATAGTTTCTAATTCCAAATCATTCATAGGAAATTTTTTTCCTGGATTTTCAACTTTCTTGAGGTACAGTCAATTAGTTTGTCATTTTTCAGTAGTACACACTATAATCCATTTTTGATACATTGTTGTACACAATAAACTATTCCCTAATTTTTGGAAATGTGACTACAACTAAAGGGATAAGCCTGTTCTTTATATCATTGAAGTTGTTTCCTCCTTCATTGATTTAAAATCATCACTCTGTTCTATGTTATCATTGTTAATAGGTTTTAAAACCGCCATTAGTTCTTAAAAAATCATCAATAATACTCTTCTACACCATGAAAACCATATTTTTTTGTTAATTCTGTTGTTATGGGCCTCAGTTAGATTTTATTTTTCTTGGAAGGGTCCACGGGTATTCATTTTCTAGTGATTACATGACCTAATAATGATAATTCCTTATTTTAGAGCTCACATTTACTATAATTTACAAAATGATTCTCTTTCTTCAAATTCGTCTGAACATTATTCAACTGCTCCTCCTTCTTTTCCATTCTCTTAGTGTATATGATAATATCATCAATATATGGCTTCCATAAATTTTTAACGGTAATCTCTAAGGACAATATTCATTAAATACATGATAATTTATAAAGCTTCAATGATTACGAAGGGAATCACTATGAACATATAGTGTCCATTCCTCATTCGAGAGAAAGTGTTGGGAATATCATCCTACCTCGCCTTTAATTAGTGATATCCCAAATGAAGGTCTACCTAAATGAACTAACTAGACCCATAACGATAATAAAAAAATCAACTATTTATGGTAGGGGATGCATGATCATTATCATGATTTTTCTGAGCTCATGATAATCAATGTAGTGGTACATTGATCCATCCTTCATCTTGACAAGGAGGATCGGTGCACCCCATTGTGAGGCACCTGGGTGTATAAATCACTTGTACATATTATTTGATAACTTCTTCATTAGTTCTTCCATCACAATGGTATAAATTATATATGGTTTCTTTGGTACATATAGAAATTTAACAAAAAGGTTCAATTGATAAATCCTCCTTTCAACTAGGATGAAATCTAGGATACTCTTTGGGGGAACTCAATATTATAGTCTGTCACAGCAGGCATGTCTTCATGTATGATTCTCATCATTGTGTCAATATTTTTAGCAGGACATGATTTCTCAAAATGTAGTAATTTCAACACATAAAAAAATTATTTTGAATGATATAAATCCTCATTTTTACAATAGTATATAATTGAAGGTTTCTTTTAGATGTGAGGACTATTCTCCCATTCCCAACACTTTATGTGGGATTTCAATACAGATGGACAATCCATTCCATAAATAGAATGAAACACTACCAATGGAAGAATAAAAATATTTTTTGGGAGATTTAATACAAAATAATTAACCTGGGAGTAGTTATATACATTGGATGCATTAATTTATCCATTTAATGTTCTTAGAGATAACTGAACCACCATATTTTGAGGTGGTTATTTAATAGTTCTACTAAACATTTAAAATTTAAAATAATGTGTTGAATAAGAATAAAATAGTACATTAACTATTCTTAAATGAATAATAGACATACCAGACAACACTTAATTTTCAAGATCCATTTTAGTAGTAGTGTTATTATATTCCATTTCATAAATGGAAGCTGTTGTTGTTGGGGTTTTCCCCAACCCCTATCAGAAGTCATTGGTTCGCATAATGCCCATGTTCCTTGTAGTGGTAACAACACACTAATGGATGAGGTTTGATCTGATCCATCATTTATTCATCCACATCAGTGGGACTCTTTATATCACTTCTTTATTTATTATCTGTATTCCAAACTCTACCACATTTGATTCATTTCTCGATCCTCGTTTGATAGTTCCTAGGATACTTCTTCAGACAATTTGGACAAGTGGTATGATGAGTCTTCGTTATATCATGGAATGTGTCTTTTGATCCACCCATATTAATCTCCATTTACCATTTTTCATGAGACACACGAGACCGTATAGATTCTTTGATAACCATTTCATCCATAAGGGCACAACAAACAATATATTTATAAAAATCAATGTCTTGATTCCCCAACCCTTTTTTTAGACTGAGATATATTATGCAAAACCAGTGATATTCCTAACTATCAATTTTTATGAAAATGTGGTAGGTGTATCTTTCAAGACATGTAATGTTATCTTAACACATCTAAATAGTCTCACCATCCATATTTTTATTATTTAGGATCACTCTTTCCATCAAGACATGCAGGGTTGGGTAAAATATTTATTGAAAAATATTTACATGAAATACACCCATTATTTTGAATCAATTTCTTCCATGGATTTTTATAATGGATCAGTGTCCACAAATGATTAGATTCCCTATAAAAATGATAGATATCTAGCACAATTTTATCTTATTATTGGAACTAGAGGAAAGATAAAATATTTTCAATTGAGTTAATCCACTGTTTCATGAGGAGGTTATCAGAATATACACTAAACACATGAGGAAATATCCACATTATGTATTTGACTGGTACTTAGTCTCTCTTAAGAGATTGATGGAATTACACAAGATTAAAGTTATTATTCATAGCATGAGATAGGTGATAAAGTATATTCATTTTGTTTTGAGAACTTATTCCCATTATATTTGGCATATCATTGGTAAATAGACACACTTCCTATCACAATGATTTATGACATCAGTTCTTCTATCCCTATCCATCAATAAAGAAATAAGAAGTACAACTAGGGTCATTGAATATATAACTAATAATAATAAAAGTAAACATTGAATATAAAACGATAAACATGTAATGGAAAATTATACCATATCTTCTGATTCACTACGTTTCAATCTAGGTTATCCATGATCTATTTCTGAAAAAATATTATTATGAATATTTTTTCCCTTAATAATGTTACATAATTATATTATGAAATTTTCATAGAATATCATCTATGAATGTAAATATAGATGCATAGTAAGGCCCATTTTTTCACTATGTTGCCCTTAGTTACGGGCGGAACACCTTATTGATGTTGTTACTCATAAGTACATTTGTTCTAGAAACTTTTCCACATGTAGTTTCCATTTTGGTATGTATTTTTTAATAATCCACATACTCTGTACTAAACAAAATTTAAGGATGTTCTCTCATACATAATAATAATCCTAGGGTTATTACTAACATCGTATATTCCTAACCTATAAAAATAACCAATATTTAAACTGATAAAAACTATAGAGACCTTATACTTTTATTCATTAAATTATTTTTATACATAATTAATTGTCAAATTAAAAAAGAATGATATTAAAATCATTTTTCATAGGAATATTGGATACATAATTTGAAAACACAAAACAAAACTAAAAAAATAATTGTTTAAACTCAATAATGAAATCATAACATCCATTAAGCTCAAAAATATTCATAAGATAACATGGGGGAACACATAAACAAAGGGATAAGCTAAAAATCCAAGTAAAGAAATAAAAATAAGAATATATCTTAGCACATGCGTTATAAGTCATATCATAATGATTTAAAAAGAAATGTAACATGAATAAACATATGAAATAATAACACATAGAACACAAGATCACATAATAATGGAATCATATTAATGTTTCTACAACATAAAACGTGATTTCATCATGAGTCACGAATCTTTTAACCTAGAGCACGAGTCAAGGCTAACCACCAAGACCATAAAACAAATATCATGAGTCAAAGCTAACCACCAAGACTATTACACATGATGTCTCATGAGACTAAACATTACCCAATTCATTAGAGTGATATATCTATGAACCTATCATAACATGTTCATTAATATGTTTTCCACATTAAGAATCATGCATATGAAATAAATCAAATACTTAAGGGTTTCCATGGAAGGAATTGGGTATCCTAATCCTGTCAAAAAACATATCGAAAGGTAATATCATAATTGTGTCTATTAAAGGATGGGTTTAAATTATAAATGTACCTTAATAAGGAATATAGGAATTTATTATGACAATTTATATCTTACTAAAGTGAAAATACTATTTACAAAACATTATAAATAACACATTATATAATTATTTAAGAGAAAACATTCAAGATTAATTCAAAAGGAAAAGGATAATTGTTTTTATAATACCAAAATTGAACAAGAATAGTTTTTAAGGATAAAATTTATTGTCTTAAAAAAATAAACATGGATTAAAATTGATTTCGGAGTGAACTTAATCTAGGTTAACATGTTAATATGTTGCCTTTAATAAGGAATTCTTATGACAGTGAATTGAGGATGAATCCTTTTTAAAATGTGAATTTCCCCATATAAAAATAAATATACTACATGGTTACAAGTGTCTTGAAGACATAAATAGGATTTATAAAAGTTTCATAAAATATAAAAACGAATTAAATTGGGGTAAATTGATAAAAAGTGTAATAGAAATGAAAAATAGAGAGTCAAAAATGATCCTTACATTATGTTCGAATGTGTTCTACACTTGATCTTAATATAACACCCAAAATATTTTATAGTATATTCATATTAAATACATTAAATTCATTAGATATACTATATTTAATGAAGCAGTTAGTCTCCATGAAAAAATACATGGTTATTTATAGAAAAATTCCAGAACATGTCCATTAAACATAAATTTTTCACATCTGTGTTTTGAATTTCAGATAATGGTCATCTACGGTTGTGATCAGTATATTATTTGGAGTATGATAGAGCCAAATTATTTTTTGATGAATAGAATAATACCCTTATGAAAAATAATTTGAGTATTAATATAAATTCATAAAAAGTAAATCTTATTATTATTTTATTTTCATGAGGTTATATGATAATGAGATTTGTAATAATTTTTCTAGGTTTTAAAATATGTGATATAGATTTAAAAATGTTGTTTTTTAATAAATTCAGAATTTATTTGAAAATTAAATTAATTATATATAGATTTTTTTTAAAAAAAAATTGAGCTCATTTTTGAATTCTACACCGAAAAATGGATTGGGTGAATTTTTGGGATTTTTCCAAAATACATGAATTTTGTGAATAGTAAAAATATAGTTTTAATTTTTTGGTAGTTTAATGACATCATAATGATGTAATAAATAATATAAAATGATAGTATACTTTTGAAAAGTAAAATATTACATGAGGTGTCCTATGTGGCTAAAACTATGGGAAAATACCATGGGAAAGCCCCTGGGTTTCCAAAAACCACTACTGTGGTGTCCTTTTTAATTATTAAAAAACTCCATCTCATTTACTATAAAAACCCACTCAACACTTCGTTTTCATTTACTAATAAACCATTATCCTCGATTATCTGGTATTTTTACCTCCCTATTATTCCTCCCATGGTGTCCTAAATCCCCTAAGATCTCAACCTTCATTTATTTGGAGTTACTCTACAGGGTAAGGGAATCTACCAACCCTCTATTTTCTTCAAGTTTCCCTTTCATGTTTTCTCTTTTATTTTAAATTGGATTATGTTGGGATATGTCATTCCATATTCCCCATTATTTCTATATCATATAATATTGATTAGAAACCCCCTTTCAATCATGAAACTATTTTAAGAATTTTTATGTAATGTTGTTAGGCTGTCGAATTTTTGTGAGGGATTTCTAAAATCTTATTTTATTTTGAGTTCCTTTATTATATTTTCATGCTTAATATCCCCTCATAAAAATTATATAATAATTTCCATACCTTACTTGAACTAAAACTATATTATTCTAGTGTAATATTTCACCATCATCTATATTTTCCCCCTCCTTTTACACTAAAAGAAAAAATACGGACTGAGATGTGTTAATTTATCACATTCAAGGATGGCGGTTTCTCAGTTATTATTACCATATTCAAATATTGTCATGAAACCATTTTTATGGTTTAACCAGATCAAAATATATTTATTTTATCTTATTAAATGTTATAGTATATTTACACACTTATAATATAAAGAATAATACAAAACAAGTTCATTATGCACAAAACTGCCAAGTAAATCTAGCGTTTATCTTTATCATTAATCAAATAATTCATCCTCAGGGAATGTAATAAAAATAATTATAAGATCAATCATATCTCTTTAAATTTCAATAATAATTTATATTAACATTTTTTTATTCTTAAACACATTACAAATGAACTTCATTCATGAATACTAGTAAACAGAACCTTAAAACCAATGATAAAAACGTTTCCAAAACAACAAAATTGAAACTCTAAAACCTATAAAAAATCCTTGAATTAACCAAATAAAGATAAAATAAATTAAATAAAAGTATATGAGGTTCTGAAATTATTTTTTAATGAATTTAAATTTGATTATTCATGTCATTAATATCAGTCAAAGAACACTTTCAGGATTAAGGTAAGGGGTTTTTTATCTCACTTTTAATTCCCTGAGATTTCCATTGTTCGCCACAAATTTCATGAATGTGGTGTATTGTGTACTACCAACATATATATATATATATATTACCATGATTATATATATATTCATTGTATTTTATTATTCATTTGGTTGTTATTAAATATTTTTATATGACTCAATTGATTACAATGTGGTTAGGGACTTTGTCTCAATTTTCACTTCATTATCATTTACTTGGTATTGTGCACCTAATATTTTTTATGGAATTTATAAAATTCACATTTGAGATCATTTTTAATTTTAAATTGAAAATATATTATATATACATATTCTGGGTTCATCGATATGAGTATTTTCTTAAGTCGTATACCCTTTTACATACAGTGTTTATTTGGAATGTTGTTCTCACTATGGAAATATTGATAAATCTATATCGTCTACTCTATAGGGATATTGAGAAGGTAGATTATACATATATTAAATATATTTTTAAAGATTTATTTTTAATTTCATAGATTGTTAGGGCCCACTATATCCACATGATTCATCCACAGGTCGCATGAGACAAATCAGTTGGGGACAAACCCTTTGAGTTTTCTCCAAAAATCAGAAAGGTTTCTACCAACATACATGACCCATTCGATGGTATAATGGTATAATTTGTAAGATAACTAACATATAATTAATAATAATTTTATTTATATATTTTTAGTTATTACTATCTAACAGGGCTTCACTATGAAAAAAACCTATGGGTGCAGTTTCACTCTATGTTTATTAATTGCATGTGTTTTGAATTTATTCACCATGTCATATTGTTAGTTTTTATTGATTCATGATTCCCATATTAGTAACACTTACTAAGAATTTGATCTCACATTTTTCATTTTTTTACCTTCAATATGTTATGATGATGAGATCATATTTTGAGTTCTCATGGATTTAATTTACTAGTTTCTATTATGTATTATAATGTGTTACCTTCCCCTATATAATACGAGTTAAATGTATGTATCAAGTTTCATCAAGACTACTAAACTGATCGTTCCTTCTGGATTTCATACCTCTTTATCATTCCAATATAATAAACAATGCACCATCTCCGGGCATCTAGGGTTGGGGCATTACAGTTGGCATCAAAGTAATTTTAATAGAAAACATGGAATGTATATTTAGATATCATTTATTATTCAACAAATCCCTAATATAGTCTATGATGATAATCATTAAAGATAATACTGGTATTTTGGTAAGGAATATGTTATGTTTATATTTCTATCAAATATATCTCTATCTATATACGAAAAAGTAGAGGTGACTCTAGAACATATGTATCTAGGAGTGAAAGCTCCAACAAGGAGTTCCGGGCTTGACCTTGGTTATCCTGGTGCACAACAACTGGCCTTGATGCACTCTTAGTCTAATACAACCAAGGGTTATTTTTATGATAATTCACATTTTCTTTTCAATCCATTATGAATATTTGAAAGTTAATTTTTCCTTAAGATAAACAATGTTTTTGAGATTAGGTATGCATAGAATATAAATTTATGCTAAGTACTTTTCTAGTTTAGATAATAATTTATAATTCATAACCTAATATGGTGTATGAAATGTTCAAGAAATGAATCCTAATCAAATAAGGTGAATCAATAATCCGGGTAAATTGAGAGATTTACCCATTTAGAAAGTCAACAAATTCAATCTTGGAGTGGGTCATATCATTGACATATTAGGATAACATACATTGTTTGTGATGAATTACCATGATACACCTGTGTTGGATCATTTCATGTAGTAGAAGCCCCCATATTTTAGTGAGACTAGAAATCCAGTGGTATCTAAGTAGTAGATCAAGTCCCTTGAAAATATATTCAAGGCATAAAGATGTAATGAAAATGATAATGTAGTGTTGGAAGTATATTGTCTCAAGGGAAACTCTGATTAATGGTGGTCCTTGATCTATAATACCGTGGAGGAAGAAGAAACGGAAGATATGAAATAGAGGACATTTATGAAATATTCTTTGAATAAAATTTTCCTCATGAGAAATGAACCTAAATGAAGAATAATTTACATGGCTTGATGAATAGAGAAGAAGATAGTGTTTTACAGTATGATTCTACTTTAATAAGCCTAACCAGGTATGCCATCGATTATGTACATGACTTGGGAGACAAGATTGATCATTTCATTGAAGGTCTTAATCCATTTCTTTTAATGGAACCGTCTTCTCAAAGTTATTCATCATATGATGAAATTATAATATGTTCCATCAAAATAGAGAATGGGTTCTCCATATCAGATTTGTTCAAGGGAATCCAACATAAGAAGTGGCACTCTGATAACCATGGAATACGTGAATCACCAAACAAGAACAATGGATTGAAGCAATTCCCATTATGTAATAACTATGGATATAATCCTCCTAAGAAATGCTCTAAAGGCATTGGAGTCTATTATAGGTAGAGATAAAAGGTTCATCGGTCTAATGAATTCAAGTGGAAGAAACAAGATACTTATATTCAATTCTACAATTGTAGAGATATGGGACACTATGAAAATTAGTTTCCTAATCTCAAAGTAAACGTGCCTCAGGAAATTCCACGAGATAAAGGGAAATATTATGAGATTAAAACTATCGATGTAGACGTTTCTGATGATTTAGTGGCATGAACATTAATTGTATACTCAAACATAGCCAATTTATTATTTGATTCTATAACATTTCATTCATTTATATCTTCTATGTTTTCCAATAAAATTAGACATGTCCAATTTGATTTGTTAAAGGAGTTGGGAGTCCAAACTCATAGGGGATGTATCATGGCAACAATTGAGTGTCGATCAGTCCCCCTCATTACACATAAATGTTCTTTAGTTTCTGACCATATCAACATACCAATAATTGAATTTGATATAAGTCATGGTATGAATTGGATATCAAATTATGATTGAATGATCTATTGCAAGAAGAAGGAATATAATTTTTTTTTAAATGGTGGAAAATCCCTTATCGTTAGAGCGGATACTTCGCCATCTTATTCTTATCTAGATCCACCCCATGTATCTCTTATAAATACAAGTCATGGAGAGGATGAAAACCCAATATCTATGTGAACAAAAATAAATATTCCAATTTAACTTGTACTTATAGTGCATGAGTACACTGACATATTTCTAGAGGATTTTGTTGGACATCCTCCAGAGCAAGAAGTTGATTTCTCTATTGATTTAATTCCTTGTACGAGACCTATATTAAAGAATCCCAATAGAATGAATATTATGGAATTTGTGGAGATAAATAAACAACTAGGGGAATTGACTGAAAAATGCTTTATTTGACCTAGTGGATCACCATGGGGAGGCCATGTCCTCTTTGTCAAGAAGAAAGATGGAACTAGGAGGCAATGCTTTGATTATATGGAGATCAATGCATGTAATATAATGAATAATTAATCTCTTCCATGAATTGATGACTTATTTGATGAATTTCCTAAAGAAAAATATTTTTCTAAGATTGTCCTTTGATCTGGATACCAACGACTATGTGTGGGGAAGGAAGATATTCCAAATACAGTGTTCTGAACCAGGTATGGGCATTATGAGTTTAAAGTGATGCCTTTGGGACTGACTAATTCACCCTCTTGGTTTATGGATATAATGAATATAGTTTGTAAGGAACATATTGATGAGTTGTTTGTGGTATTTATCGATTATATCATGGTATAATCCAAAATCTATGAAGACCATTAGAATCAATTGAATATTATTCGAAAAACTCGTAGAATAAATGAATTATATGCGATGTTTAGAAAGTGTTAGTTTTGGCTTCAATCAGTTTCTTTTAATAGACATACTATATCTAATGATGGAATCTTATTTGATTCTATGAAGACAAAGGAAATCCAAGAATGGCTCATGCCAATGACCACAACCAAGGTACACAGTTTTATTAGCTTAGCAAGTTTCTATCATAACTTCGTTCATAATTTCAACTAACTGGATATCCCGTTAACCAAGATCACACATAAAGGGGTTATGTTTTTTTGGATGAATGATTGTATATAATTATTTTAAGAATTTAAAGGAATATTTTTCAATGCTAAAATTTTGACACATCCTTATGTAAATGAAGGATTTTTAAAATACATTGATGCATTTAAGAATAGACTAGGTTGCATCCTTATAGAAAATGATAAAGTTATTTCTTATGAATCTCAGATGATGATGACTCAGGAGAAAAATTACCCATGTCAAGATCTAGAGTTATTAGCTGTAATATATTCCCTAAAAATATGGTGAAATTATATATACGTAGAATGATTTGAGTTATATATGGATATAAAGAGTTTGAAATACATTTTTACACTAAAAGAATACAACATGAGGAAAATGGGATGGCTTGAGATACTCAGAGATTATGATTTATCAATAAACTACCCCTAGGAAATACCAATAAGGAAGAAGATGCATTAATCTAGAAATATCATGGACTTCTAACCCAAATGAGGATTGAGAGAGATACTATATTCATGGATATACAAAAGGATATGGAAATTTATAAGGAAGGGGAAGCATCTTTCCTCTTAAAAATGATTTCAAAAACATCTTTACTAGAAAAGATAAAAAAACTCTCAATCTGATGATGAACATCTATGAAAGAAATTTATCACAACCCAACCCTACCCGGTCTCGACCCGTAACAACCCCAAGCCCACCTCCATAGGCCAGGGGATGGAGACCAGCGCCGAAGGCACAACAACTCGGGGAGGCCTTTGCCCAAGTACTTGTACACACACACACAACACACTCAATGCAACAGTGCAGAGTAAAAGAAAGGACAAGTAAAGAAAAGGGAAACTGCTATATATATAAACCAAAAATTTGCATCGACCTCTAAATAGTACAAGTAGAAGATGTAGGTAAACTAGAAAGTAAAGGGGAAAAACAAGCGCCCAACCAGAAAAGTGCCACAACCCGGCAAAAGGTGAACAAAAGAAAAACAACTGTAAGGGTTCCCCACCTGGAATGCCACTACGACCACTGCACACGGTCCAAGCATCCAAACTCCTATACTCCACTGAAGTCACGACCAACCTATCCGTCGTCTTCAAGTTCACACCATGTGCGGGCAAAGCCCAATCATGGGTGAGTATAAAAATACTCTTTAGGATACCCAGAAGGCTCGTGGGAGCAACAATGGAGGTACCAATTGGTGAGCAGAAGATCAAACGGGGAAAGTAGAGGAGTACAAATTAAAGTGCATTAAAGAGTAAAGTAAATAGTCCAGCTCATCCCAACAAGAGGAATGAAGGTAGACCTATCCAGACACAAGGATCTGGAAACGGTGAGAAGATGAACTTCTCATTGAGTCTTCGCTACCTATAGCAGGAGAGTAGACTCGTCTAACCATTAGAAGCTAGACACGGAAAGTACATGGCATACCCCACGCGTCTTCGCCTCCCCTGGAAGGACAGTATCAAAAACCAAGAAGTGGGTACTAGAACAAGGTATATATACAGATATATAAGCTCAAACAAGAAGCCCGAACAAGATCGTAAGGGGATCTCCATCCCGATGATCGGCCCAAGAAATGTGAGTCGCCAACCGTCCTAGAAGTAAAAACCATCGATGCCCAACATCCCGCACATCATCCCTAAACTACAAGTCAAGGGCTCAATCACCACACCTCAAAACTATATACTTTGGGTGGCACTGACTAGCCTGCACGGTTTTAGGTCGCGTCACAAGGACGTGTCTTAGTGGGGAAGGAGTCCCTCGTACTTGATAGTTCTGGGGGAACGTCAAACCACACCTCGTCACTACCCCGCAGTCAAGAGGACTACTCAAAGTCGACAGGAAACCCCCTGCCTATCCCTGTTGGAGGGTCCCTAGAATTCGATGGGTTCCCACTACAGGGATACCCAGCAAGAGTCGGCAGGTTCCACACATCCCTGTCCCATAACATGGTAATTCACTAGAGGGTGACCCAGATAAAGTCGTCGATGGGACCACTTCCCAACCCAGCTAGAGGTAACCTGGCATCAGGGACCACTGCCCAGCCCAGCTGGTGGTATACCCAGTATCAAGGACCACTACCCAGCCTAACTGGAGGTACGCCCGGCATCGGGGACCACTGCCCAGCATAGCTGGCGGTAAACCCATAACTGCTCTGGCCATCCCTGCTAGATGGTACTACTCGGTAAACACTGTTGTACTGGCCATCCCTTCTGGATGGTACAACTGGCGTGACCTGCTCGAAATACTTCAACCATGCGGGAAATAACCTCAACCCTACTGGAAACAACCTCTACCCTACTGGAAACAACCTCAGCCCTGTTGGAAACAACCTCATGGGTAGAGGATCGGTGCCCGCTTAATGTGTTGGTCACACTGAATCGACAAGAACTCTACCAGGGAACAAAAATCCACGAGAGGAACTCCCCAGTCCTTTTAAGGTGATAATGCTCCCATCCGCTGAGTCACTGTCGAAGCAGACTGAGACAAGTCATCCTAGAATGTGGGAAAACACCCACGCTCTACGAGCACACGTAGTCGCAAACGGTGCCGCAGTCTGATGAAAGGGGCACAACATTGAAACCCCCTTATAGATGAAGAAACAGAGGAACCAAATCATCTATACCAGTTAAAACCAACGAGAATAGAACCAGGGGAAAACACTCAACCCTGCTGGTCAAAAGTAATGAACTGAGGAACCCTCTACGTCGCGAGATGTCAAAAGTACGTAAAGAAGAGCACGACATGAACATGGGTCCCACATGAAGTGTGGCCCCAAGTCAACCCCATCCTAAATCACAAACGTTCTCAGATACAAACAACCACATTTACCTCCAAGCGTTCTCGTATACTCCTAGAGTTTACCACATTCCATCCCAAAGGCTATCATGCACACGACACCTAACGTCAATCTGAAGGTGTAATGTAACAACTCCAACTCACCCCATCAATGGCTGAGGAATGACCAACCACATATCTTAAAACCCCAACATCACTCTCCCAGGAGTGAACGTGATCACATACCAAGGGTCCGCTATAAACACGATAGAAGAACCTCAATGGGCACTTTAACATTTCCACATTTGATAAGATAGCACAAGAGTCTCTGCACAACCAAATGGATCATATTATTGTAAACCTCGCAAAAAAACATGTGAGATAGACTACTTACTCTCCTAAAATAGATATCTAATGGAAAAGTCACCAACACCGCCTCATGCCCAAACGGCGTCTCGTGATCCCGAGCCTCGGTCCCGAAAACAGTCGGGTGCATCGCACCATTGTGATCCCCTCTGGAAAACAAGTCAAAAAGACTACTCACATGAGTGCAACATGTATCTGCGAAAAACAAATATGCATTCTGGTGAACCGCACACAAGCGGCGCTTTGTGGGACCCGCATCCTTGTCCCGAAACACAAAAAAATGATCGCACCATTGTGATCCGCTCGAAAGAGTAGCCATGGTGGAATATTCACTTGTCCAAAACGGTCGCCCCATGATAGAGATGAAAATCACCGTCAATTCTCAAATGGCCCTCATGGGGCCCACACCATCATGTGGAATTACAGTGGGCAGACTGGGCCAGCGCGATGCCTTCGGAAAAACTCCCAACATCGACTGCTCGCATGGCCCGAACGGACGTCCAATGAAAAAGTCACTAAATGCTGCATATAGATCAAAATACAGGCCATGGGGCCCAATCCTCAACTTCGGCCTCAACGCCTGAAACCACCCTTTAAATCCCCACCACGGTGCTAGGGTCACAATGCCAATGACAGTGCTCAAAATGGGTGTTGGACGCGTCCGCACCGTGCAAAACAAGATCCCCTAGAAAACACAAATCTGCTTAACACACGTGACATGACTCTAAGTCCCCCGTTTCAAGTTTTAAAACCCTTGAAACCATCTCAAAAACATCATCTTGACACGAGCTCCGCGCTACCACAGACGGCGCGCAAAACTGACTCCTGGTTTATGATTTATTAAAGTATAAATCATTTTATAATAATAATAATAATAATAATAATAATAATAATTTACTATTATTATTATTATTATTATAACATTGTTATTATTATTATTTTATCCAAAAACCGGACCGGCTGTTCGGCCGATCTTCTTCATCCAACATGACCCACAACTTGCGGGTCCTCATCGGCCACCCGGGGTCCGTAGACCCCGGTCTCCCCCATGCGCACCGATTGGCTTTTTCTGGTTGGTCCTCCTTGTCCGGCCGACGCCGCCTGCACCCGGCTGACCACCCTGCTCAACCGCCGTCGCCCTCAGTGAGGCCCTTTCCTTGCCGCTCGACCTCCGCCTGGCTACCGCGGCCAGCTACGCCGCATGCTCTCAGAAGCCCGCTGACGCCCCCTGCTGCTGTCGTGAGCCCCAGTCACCTGAAGCTTGTCCGAACCACCGCGCCGCCCTACTAAAGCACGTCGAACCACCACGCAAGCCTCCAAAAAACACCCACAACACCGAAAATTCCCGCAATGTTTGAAGAACAACCGCGACCCATCCGAACCTAGATTTTAATTCTGAAACAACCGCTTGAAAGATCAAAACCAGTACTATGCATTTAGGGGCTTCATTCGACGATCAAATAACAATTGTCACAAGTTTATGAATTCAAATGAGGTGCATTAAGTTAAAAACGAAATGCATGATCCTACATCGTGGGACTAAGCCCGTCGCTTCACGATGATCCATCGGCCGTGCACCACCTTGTAGAGGAGAGATTGACGGTGGTGGAGAGCTTCCATGGTTGCTTGGGAGTTCCTCCTCCAGAGAAATGGAGAGGCGAGGAAGAATGGTTGGGGGTTTACTTAAGTAAAGAAAATTAACTAAAAAGGTTAATTAATTAAAAAACCCCCAAAAAGACCCGCATTTGAAACCTACAGTGCTGTCAAGATTAATCCTCCCCTAGGGTAAACACCACCTCCTGAGCACAACAGCGGTCTCAGAATTTTAATTCATGATCCCGTTCAAATGTTATTAAACTCAAAGCCCACCGCTGCCAAATTACAAAAACACCCACGGGGCCATTATTCACAGACGGGTCACGCCCGCAAAACTTATACCCCTCATAGTGTAAACGGCATGCTCCGAACTCAACGGTGCCCTTGGTTTTCCAATCCGAGCAACCGTTTTAGAGAAACTTGAGTTAAGCCATTAAACAAATAAATTAATTAATTAATAAATCCGTTTAACGTTCCAGTATCGGGGGAGGGGTCCAAATGTCCCACGCCGACATGTTTTATGTCGTTCCTAAGGTAAACATCCAATTCCAGACCCATCCGTGCACTCGGATCCTTGATCCAGGTCTCTTTTTAGGAGTTATCCCTTTTATTTGGCGTGTCCAGTGTGAACACACTGAAAAAAAATTTCCGGCTACTCCGGGGCTCAGAATCGCACGCCGTCTGAGGTCACTGCTCTGGAATAATATCAAGAATATTCCAATGTCCTTTGTATCCAAAAACAGGGTTCTTACATAATTCCATCCTTCAATATTTTCATCCCTAAAAATCAAAACCAGGGAACATCCTAGGGTACTAAGCCCACACCTGGCTCTCCCGTACCCAGAAGAACTCTCACACAACTCTATGCCACCACACACAGACCAAAGGATTTGATCTGTTCGTGCGAGGTCTGCCCTCACCGATTTCGTGCATAGGAGCACACACACTTCTCTTCAGGTAAACCACGCGGGAGACAACGTTCCCCCACTCCAAACATTGGGGTTAGGGCAAGGAGTTTGGGAACCTCTCCATCCCTTCGCATGGTCTCAAATGGCCTGAAGGTTCTTGGTGGGTAGCTCACCTCCCCGACTGAACCCTTACATCGCACGCCGCGACTGGAATCACCTCCCGCACCATGGAACAAGGCCCGGTGATTCCCTCCTTCAGAATATCCATATGGTAAAACACTCAAGGATATCTGGTCACGCAAGGTCCCACAGTCGATGTCCCACAACCAAGGCTCTCTTACATGCTCGAAAGGCGAAGGAGTCAACACCATCGACAAAAGAAAAAGGTCTTACGCCTTTTACCTTACTAACACAGGGTTACACCCGACGCCCCATGCCACCCTGGTAACAACTCAAACGAGGAGAAGGGAGAAAAGGAATTCCACACATAGAGTCTAAAAATTCTACTGCAAAAAGTAGAAGAGCTGTAGAGTGTACCTCTTACCACCTCATACTCCGTAAGATCGTAGACATCCAAAGCTTGCGGTTGTTTGTGGTCCCAACTGTCAGCTCCCGGAGCCTAACGTGGACCACCTAGTGGTGATAGGGAATACCTTGTAATGTCGTCCCCCACTACCATATCCTCCCGATCCTCTGCTAGAACCGCCTCTCTGGGTACTACTCTGATCACGGTACTGCCTCCGTCATGGTCGTGCACCTACTTCATGCCTGAATCGCTCTACATGCCGGGTTAGGCAGTCTCGTGCCAAGTGACCTCGCACATCGCAAGAATAGCTCCGAATCACTTTGGGCTACACTGGTGCCCTCTGGCGCCACTGTGGTGTACGACCATGCCCCAGAGTCTAGTTTTCAGAAAGCCACCTGCGTCGAGGTTCTGCTTGCCGATGCCCGCTAGCTGCGGCAGACGTCTCGGCTCCAACGTGCCTGCTGCCACCACCAACTCTAGAACGTGTCAAGAAGCTCTCTGTCACCAGTGCTTTCTCTAGCACCCCGTCATATGTTGAACTTCCCCAGGGTACTATGACATCACAAATCTCTCAGTGGAGACCCTACTCAATCTTCCACGCTCGGATGTTGTCTTCATGGACCATGTCCATGTAAAAGCATGCATGGTCTGTGAAACTAGCCGCGTACTCAGCCACCGTCATCCCTCCCTGCTGAAACTGAAGGAGCTCCTAAATCCGAATGGAGCGCAAGAAGGAGGGGAAAAAGTACTCACAAAACAACAACTGATTGTCACCCTACAAATGCAATGACTCGTCAATAAATTGAGTCACCGGACTCCACCAACGCCAAATTGCGCCGCAGAAAAGGTCGGCTACCAAAGCCACTCTCTGATCAGATGGCATCTGCACAAGCCTTAAAAGGTGAACCACTGTCTCTAGCCAAACCTCTGCTTCCTGAGGGTCTGGATCAGCACTGAACCTCAGCGGTCTCTATCGCTGGAACTCATGAAGTGCGCTCCACCTGCGCTCAAGATCAGCCTACTCTGCTAAAGCTGTCTGCTGCTCAACAGGTGGGGGTGCTACTACCAGCCCACCCAGAGAAATGGGCTTTCATGATTAGTCCTGGACTTTGGCCTCGTAGCTCATAGGGTCATTGTCACGAACCAAAGCCGGTATCCTAGCTGGCTGTCTTCACAGAGACATCCTGAATGTTATCAAGGAGTTTTGCGGTCAGATGAGCATATATGTATATACCAATAACAAAGATGGGGATATGACTCATGAAGGACTGTCAAAGACTCAATCCTATGTGATGCACAAACCAATATTACTTGCAACAAGTGTCTCAGCATGCCGAGTCGACAAGCGGGTTATCAAGGTCCTGGTAAATGGATACATTGGCCGCCGCACCATCACTTGACTCCCTGGCCTGAGAGCCACTCTTGAGACACATTAAAACTATTTCCCTATATCCCAACCAATTCCTTTTATTTTAGGGACGTCCGATCAGCATCCCAAGGAACGAACCACCTATGATACCACTTTGTCACAACCCAACCCTACCCAGGCTCGAGCCGCTACTAGCCCAAACCTGCCTCCATAGGCCAGGGGTTGGTGACCAGCACCGAAGGCACAACAACTCGGGGAGGCATTTTCCCATGTACCTATACACACACACACAACACACTTAATGAAATAGTGCAGAGTAAATGAATATAAAAGTAAATAAAAGGGAAACTGCTATATACATGAACCACAAATGTGCATCGACCTCTAAACAGTACAGGTAGAAGCTATAGGTAAACTGGAAATTAAAGGGGAAAACAAGCGCCCAACCAGAAAAGTGACACAACCCGGCAATAGGTGAACAAAAAAAACAGTTGGAAGGGTTCCTTATATAGAACCCGACTACGACCACTACACGCGGTCTAAGCTCCCGAACTCCTATGCTCCACTGAAGTCACGACCATCCTGTCTGTCGTCTGCAAGGTCACACCAAGTGCGGGAAAAGCCCAAGAAGGGGTGAGTATAGAAATACTCAGTAGGATACCCCAAAGGCTCAAGGGATCAAAAAAGGAGGTACCGAAGGGTGAGCAGTAGATCGAAAAGGGAAAGTAGAGGAGTACAACCGAAAGTTCAGTAAAGAGTACGGTAAAAACTCCAACTCAACCCAACAAGAGGAAAAAATGTAGACTCATCCCGACACAAGGAGCTAGAAACGGTTAGTAGATGAACTTCCCGTCGAGTCTTCGCTATCTATAGCATGAGAGTAGACTCGTCCTTCCCCGAGAAGCTAGACACGGAAAGCACATGGCATACCCCACGCATATTTGTCTTTCCTGGAAGTAGAGTATCCAAACCCAAGAAGTGGGTACTAGAACAAGATATATATACAGATACATATTCTCAAAGAAGAATCCCAAACATGATCGTAAGGGGATCCCCATCCCGTAGCTCAGCCTAAGAAATGTGAGTCTCCAACAATCCTAGAAGTAAACACCATCGATGCCCAGCATCCCGCACATCTGCCCCGAACTGTATGTCATGTTCTCAATCACTGCACCTCGAAACTATCCTCTTTGGGAAGCACTGATTCACCTTTATGGTTTTAGGTCGCATCATAAGTATGCATCTCAGTGGGGAATGAACCCCTAGAACTTGAGAGTTCTAGGGGAACATCAAACCACACCTATTCACTGCTCCGCATTAAAGAGGACTGCTCAAAGTCGATAGGCGACCCCCTGACCAGCCCCGTTGGAGGGTCCTTGGAAGTCAACGGGTTCCCACTACAGGGAGACCTAGCAAGAGTCGACCAGTGCCACACTGCCCAGTCCCGTAACAGGGTAATCCACTGGAGGGCAACCCGACAAAGTCATCGATGGGACCAATGCCCAGTCCAGATAGAGGAAACCCGACATCAAGGACCACTACCTTGCCCAACTGGAGGTAAGCCCACCATCGGGGACCACTGCCCAGCCCAACTGGAGGTAAGCCCGGCATCGGGGACAACTGCCCTGCTCAGCTGGAGGTAAACTCGGAACTTCTCTAGCCATCCCTGCTGGATGGTACTGCTCGGTAAACACCATTGTACTATCCATCCCTATTGGATGGTACAACTGGCGAGCCCTACTCTAAACAACCTCATCCATACTGGAAACAACCTCAGCCCTACGAGAAACAACCTCAACCCTGCTGGAAAAAACCTCATGGGTAGAGGATCGGTGCCCACATAAAGTGCTGGTCACACCGAATCCACAAGAACTCTACCAGAGAACACAAAGAAATGAGAGAAACTTCCCAGCCCTCTTAAGGCGATCATGCTCCAATCCGTTGAGTCACTAACGAAGCAGACCGAGACAACTCATCCCAGAAAGTGGGAAAACACTCATGTTGTACGAGCACATTTAGTTGCAAATGGTGTTGCAGTCTGATGAAAGGGGCACGACACCGAAACCCCCTTACAACTGAAGAAACAGAGGAACCAAACCATCTCTTATGGCCAAAGCCATCGAGAACAGAACCAGGGGGAAAACGCTCAACACTGCTAGTCAAAAGTCAAGAACTGAGGAACCCTCTACATCGCAAGAGGTCAAAAGTACGTAAAGCAGAGCACAAGACACACATAGGTCCCATACGACGTGTGTCCCATTGTCAACCCCCACCAAACAAACAAACGTTCTCAGGTACAAACAAACACATGAACCTCCAAGAGCTCCCGTATACTCCCAGAGTATACCACATTCCATCCCAAAGGCTATCGTGTGCACGGCACCCGACGTCAACGTGAAGGCGTAAAGTAACAACTCCAACTCGCACCCTCAACAGCTGAGGCATGACCAACCACATATTTTAAAACACCAACATCACTCTCCGAGGAGTGAATGTGATCACATACCAAGGGTCCGCTACAAACACGGTAGAAGAACCGCCACGGGCACTTTCACATTTCCACATTTGATAAGATCATGCAAGAAGACCCACACAACCAAACAGATCGTACTATTGTAAAACTCACTGAAAAACATGTGAGATGGAATACTTACTCGCCTCAAATGGATATCTAACGGAAAAGTCAGCAGCACCGCCTCACGCCCGAACATCATCCTGTGATCCCGAGCCTCGGCCCCAAAAACAGTCAGGCGCATCACATCATTACGATCCCCTTGAAAAAGAATGTCAAAAAGGATGCTCACTTGATCACAACAGATATCTGTGGAAAAAATATGCATTATGGTGCACCACATACGAGGGACGCTTTTTTGGACCCACATCCCGGTCTCGAAACACAACGAACAGATCAGACCGTTGCGATCCTCTCAAAAAATTACCCAAGATGGGCTATTCACTTGTCCAAAATGGTCACTCAGTGATAGAGATGGAAAATCACCCGAAACGCCCAAACAGACCTTGCAGGGCCCGCACCATCGTGCATATTTACAGCGGGAAGACTGCACCAATGCGATGCCCCCAAAAAAACACCCAACATCGACTGCTCGCACGCCCCAAATGGATGTCTGATGAAAAAGTCACTAAACGCTACACGCAGCTCAAAAGACGGGTCATGAGGCCCATGCCTCAACCTCGGACTCAATGCCTAAAACCACCCTGGAAATCTCTTCTTTGGTTCCATGGTCATAACCCCACTGACGGTGCTCAAAACGGATGTTGGACGCGTCCGCGCCGTCCAAAACAATATCCCCCAAAAAACACTAATCTGCTTAACACACTTGATGCGCCTCTGAGTCCATCGTTTTGGGAGTTAAAAACCCCCGAAACCATCTCAAATACTTCATCTTGACATGAGCTCCACGCTGCCACAGACGACGAGTGAAACCGACTCCCGGTTTAAGATTTATTAAAGTATTAATCATTTTATAATAATAATAATAATAATGTATTATTATTATTATAACATTATTATTATTATTATTATTATTATTATTATTATTATTATTATTATTATTTTTATTATTATTTTATTATTATTATTTATCCTAAAACCCGACTGGTCGTTCGGCCGGTCTTCTTCTTCCCATGGGACCCGCAACTTGCGGGTCCTCATTGGCCAGCGGGGGTCTGTAGACCCCGGTCCCCGCCACGTGCACCGACCCGCTTTTGTCGATCGGTCCTCTTCGTCTGGCCGATGCCGCCTGCAGCCGCCGATGCCTACGCCTGACTGACCGCCCTGATCGACCGCCGTTGACCTTGGCAAGGCCCTCGCCTGGCCACTCGTCCTCCACCCGGCTGCCGCGGCCGCCTTCGCCGCACGCCGTCAGAAGCCCGCAGACATACCCCATGCTGCCGTCGCGAGCCCCGGCCGCTTGAAGCTTGGCCGAAGTACCGCGCCACCCTGATGATTCCTGCCAGAGCACCACACGATCCGTCGGAAAATACCCAAAACACCGGAAATTCCCGCAAATTTTGACGAACAATCGCGACACCATCCGAACCCAGATTTCAATTCTGAAACAAGCGCTTGAAGGCTCAAAACCAGCACTACGCATTAAGGGGATTCCTTCGACGATCACACAACAATTGACACAATTTTATGAATTCAAAGGAGGTGTGATAAACTAAAAACGAAATTTACGATCCTACCTTGTGGGACTAAGCCTGTCGCTTCGTGACGATCTGACAGCCATGAAGCACCTTGGAGAGGAGAGATTGACTGTGGTGGAGAGCTTCCTTGGTTTCTTGGTAGTTCCTCTGCCAGAGAAATGGAGAGGCAAGGAAGAAGGGGTGGGGGTTTACTTATGTAAAGAAAATTAACTAAATAGGTTAATTAATTAAAAACCACCTAAAAAGACCCGTATCCAAAACCTCCAGCGCGGTCAACATTAAATCTACTCTAAGGTAAACACTACCTCCCGAGCACAACGGCAGTCGTAGAATTTTAATCTGAGACCCCGTTCAAAAGTTATTAAACTCAACGCACGCGGATGCCAAATTACAAAAACGCCCCTAGAGCCATTTTTCACAGACGGGTCGTGCCCACAAAACTTATACCCCTCCTTGGGTAAATAGAATGCTCCAAACTCAGTGGTTCCCTTAGTTTTCCAACTTGAGCCACCGTTTAAGAAATATTTAAGTTAATCCATTAAACAAATTAATTAATTAAATAATTTATCTGTTTAACATTCCATTATTGGGTGAGGGGTCCAAATGTCCCATGTTGTCATGTTTTATGTTGTTCCTAAGGTAAACATCTCATTCCGGACCCATCCGTACACTCGGATCTCTAATCCGGATCACTTTTTAGGAGTTACCCTTTTTATTTGGTGTGTCCAGTGTGAACGCACTGAAAATTTAATTCCGGACACTCTGGCGCTCAAAATCGCACGACGTCTGAGGTCGCTGCTCTGGAATAATATCAAGAATATTCCAATGTCCATTGTCGGCAAAAACTCGGTTCTAACAAAATTAATCTTGTTAAAGATGGTTTATTGGAACACATCAAGTATGAGGTAGGATTTATGATATTTGGGAAGAGGTTATGTGTTCCTTTAGTAACTTAGATAAATAAGAACAATTAGATACTTTGCATAGCTCAAATTTCTTTATACACTCTGGTAAAAAAATATGTATAATGATCCGAAGGAACAATTTTTGTGGGATATTATGAAGCAATTAATTGATGACTATGTGTTAAGGTGTCTAGTTTGTTAACATGTAAAGGCAGAGAGACAACATCCTAGATGGGTGATGCAACCTACACCTATTCCTATGTGGAAGTGGGATGAAATTAAAATGTATTTTTTCATAGGACTACTAAGGAAACCTAGAAGCAATTATGCAATAGGGGTAATTTTTTATCATCTCACAAAATTAACTCATCTCCATGCTATAAGATGGGGTTTACTACATGAGAAACTGGGATAACATTATATTAAATATGTTGTAATACATCATGGTGCACCTCTATCGATTGTGTCTAATCAATTTCCAATGTTTACATAAAAATACATGAAAAGTCTTGAGATGGATTTGGAAACTAAGCTTCATATGAGTAATTCATATCACCCCTAATCCAACAGATAGACTGAAAGGACTATTCAAACACTAGAAGACATTTTGAGGTCATGATTTCTTGACTTTCAAGGTATATGGGATCAATGTTTACCTTATATGGATTTTTCCAACAATAATAGTGTCTATTATAGCATTAAAATGGCCCCTTATAATGCATTATATGGTAAAAGGTTTCCATCTACAACTTGTTGGGATGAGGTTGGTGAGATGAAACTTTTTGGCCCTGAACTAATCGAAGAGACAACTGCAAAGGTAAAAAAATTGAGGACTACATTAAAGAATCCCAAAGTTGGGAACATATTTATGCTGACATCCAGATAATGTATTTGTAATTTTAGGTTAGAGATAATGTCTTCCTAAATATATATCCATGGATGGGTGTCTTATTGTTCTGTAAGAATGGGAAACTGATTCATAGGTACATCAGACCATTTGAAATTCTGGAATGGATCGAAACTACAACATACCGTTCAGAAATTCCACCTAGTCTATCCAAATTTCATAAGGTTTTACATGTTTAATTGTTAAAGAAATAAATTCCAGAGCCAATTCATGTAGTCAACTATAATGAAGTATACTTATAACCTTATTTTTCATATTGTGAAGATCCTATCGAGATTATTGACACAAGGGAGCATGTATGGAGAATTCAGACAACTAGTCTAGTAATAGTTCTTTAGAGAAACCATAAAATAGATGAAGTGACAGGGGAACCTAAGGATGTAATAAAGAAGAACCACCCACAACCTTTTGAAGTTATTTTTACCTCAAATTATTTAGGGTGAAATTTATAATGGTTGGAATAATATAACACCCAAAAAAGTTCTTTTATGTTCCTATTAAATAAACTTAATTCATTAGATAGCCTAAATTGAATGAAGCATTGAGCCTAAGTGAAACATTAATTTTTTATTTATAGGATATTGTCATAACCTAGCCATTAAACTTAAATTTCCCACATCTATATTTTTAATTTCAAAAAATGGTCATCTATGGTTATGAATAGTATGATATTTGGAGTCTGATAGAACAAAATTTTTTATGAATAGAAACATACCATAATTAAAATTAATATATATAGTAATATTACCCTGCACATGAGCCTCAGCCCAGTTGGTGACGTATTTTTAAGTGCATCCACAAGACCCAGGTTCAATACCAGAGAGAGGCATATATTTTCTCGTACTGTAGCATGAACTGTAGCAGTGCTGTAGTAGCACTGTACACTGTGTGGTACTGTAGCAGCACTATACATTGTACATGTACTATAGAAAAACTGTACACCGTGCGGGTGTTGTAGCAGGAACTGTAGTAGATACTGTAGCAGGTACTGTTCGGCACTGTAGTAATTGGAACTATTCACCTTGGGCCGCCGGTTTGGGCTTGGAGTCATTAATGATTTTGGACCAACCATGCATTCATGTGAGTATGGATTTCGGTCCACCGTTAAGGCCTTTGGGTAACCTCAAGGCCTTTGGGCAACATGTAGTTTCCCCAAAAATAGTAAAAATAAAGTAGCATCCCGAGAAGAGGACTCAGAGTAGGTGAACTCACCAGAGTAGAGCCATATAGACTTATCAGAATTAGAGGGTATGGAAATGCCATCGGGACAAGCCTGTGCTTGCACTGAAAACCTAGCCAGACGACTATGTGATGGTGGAGAGATACTATAATGATGTAGATGCTGGGGAGGGGTTGTTCCTTGTAGATAGTTTGGTTTAATTTCCTATGACCTTTGGGTCGTGTAATCTCCTAAGCCTATGGGCTATGTAATCTTTGAGCAGAAGGGCCTTGTAAGGGTTCCCTCTCATCCCATTGAAAGGGGGGTTATCAAAATCAATAAGAATAAAGTCCTTCTAGACATTTGGGGGAAAATAGTAATATTATCCTTATATATTGTAAATCATATTATTAATTTATTTTCCCGAGGTTATAGGATAATGGGATGTTGATTAATTTTTCTATGTATTAATAAATGATTTATAGATTAAAAATACTTATTTTTGAATAAATTTTAATTTTATTTAAAAATTGAATTATTAATATTTATAAAACTATTTCCAAAAAATGGTGTTTATTTTTTAATTCTACATGTCTATAAATTTTTAGGGTGAATTTTTGGTATTTTTCTAAAATACTTGAATTTTTCATGAATAGTAAAAATAGAGTTTTCAGTTTTCCATAGATTAATGAAATCATAATGATGTATTAATTTTTATAAATTGCTAGTAGAATTGTGTACACCAAAATATGACATGAGGTGTCACATGTGGCTAAAATCAGGAAAAAATACCATGGGAAAGACCAAGGATTTTCAAAAACCACTAATAAGGTGTCCCTTTTAATTAATAAAAAACATCCTCTCATTTACTCTAAATACCCACTCTTCCCTTCATTTTCATTCATTACACAATCATTGTCTTAGAAGATCTGGTATTTTTACCTCCCTATGAATCCTCCCAAGGTATCCTCAAGCCCCCAAGGTCCCATCCTTCATATTTTTTGGAGTTACTCCACAAGGTAAGGGAATCTACCACCCTTCTCTTTTCATAAAGCATTAATTTTATGTTTTATCTTTTATTTTCAATTAGATTATGTTGCGAAATTTCATTCCATATTCCCCTTTCATTCCATATTATATAAGAGTGATGAGAGGACCCCTTTTTCTCATCAATATATTTATGGGTTTTTAAGTGACGTCGTTAGGCTACTGAGTTTTCGTGTGGGATTTCTCAATTTTTCTTTAATTTCGAGTTCCTTTCTTTTCTTTTCTTTCCTCATATCCTCCCATAACAATTATATGATAATTCTAGTACCATACATGAACCAGAAATTTATTATTCTAGAGTAATATTTTATCATCATCTCTCTTTTCACCCTCCTCATACACTAAATGAGAAAATGCCGTCTGAGATGTGTTAATTTATCACATGCAAGGACAACGAGTTCTCAATTATTATTACCTTCTTAAAATATGCTCACAAAACCATTTTTATAGTTGAACAAGATCATAATATAAGTATTTCATATTCAAAAATGTTATAGTATCCTTACACAAACATAATATAAATAATAATGCAAAAGAAGTTCATTGTGCACAAAACATCCAAGAAAACCAAGTGTTTATCTTTATCTCTTATCAAATAATTCATCCTCATGGTATGTAAGAAAAATCATTATAAATTATTCATATCTCTAAAAATTTATATAATAATGTATATTAAAAATTATTTATTCTTAACGAAGTCAGAAATGAACTTCCATTTATGAATATAAGTAAACTGAACATAAAACCCAAGGATAAAATGCTTCCAAAACAATAAAATTGTTCCTCTTAAACCGATCAAAAAATACATGAATGAACCAAATAAGGAAAAACAAAATAAAATAAATTTATATAAGGTTATTGAATTATTAATTATAGATTCTGAATTTGATTATTCCGGTCAATGATATTAGTCAATGAACACTTTCGGGATTGAGATAAGTGGTTTCTTATATCAAATTTAATTTTGTGAGATTTCCATTGTTCTCCACTTATATCATGCATGTGGTGTATTGTGTACTACCATTTGATATATATTACTTTTATTATCTCAATAATCATGGTAATCTGTGATTTATTTTGTGGTTATAAATTTTATGTCATAAGACTCAATTGATTAAAAATTGTTAAAAAAATTTGTCTCAATTTTCATTTCAATATCATTTACTCGGTATTTTCTACATAATCAATATAGTGTTTTGTATCTTCTTCCCATTTGAGATCATTTTTCATTTCAAATTATAAATATATTATATATCCATATTATTTTTTCACAGATAAGATTATAATCTTAATTCATATACCCTTTTACATACATTGTTTATTTGGAATTGTTGTGGAAATATTGATAAATCTATATCATTTACTATATACTGATATTGAGAAGGAAGATTCTAATTGTATTAAATCTATGTATACTGAATGTTTTGTAATTTCAATGATGGGTGGGGCCCTCTATATCCCCTCAATACATCAACAGGTCTCATGAGACATATCAGTTGGCAACAAAACCTTCGAGTTTGTTTCAAAAAATCAGACGGATTTCTACCCATAGAATTAAACCATTTTGACAGTGTATTTGTATAATGTTACAAATACATAACGTCCAATTAAAAAGGACACTTTTAATTCATCTTCATTTATTACTATCTATGACCATTTCAGTTTGACAAACCCTGTGGGTGATGTTTTATTCTCAGTTTATTAATGGTGTGTGTTTTTTATTTATTCAACATGCCATATTGTCGGTTATTGTTGATTCGTTCAACCACTATTAGTAACCCTTAGTTAGAATTTGACCTCACCCATTTAATTTATTTACCTTCAATAGGTTATGAGGAGGAGATCTTATTTTGACATATCATGGATATAGTTTATTTATTTTTGTTTTGTACTATATTTTGTAATGTTTCCCAATATAATATGAGTTATATGTATGTATCTAGTTTCATAAAGACTAATAAACTGATTATTTCTTCAATATTTCATTCCACTTAATCATGCCAACGTAATAAGTAATGCACTATCTCTGATATTCTAGGTTTGGTGTAGTACACTTAATATCCTCAATAATAAAATTTAATTCCTAAATTTAGAAATCCAGAACCTCTTATACATTAATTTGATTCAATATTGTTTTCGTATGATAATGTATAGTTTATTACATGATTTATAATGTTTAATTGACCAATTAGTATTGTTCGTTATCTTGGTTTTCATGATAGGTTCGCTTGTATATGAGTGTGGAACATCATATAGAATGGGTATAGTTCTATAGAATTAAAATTATATATTATTAATTAACAGAAAAAAGTATCATTGGTCTTATATTTTATTTTTTAGTATATAACGAAGAATCATTATATAACATGTTAATGATAATCATTTATATTAATTTTAGTGGTTTTTCTATCACAACGAACTCGTTTAGTTTTATCAATTGATATTATGTATATATGATGGTTACATAAAATTGCATAAGATATACTATATATATTAAAATGTAGTTTGACCACATTATTAGTTTCATGATATTCCATGAAAAAAGAAATAGAAATAAAAAAATCATCATCCGTGAATATGATAAATTAACACATCACATACGATTTTTTCATTTTTTCATCAAGATGATAGGGGAATGAATTGATGAAAAATAATTCAAATATTAAAATAAAATGATATTATATATATCTTTTTGGAGATATAATATCATTTTTTTTACTATTTGTGAAGAGATATTATTAATTGAAATGAAAATGAGAAAAATGTAATGAAAGGAAAGAGGAATTTACCCCTTGAATTTCATATCCTTGAAAACCTCTATAAGAAAATGGTTTTGGTCTTTTGATGAGACCAAGAGATCCTAGTTATGTGGGATATATTTTTGAAGGGTATTGGGAAAATTTAGGTTAATTATTAGAGCTTTGAAGGTCTAAAGAGAAGAGGTGGGGATGATTAGTAATTATAATAGAGGATATAGGTGTTATATAATAATTTAAACCATAAATTTATTATTTTTTCCCACGACATGAAATTGTGTTGATTTTTATGACTAAATATAGTAACTAGTGAATGTGAGTTATAACTAATGGCTCTTAGATCATCCTTAAATCCACAATGATAGAAAAATTCTGTCATTTCGCATTTATCGTAAATTATCATATTTTTTATTTATAAAAAATCAACTATTTTAGAAAAAATAAAAATATTCACACTATAAAATTTCAATATGTAGAATTATCAAATGAATTCCATTTTATTAAAATATTATTATAAATATGAGAAATTTAATTTTTAGATAAAATCATCATTTACTGAAAATATACAGATTTTAAAATTATATCTACTTTTATAACACTTTGAAAAAATTAAATAATTTCTCATAAAATTATTATAATTTCACACAATAACAAAATATTAATTTATGTATCCATTTTATGAAAATAAATTATCTTTTAAATATTTAAATTAGTTATAAAATATTAATTACATGTTTATAACTTACAGAAACTCCATTACTTAATTAGTTATTTTTAAAACATTTATTTACATATAATATGATACAGTTATATAATATGTTTATTTATAATATTACTTAACTTTATTTATACATTCATAATTGGGATTACAATTAATTTGTCCATTTTATTATTCATATGGGTCATAATATCATTCTTATTGGAAGGTTACTATTTCATTGTTATAGTTTCCTTGATTTCTAAAAATACATCTCATTTCCAGAATTATTTATTTACAATATTTATATAGTTATTTTATTGTTATTAGACTATATATCATAATTATAATAAAGGGTATTTCCACTGATAATATTTTTTATTGTTATATTCTTCTCCCTTATGAGATTTCACCTCAAAATTTCATTTTACACGCTATGGGGAAATGGAGAGGGTAATTATCATTCAACGCTTACTATGTTTCCAATGTCACCTCTTCATACTTATAGATCTGGAATAGTACATTGACCAGGTGAGTCATCTTTTTTCATAGAAAATTATATATATAGTTCTATATCCTCAATAGATATTCCTTATAAGAGATATCATTTTTCAACTATACCACCTCTGAATTATGTACATTTGAGGGATCTATTATGTAATTATTCAATAAAGATACATTGAACACATCGTGTACATGAGACATGGTATGTGGAAGTTCTAATCGATCAGCCACATATTTGACATGATCAAGGATATTAGAGGGTTTAATGTTTATGTGACATAGATTTCCTTTCTTCCCAAATCCCATGTTCGTCTTCCATGGAGATATTTTGAGCAATACCATGACTCTAACCCTTAAATCAAGGTCTCATCCATGATTATATACATAGGTATTGTTTCATCATTGGGCTACCTAGATGTATTGTTCAATTCTTTTAACCATCTACACCATTTCGTCGACCATGTTAGGTCATAGAATCGTATGTTCAATGAGTTTATCCCATTATGTCAGAGTTCCTCATTTTTTCCCTTAAAGGGCTTCACATAGAGCCATTTAGATGCTAGAGTGGAAACTATTATTATAATAGAATCTGACCAATGGATGATGTCGGTCCCATCAAACTTTACTAAATATACATCACTCACTCAACAATTATTCCAGTTTCTAAATAGTCTAATCATATTGCCTATATGATTGAGGATGATTGGTCATACTGAAGATCTACTAAGTGCATAGAGCATGTTGGAGACTTTTCCATAACCAAGAGTTGAATCTCAAATCTCATTTGGATATAATCGATAATGTTACTCCATAAACCCTTTCAACTTATTTAATTTATATCCGTGCATATTGATCCAATGATAAGTCCTATCAAATTTTAATAAAGTGATATATCTTATTATCAATATTCAGAACAAGAAATATAGAATTGTTTCCTAAGGATGTATTTAGAAGTCCAATGCCAATGTAAATGTTAATATTCACCCACATACATGTTTGTATGGGTAGTGATTACGTCATACACTTAAACATTTTTCATTAATCCTTCACTTTCTAACATACTAGTTGCATTGATGAATATTCATCAATATAATTCTTTTTATTGTCTAACTAATAGTTCTCTCATAGATCATGGTATATCTTTGTTCTCCCATGGTGAATAGAGAAGGTTGATCTATGTTAATCTCTCATAATCTCGTTCCATTTCTCTATAATGGATAGTAAACATAATCGTGACTAAATTCTTACAACTCCTATATCATAAATTTTAATCACTGAGCATTTCCCATTTATCCTAGATTCTACCATCATCGGGATTTCCACATCATTCCTTTGAGAATCCTCTATTTTCAATACCAGGGGTTCTTAAGAAGTCATTCGAGAAAGGATTGATGATTTCCCTTCCTTAATGATTCCCACATACATCCATTTAAAATATAAGTATATTGGATCCCTATAAATTATGATCATTAATAACGATGCATGATCTTTTCTACATAGAGCTTCTTCAACCTTGTTTTCCATACTTGGATGGTAAAGGATTGAGGAGTAATAATCCTTGATGAGATAAAACAATCAAGATTTGCACATATTATTTTCATTTTATTTCAATATACATTGGATACACTTTTGTGTAGTATATATCTCAGAATTCTCCCCATAGAGACAATTCCCTATGAATTTCAATGCAAATATATTATTTTCTAAGTACATATCATATATAGGATAGTTTTTCTCATTGATTTTAAACATCGATGAGGGGTATGATATTACTTCATCATTTTTTATTAATATATTGTTTAATCATTCCTTTTATTCATCACTATAAACCATAAAGTGTTACCCACTTTTATCGAAGTGTGAGTACTAGTGCAGTGATAAGCCTCTAATTCAATTATTTAACAAAAATCTCACATTCTCTATTACAATAAACATCACACCTTTGGGAGTTAGCTTGGTTAGTGGGTTTGATAATAATGATAAGTTCTTCAAAAATCATTGGTAATACCCTTCTAGGCTAAGAATAATACATATTTATATTATAGATTTTAGTCTATCCCACTCTTTTTGTTGACTTTTACTTGGAAGGGTCCTTTGATTTTCTTTTAATAGTCATTACATGACCCATGAATGATACATCCTTCATCCACAACTCACATATATTATACATTTTATAACGTTTCTCAGTTCTCAATGTCTTTAGCATAATATTCAAATTTTCCTCTTTCTCCTTGATTCTATTCAAGTATACTATATTTTCATTAATATATACTACCACAAATTTGATAATGTAATATCTAAATTCACTATTAATAAAATAGATGAAATGTTTTGGGATAATTAGTGATTATAAAGGGAATTAAAATGACATAATTGGTTCTATACCTCATTCAAAAGGTCATCTTGGGAATATCATCCTTTGTCACCTTTAATTGGTGGTATCCAGACCAAAGTTCTACCTTAGAGGAATAATATTCCCCATATATCTGATCTAACAAGACATATATCCATTGATTTGGATACATGTTCTATATTTTTCCTTTATTATGATCATGATAATCAATGTAGATGCACAATGATCCATTCTTCTTCTTGTGAAAGAAGACTGTTTCACCCCATGAGGAAGCACTTGAGAAAATAAACCCTTGAATAGATTCCCCTTTGTTTTCTTCATCAGTTGTCCAAGATCAAAGGTGGACATTATTTATATTTTCTTCAACAAATCATATATCTAGGAATATGTTAAATTGATAATTTATCCTCTTGATTTGGGGGAATACTTGGAATCTCTTCGGGGTACACATCACTTAAGTCACTGTAAATTTGAATGTCTTCAAGTGTGAGTCTCTAATTTTAATCAATTATTTGTGCTTGATATTATTTCATTAAATAAATTAATTTACAAACATAATAAAATGATTCTCAAGGAGATTCATCCTCCTCCTTACACTTGTATGGAATTAGAGGATTCTTCATGATGCAAACATTATTCTCCCTTTCCAAAAAATTGATGTTGTCCTTGTATAAAGATAGAAAATTCATGCCCAAAATAGCATAAAACATTAACAAATTTAGTATGACAAGAAATACATTAAGGTTATGTCCACAATCAATAATCGAGGAAGAGTTATATAATTTTATTGATTATTTTCCCAATTTTCTATTCTCATAGATAAATCAAACTCTATATTTTGATGTGGTGTTTAAATACCTCTAGTAAAAAATTGAAGATCTGAACTAATGTGTAGAACCAGAATCATATAGTTTGTTCACTATTATTGAATTAATAATCAGTGTACCTCTAACCACATCAATATAGGGATCCACTTCATCTATAATAGTAGAATATAACCTTACTTCCTATCTTGGAGGTTGTTGTTTTTTTATTTCCTCCAAAAACCGTTGTCTTAGGGAAATGGTTCACAAAATGCCCACGTTTCTTGGGCAAAGTATCCTCATATTACCTCTCTTCATCTTATTCTCTTAAGAAATTGTAATAACATAAAACACTACATCCTAAGAATATTTTAATGCTAATACTAAAAAAAATCATGGTGGAAAAGTCTCATAATTTAATCAAGTTCAATAATTATCCCAACATTATTTATCATGATATTAAAAAATACCCAATGCATTAGAGCGCTATATGGGAACACCCATTGTATTCATTTCATTATCATGCTTATATATGCAATATAAAACATACAACATTAGTTCATTCATAGTCATAATTTATTCTATTTTACAAGAGTGCGGGATACACATATGTATGTCCCAAATAAAAAATTATATGTTTATAATGGTGAATACCCGTAATAAATATATGGGTATGGCATTCTCTACAAAAAAAATCATTGAAAATCACATTAAAATTTCAGCATCATGACATATTCACATAAAAATTCCTAAAATGAGTTTGTGAGTTATAAATGGGTCTCTCATTTTTTTAAATTGAAATAGAAAGTAATAGAGACATTTAAATCCATTTCCTAACATAAAGATTTTAAAATAGAAGGCATACAATATTGATGAATCAATAATAATGAAGGGAAATGAATGAATCCTTACAAAAGTTTGACATAGTAACGAGTGTACATAATGGTTCAAGGGGGGAATAATGAGATTGAAAGGGGATATCATCAATTATTAGTCAAATATATTGTTTTTTGTATGTTTAATAACATATCCCAGCATATTAAAATTTAAATTTAAAGACATATAATAAACAAAGTTCATGATAAAAGGGGAGAGTTGAGGCTGTATTACGTGATTGTGTGATTCAAAATGCTTTGGAGGGGCACCATGACATCTTATATGAAACATTTTAGGACTCTAGAGAGTGAAGTTCTGTGTTTGTAAGTTATCCATTATCCCTAGAAGTTATGGAATGGGATATTGTGTGGAATTACATAGGAAATTAGGGGGATTTCATTATTATTTTGGTTTTGGACTCTATATAAGAAAACAACTAGCACCATAATTGTTCCCATGGTTTTCCAATGACATCAAAAAAATTGTTGTGTTTGGAATTATTTTATAAAAAAAATGACCAAATATAATATAATAGTTTCTATTTTTATGTGAAGGTTATTCACACCCTTAAAGAGAATATTTTTAAACCTTAATATATATTAATGGTTTTGGGGGATTCATAAAATATTTTTAAAATTAACCATATAAAAAAAGTGACATTATATTACGGGTAAATCATTTTTTAAGCCTTATATATCCTCTATAATTCTTTATATGTCACTTTTGGGTCATTATGATGTCAAAAAATAGAAATTATATTTATATGTATTTTAATTTCTACCTGAAAATTTGACTCCCTTATAAAATTATGAAAATTTTAATAATGGATATTTTCAAAATTATTATTACAAAAAAAATATTCATTTTACAAAAATAATTTTATAAAGATTTAACATTTCACTTTTAAAATAATAAAATACATTTATTAATAATTATTTTTTTACAAAAACAGTTTTTGAACACTTATAAAAATTACATTTTACTAGAAAAAATTTTATGATCATGTATAATTGATAAATTGTATTTGATGATAAAAATTTATTAAAATATTATTTATTTTAAAAACCTATTAATTAACAAATATATATTCTTTAATCTAATTTGAATTTTACCCAAAAATATTATTTTTTTTGTATGGAATTAAAATAAAATTCCATTTTAAAGTAACAGTAATAAGAAAATATATATTCATTATTCTATAAAAAATAATGTACATAATATAATTTATAGGGTCATGATACATATCCCTTTGTCACACTATAAAATTCCCTAAGGGTATGGTGTGTGATGCTGGGAATCGCATTGTGTGGTTTGAAGAACATGTTTTTGGTTTTGATTTCGATGAGATTCAACCTCTTCCATAAACATTTCTGCTAATGCATATGTTTTCAGATATTAGCTTGGAATTGGTCAAGGGAAAGGCCTCGAAATTCTATATCACTCAAAAGCTCTGATAAATGGGATTCTTATAGTATGAAACTATTACTAGAGTCCATGAAATTATTTTCCAGTGAAAATTTTATTTGTAAAAATCCTATATTTTAACTAATCATGTGATAAGTTTTCAACTTATATATTATCACCAATAATTATTCCTGATAGATAATTAAACATGATAGGATATGACAAAACAAAATAAGTTCAACTTTTTTCAAAAACCATGTGAAATAATAAAATATTTAATTTGAATGTTAAGGGAAATTTTATTTATAACTATTAAGGTTGTTACATATCACTCTATTTTATATTCTTCCAATATGACATGAAAACAGAAATAGAATTCATGCAAATTTATGGCCTACCATCTCTAAGAATAGTTTATTCCATTTCATATTTTTTTATCTTTTATATGTTATCATAAATGATTATATACTTTATATATATTATATTTAGATCGTTTTTTATATTAAATAAATAATTTTATAATGATCCATGTTAGAGGATAAAAAAAAGTCAGAACACATAAAAAACAACAATGTGATTACATGAGACAAAACTATAATAGAAAATTATTAGTAAAAATGTAATATACAGACCTAATAAAAAAATATATGGTATGATAAATAATGATATGTTTTAGTGGTATATATATAATTAATATTAAATTATTATACATGAGTTTTGAATTTGTATGAGGAATTTCAATCCTTATGGTAAGGGTTTTCTTACCTCACTTTTATATCTGTGAGATATATTATTTATTCACCAATATGTTTTATTGTGCAGTGTATGTACTACCATATGAAATGATATACTAGGAATTAAATTTATTTAAAGATATTAAATGTTTCAATTTATTTTATTAGATCATTGTGATCATGATTCAAAGGTTACTTAATTATAATTGGTATTTCTAGCCTCCCTTTTATTTCTGCAAGACTTACACCTTATACAGATCTCGTTTCATTTTTTTAGTGTACATAATTTCCATGAATATATTATATGAATATTATCCTTAAATTTATAGTTATTTACATATATATTTTATTATATCTCTTCATGGAGGTTATAATTTAGAAGTTACCTAATTAGTAAAGTAATTGTGTCTCTATTTGACATCATTGAGACACATGACATGTTTTCCTTCTAAATTCTTCTACGAGATGTATATAAGTACCTTTGAAATTTTACATTATGAATATATTTATCTTCATTATATATTAAGATTCATGTAATTTTATTCTTTCAGGATTTTTAGGATTTATTTTTACCATAGTGGTCATAATTTATAGCTACAATTCCATTATGTTTTTGATTGTTTATGATTATGCATCCATTGATAAAATCTTATCATCAATCTCTCAAGAACTCTCATAAAAAGTTCTTATCATATGTTTATTCCTGAAATATTTATATTAGAATAAAAATTATCTACTCTTATGTACATTATATAATTAATATAATATTTTTATAATAATATGATATTATTTTCCTCTTTAGCCAAAAATCTATTTTACTCATAAATCGAGTTTTAAAAAAAATTAAAAATGTTTTTAAATGATCTCATATGTTCACATTCAATGAAATGGTTATTAATTAAATTCTGTAGGTTTTATTATGATTAAAATGGTTTTGAAAATATCCATTATATGATTCCAAGGTGTTTTAAAATAAAATGGTTTCGAAATTTTTTTATGTTACACTATATGTTATGAAACTATTTAGAAAGAAACATGTTTTCAATATATTTGGTACCGTTATTTATTTTTTTATTTTTTTAATGGAACAGGTTTTAGAAATATTTTCAATCTTCCATTACATGTTCTCAAATATATTTTCCATGAAAACGTTTTTCCATATGCTTTATGTTTTAAAAACATTCTTTCAAAGCAGATAATATATTTTCCTCAGGAAAAAATTTAAATGAAATTTCAATGAATTATTCATAAAAAAGGAATTTTTAAATTGTTTTATGAAAGGGGAATTCAAATAAAGGCCACTTTCCATAAGAAATGTTTCATGGTATCATTTAAAATACTTCTCCATCTAACATGACATCCTTTGAAATGGTTTTTTCTTTACTAGGGATATGATCCAAGGACTATATTTTTATTCTTATTTTTAATATTTTATATTTAAGATGAAAAGTTGTTTAAGAAACCCATTACTCTTCCTTGGGTTATACCAAGTTAAAACACTCATGAAAACCACTTCCTTCAATGGGTTATTTTGTGATGAAATTATTATGAATCCTAGATATTCCGAATAGGTTATTATATTATGAGATTATTATGACACCAATTTTATTTCATTGGTTATGATATGATGTTCATGAATCCCATGTCATTTTATGAGTCATGATATGCTTGAGTTTTTATTTTATTGTTCGACATGTATATATGATTTCATTACGTGAAAGGAGGGACCTATATCTTTGTTTAATGCATTATGTAAAAAAATTATCTCATTCCATGGAAATTCATGGAATGGGGAGTGAAATTAGTTTTGTAATGGACTTGGTCTACTATGATGGTATTATGGGGTTAATATTAACTACTAAATTGATCTTTGGGGTGAAGCCTGACTATTAAAGGGGTTCGGGGAGAGAACCCATTACACTAAAAATTAAAAGGTTGAATATAGGGATGGGTGTGTGTCTCGCCTAATAAGTGTAGACCACATGAAGTTCCATAATTTGTTTTTGAAATTTTAATTGAGTTATTGGGAACAATATTACATTCCATTGTGTATACAAAAAATTCAATGTGTTATTACTATTATATTATCTCATGTATAATTCTCTTGATTCCCTTATGTTTAATGTCTTTTGAACTAAAAATCATTACATTGTGACTCATGTATAGGATCTTTTATCTGTCATGTATGATCTATAAATTTTATTCTCATGTTTTCATACCCTTATTCTCATGATTATTCTTACATATCTCATTATTTACCCTTACTGATCATATGATCTCACCTCGTTCCTATGTTTCCTTTCACAATATAATGTTGAATGGATTTAATTATAATTACTAAATGGGAAGATAATTATGGGATATGTGTAAGATATTTTACTAAATGTAATGAATGTGTTCCATGTTTCAAAAGACACAAAACTATTATGGTCCTTGGTTATGTTCTTTAGTAATGTTATGAATTTAAATCTAAAATGATCTAATATCAATGTATGTTAAACCTAGGATTCTATTAATGGTATCAAATTAAAGGATTATTCATCATTTTGAAACTAGGTACGGAAAAGTATATTGAGATCCTTATGGGTATTTATAAGGGTATGTCTTGTTATGTATATAATGATAATCCAATGGTGTAATAGTTTTAAAAGAAAGTCTCATAATTTTAGACATATTATATGTCATTTTTTGTGATGAGGAGGTTTTCTAATATGATTACTATTTCCTGAACATTGATTTATAGTTTTAGTCAATGGAGGGAACTATAAGGAATTGGGATAACATTTACTGTGATAAAAAATTGTTGTTGAGCAGAAAAATGGGATAATGACTGGAGTAAAGGATGTTGTGATTATTCCAAATAAGTTTTCATAGAAACTTATTAACAACATTTCATCTCACGGACTCACCATTGAAGGGAATGAAAGAGTTCCTTGAGGATTCATGTAATGTATACCTTAGAGGAAATATGAATTAGTTTCCTACCTATTGAAAATTTGGAAATATGCACCCATGTTATTGTATCATAGGAACATGAAGATGTTTTGACATTGGAAAATACAGACACAAAAAATGTTACTATAAATAGAAATTTGAAATCTCAGTTACCACCATGAATCGAAATATTGGCCTTGCAAAGGTATTATGAATAGTTTAATTATTTATGTGTCGAATGAATTGGTATTTTGAAAATATATTTATTTATTTGAAGGATCCCAAATAAAGTCATCAAGGTGGTGTGATTAATTGTTTTATTACTGATGATAATGACGATGAGATTACAAGTGAATTAGGAAATGGAAGGGGTATTAAATAAAAGGATGAGGAATCCTTGTCACTGGCTTAAGGATAATGTGGAATAACCTATGTTTTTATGAATTTGGATTCATGTATTTTGATTTTTGAAATATGTAATGATTCTTTAGGTTATGTTTTTCTCTGTTAATTATTTGAATTTGTTGAACGGTTGTGATGTACAATTTTTGTGGTTTAATGTTTGGGTGATAATCATGTTGAACAAATTATTAATGGAAAAATAACACTTAATATTTTTCTAATGTTGAGATAATGATGTATGTATAATTGTATGTTTGATATGAATAAGTACATTTGATTTTATTGCTTACCTAGTATCTAATTTAGGATTTGTTGATAATGTTGTTTATGTTATCAAAATTGGTGTTTACAATATTTCTAACTTAAATAATATATAATATAATATTTTGACTTATAAAGAATAAAATGTGTTAACAAGTATTTATGGTAATTCCCTTTTTTCATGAGAATAAATGATGAAGGTTCTCACATGTTTGGTATGTGACATCCAAAAAATATCATGTCATATATGGGGGATCTATGCGAATCTTTTTTTTTTGAGAAATTTTGTGACCGTATTAATATTATTTTATATTTTAATCTTCTAAAGGGGTTATAAGGATAACCATTTATGGAAAAGTTTATGCTGAGAATCGGATGAATTTTTGGTGGTTAAGATATTCTATCTTCATCTAAGTGTTTATGAATATTGGATAACATATTCTAATCATTTTACTTTGATAAATATAGATTAAATGATCAATCAATCTATATATGGATATCATGATCTACTAATGCATCATAAATTAAAAAATCACCTTTATTTCTTGGAATAAGAGATAAAATGTATATTGATAATGGAATTAAAATGAACAAGTTTGTGTTAAATCTTATAATTGTACATTCTCATGAATATTTTTAAACTTTATGAAAAGATTCTTAAAATAATGTTTTTTCTTATTATCATCATTTAAATGATATTAATGATATTTTCCAACTCTCTATTATCTGTCCTTATCATTGTTATCATTAATTGACCTTGTTTTATATTATTCTCCATCATAACTTGATAGTTATATTTCTTTTCCATTTCTCTTATTTCACATTCCACTTTTGTTCTTTTATGTCATAAACAAGTTTCAAGTTACATTGGTTAACCATTATGTTTACAACATTCCCTATTTAATGGAAATTTTTCGATTAATGTTTATGATGTGGTATTTTTATAAAGGAACCATAAAGTACTAAAACATTGATAATATAGAGAAATTATGAGGAATATAATCTTTTAATGGGGGTTAGATTGTAAAACCTTGAAATTTTGTGACATAGTTTTTTCAAAATAATTTAATCTTTTCAAAATTCTGCATTTCACAAAACAGTAAATATAGCGTGTGTTATATGAAAGAACGAAGTAATTATATCATTGTATGAAACACAACGTTGAGCTTCAGATACATGAAAAACATATATTATCAAATGTTACATGCAACACTATGTTTGGATTTTTTATATCAAATGACTAGTTCCTTTGATAACTTTCATGATAAAATAGACCATATTTAACCGAACTACAATGCACAATTAATATTATTATTAAAATATTATTATACATTTCACATATCCATTGGAATAATGGTTATGAATAATTTTATTTAAATTATGAAAATATTTTTTAATCATTTATATTATAATAATTATTCAATGACCAATAAACTTGAAATGAAAATAAAACCATTTTGATAATAATGGCAATAATTTGCTGGAAATCTATATCAAAAAAGTTATACCTCCCAAAATTAATAAAATTAATTTGTATATTTTTAATGATATATATATATATATATTATTTATTCCTTTATTTAACATGAATTTATATATTTTCTAGACTAGAGATTTGAATAAATCCAATTTTATGCATAAATAGATATATTTTTTCTAAAATGTAATTTTAACTCCTGTTAAAATATTAATTTTTTTAAATGTAATGACATAAAATTTTATTTGAAAAAAAAACATAGTTTTTGAAATCATAATTTCAAAATTTACTTTTGTTTAATTTTTGTTATTTTTTTAAGAAAAATCATTTTTTGATAAATTGTGAAAACAAAAAATATTAATTAAAAATTGAATTTTCATCAAATTTATTTATATAGTTAAATTATATATTTATTGGGATTAATAATATTAATAGTTCTATTTTACATCAATTAATTTGATTTAGTTCATTGGAACCATATATCAAATTTAAATTCGATATAAAAACTTTCAAAAAAATTAGACATTTTGGCTTTTTATACCCTGATTTCATGAAATGTCTGTGGATATAATTTTAAATAAATTTCTTCAATTTTTGATATTTGAATTTTGAAAAATGGATTCCATATTTTGAATATAATAATTTCTAATTTCTAATAACATAAACATATTTTTTACATAGTAAATTATTAATGTAATTAAAATTAATTAGTGATATTAAGTTAAAAATTAGTTAACCTACTAAATAAACATTATTTTAATAGGACACATTACATAGAAACATGTCTAAAATCCATTTTATGGACATATTTAGACCAATTAACTTATTCTATCCAATATTTAGTATTATTGGTACCACATTATTTAAAGGAGACCTCTCAATAGTGTTTACATTTTTATATTTAGAAGAATGTCACTCCACCTTAAATATGGAAAGGGAACCCCCCTATTTAATCACATCTTGGAAGAAAATTGCCTCATCAAAACCTTACAAAACAATCTCCCAAATTTCCTCCTCTCATCTTAGAAACCTCACTTTTTTTAAAATGAAAACCATGTCATCCCTATGGTGAAAACCAAAATGTATTACCCAAAGAAGAGGTAACATCCTTCAACAAGAAGTTTTGTTTATTTATTCTTAAACACACTCAATTATACTTATTACGTGATTCTATAATATTGTTATTATGATAAATATACATAGATAGTTTCATTTGAGGATTCTACCTACACTCCCACACACATCCATCAAATGGGATACATAATCATCGTTCATTTGTATGGCATACTACCGCCTTGAGAACCAATGTCATTTGTTTTTCCCTTAACAGCATTCAAGTTGGGAATATTGAAAGAATTTGTATTTTTTATGACATATACGATATTTATTAGGAATTTATTCTAATATAATTAGTATATAACACATTTTTTATGATTTCTATTTTCTGTTAATATTATTTCATCGTTTGTGGACGTGTGGACTATCGTCTCCCCAATGTGATGTGACTCATTAACACATTAAATAGAATGTATTGAGTATGTTCCTATAAAAAATATAATATATATACGAAATAATAATTTTACTAAAATTAAAGTAAAAACATACATATATTTCATTTACTTTCTTTCATTCAATATGATAATAAAATCCAAACTATGTTCATGTGTACGTACGTCCTACTATCTCCATGAATCGTGTATTCAATTTAGTTTTTAATTATTTTATATATTATTTGAAATATAAATATTCTAAATATATATTGTATTTAGGCTATTTTCTGAACTCTATAAATTAGTCAATAATGATCTATGTATGAGGATCAAAAAAAGAAACTCAAAACATATAAAAAACATTGTTATTATCCAAAACATAGCATTAACATGAAATTATTAATAAATTGGTAAAATAAATCCATTATAAAATCAGATATAATATGATTTTTAAGAATATTTTATTTTATTATATTTATAATAATCATATAAATATTAAATATGAGGTTTTAATGTTTTCAAATAATGTTACGACATAAAGTATTAGTTTTCACATATCACTTATATTTTCTGGGATATATGTTATATTCACCGCTTATTCTTGTATTGTGGTGTATAAACAGATCTATAACATTTCATATCATGAATTTTCACTATTTAATTATATTAAATGTTTCAAAATATTTTATTTATTCTTTGGGATCATGTTTCAATAAAATTTTACGTACTATGGGGATTTTTAGTCTCACCTTTATTTCTGTGAGAGATTCCCTTATATACAACTCTTTTCATTTGTCAGTTTAATATAATTACAATGAATGTATTCTATAAATATTATCCATAAATTTATATTCAGTAAAAAAACAATTTGTTGATAATTATTACATGGGGTTTATGGTTTAAATGTTTCCAAATTGATAATGTAATTTTGTCTCAATTTTCCTTCCTTGAGACACATGTCATGTTATGCATCTATATTTTTCTATGAGGTTTTTATACTACCTTTTCATTTTTTATATCCTTATTCCCTTTATTTTGATGATATTTTATGATTTATATTTTTATTATTATTTCATTGAGATTATGATTCAATATCTTCTAAATTGGATAATGTTTATTACTATAATCTCATCGTTTATCGGGATTGTTTATGATTATGATTCTATTGAATAAAAATTATAATCTAAACCTGATGAAATCTAAAAAATTTCATCTCCAATAGTTATTCATGATATATTCATATAATAGATCAATTTTTATAGAATTTGGTACTTTTGATAATTAGGAATTTATATAAGAATATTTTTGTAAAAAAATGTTGTTTATTTTACTTTTTAGTTAGAAATATATTTTATTCAAAAACCATGTTTTATAAAATTGTTTTAAAGAATGTATTCAAACGACATTTTAATCTAATTTTCAAAGAAATTCATTATATTGAATATTTTTTATTTTTTATTGTTTAAAATGTCTTTTAAAACATCAATTATATGTTTTTAAACTTTTTCATTGAAAAAAGAATCAAAATGTTCTTAAGATTACTTAATATGTATTTGATGTGTTGTAAATGAAAAAAATCAAAATATTTTGAATCTGTACATATAAGTTATCAAATTATTTACAATGAAAATGGTTTTAAAAATTTTCTCAATCATACTTTATCATTTTTCTACACTATTTTAATGAAAAATGTTTCAAATATGATTTCTGTTTTAAAAATAATTTTTCAAAGAGGAAAATAATTTTTTCTCAACAAATGTTTTTAATGATATTGGAAGTAATTACTAATATGATAATTAGTTTTAGAATAGTTTATGGAATGTAATTTAAAATAAATAATATTTTTCATAAGAAATGTTACATGTGATCATTAAAATCCTTCTCCATTTAGGATGATATCCTTTGAAATGGATTATGATTTAATTAGGATATATTCTAAGGACATCATTGTGGTTATTACATTGAATGGGTTATGTTTAAGATAAAAAGACTTTTATGAAACTCGTTTCTCTTCCACGTCTTCTACCATGATAAAACGTTTTGGAAACCTAATTCCTTTCATGGGTATTAAATATAGATATTATTGTGAAACCTTTCAATTTCCCACATGTTATGATATTATTAAATTATTATGACCCCAATTTAATTTCTTGGGTTATGATATGATACTTATGGAACCAATCTCTTTTTATTTGTAATGATATTTTGAATATTATATTATCTCATGTCTCACGTATATATTATTTAATTATCTCATTAGTTGGACATATATCTCCCTCAAATGCATTTGGTATGAATTTTTATTTCATTAGATAAACATGTCCGGAAAAGGAGGTTAACTTGGTTTAGTAAAGGACTTTGTCTGCTATGATGGTCTTGAGTGTCAACCATGACTACTCAAATATTCTTGGGAGTGAACCATGATTACAAAGATGGTTTTCAGAGTGAAAGCATCCCACTAATGGAATGGTATGTGGCTCTAGATGATGATGTATCCCATACAGTATGTGCATCCCCAATGAATTTTCTAGATATGTAATGTTAATATGCCTAAATTTATAAGGAAATATTTTATATTCTTACAAGTATGACACAAATTATCTCCATTAATCTTATTTTATAATATCATGTCTTATTCATCACTATTCCCTTATGATTCATGTCTTATGATTTGCCGATGTTTATGTTTCAAATCATGTATGTGATCCTTGATATGCAGGGTATGATATTCAAAAGTTATTCTCATGTTCTTGTACACTTATGATAATAATTATGCTTACAAATATCCTTTATTAACTTTAATAATAATATGAGATCAAACCTTTCTTATTTTTCATCTCTCCTAGTTATGAAGAATGGTTTTAAGTAGGATTACTAAAGAGGATGTTTTATGGGATATGTTGATTATCATTTAAGAAATAATAATAATGTGTTCCAATTTTACAAATACACTAAGCTATTATAGTCCTCAAGAATGTACATTGGTAAAGTGTTGAATATTTATCTAAAATGATGTAATATCTATTCATGATAATCCAAGTTCTCTATAACCACACATTTTCAATGTGTTTTCATAGAACTATAAGAATTTATTATCTTTATCTTAAACCTAGAAATGATCTTTTTTTCCTCCTTGGTTACTTTGTGTAATTCATATGGTCTAAAAAACTACTCATTCTTTATTGATAATTTTTTTCTTCTTCAAATCTATATAAAATCCATAATATAAGATTTCGAATAAAATTTTTATGATAATGATGATTCTTTCAATATAAATCATTACTTTTTTAAACAATTCTTCTTCCATTATGAATTAATAAGTTTTTATACGTTCATTTTAAATTTATATATATAAATTTACACTTATATATTTAGTCATATATATATATATTATGTATGTATATATATATTCATACATACATACATATATATTTATATTATATATTCATATACTTATATGTTATATCTAATTTATCTATGTCTTTATGTGTTTTTATGATGAGTGTGTGTGGTCTATTTTTATATATGTCATATATTTATTATTTATTACAAATATATTTATAAATGATTTTATATATATGTATATGTTTTTAATTTTTAGGAATATATATTATCTACAGTATATATGTATATGTATATTCTATTTCTAATGTGTATATATATAGTCACTCTAATACATGTCCAAACTATAAATTTAGGATTAATAGAAATGATTGTGCTTTCTCAAATTCTAGAATCAGGGATGGGGTTGGGGGAACATGATTCTGCAGCCATGGGGGACAAGATGACGATATTCTATGATCGAAAATAATTAAGGAGGGTATCGCCTCCATCATAAAAGGGGATGCTGGAGAAATAAATGTCCAAAAAATTTGAACATTTGGCGTGTGAGGAACATTTATCTATTTATTGTTTATTACAAATATATATATATGGTTATATATATATGTATGTATATTTTTTTAAATTTTTATGAATATATATTATCTATAATATATATATATATGTATATGAATATTAAATTTCTAATGTGTATATATATAGTCACCATATAACAACCAATACATGCCCAAACTGTAAATTTAGGTTTAATAGAAAGAATAGTGCTTTCTCAAATTCCAAAATCGGGAATGGATTCTTCTACTCGCATCGATGTGCCTCACATGAAGTCACAATTTCAAAAAAAATTGACCATTATTTCTCCTGCGGCCCCTTTTAGGCATGTTCCCCCTTCTTAAACTGGATATCTCTTCATGTGTAGGATTCATTTAACCGGTTCTAGCCACAATTCCTCCGGTCGGCTCACCGCTTTTTCTCCTTCTGTCACCTTCATTGGAATTCCCCCTGGTTTGTAGGAAAAGGTTCCATGCTGAACAGGTTTTTATGACATCTACTCTAATTTGGTTCCCTCCTTCTAGCCATCTTGCTTCACCCATCTCCACCCTTCATTGGTGTTGTTCCTCTTCAAGAATCCCATAGTGCCCCTTCCTTCTCTCATTACGGATGTGATGTGTCCTCTCTTTCCTATGATTTTTTCCTTTCTACCTCCTAGGCCAACATATTTTCTAGCTTAGGTCCCTTTCAAGGAACCACCCATTCAAATATGTTTAAAGATCTCAACTATTACTCCCAATAGATCTAAATGTAAGGATATCGTTTGCTCGTTGGCTTGCCTCCCCTCTCCTACCTCCCCGGTCCTTCTACTCTACTAGATTATTTTTCCCCATGCCTATTCTATAGCCTCTTGCTCATGGCTGCTCTCACATTCAAGTGACTTGCTCCTGTTCCTTTATAGCTTCATCTCTCCTCCATAGAGATTTCATTTGTTCCCCACTCTCCCCTAATACTTCTTTCTTCATCTGCCTCTTTTACCTCCCTAGACTCTGATACACTTCTGTGACCTTATATTCTTCCCAATGTGTCATGAACCACACAATGTCTCATTCAAAGTAGCGTGGTTCTTGTTTCTCTTCTCATAACTTGGGATCCTTCTTTCCAAGGGTCAAAACCATGCATCATCAGTTTTAATGTCTCCTTTAATCATTTGTAATGCTCGTGTCCTAGGTGCCATGGTCAAAACTGACTTTGTTTCCTTAGAATCGTGTAATCATATTTCTTGTGTGGTGGTTATCCTCGAACCCATGCATTATTTAGTCTAAATAAGAGATTTTTAATGAATAATTATTCTTAAATTATTCTTACATGCAGCTCCGACTAAGAATCATATATGGATTTTATGTTACTCAAAGACCTTTGTGTAGTTGGTTCATGCCTCGGAGAAGTGTTTCACTAATAATATCTTCATTGTTTCTCAACAGGTTTTTGGCTCCATTGTTTATGGAATTTTTTATTTTTAGATAATACAATCCCATTGGAAGGTTTTGAATTTCCCATAATATGGGGGACTCACCGTGGCTAATTGGGGGTGACATTAACAATATTACAGATCCCAGTGAGAATAATGGGTGATGTGTCTTTCCCCATCTTGCATGTCGGGAATTGAAAATGTTAATGGCTTACAATGGCTTACCAGATCTGGATTTCACAATAGATAGGTATACCCAGTGCAACAACCAACAAGGCATCTGACACACCTAGTGTTATCTTGATCAGTTCTCAAAAAATGATCATGCTATTTTGGATTTCCCAAATTCCATGGTTACCCACCTTGTTCATAGTCTGTTTGATCACTCTCCATTATTAGTTTAATTTTCTCCTCAATAGGCTTGGGGTGAATGATGAAGTTTCTCCCAATCCTGGACCTTTCTGTAGGATATCATCAGATAGTGAGGAACTCGTGTGGTAGGCCTTCCCATTGTTTTGGATTGGAAAACATTCACAATAAGTTAAGGAGGCATCGAGGAGACAATCAGGAATGAATTAGAAAATAGCCTCCCCTCCGCAATGATCTAAATGCTATCTTAAGGGAGATTGATTCCATGGATGTCAATCTCGAATCAGATTGGAATGGCGATGTGTAAAGGGAGCTATCTAACAAGAATGCCATCCAGGAGGTGTTGGTTCTTATAGAGGAAACGGTGTCATGATAGTAGGTACGGGTTAAATGGATTTAAGAGGGATATCAGAATTCATCCTACTTCCATGATTGTATCAAAGAAAAATGCAAGTTTATCAGACCTAATATCTGGTTAGAGGTTGGGAGATTTACGGATGATCATAATATCCTCAATAGAATGGTGGAGGATCAAATTAAATACCTCTTAGAAGCTCCCAACCCTCTCATGTGGCATGGCTATTTGAGAGGTCTTGAGGAGTATTTTCTGGTCATTCCTTGCAACATCTCCATCTAGTAAAATGAGCTTTTTGGATCTACCTCGGATGAGAAGGGCTTCATGAGTCCATGATGAGCATCATTCACGATAACACTCTGAGGTCGGACAGTTTTCCATGCGCCTTCTACACTAGTTCATGGGACTTGATTAAACATGATATTTTGGAGGCCGTTAGGGACTTCTATCGGGGAGAGAGCTTGCCTCGGGTCGCCAACACCACCAACAAGGTCTTCTTTACCATGTTAAGTTACCCCAAATCTATCCACTATTATAAGTCTATATGTATTTGAAATGTACCTTTTAATACTCATTCCACAATCATAAATAGGCATCCTACAATCCACCTTCATTTGATGATCTCTCCGAAACAACGTGGGTTTGTAGGGGGGTTATCCATTCATGGAGTAGTTTTAAGGGCCCAATAAGATATTGGGGATATTAACAAGAAATTACATGGCTCCAATGTGGACTTAAAACTCTACTTGGATACTTCATATGATCACTTGGAATGGAACTTCATCATCAATGTTCTTACTGGCATGAGGTTTTCCTCTTTGTCCGCCAACATAATTTTTTATCTTATCAACTATGCATGGCTGGTTGTCCATTTCATTGGGAAGTTACATATTTTCTTCATTGTGGTTCATGGTTTGAGGTATGGGAACCATATCTTTTTTATTGTATTCATTATGGAATAGGACATCCTTAGTCATCATATCAACCAGAGCATCAATAGAGGTAATATTTCTTCTTACTAGTGTAGAAAGAAAATAGATTGCATTTTTCACATCATGTTTGTAGATGACACACATGTTTTCTTCAATAAATACAAGTGCTCCATTCATGGGATCAATATATTCATGGAAAATTATTGTCACTGGAGAGGGAAAATTATCAATAGAGGCAAGCCCAAATTTTATTTAACCAGTTGATGCTTAAACTCTTGGAGTAGTTCACTCTCTTGAGGCATGGACATGAAATATGGATCCATTCATATGGAATACCTGGGGACCCCTATCTTCTCTTGAATGCTACACATCAGAGACTTTTTCCATGTCATTGCTATGATCACGGGCTGCATCAACAACTTGAAGGTTAGGTTCCTATTTGTTTGGAGATAGGATTATTCATGTGAATATAGTACATTCTTCAATTATGGTTCATTCCCTCTCTACCATTAATTTCCCAAAATATGTACTAAAAACATTTAAAAAATACTGGTTAACGTTATTTTTAAACCTCAATCAGATGGTAAATATAATTGGGCCTCATTGGTGGGGCTTTCTAGATCAATTGAGGAGGGAGGAATCAATGATAGGAACCTCTCTGACAACTTACATTGCATGAATGAAAAGCTTCAATGGGAGGTTATTGATCATAGATTGTTGTGCAACTATTTCATTGAGGCCACGTTTTAAGAGAGTATAGCTCATCCATTGGGCCATAACTTTTTTCCTACACTCACTCCTCTTATCACGACCCTCCAGCCTCATTTATGGTAGATTTTGGGGAAAGGGGATATTTTTTCTAGAATGATAACAATTCTAACTCGAATATCAGCTTCCTCAGTTTCCATTTCAAGATCATTTACTTTTATACTAGATAATTGGTATCCATAGACTAGTGTGGCTATCCTAAATAATATCCAATTGGATGTCTTTGATCTTATCGATATCAATAAATGGATAGATAGGAGTTCTTTCACTACCTCAAACTCGTGAATCTTCTCTATCAAGGATTTTTAGAGAGCCACAATGAATTCGGGCCATCCTGTTTTGTGGGTTCATACAGTATAGAGTAATGAAATCCCGACTAAATATATCTTTTTGGTGTAGAGAATCAAAAAATATGCTAAATCTGAAAAATATCATGAAATGATGGGTATTTATATAGAATCATGTTGTTTTTGTTGTACGGATGGTAGGGAGGTGACCTCTTGTAACTTATTCTTCTTGGGGTATTGGGCTATGGCTATGTGGTCTTGTTTTGGGTACTTCACATGCTTTATTTCCTTGGCCCAGTATGATCTTCACATTCGTGAAAAATTAATTCATGGAACGAACGGTATGGTCTCAGAGAGAATGGCATGTGCTCTAGTCTTTTCTACATGTTGTTGGTGTATATGGACAACTCAAAATACAGAAATACTTGAGGACGTTAGTAGTACTCAAAGAGACTTGGTTTCTTGGGTCAAGTTATTTCTGATTGACTAGGTCCAACTGTGTAAAGGATGGAATGATGCCCCTACCTTGAGGCTTCTCATAGTGGGAACCCAGTCCCATCCTATTAGCATCGGCCACTATGGAAATTGGGTGTGCTAGTCTCCTCATCCTTCAATCCCAAAGCTCAACACGTATGTTTTTTGTTTGATGGGATGAATTAGCAGTGGTGGTGTTAATCGAGACTCATTGGGATTGGTTCTGGATTCCTTCACAACCACTTGTGCGTCTGGGAACTCTCTGTAGGTGGATTCTTTGGCTTTTCTCTCAGGTTTCTTAAATTCCAGGCTCTACAACTTCACTTTCAGTGTAGAAGAAACTGACATTATCATCACTTAGAACACACTAGAAGGTATGGGATCAACTCCATGGTCCATCTCGTGTATCATCTTCATGTGATGCAACTTCATGGGCTCTCACATGGATATCCTTCATACTTGGCATGAGGGGAACAATGTATCAAATTATTTTGCTTCCATAGCAACCCACAAAAAAAAATTCATTAGCTCTATGAACCTCATCTTGACTTCTGAGGGGGAGATCCTTTTTAGAAGGGATGCACTTAGGATTCAATATTTTAGATGGTTGGGGGGTATAGGACGGAAAGAGGATGAGAGGTTTGGGAGATAGAGTTCGTATGGTTGGGAGATGGTGGTCAGGGAGGGGAGGAGAGGGTCGGGAGGCAGAGGTTGGGGTGGTGAGTCTTCAAATGGGGGATCCAATTGGAAGAGTACCACATAGAGCATAATTGTGGGATGAAAATGGGGATTTAATACCCGCGGTTTTCAAACAACCATAGGTAAATACATTAATAAATCAATTATACCCATGGTTTTTCTAAATTGTGGGTGTAGATGTGTAGGGATAGAGCTGTTTTCTAGTAGTGTCCTTTTTTCATTTTTCCTTACATAACATATTATAAAGTTTAAATTCATATAAAATTGTTCTATATACTAATCATAATATATCCTCATTTATTATAGGAAGAAATATGTCCAGAAAATGGGTGTTATACAAGTTCATATATCATTTTACCCTTTATATTTCATGCTTATCCACTAAGAAAACTCATTTATTCCTTAATCACAAAACTTAATGTTATATTTTTCACTAATAATAATGATCCAAAATTATTTTTACCACATTAAATAATGTAAATTATTATAATTCCAATTATGGAATCAGTTTTTATATATTCAACTCACATAAGTGGCAGAATCTAATTTAAAATTAATCTTGCAAATGTGGTGAGAAAACGGTTTGTTTAGATGACATATTAAAATCTTTACAATTTTATTATATTGAAATTCAATATAATAATTATTAAAATGACCAAAATTATATGAATTTATATAATATTTAACTACTATTAATTTAAAAAACAAAAAAAATATGTTATCATTATAAATAATTTTACTCACAAGTTATTTTTCAGTTAAAAATTAGTGTTTTTTCCTATTAATCAAGAAAACAAAACTTCTGAGAAAAATTATAGAAAATAACCTTAATATAATATTGATATTCAACTTCCAAATATGACTTTTTTCTTTTTTCTTGTTATTTTCTTAATGTGTAAAATTTTAATTTTAGTTTACGCATGCGAAGAACAATTAAACTCTCTTTTAGAAGAAATATTGTTTTATGAAAAAATTTATTTTTATTTTTGATTCTAGTTATTTTAATTATAATTAATTTATAAATAATATTTATTTGAAAACTACATTTTCTCATACTTTTTTTAATCCTATTAAATCTCTCCATTTGAATTTCTATATGATAACTTTCATATTAAATAATAATATTAATAGTATATTTCTATTCAGTAACTCTTTCTTGCATATAATGTGTGATTTCGAAGAAACACATTATTAGGTGTAATGAAATATAAAATTAGTTTTTTGTGTAATGAATGATATTTTATAGACTAAAATTTCTAAAAATATATATTATAATGTATTTGGGTGTTACATTCCCGTTTATTCTAGGGGTAGTGTGTCATACATGCTATGAATTGAAATATCTTTATTTTAGAATTTTTTTGTCTTACATTCTTCTTCACCTTAAGATAATCATGTATTTGAAATTTAATCATGATATCATTAATAAAGGGTTTGAAATTTAAAAATATCAGGGTTCCAAAAACCACATCATAATTTTTTTTATAAAATATCCTCTTAATATGAGATAAAGGGATGTAGAAATTCTAACTAGATTAATCATGTCACGCCCCGACCTACCCCTTATTTTATTTTATAATTTTCATTAACTTTTAAATTTTTTTGGGGTTTGGGTTGAGTCCCGGACAAATTTTTTTTGAAGTATGTTAAAATGTGCACGTTTTCAATTGACGTCATTGGCCGCACAAGCATTTGACGTTTTGGAAACCCCTGCGCGGCTCTGTTTAGGCATCGACACGATTTTCTTGCCTTGAGAAAATTTAAAACGAGTAAAGTTTGCAACATATTGAGTTTGAAATTTTTATGGTTCATAATTTTATTATTATTATTATTATTATTATTATTATTATTATTGATCTTAATAAAGATGTTATTAATTATAATGGTTTTTTATTTATTTATTTGCCCTTTTCGAGAGTTGGGGTGAGTTTTAGACTAGTGCGCGGGAACTACATGTTTGGAAGAGGCCATGCGGACAGCCCGAACACCAGTCTAACAACTTCTGGATCAGACAAAAGTTCATGCTTAGTTCGCGCACAGTCGCTAGAGGCATGTGCAGACCGCACAGTTGCGCTATTCAAACAAAATAATTATTATAAAATGAAGTTATTGTTATTAGATATTAAAGTTATTATTATTTGTATTATTATCATTCTTTTCTTATTATCACTATTTTTGTTTCATTTCATTATTTATTTCATTTTTTTATCACTTTTCTTTTCTTTATTTTTTCTTTCTTTCTCCCCAAACCCTAACTCCCCTTTTTTCCTCCTCTCTTTCTTCCCCGTAGCGCTGTGTGCCGCCTCTCCCCTCCTCCCACAATGGCCCTCTCCCCCTTGGTGTTCGGCGCATGGTTCTCCCCTGTGGATCCCCCTTCCGTCGCGCGCCCCACCCTGCTCAGCGGCACCCCTCGTCATTTCCGTCTGAAGGTCGCGCGCCCGCCTGGCTCAGCTGCAACCCACTCGACCCAGTACTGGTTGTGCGCCTTACCGGCGCACCCTTTCCATCTCCTTTCTTGGGAACAGCAACCCCCTCCTCCCTTGAGGCCTAGTTCGCACGTTCCAGCCAGCACACCTTTTTGATCCCGCAGTGCCCGACTCCCCTTTAGCCGCTGTGCACCAGCCGCCCAACACCCTCTAGCCGACCTCACCTCGCCGGCGCAACTTCCACCTCCCTCTCCAGCCGGAGCGCCCCTACCGGTGGAATTCTTTTTTTTTCTTTTCCACCTGCGGACCGTGCACCGCACCACTGCTGCCCGCCTCATTCCAGCTCCCTCTTCTAGCGCTAGGGCCTCACTAGCGCACCCCATCTTATTCTCCATTTCTGTGCAACAACCCCACCCCCACCTTCACCCTTGCTGGTCGAACCGCCATTGCCACTAGTCACTGTAACCTCCGGCGTCTCCTACTCCAGGCCGGTGTGGCATCGCCCCCCCCCCCTTCGGCCTCCTATTATGGAGACTTTTACCTCTAGAGAAAACCTCTCCTTTCTCCCTCTCCTGGTCACGCCGACTTCCCATCCAATTGGTCTCTGTCCGGAGACCATAGCCTCACTGCACCCTTGCTCCCCCGAAATCTGCACAAACCTTTTTCTGCCTGGCCAGCCGCCCTGCGTGCCATCCTCTCCCTTCTGACGTAAAGTGCTTCCAGCTTCCCACATCTTGACACGATCAGCGACCACAGGTGCAAGACCCCAGAGAAGGTCTCTCCTCTTTTCCTTTGAGTTTTTGGGATTTCGAAAGGTATGAGGTTCTTTTAATGTTCTATTTTGATTTGTTTTAGTTCAAATTCTTGTTTTAGGGTACAATTTGATTTCCTTGTAGTGCGTTTTTGGTGTGTTGGGTCAGATTCATCTTCCTGCGGGTGCAATTGTTGTGCGATCAGCGTTTTGCATCGGGTTCCAGGTTTCTTCGACGATTATGGTTGGATCACCTTGCTTTTCCCCATTAAATTTATAAACACTTTGATTGCTTGCATTTTTCACTTTAATTGGTATTAATTTGTTATTTTTGATTTCTAGAAAAAAAATTTGAGAGAAATTATTAATTTTTTGGTCCAAAAACATTGTTTGGATGATTATTTTATCTGCTCAATTGATTTGGCATGTTTTTTGGTGAGTTAGTTCGGTGCGAAGTTTAGTTTTTAAATAAACTGAGTTTTCATGTTATATCTTATCGCATACTCATATGGATTAATATGCATTTTATGAGAACTAATCCTGAGTTGTTTAATTTTTTTTTATGAATTATGCAATTAAATTTTTTAACCATGCCAGTGGTGTGTATTCTGTTTTAGTAGGGTGTAGGTGTGAATTTGATTAAAAAAAGTGTTTGTTGAATCAGTTTTGTTTACGTGAAGTTTGTAGGTGTCTCATTTGAATTTATTTATATTTTTTTAAAGTGGTTTAGTAAATTATGTGGATGGTGCGTGTTGTGTTTTGAAAATATGTCGAGGTTGTTATTTTGTGTTGTTTATTCAGTTGTGTGGTTTTAAGTTCGTGTTTATGTATTGTGGTTGTTGTGCGTTTGTTGAAGCGCATTGTCGAGGTAATTCTGCGAAATTGCGGTCGTCAGCCTGCGCGTGTATGTACGCTTGCTCGAGGCGTGTCGCATCATCGTGTTTCAACTGCGATTCGAGGTAGGTCCCCATTGCACTCACCTTGAAATTTATAATTTATTAATTCCTTGGTGTTTTGTTAATTTTAATGAATGATAAATAATATTAGATAATTAAATTTTAAATAATTATTTAGTGTGAAAATAACCATTTATTTTATACTGAACACATTGAACATTTTCTTGATGGGAGGACACCCAATTTTGAAAGAATGACCATTTGGCCTTTAAACATAATTCACAAAATTTCAAACGGACTTCTAGTTTTAAAGATAAATGATTTCTTCTGAACAAGTGTTTTGGGTTTTCTCGAGAAATGAGGTTTTGTTTTAAAATTTGTGAAGGCCTGTTTGGAACTTTAATAGAATATATTATTTTGGAAAACCCATTCAGGGGTGATCTTTTGTGTGCGTTGATTGCATGAGCTGTATGTGATGTTAGTGCATTGTGACTACTTGATTTACATTGTGGACAAACCCCTATTTTATTGTTTGTGTTGACAGGGGATCCTGGCATATTTAGTGAATTTTGTGAGAATGATTGTTGCACTAGTTTAGACCATGCACTGGCTAGTGGCCCCATAGCAGGGGAATACTGGGTTATTGCTACTATGGGGATTGGGCCCCTCGGTTAGGCCATGCAGGGCTATACCAGGTAGCAGTATTGGCGTTATGACGTCATAGAGTTAGGGCATGCCTTCAGGATGAGTCACATGTATAGTACGTTCTGGGTTGTTCACGGTCTCCTAGCTTCAACCCATGTCTCTTTTAGTGTTTATTTTTATGTGTCATGTGATTGAGAGGTCGAGTTTGGATGACAACCCTTATGTGCCACTTTTTCTCGTTTCCCTTAGTGCGTGTTGTGTGTGATTTTCCTTTTGACTAACCAACTAAAGTTTGGATTTCTAAATTGTTCGCAAAATGTTTCAAAATACAATTCACCTGTCTCTTTCAACATTAAACTTGTTCTAAATTAAAAAGGGAAATGGGCTGTTAATTGTTTTCAAAATGGAATGTGTGTGTGTGTGAAAACCCATATTTTCTATAATGTAGGTTAAACTTGAAGTTGGTAAATTCTTCTTTTAATGGCAGTGCTTTGGGAATAGATTTATTGGGCTAGCCTATTGAGTTTCAATACTCACGCCTATAGTGTTTTCTTGTTGTTAGTTTCTATTGCAGGTTTGACTCGAGCTTGCTCACCGTGGACGAGAGTTGGTTGTAGTTTGATGATCAACTCTCGGGGTCGCGAGGAGTTTGGTTCGTGGTCAGGTTAGTTATGTTTTTGGATGTTTTATTTTAATTTTGTTTGTTTATTTCTTCTTCTTAGTAAATTTTTATTGGGCAAAATCATTCCCACGTGTACTCTGTGATGCCATGGCACTTGTCGCCAGCCCGGGAGGATCGGGAATGCCTCTCGGTTCATGTCACGGATTGACTTGGGTGACAGGTTCGGGGTGGACCCGGATTGGTTCTTGACAAAATGGTATCAAAAAAGAGGTTGGATCTTGAGCGGACCCTGTTTTTCAGAGCGCCCATTGTTATTTGGGGTTATCATCATATAAGGAGTATAATTTTCGGTGATCGAGGCACACTGACGAGAAGGACGTCATGAACCCTTTCTCGTTCCGAACCTCGGGTTACCATGGGATGTTTGGGTTGTCGATGTATTTTGTTTGTTATGGTTTGTTTGGTATTGGGAAATGAAATGAGAGTTGGGCGAGTGGCCTCCGTGAGCTCGCATGGTCTGGAAAGCCATTTGGAGCCGATGACTTTACCCTAGAATACTCTCAGTGATGGTGGTGTGACTGGCGTATGACCACCAACCATATGGTCGTGTCACCCCTCACCACTAGTTTCCACCTAGTGAATCATTTGAGTTTTCCTTCATTCTGAAAAAAATTGTTTTGTAAGGTTTTGTTTTCGAAATTGTGAAAAGTTGAGATTGAAATGGTAATGACCAGGTTTTTATTATTTTCTTTGTTTCCTTGTTCCTTAGTGTTCACCCCCACGACGGTTTGATGGATTCCCAAGGTGCAGCTTCGGGTGGTACGCCCCTAGAGGATCCTCCATTTGATCAGCCCATGGACTATGTTCATGAGTTCTGGAAGATGAACCCTCCAATCTTTTATGGACAAGAAGAGCCTCTTGAGGAAGAGGAGTGGTTGCAAAAGATTGAGAGGAAGTTCAGTTTCATTGGGTTGCCTGAGTCATTAAAGGTGAAGTTGGCTACTTTTATGCTTGAAGGCCCAACTTGGAAATGGTGGAAGTTCGTGTCTCGGAATAAGCCTCGGTTAGTTATAACATGGGAGTTTTTCAAGACATCATTTATCCAACAACACTTCTTTGAGTTGAAGAAGCTGAGGAAGAGGATAGAGTTGTGTTGTCTTCAGCAGGGTGTTGAATCGGTACTGTATTTCTATCGACGCTTCATAGATCTAGTTCCATATGATCAGTTGTTTGTGGTGAATGATCCCAGGAAGGCTCGACAATTTGAGTCTGGACTCCGACCTGAGCTGCGATCGAGAGTGGAAGAGCTCAACATAACCACCTTCTCGGATGTTTTCGAGCAATCTTTTCTTGCTGAAGCTGAGCGAGTAGGAGGCCTTGGGGTGGCGAATCCTACAGCTTTGGGAAGCATTGAATAGGATGCTGATAAGAAGACTGTGAAGTGACCTGATGCTGGTGGTGCTGGTATAGGAATCAAGAGGCCTTCAGACCTTCATTCATCTTCTTCAAAGGGCAATGTTGTGATCTGTCACCATTGTGGTAGGAAGGGTCACAAAAGGCCGACATGACCAAGTGCTCCAAGACCCTACCACACCTGTGGACGTCTAGGTCACTTGCAGCGATTCTGTTGTGGAGTTTCCAAGAAGCACCCTGAAGCTAGACATGGCTCGTCAAAGGTCACCTCAGCCCGTCAGTAGGAGTAGGGCGATGTTTGGGGTCGGTTTGAGGTTTTCTATTTTTAGTGTTTCTTGGGTGTAGTAGTCGTCTCTTGTAGCGTTTTGCAGTGTTACTTTTCTTTCTGTTTTAAGAATGGTTGTGGTTGAACCTCTGTGGAACTTTTATTTTTATTAGAAGTGTGTTTGCTGACATTCTGGTTTGTGTGTTGTGTTTGGGAATTTCTGAAGCCTGACTTCAAGGAATGAGATGCTTCAATCATCGGTGCTCCAGCCATAGACCTCAGAGTGAAGCTGGCGCGTAGTTAGGAGAGCCCCAACGGTGAAAAAGGGCCTTGGTTTAACCTTTGTCCTTAATGTGTCATGGTTTGTTTATTTTTTTTCGGGGGTGCGATGTCATTTATATAGAAATGGTGGTAATTTTGATGCTCTACTAGTTGGGCCCTTCCTTCCCTCCCCTACCCTTGTGGTGGGGTTTTTGGTCTGTGCGGAAAATTTTCAAGTTCAGTTAATCTCGTTAGTTCTTATGGTGGGGATACCCACAACGGGTCTCTCAAAGTTACACCTGAATAAATTGAGAGTTATCCAAATCCTTATGGTGGGGAGTCCGTTCGGGCCTCCCCATGTCATTATCAGAGTTTCTTTTCATGTATCGTAGGGTGGTAGGTGGTCTCGTGTGGAACCACCGAATCTTGAGTTCTACCTCTCGAGTAAACGTTGATATTGGAGTACACCCAACAGTTTCATTGGACGAAGATTATAGGGATAAGTCTCGGAGGTGATTTAAGTACGTTCGTTCCAAGGCTGAGATAGATGGTTTGGGTTCTGCTTGGCGACGATTAAGGTGATCTTGTTTTAAGGATGAGCTGTGTGTCATGGGTTTTCAGTGTCTATTTGGATCGATCAACTCGAAGCACATCAACATTGGTAGGTGGGAGAAACTTGATTTGTTTTATCTTTGGGTCTAGATCAGGTTGTGGCTTTCCGAGGGCAGAATGCGTTTTGGTGGGGAGAATTGTCACACCCTGACCTACCCCTTATTTTATTTTATAATTTTCATTAACTTTTTAAAATTTTGTTGGGGTTCGGGTTGAGTCTCGGACGAAAAACTTTTGAACTATGTTAAAAAGTGCACGTTTTCAGTTGACGTCGTTGGGCGCACGAGCATAGCCTATTTTGGAAACCCCCACGTGGCTCCGCTTAGGCATCGACACGATTTTCCTGCCTTAATAAAATTTAAAATGAGTAATGTTTTCAACTTATTGTGTTTGAAATTTTTATGGTTGATAATTTTATTATTATTATTATTATTATTAATGATCTTAATAAAGATGTTATTAATTATTATGGTTATTTATTTATTTATTTGCTCTTTTCGAGAGTTGGGGTGAGTTATAGACAAGTGCACAGGCACTACATGTTTGGCAGAGACCGTGTGGACAGCCCGGACACCAGTCTGACAACTTCTGGATCAGACAAAAGATCACGCTTAGTTCGCGCACAGTCGCTAGGGGCATGTGCGGACCATGCAGTTGCACTATTAAAAAAAAATTATTATTAAAAAATGAAATTATTGTTATTAGAGATTAAAGTTATTATTATTTTTATTATTATCATTCTTTTCTTATTATCAATATTTTTGTTTCATTTATTTATTTCATTTATTTTTTTATCTCTTTCCTTTTCTTTATTTTTTCTTTCTTTCTCCCCTAACCCTAACTCCCCTTTTTTTCCTCCTCTCTTTCTTCCCCATAGAACTGAGCGCCTCCTCTCCCCTCCTCCCGCAATGGCCCTCTCCCCCATGGTGTTCGGCGCATGGTTCTCCCCTCCGGATCCCCCTTCCATCGCGCGACCACCCTGCTCAGCGGTGCCCCTCATCATTTCCGTCCGAAGGTCGCGCGCCCGCCTAGCTTAGCCGCACCCCACTCTGGCCAGTCCTGGCCGTGCGCCTTACCGGCGCACCCTTTCCCTCTCCTTGCATCGGCGCATCAACCCTCCTCCCCTTGAGACCTGGTTCGCACGTTCTAGTCGGCGCACCTTTTCGAACCCGTAGTGCCCGGCTCCCCTTTAGACGCTGCGCACCAGCCGCCCGACACCCTCCAGCCGACTTCACCTCGCCGGCGCAACTGCCACCTCCCTCTCCAGCCGGAGTGGCCCCTACCGGTGGCATTCTTTTTTTTTCTTTTTCGCCTGCTGACCCTGCACCGCACCACTGTTGTCCGCCTCATTCCAGCTCCCTCTTCAAGCGCTCGGCCCTCACCAGCGCACCCCATCTTATTCTCCATTTCGGCGCAACAACCCCACCCCCACCTTCACCCTTGACGGTCGACCCGCCACTGCCACTTGTCGTTGGAACCTCCGGCGTCGCCTACTCCAGGCCGGTGTGGCATCGCCGGCGCCCCCCCCCCCCCCCTCGGGCTCCTTTTTTGGAGACCTTTTTACATCCCAAGGAACCCTCTCCTTTCTCCCTCTCTTGGTCGCGACGACTTCCCATCCGATTGGTCTTTGTCCGACGACCACAACCTCACTGCACCCTTGCTCCCCCAAAATCCGCACAACCCTTTTTCCGCCCGGCCAGCTGCCCTGCGTTCCGTCCTCTCCCTTCCGATGGGACTTGATTCCAGCTTCCCACCTCTGAACATGATCAGTGACCACCGGTGCGAGACCTCCGAGACGGTCTCTCCTCTTTTCCTTTGAGTTTTTGGGATTTCGACAGTTATGAGGTTCTTTTAATGTTTTGTTTTGATTTGTTTTAGTTAAAATTATTGTTTTAGGGTACAATTTGATTTCCTCGTAGTGCGTTTTTGGTGCGTTGGGTTAGATTCATCTTCCCGCGGGTGCAATTGTTGTGCGATCAGCATTTCACATCGGGTTCCAGGTTTCTTCGACGATTAAGGTTGGATCACCTTGCTTTACCCCATTAAAATTATAAACACTTTGATTGCTTGCATTTTTCACCTTCATTGTTATTAATTTGTAATTTTTCATTTCTAGAATATTTGTTTTGAGATAAATTAGTAATTTTTTGGTCGAAAAACATTGTTTGGATGAAGATTTTATCTGCTTAATTGATTTGGCATGTTTTGTGGTGAGTTAGTTCAGTGCGAAGTTTAGTTTTTAAATAAACTGAGTTTACATGTTATATCTTATCGCATACTCATATGGATTAATATGTGTTTCATGAAAACTAATCCTGAGTTGTTTAATTGTTTTTTTTATTAATTATGCAATTAAATTATTTAACCATGCAAGTGGTGTGTATTCTGTTTTAGTAGGGCGTAGGTGTGCATTTTATAAAAAAAAGTGTTCGTTGAATCAGTTCTGTTTACGTGATGTTTGTAGGTGTCTCATTGGAATTTCTTTATATTTTTTTAAAGTGGTTTAGTAAATTATGTGGATGGTGTGTGTTCTGTTTTGAAAATATGTCAAGGTTGTTATTTTGTGTTGTTTATTCAGTTGGGTGGTTTTATGTTCGTGTTTATGTATTGTGGTTGTTGTGCATTTGTTGTAGCGCATTGGCGAGGTAATTCCGTGAAATTGCGGTTGTCAGCCTACGCGTGCATGTACGCTCTCTCAAGGCGTGTCACATCATCGTGTTTCGACTGCGAGACGAGGTAGGTCCCCCGTTGCACTCACCTTTAAATTTAGAATTTATTAATTGCTTGGTGTTTTTCTAATTGTATTGAATTATAAATAATATTAGATAATTAAATTTTAAATGATTATTTAGTGTGAAAATAACCGTTTATTTTATACCGAACACCTGGAACATTTTCTTGACAGGCGGACACCCAATTTTGAAAGAATTCCCATTTGGCCTTTAAAAATAATTCACGGAATTTCAAACGTACTTCTAGTTTTAACGTTAAATGATTTTTTCTGAACAAGTGTTTGGGGTTTTCTCGAGAAATGAGGTTTTGTTTTAAAATTTGTGAAGGCCCATTTGGCACTTTAATAGAATAAATTATTTTGGAAAACCCATTCAGGGGTGATCTTTTGTGTGCATTGATTTCATGAGTTGTATGTGATGTTAGTGCATTGTGACTTCTTGATTTACAATGTGGACGCACCCCTCTTTTATTGCTTGTGTTGACATGGGAACCTGGCATATTGAGTGAATTTTCTGAGAACAATTGCTGCACTAGTTTAGACCACGCACTGGCTAGTGGCCCCATAGTAGGGGAATAGTGGGTTATTGCTGCTATGGGGATTGGGCCCCTCGGTTAGGCCATGCAGGGCTATACCGGGTAGTAGTATGTGCGTTATGACGTCATCAAGTTAGGTCATGCCTTCAGGATGAGTCACATGTATAGTACGTTCTGGTTTGTTCACGATCTCCTAGGTTCAACCCATGGCTCTTTTAGTGTTTATTTTTATGTGGCAGGCGATTGAGAGGTCGAGTTTGGTTGCCGACCCTTGTGTTCCACTTTTTCCCATTGCCCTTAGTGCATGTTGTGTGTGATTTTACTTTTTACTAACAACTACAGTTTGGATTTCTAAATTGTTTGCAAAATGTTTCAAAATGCAATTCACCTGTCTCTTTCAACATTAAACTTGTTCTAAATTAAAAAGGGCTGTAAACTATTACTTGGTTTCAAAATGGAAAGTGTGTGTGTCTGAAAACGCATATTTTCTTTAATGTAGTTCAAACTTGAAGTTGGTAAATTCTTATTTTAATTGTAGTGCTTTGGGAATAGATTTATCGGGCTAACCTACTGTGTTTTAATACTCACACCTATAGTGTTTTCTTTTTTTTAGTTTCTGTTACAGGTTTTACTCGATCTTGATCGCTGTGGACGAGAGATGGTTGTAGTTTGACGATCGACTCTCGGGGTCGCGAGGAGTTTGGTTCGTGGTCAGGTTAGTTATGTTTTTGGCTGTTTTATTTTATTGTCATTTATTTATTTCTTCTTCTTAGTAAATTTTTATTGGGCGAAATCGTTCCCATGTGTACTCTGTGATGCCATGGCGCTTGTCGCCAGCCTGGGAGGATCGGGAACGACTCTCGGGTCATGTCGTGGATTGACTCGGGTGACCGGTTCGGGGTCGACCGGGTTTGGTTCGTGACAAATCACATAACTAAAAATTAGAGTAGTAGATAATAGTTGGGAAATTAAAAAAATTATTTGGAAGAGATAACTAACACTCAAATACCAAGGGATCGTGACAGATAACATGTTCTTGATAATGTTAATGGACATTAATACATAAACCATATGTGTTCAAAATTTTATTGATTTCATCATAAATGACGATCATATGACATCATTTTTTATTCACGGCCCTTTTCCCATAGTTTAGTAATCCATTCACTCTATAACAATATTAGTAAATTTAAATTCATGATATGATTCAATTAAATAAGAACTTAAATATCCTTTGGTTGTGCCCTAAACAATTTCTACATCTTCTCTTAGGAGAGGTTTCATCATATGGTGAAGTAATACATTATTCATTAAGACCTCATCCAAATTCCAACTTAAATTATTTCATAAATGGTTAAATTTTTAAAATTATTATGATCCAAAACATAAGAATATTGGATACTAAATATCCAAAATGAACATATCATTATTCATCATTAAACTAGAATTATCTCTTTAATCCTCACATACGAAACATGTGAATATCTTCATCTTCTATTCTCTTGTGGAATTTTAATTACATAAAACAATACATCATAAACATATTTCAAGGCTAATCCTACAAATAAATCATGGTTGAAATGAATCATTACGTAATCTAGTTCAATCCATATTCCAAAATTTTTTATCTTGATATAAAACAATAACAAATGCATTGGAGTGATATATTGGAACACCCATCATATTCAATTCATTATCATGCTTATGTATGCAACATAGATCATACAACATTGTTTCATTCATCGTCATAATTTATTTCATGGTCCAGGAGTGTGGGATACACATATTTATGTTCCAAATAAATAAATTATATGTTCATAATGGTGAATACCCTTGAAAGAAAATGGGGATGGAATTCTCTACAAAATTATTTTGTCATTGAAAATGGCATTGAAATTTCAGCATCATAACATATTAACATAAGAATTTATAAAATTAGTTGATGAGTTATAATTGGGTCGCTCATAAATTGGAAATGATTGTGAAAGTAATAAAGACATTTAAATCCATTTCCCAACTTAAGTATTTTAAACTAGAAGTTGTACATTATTTAAGAAACACAAATAATGAATGGAAATGAAAGAATCTTTACAAAATTTCGACATAGTAAAAAGTGTACATAAAGGTCCATGGGAGATATAATGAGAGAGAAAAGGGATATCATCAATTATTAGTAAAATGTAATGTAAGGTGGATGTGTAATAATATATTTCAACATATTCAAATTGAAATTTAAATACATAACTTAAAAGGAGTTCTTGTTAAAAGATGAGAGTTGAGGATGTCTTACTTGACTGTGTGCCTCTAAGGGCATTGGAGGGGCTATTTAAGACCTTATGGGAACCGTGGGAGGACTATAGAGAGTGATGTTCTATGTATGGAAGTTATCCAAGATCCCTATATGTTATATAATGGGATATAGTGTGTATTTATATAGTGAATTAGGGGGATTTCATTATTATTTTGGGTTTGGACTGTACAAAACAAAACAACTAAATCCATAATTCATCCCTCGATTTTTTTCCAATGGTTTCTACCAAATGGTTATGGTTGGTATTATTTTATAAGGAAAATTTTCAATCATAATAGAATAATTTTCATTATTATGTGAAGGTGATTCACACTCTTAATGAAAAGAATTTTAAACTTTAATATATATTAATGGATTTGGGGGATTCATAAAATATTTTTAAAAATAAAAAAATAATCATAAAATGAAATTATATTAGTGTTAAATCATATATTCATTTTTTGATACCCTTTTTGATCTTTACTATATCACTTTTGATTCATTATGATGTCAACATACAGAAAGTATATTTTTATGATTATTAATTTTTACCAGAAAATTCGACACTCTATGAAAATTATAAAAAACATGCCATTGGATATTTTTGAATTTATTATTACAAAAGAAATTCATTTCCTAAAAATAATTTTATAAATAATTCAAATTTCACTTTTAAAATAATAATATATATATTAATTTTTTTACAATAATAGTTTTTGAACCCTTATAAAAATTACATTTGTCTTGAAAATATTATATGATCATGTGTATTTAATAAACAAGATTTAATGATAATAAATTATTAAAATATTATATTTTTAATAATACATTAATTCATAAAAATATATTCTTTAATATAATTATAATTATACCCAAGAATACTATTTTTTTATATTAAATTAAAATAAAAATCCATTATAATATAATAGTAATCGGAAAAAATGAATTCATTATTCTATAAAAAATAATGTACATACTCAAATTTCTAGGGTCTTGATACATATCCCATTATTACACAATAAAATTCACAAAGGGTATGGTGTGTGATGGTGGGAATCTCATTTTGTGGTTTGAATAACATGGTTTGTGTTTTGATTTCGATGAGCTTCAACCTCTACCATAAATATTTCTAGTAATGCTTAAGTTGTTGAATATTAGCTTTGTATTGGTCAAGGTAAATGCCTTGAAATTCTATCTCACTCAAAATCTCTAATAAATGGGATTCATATAGTATGATCTTACTAGTTGAGTCTATTACTTTATTTTCTGGTGAAAATTTAATATGTTAAAACCCTATATTTTTTACTAATCATGTCATAAATTTTCAAATTCTATATTATAAAAAATATTATTATTGTCAGGGATTTAAACTTGATAGGATATGATAAAACAAAATATGTTCATCTTTTTTATAAAACCATGTGAAATAATAAAACATTTAATTTTAATGATAAGGGAAATTTTATTTATAACTCTTCGGGTCATTATATACATACATGTATTTTACATTCTTTCAGTATGACATGAAAATAGAAATATAATTCATGTATATTTATTTCATACCATCTCTATATTTATAGATTTAATATATATTATTACTCGATCATTATTTAAATTAAATAAAATAATAATAATGATCCATGTCAGAGGACCAGAAAATAAAAAGTCAGAACCCATACAAAAAACAACACTATGATTATGTGAAGCATAACTATAACCTAAAATTGTTAATAAACATGTAATATAAATTCCTAATAAAAAATATATGATATGAAGAATAATGATATGTTTTAGTGGTATATTTATAATAAAAATTTAATTATTATAAAAAAGTTTTTAATTTTTATGTAGAATTTCCATACTTATGGTAAAGGTTATCTTGGATCACTTTTATCTCTGGGAGATATAATATTATTCACCACTAATTCATGTTGTGAAGTGGATCTACTACCCTATAAAATGTTATTTTAGGAATTAAATTTATTTAATGTTTTTCAATGTTTAAAATGATTTTATTATTTCATGGTGATCATGATTCCAATGTCATTTAAGTATTATTGGGATTTTTATCGATCCTTTTATATTTATGAGACTTACACCTTATTCACCACTTGTTTCATTTTTAGTGTACAGAATTTCCATTTATGTATTATATGAATATTATCCCTAAATTTAAGGGTATTTACATATCCATTTTATGATCTATCTTTCATGGATTTTATAATTCAAATGTTACCAAATTTGTAATTTAATTTTGTCTCAATCTGACTTCTTTGAGACACATGCCATGTTTTCCACCTAAATTCATACATGTTTTTTATATAAATCCCTTTGAAATGTTATATCATGACTATATTTATCTTCATTATATTTTATGATTCATGTAATTTTATTGTGTCATGGTGCTTAGGATTCATCTTTTATAATGTGGTAATAGTTTATTGCTACAATTTCATGGTTTTCTTGATTGTTTATCATTATACATCCACGGATGAAATAATTTAATCAATATCTCATGAACTCTCATAATAATTCTTCTCGTATTTTTATTCATTTTATATTTTTATAAAAATTAAAATATTCTACTCTTAGGGACTTGATATAATTAATAAAATATTTTTATGATAATCTTACATTATTTTTCTCTTCATCCAAAAATATATTTAAGTCACAAACCATGTGTTCAAAAAAAAATTAAAATGTTTTTTTAAATGATCTCATGTGTTATAATTCAATTAAATGGTTTTTAAATAAATTATTTAGGTTTTATTTTGATTAAAATGGTATTAAAAACATCCATTATAAGTTTTAAAATTTTTTTCAACGAAAATGGATTTCAAAATGTTTTCATGATTCTATTAAATGTTATAAAACTATTTTTAAAGAAAAATGATTTCTAAATATTTTAAACCCTTATTTATATTTTTCAACTTATTTTTAGTGGAACAGGTTTTAGAAATATTTTCAAGCTAGGTTTATATGTTTTCATATATATTAACCCTGAAAAAAAATTTCAATACGTTTTTTGTTTTAAAAACCTTCTTTCAAGGAAAAAAATAAATTTTCCCCAGGAAAAATTCAAAAAGAAATTGAAAAGAATTATTCATAAGAAAAAGATTTTTTTAATTGTTTTTTGAAAGGGGAAATCAATTAAAAGACATTTTACAAAAGAATTTTTTCAAGTGATATTTCAAAATAATTCTCCATCTAACAATAAATCATATGAAATGGTTTATGATTTACTAGGTATATGATCCAAGGAAACCATTTTTATTCGTTATATTAATATTTTATATTTAATATGACTAGTTGATTATGAAACTCAATACTCTTCCTTGGGTTATACCAAGATAAAACACTCATGAAACCCAATTCCATTAATGGGTTATTCTATGAAGAGATTATTATGAAACGAGGATATTACAAATAGGTTATTATATTATGAAATTATTATGACACCCATTTTATTTCCCGGGTGATGATATGATGTTTATGAATACCATATCCTTTTTTAGTCATGATATGAATTATTTTTTATTATATTGTTCCAAATGTATGAATGATTTCATTATGTGAAAGCTGGGACCTATATCTTCATTCAATGCATTCAGTAAAAAATTAAATATCATTACATGGAAATGTCTGGAATGGGGAGTGTAATCAGTTTAGTAATGGACATGGTACACTACAATAGTATTTGTGGGGCGGTTAATCTTGACTACTAAAATGGTCTTGGGAGTGAAACCTGACTATTAAACGGGTTTGGAGAGTGAACACATTACACAAAAATTAAAAGTTTGAATATGGGGATGGTGGTGTGTCTTGCCCAGTAGGTGTGACCCCCATGATGTTCCCTAATATGTTTTAAAAATATGAATTGAGTTAATGTGAATGGCATTACATTCCATTTTTTATACCACAAATTCTATGTATTATTACTATTGTATTCTCTAATGTATAATGATCTTTATAAGGGTTTGTCAATGGATGTATCTAATGATAATCCTAAAGATTATGAGTTTTAAAATAAAGTATCTTAATTTAGACATATTATAAGTGATTCTTTGTGATTATGAGATTTTTTACAATGGTAAGGGTTTCTCGTTCTATGATTTCTTGTTTTTGTCAACGGAGGGAACCACAATGAATTGGGTAAACATTGAATGTGATACAAAAATTGTTGATGAGGAGAAAATGGGTTAATGATTTGAGGAAATGATATTGTGATTATTCTAAATAAATTTTACTAGAAAATTATTAACATTGTTTTAACTCTCATACTCAACAATGAATATAAGGAAATATTTCTTTGAGGATTCATGTAATGGATACCATAGAGGAAATATGATTCAGTTTCCTACCAATTGAAAATTTTAGAAGATACCCCCATGTTAATGTATTATAGGAACATAAATATGTTTTGACTTTGGAAAAGATGAACATTGATAATGTAACTATAAATAGGAAATAAAATCTCATTTACCACCAAGGATGGAAATATTGGCCTCCCAATGGTATTATGAATAGTGAATTTTTTTACGTGTGGATTGAATTGGTATTTTGAAAATAGATTTCCTAATTTGAAGGACTTCAAATAAAATCATCAAGGTGGTGTGAGTAATTGTTATATTAATGAGGATGATGATGATGAGACTACAGTTGAATTATAAAAAATTAGGTATTACACAATAAGAAGAGGAATCCTTGTCTTTGGTTCAAGGATGATGGGGAATAACCTATGTTTTTATGTATTTGGATTCACGAATTTGGATATGTAAAACAGATAATGATTTTTAGGTTATATTTTTCACTATTAATTATAAGAATATGTTTAATGGTTGTGATACACATTTTATGCGGTTTAATTGCAGGGGGATATTCATGTTGAACTAATGATTAAGGAAATAACAACACTTAATATGTTTGTAATGTTTAGATAATGATTTTTGAGTAATTGTATGTTTGATATGAATAAGTACATTTAATTTTATTTATAACCGTGTATCTGATTTGGTATTTGTTGATATTTTTGTTTATGTTATCACAATTGGTTTTTACGACATTTTTAACTTAAATAATATACCTTGTAATATTTGGACTAAAAAAGAATGAATGATTTTAATAAATATTTATGGAAATTTCCATGTTTTAGGAGAATAAATGATGAATGTTCTCACATGTTTGTTATGTGACAGCCAACAAAAACCTTATGATATATGGGTGATCAATGTGAATATTTTTTTGTGAACATTTGTGATCTTATTTCTATGATTTTTTATTTTTATATTCTGAAATGGTTATAAGGATAACCATTTATAGAATGGTTTATAGTAAACATCAGATGATTTTTTGGTGGTTTAGATATTGTATCTTCATACAAGTGTTTATGAATATTTTATTACATATCTAACCATTTTATTTTTATAAATGTAGATTAAATGATATATCAGTCTACATATAGGTCTCATGATCTACTAATGATTCATAAATGAAAAATTCACCTTCATTTCATCGAATATGAGATGAAATATAAACTGATAAAGGAACTAAAATGAGATATTTTGTGCCAAAATCATGTTATTGTACCTTATCATGAAATTTTTTAAAATTTAGGAAAAGGTTCTTAAAATAAATGGTTCTCTTATTATCGTCATTTTGATAATATTAATTACATTTTTCAACCCTCTGCTTTTTCTCCATATCATTGTTAGCATTATTTTACCATGTTATGTATGATTCCCTATCAGAACTTGATTATTATATTTCTTTTCCATTTCCCTGATTTAACTTTCCACCTATGTTCTTATATGTCAAAAACTAGTTACATTTTACATTGGTTAAGCATTATGTTTTCAAAATTCCCTTTTAATGGAAGTTTTTATATTTAATTTTATGATGTGGGATTCTTATAATGGATCCATAAATTATTAAACCATCAATAATCCCGAAAAAATATGAGCGACATATTCTTTTTACAGGGGATAGAATGTAACACCTTGAGATTTTGTTACATATTTTTTTTAAAATAAATTAATCTGATCAATATTCTGTATTTCGTAAAAGACTGTATAGAACATGCATTATAGGAAAGAACAAAGTCATTATATCTTTGTACAAAACACCAAGTCGAGCTTCTTCTATATGAAATACTTAGATTAGCTTGTGTTACATGAGACATTATGTTTGTATTATTTTATATACAATGACCAGTTCATTCTATGACTTTCATGACAAAAAATACCATGTTTAACAAAACTACAACGCACTGTTTATAATATTATTAAAATATTATTATAGATTTCACATAGCTATTAGATTGATGGGTATGAAAAATATTTATAAAATTATGAATATATGGTTCAAATATGAATATTAGAATAATTATTCGATGACCAATTAACTACAAATGAAAATAAAACCATTTTTATAATATTGGATATCTTTTGCTGGAAATATATTTCAAAAATGTTTTACCTCCAAAAATTAATTAAATAAATTTTGATAATTTTGTTTAATTATATATATATATACTAGATTAATTAATTTATTTAACATCAATTTATTTGTTTTCTAGACAAGTTATTTGAATAAATCCAATTTTACGCATAAAGAGATATATTTTTTCAAAAATGTAATATTAAATCTTTTTAAAAGATTAATTATTATAAATGTTATTACATAAAATTTTATTTGAAAAAATATAACATAATTTTTGAAATCATAATTTTAAAATTTACATTCGGTGTTTTTTTTGGTATTTTTCTAAGAAGTTTCATTCTTTGATAAATAGTGAAAACATAGAATTTTAATTGAACATTAAATTTTAATCAAATTTATTTAAATAGTAAAATTATATATTTACTTTGATTAAAAATATTATTATTTTTATTTTACATCAATTAATATGATATATTTTATTGGAACCAATATCAAATTTAAATTCGATATAAAAACATTTTAAATTTTTAAACATTTTCGTTTTTAATACCCTGCATTCATGAAAAGTATGTGGAGTTAATTTTAAATTAATTCCTACAATTTATGTGAATATAATTTTTTGAAATGGATTCCATATTTTGAATAATCATAATTTCTAATTTCTAATATTTTAAACCTATTTTTTTACAGAGTGATTTGTTAATGTAATTAAAATTAATTAGACATATTAATGTTAAATAATAGTTTACTTATTGGATAATCATTATTTTATGGAGCCACATTACATAGAAACATGTCTAAAATCCATTTTATGGATATATTCAGACCAATTCTCCTATTATACAGAATCATTAGTATTATTGGAAGCACATTATTTAAGGGAGACCTCTTAATAGTGCTTACCTTTTCATATTTAAAAGAATGCCACTCCACCTTAAATATAAAAAGGCAACTCACCCCCCTTGTTTCATCACAAATCCAAAGACCATTTTCTCAAAAAAAAATTACCAAATAAGATCCCAAATTTCATACTCTGATGATAGAAACCTTACTTTTTTTAAAATGAAAACGAAGTCATTCCAATGGTGAAAACCAAAAGGGATTACCCAAAGAAGAGGTGACATACTTCAACAAGCAGTTTTTTTATTTCATTCCAAACACACTCAATTATACTTATTAACTGATTATATAATATCTTTAGTATGATAAATATACATAGATATTTTTCAGTTAAGTATTATACCTACACTCACACATGCATCCATCAAATGTAATACATAATCATCGTTCATGTGTATGGAATACTACTGCCTCATGAACCAATGTCATTTGTTTCCCTTACCACATTTCAAGGTTGGTAATACTGATATAATTTTTATGTTTTATGAAATATATTACATTTATCAGGAATTTATTCTTATGTAATTAGTATATTACACATACCATTATTAGTAATGATATTATGAATGTTATATTATCTCATGTCCCACATATATATGATTTCATTATTTTATGGGTGGGACATATATATCCCTCCAATGTATTTGGTATGTATTTGTATTAATTTAGATAAGCATGTCTGGAAAAAAGAGATAACTCAGATCAGTAAAAGAATTTTTCCACTGTGATGGTCTTGAGTGTAAAAAATGACTAAAAATATATTCTTGGGATTGAACCATGATTACTAAGATGATTTTCAGAGTGAAATCATCCCTATATAGAAAGTTATGAGTCTAGGGATGATGATTTATCCCACATAGTATGTGTATCCCCCTTGAATTGTCTAGATATGTTTTTGAAATATACCTTAACATATAGAGAATTAATTTATATTCTTACATGTATTCCTAAAATTCTCTCCCTTATTCCTATTTTATAATATCATGCATTAATCTTTTTATTCCGTTATGATTTATTTCTCCTGATCTTCCAATGTTTATGTTTATAATCTTCTATGTGATCCTTGATATGCAGGGTGTGATATTCAACTGTTATTCTCATATTCTTATACAATTATTCTCATAATTATTCTGGGATATATCCTTTTTTATCCTTAATAATAATATGAGATCAAACCATTCTTATGTTTCATTTCACCCAATTATGAAGAATGGTTTTATGTAGGATTTCCAAAGAGGGTTTTTTAAGGGATATATTGATTATCTTTTAAAAAATAAGAATAATGTGTTCCAATTTTCTGATGGAAGTAAACAATTATGGTCCTTAGGAATGTACATTGTTAATGTGTTGAATATATATATATAAAATGATGTAATATTTATTCATGATAATCCTAGTTCTCTATAACCACACTTTGTCAATGTGTTTTCATAGAACTTTAAGAATTCTAATATTTATGTTAAACCTAGAAATGATCCTTTATTCTTCCATAGATATTTTGTGTAATTCCTATGGTCTAAATAACTATGGGTTCTTCATTGATCGTTTTTTTATTCTTCAAATCCATTTAAAATCCATTATATATGATTTTGAATACAATTATTGTTATGATGATAATTATTTGAATGTAAATCAACATTTTTATACCATTCTTCTTCCTTTATTAACTAATTTATTTTTATATTCACATTCTAAATTTATATATACATATATCAACTTATATATTTAGTCATATATATATTATTTACATATATATATTCATATACTTATATATTATAATTTATTTATCTATGTGTTTATGTGTGTTTATGAAGTGTGTGTGTGGTCTATTTTTATATATGTCATCTACTTATTGTTTATTAAAAATATATATGTTATTGTAATATATATATTGATGAATGTACATCACATGCAGATGCATGTTCAAAATTTTTAGACCATTATTTCTCTAGAAGCCCCTTCTGGGCAAGCGACCACTACCTCCCTGGTTATTTTCGATCCTAGCCAATATTTTTCATGTCCCCCATGGGTACTAAATAATGTCCCCCCTGGGATGTCAATATGGTACCTACAGGGATGCCCAATGCTACCCTCCCCTGCTCCCTTGGTTGCCTTGCTTTTCGGAGGACTTCCTAGATCTAATGTTAGGGATCAGGGATTGACCCTGGCCGACCTTGGAAATCCTACTATATGCCTTTTCAGTTGCTTCAGAGAGTTTAAAATGGAATATGGGGGCTATGTTTGGTGGAGATAATCCACTTATCCCCACCTTCTATAATTTTTTTTAGCTTGTGGGGGCTGAAGTTTCATGCTCCAGTTTTGTCCCTCAAAATGAGATTCTTCTGTATGGTCTTCGCTTTGGAAGAGGACTTCGTTCAAGCATGGGAAAAAATATCCCATGTCCATGGGATGGTGTTGGTTTCTTTTATCTTTATGGTCGATGTATGCCCCTATTGTAAATGATTCATCTAGTGCAGCAGTGTGGGTAGATCTTCCTGGTATCCCTTGTCTTTTTTAATATATCTTTCTTGAGGGCCATAGAAAACTCTCTAGGGAGGATTCTATGCATTGATGAAAACACAATGAATCATGAAGAATCTTGAATGGTGATAGTTTATGTCAACATGGCCCTCTTTTTCCCCTTCTAAGACTGGATATCTCTTTGTGTTGTAGATTCTTTTAACTGGTCCCAACCACTCTTCCTCCCGTCGGCTCATATATTTTTCTCCTTTTGTCACCTTGAAGGAATTCCCCCAGGTTTGTAAGAAAAATTTTCCATGTTGAACATGTTTTTATGCCTTCTTCTCTAAGTTGGTGCCCTCTTTCTAGCCATCTTGCTTCGCCCGTCTCCCCATGCATAGGTTTTGGTACCCGAAAAGAATTTCCCAGTGCCCCTAACTCCTCTCCTTCCTAATGTGATGTGTCCTTTTATTCTTATGACTCTATACATTCTCTATCCTAGTCCATTTTTCTATCTAGCTTATGTCACTTTCAAGGAACCACTCATTCATATATGTTTAGATATGTCATATATTAATCCCAACATATCTAAATGGAAGGATATCGTTGGCTCATTGGCTTGTCTCTCCTCCCCTGCCTCCTGGGTTTTACTAGTCTTCTAGAGTCATGTCCCTCCATGCCTATTATATTGCCTCTTGCTCATGGTTGATATCACATTCTGGTGACTTTCTCTCGTGCCTCCAAAACTTTATCTCCCCTCCATAGAGATTTCATATGTTCCCCCCTTTCCCCTAATACTACTTGCTTCCTTTTCTGCTTCTGCCTCCCAAGACTCTACTACACTTCTGTGACATTGGATTCTTCCCAATATGCAGTGAACCACACCATGTATCATTCAAAGCAGCATGGTTCTTTTTCCTCTTCACATAACCATGTTTTCTTCATTACTAGATCCAAAACCATGCATCATCAGTTTTAAGGTCCCAATTAATCATTTGGAATGATCATGGCCTAGGTTCCATGGTCAAAACATACTATGGTTCCTTTGAATCGTGTGACCATTTTTATTTTGTGGTTGTTATCCTCGAGCACATGATATATTTACTCAAAATAAGTTATTTTTGTTGAATAATAAATCTGAAAGGATTTTTACAATCAACTCCCTGTAAAAATCTTATATGTATTTTCAGGAACTGTAAGACCTCATTGCAGTCAGTTCAGGCCTCAGATTAGTGTATCACTAAAAATATCACTATTGGTTCTCAATAGGTGTTTTTCTCCATTGTGTATGTCATTTTTATTTTTAGATAATACAATCCCTTTGTAAGGTTTTGTATTCCTTTGATCTGGGGGTCACATTGTGGCTAATTTGGGGTGACATTAACAACATTACAGATCCCAGTGAGAAGAAGGGGTGATGTGTCTTTCCTCATCTTGCAAGTGGAGACTTTATAAATTTTATGGATTAGAATGGATTACTGGATCTGGATTTCCCAAGATATAGGTATACCCAATGAAACAACCAACAAGGCATCTGACACACCTAGTGTTATCTTGATATGTGCTCAACAAAAGTTTATGTGGTTTCGGCGTTCCCAAATGCCAAAGTCCCCATCCTTGTTCCCAGTATGTCTGATCACTCCCCATTATTGGTTTCGTTTTCTCTTATATAGGACTAGGGTGAATGATGAATTTTTTCCCAATGATGGCCATTTCTACAGGATATAGGGAGGGACTCAGGTTGCAGGCCATCCAATTGTTTTGGATGGGTATTCTTTCACAATGAGTGGAGGAGACATCTAGGAGGAAATCCGGTGTGGATTAGAAAATATCCTACCCTCCACCATGATATGAATGTTATCTAGAGGGAGATTGAGTCCATGGATGTCAAACTAGAATCAAATTGGAATGATGAGGTGTCTAGGGAGATTTTTAACAGGAAGAACATCATGGAAGAGTTGGTTATTATAGAGGAATGGGTGGAATGTGAGAAAGTACAGATTAAATGGATTCAAGAGGGATATAAAAATTCAGTCTACTTCCATGATTGTATCAAAGAAAAATGAATATTTATCAGACCTAATATCAGGTTAGAGGTTCAATGATTTACAGATGATCATAATCTCCTTGATACCGTGGTGGAGGATCAAATTAAGGACCTCTTAGTAGGTCCTGACCCTTTCTTGAGGCATGGATATCCAAGAGGTCACGAGGGTTATTTTTTGGTCATTCCTTACAACATCTCTATCCAAGAAAATGGGATTTTCCAAGCTACCACAAATGAGAAGGATTTCATTAGGCCATGATGAACATCAGTCCTGATAGACCTCTAAGGCTGGACGGTTTCCCAAGTGCCTTCTATAGTGGATCATTGGACTTGGTGAATGATGATATTTTGGAGGCTGCCAAGGAATTCTATCAGGGAGAGAGCTTTCCTCGAGACGCCAACACCAAAAAAATGGTCTTATTTTTCAAGATCAGTTATCTCACATCTATCAACCATTATTTGTCTATATGTATTTGCAATGTACATTTTAATATTCCTTCCACAATCATCAACATGCATCTTTCAATCCACATTCCTCGAATTATCTCTCATAAACAACATGGGTTTGTCGGGGGGGCGATCCATTCAAGGAGTAGTTACCTTGGCCCATGAGAATATTAGGGATATTAACATGAAATTACATGGCTCTAATATGGCCTTAAATTTCTACATAGATAATTCTTATGATCACATGGAATTGAATTTCATTATCAACGTTCTTACTCTCCTGGGGTTTTCCTCTTGGGCCACTAACTTAATTTTTAGGTTTATCAACACATTATGGAAGGTTGTTCATTTCATTGGGATGTGCCATGGTTTCTTCAATGATGTTCATGGTTTGAGGCATGGGGACCCCATCTCTCTGAGTATATTCATTATGTCTTAGGACATCCTCATTCAAAATATCTACCAGAGCATGAATAAAGGTAATATTTCTCCTTATCGGTGTATAAATAGAAAAGATTGCATTTCTCACATCATGTTTGCAGATGACACGATTTTTTCATCATTGAAAACAATTTCTCCATTCATGGGATCAATATAATCATGGAAAATTATTGTCTCTAAAGTGGGAAAGTTATCAAAAGAGACATGTCCACCTATAATTTAACCAGCTGATGCTTGGAATCTCAGTGAGGTTCTCTCTCTTGACGCATGGACATGAAATATCAATCTGTTTCTATGGAATACTTGGATATCCTTATATGCTATTGAAGTAAACACATCAGAGACTTTGGCAACATCATCACTTGGATCAGGGGCCACATCACCCACTGGAATAGCAGGATTCTATTATTTAGAGCCAATATTTCTCATGTGAATACAAACCATTATTCTATTCTAGTTCATTCCACCTTTACCATTAGAGTCCCAAAATATGTGATTCACAACATTGAAAAAATATTGGTTACCTTTATTTTGAACCCTCACTCAGATGGTAAATAGTATTACACCTCATTAGTGATTCTTTAGAAACCTATCAAGGAGGGAGGAATCAATGTTAAGAACATCTCCAGCACCTTGCATGGAATGCATACAAATCATCAATGAGAGGTTATTGATTGTAGATAACTATTCTACAATTTCATAGAGCCCATGTTTCAAAAGAGTATAGGACAACTGGTGGGCCATTCCTTATGTACTACACTCACTCCTCTTATTACCACCATCCTTCCTCCTTTATGGTGGATTGTGGGGAAATGGGATATATTTTTTTCAAGAATGATAACTAGTCTGCCTCAAATATCATCTTCCCCGATTTCCCTATCAAGATCATTTCCTTTATACAAGATAATTTTTACTTATATATTAGTCTAGTTGTCCTAAATAATATCTAGTTGGATTTATTTGATCTCATCGATATCAGTAAAGGGACATATATGTGTTCATTTAGTACCTCAAAATCATGAATCTTCTCTATCAATATTTTTTAGAGATCCATGAGGTATTTGGGCCATTTTTATTCATGGGGTTGTACTCTCTAAGGGAAATAAATCCCGACTAAATATAACTTTCTGGTGTGGAGAATCAGAAACTATGCTTTATCTACAAAATCACATGAAAATGATGGGTATTTATATGGACTCATGATGTTTTTGTTGTATGTTGGGTAGGGAGGAGACCTCTTGACAGTTGTTCTTTATTAGGTACTGGGATATGGCTATGTGGTCTTGTTTTGGAGACTTTACATTCTTCGTTTCCTTGGCCCAGTATGATCTTTAAATTCTTGAAAAATGGATTCAAGGCATTGACAGTAGGGTCCCAGGGTGAATGGCCCATGATCAGGTCCTTATTGCAGGCTGTTGGTGTATCTGGACTACTTATAACAAAGAAATATTTGAGGGGGGTTAGCAGTACTCAAAGAATGTTTGGTTCTTGGGTTAGGTTTTTTTTACATGACTTGGTCCGGTTGTGTAATGGGTGGAAGGACGACCCTACCATGAGGCATCTCTTGGTGGGAACCCAGTCCCATCCTATTAACATCGATCTCCTGGGATATTAGGTGTGTTGGTCTCCCAATCCTTCAATCCTAATGATCAACATGTATGGTTTGTGTGTCATGGGAAGAATTATTTGAGGTGGTGTCAATTGAGACTCAGAGGGCTTAGTTATAGGTTCCTTTACTGCCTCTTATGGTTTTGTGCACTCTCTATAGGTGGATGCTTTTGCATTTTTCTCTGGTTTCATACATTCTAGGCTCTATAAAATCACTCTTAGTGTGGAGGAAATAGACTCCATCATCATTTATTACTCACTAGAAGGTAAGGGATAAACTCCTTGTCCTATCTCGTGTATCATCTGCATGTGTCACAACTTCATGGGCTCTCACATGGATATCCTGCATACTTTGCGTGAGGGGAACATGGTATCAAATTACCTGGCATCCTTTGCAACCGAAAATATAGAATTAATTAGATCTATGAACCTCATCTTGACATTTGAGGGGTTTATCCTTGTGAGAGTGGATTCTCTTAGGAATCACTATTTTATGCCATGGTGATTTTCTTGTCCTCAGTGTGTTGGTGTTTTGGGGTTCATTTTTCTCCTTTCAATTTTTTAAATAAATGATTTTGATGATGATTCTTTCTCAAATTCTAATTTATTTAGGTTTATAGTTATTTATAATTAATAAAACCATTACATAACAGAGCAAATAATTCCACTTGATATTCATTTTTTTCTAGAAATACAAGATTTTATGTGTACACTCATATTTCATTCATAACAGACATTATTATTTCTTAAAATGCCTTTATTACTATAATTTTTACTTTTTTATAGTTCTCAAACATCTATAAACCCTTTAATATCATTTTAATACATAATATATTCCCACAGATCTTAATAATGTATAATGAATAGAAATTGAATATTGCGAGTCCATTGAAAAAGGACTGTCTATAAGATAGTTCACCCTTTTACATAATAAATTTTTAGCTCAAATATTAATTTTCTTTCTCATGAAAAATAATATTTTACCAAATATTATTCATAAATCATTTTTTAATAAAACATTATGTAAACAATATAATCATGGTTCATACTTGGGAAAACCTAAGAACATGGGAAAATATTTCATTGAAATGAAAAGTGTCATCCATTAAATGATCATAATTTTTTTTATCATAGGCTAATCATTTTACCTCAATAAGAAAAATATCCAAAAAAACTCATAGAAAGAATATAAAAACATTTAGGAATCTAGAGACATTTTCTCAAAGAACCCTTATAGGAACACTTATAATAGAATACCTTCCCCACTTAATTCCAAAATAATGTGTATAGAGAACATGTGTGTTCCCAATTCATTATAGGGGTATATGGGATAAAATAATCTTAAAATATAATTTATGTAAACAATATCATCTAGAAAACTAATAAAAACATTTATTTCTACAAAATAACTCATGAAAAATACTTTATAATCTATTAGAATAAATATTTTACTTGAAAAAAACAGAAAATATCATTTTCCTTGGATAAAAAAAATTCATAGATGAATGGAAAATGATTATCTTATAATATCCAAGGATATTTATATATAAATAATTATAATGAAGAATTTTAGTGGTTTAAATTAAACTCAATCAAGAAGTAAACATTAAAAAACATGTTTATACACTTTTATAAAGAAAGTCAACATTTACAATTACGGAAACATTAAAAATAATCCTTGTCAAACCACTGTAAAGAAAATAAGATAGATTAAATTACCTTAATCGTTGATTTTAATTATAGATAATAACATTATTGAGAAATTTAAAATAAAATGGATATATAAGTGAATTATTTGTAAGGAATACCTTATGAATTTTAAAAGATGGTTTTAATGAAATATACCATACCCTGGACTTTTGTTTAGTCAAACATCCTCTAAAATCTCAATATAATAAATTTATGCATATTATTAATTTGAATAAGAACATCATTCATAGTCAATTTAAATTATTCCATCCATTTATAACTCTTTGTTAACTATATATATATTTTTTATTGATTAAAATCATATTAAGCTGTCTACCATTATTTTTTCTTTTATGTATTGCGGTGTATTGGTTTTGGTCCATATACATTGACCATGGATTAATTTTAACAGAACAACCCAGGATAACCTCAAACCCAGCACCCCACATGTTCAGTCACATATACAATGGGCATTCCTGATCCACGTAGGATGTTGAAAACAACTCAGGCTTCAAACAACAAACTAGAGGGGATTATTTATTCTAACCTGAACAACCACATGGAATATATATTAATGGATCAAGAAGAAGTAGTAAAAATACAATATAATATATGCAATAAAATTATGAAAATAGAATAAAAATCTATTGTAAAAGTAGCAAAAATATCCAAGATAAAAGTAAAACTGCAAAAGACAAAAACCAAATAGTTACTTCAAGGGACACTGTTGATGACTCCAACTATCTCACCACCAACTACCCTACTCAATAGATATGATACCTTCCCTTGTCACTATGACACCTTGTATTTCCCTAAAATAGAATAAATATATAGTATTGCACACCACTAAAGAGGCGTGAAGGGTGTGAGCTGACATGCTCAATAGGATCCCACCCAGGTGTTCCATTACAAGGCTCTGTATAACAATTCATGTATTCTTGTATCAAATAAAACATGGAATGATATTCAGTAAATGAGTTTTATAGAAAACATGGATAACATTTCCCTCTTTTATAGATCTAAAACAAATGAAGGTATATCAATTTCTGATAACATTTTCCATCGTTAAAAATTATAAACATACATATCATGTCTAAAACAACAATGCCAGGAAATACAAAATAGAATAACTTGTATCAACACTAAGGATCATTATAGGTCAGACTAGTATACTAGCCGTACTATAATCAATCAACTACACTATCATGTTCTTAGAACACTTCCGTAGGAAATAGTTTAATAACCCATGAGTACCCCCCCCCCAATGTCAATATATGTCCCCTCAAATAATGAGAGTACAAAATAGAGAAAATAACCATGAGAAAAGATATAGATAATAACAAATACACAACCGATTGTCTCAAGATAATCCTTCCACCTATGTAACCAAGGTAACCCATGTGCTCATTTTCACAATTAATGACAATTATTTGAAGAACATTTCAAACCCATTTCATAATCCATTTCAATGCATCGAACACCCCCTTTTCATTCAATTTATTAATAACATGGGAAAACCCATTTTGCTTCAAAAACACAACTCAAAACACACAAAACAATCACAACAATTCCTTTTATAAATCAATTTACAATACATAAACAATATTATTCATCATTATTAGCTTGATAGGGAAACACCTACCTCAAAACATATGTATCACACATCCACAATCAGATCCACCATAAATGAATACTTGATGAAGTCAATGAAGGCCCTAGTATCCAATACCAACTTATTAGAATTGATACTATCCAGAAATAGGGTTAGTAGATAAGATAAAATTCCACTTATATCAAAAACGAACACCTGCTATACCATAACCAACAATGGAACGACCTTTGAATTGAGATAAGACAATAGAACTAGAAAAAGACACGAGGAAACACCAAATTTAAACCAATGAATTCGATTATTCAAATCAAGGGTTCTACATTAATCAATGTAAATAAAGAAGTTGATAGATCACTAACCCGGAGAGATTCACCACAATAGTAATGATGATCGAATGATGAACTAATTAATTGCGATGGAACAATTTCAAAATCATCCTAGAGGGACCCTCGATCGAGAGAAATGGAGTGTCTGTAGCCAAATGGTCACCCAAACCCCACACAACACCCTAAATATCCCTGGTTGTAGAATTACATGACGTGTAATCCCTTTACACGTCATGAAATCTATGATGTCAATACATGACAAGCAAAGAATTTCCATAGATTTAAATATAGTCATAAATTAAGTCACGATGTGTAAACACTAGTCACATTCTGTAACCTTTCACAGCGTGAACCCTTATCATGGAATGCACCCAGCATCCATTATATAGTGTGTGAGTTGTAGCATGGTTTTAAATTCTTCTAAATCTTGTATAAAATCCAGAAATCAATATAAAAAACTCCCTGCTAAAAAGGAAACTTGGAGGGAGGAAAAGGTACCTAATCATGGTAACATGAAAATAAAAACTTACCAAAATAAATAAATTTCTTCCATGGTAATTTAGGATGAATATTTAAACCCATGAGAATGATGAAGCCACCACTCTATCATCACAGACTCGTGTTCCCAAGTCTTGTGAAATTATGATCAGTTTTTTCATAGTACTCTGATAAAAAGAATCGATTTAACAGACAATATGATCACTTGAGAGTCAATGATCTCAACTATTTTTTCCAAAATAGAAACCTCTCTCTCAAATGAAATTTATTACATACATAGAAATATAGTGGGAAAATTATTGTATTTCCAATGTAGATATATTTGGAAAACATATTGAGTACCTGTCAACTGAATTAAAAATTCTAACGGATATGCAACCTGCTCGATCCCCTCATTTTCCAAAAATAGTCCAACATATATAATTGATGATAAGTCACTAAAAAAGGATAATATTAATTTCTTATAATATACTATTAATTTTCATTATTAATCATAGACACCATTATTAGTGCATTTTACACTTTGAACATTATTTCACATTATGATTGTAATTCCTTCTTAAAATGCACTGTTACATGGTACCTTCTTGAGCTTCTCATAAAACAAATAATGGTCTTGATTTTATGTTTATATTTTTTTCAGGTCTCCAAAGATATAAGGAACAATTCATTTTTTTGAGAACTAGGAGATTCAATTTGGAAGACCAACAAAGTGGGCTTTAAACCAACCAGATTCTGGGCTAAGTGAACCGGACAACAGCCCAATAAGAGTACTGTATCGGACATTATTCAAACCCAATGAGTCCCAAAATTTATCTAGAGTTACAATTCATAATGGGGAACATTTTATTCAAAATTTTACCAAGATAATTTTAATTTTTTAATGGAGATCCAGGTGGCCCAAGTTGAAGATGTAATTCTGGGACAGATTTTGCGACCCAGAGAAACAGCCCACCATTTAAATCATATCTCACAAAACACAAGTGTTTTTGGATGAACTTTTATAGGATATTAGGGGACATATAGGGAATCATGTAATTATTCTATGGCCCACACAAATTCGTTCATCTATAAAGCCTTTCAACGTGTCTTTCTGGTGGATGCAAGCTGGATTCCATTTCAGGGGAACAATGGAAAAGTCACATCTCCATTAATTTTCCACACACATTTCCCCAACACAATTAATTAAAGGCACATGGGATGAAGGGGGAACGTCCAAAGTCTTCTAAAATGTCTATTTAAGGATGTAGTGGTGTAGGATATGAATAATCTTGGAGTTTTACTTTCATTGTAATGTTGTTATGCCAAATTTCCATTGTAATGTTCTTCTTTCGCATCTAAGTTGTTTGAATCACCTTATTTTTCAATAAAAGTTCTTAATATTCTCTTTTTCTATTCTAATTATATTCACAGTGACACCAATTCCCCATGGTGTGATCTTGGTCACACCAGCACTTGTGAATTTATTCACACAACGGTGGAGTGATCGTTTCATTGTTTTGTTTTTCTTCTTCAATCCCGCTTATTTATGTCGACATCCCGCTTCCATTTATTGAATTGCATAAATGGAGGTGTAAGACTTATAGGGTGATCATTGGAAGTTGCATGGGGTAGATTGGTTGTCATTTAATGTGATTAAATTCATAATCATTTCATTATTTTATGATTTCCATTTGATGATTTCTTTTCCACTTCGTCTTTACCAACTTTAAAAATGACACATTTCGAGTGCTAGTGTGATCCAATTCCTGGGAGTGATTATTAAATTGATCCTATATGTTCATTGGTGATTAGACTTGGAATTTGTTAGGGATAAAATTGGTGAATGATGTTGATGAATTTTATCATTTTGTGGATGGATATTGAATTAGTGAAATGAAACGTTATAATAAAATAAATACATTCAATCTAAACCTATTAACAACTTAGGATCAACTCATATCCATTAATTGTTTTAGACTAATTAATTGTATGTTTTATATTTTTTATTTAAATTATATAACTAGTTATTATAATAATTTCAATCCAAATAGTTGGCCATTTCATAGCCAAATCCGTCCAAAATCAGAGTTTCTCTAGGTTTCTTTTTCGGTCCCTGTGGATTTGACCCCTAACTTTACCAAAACAACCGCATAATTGTAGGGTAAATTTCCACGCAACAAAATTTTGGCGTCATTTCTGGGGACCTAATTACGTAACCCTAGATACTCAATTTCATTTATCACCCCAAATTCTCTTTCTTCTCCTATATTTCTCTTCTCTCTTCCCCTTTAAGTTTTTTGGGTCCTAAAAATATGAAATCCAAATCTCTCTCTAATCCAATGGATTATCTTTAAAAATACCCCAACATAGAACCAAGCTGGAATCAAATTAAAAATAAATTTTGGGAATAAAAAAACATAGGTAATTACTTTGATAAACCCGTAAATGATTACTCTACACCCAATGAGACGTAAAATCAATGGGATAATGAATGTTTAAATGATCAATTTTGTGCCCTATCAAGGATGATTGAAGATTCCAATCTTATTTAAGTCCATATTGTTCAAAATAACATCTTATATGTTCCTCATTCATTTCTTGAATTTTTTTTAATCAATGGAGGTAATGAATTCTGAGGTTTCATCTTTGAGGTTAGAGCTACAAAACCTTATAACATGTGAAGAAATCACATTAGAATTTGGGAATTCAGAGTTAGATAAAGAATTGAATTGGTCAGGTAATGTTGAATGTCAAGCTGAATAGTATTTAAATCAGGAGGAAATTATAATTTTGAAAACAAAAGATAATAACTTGACATCATGGATTGAGGTTCCTAAACATGGTTCCATTAGTGAATTTTTAGTACCACTGATCACTGAACCATTCAAAGAAATCCAAAAAATGAGCTCACATCCACTCCTAGAATTCAAATGGACAGTTTTGGGGACGAATCATATCTTTATAAGGAACCTATTCATTCTAATTTTTTAGAAGAAACTGATTTTTATTTAAATTTCCAATCTTCTTTAAAAAAATTCAATCAATACAAACTCAAAATCATTTTCATTCTTTCCCCACTCGAGTATCACATCATTTGTGTTAAGCAAGAGCTTTGGATTTTCATTAATTAATCTCATGAAACCCAAAAATGGGAGTTGATCATTGATTTTATTGGAAAGACTACAGAAGAGAAAAGATCAACCATTAATGATATTCCTTGGATTTTCCCATTCATTTAGGAAAATAGGATTATTCATGATTCAAATTCAAAATCTTCTCACCAACCACAAGGGATACGCATTCTCAATCATGTTGAAGTGGTGAAATATGAGGTCATTAAAAATTTTCATGTTGGAATTGGATAAGGTTGGGGGGTTTAAGTTGAGCTTAAGACGTTAAATTAAGCGTTGTACAGGAGCCAACCCGTGGTTTTCATGTTTCCAATCATTTTTTCATTTTAATCAATAATATATTTCAAGTAGGATTAGTGGATCATTTTGATATAGTTTTATTCTACCATAGAATTTTGAACAATTATTCTTTTATGAGTATGGATGGGTGTGAAAGGGGAGAAATGTATTAATCTGTGTCATGCAGTGTGATCCCAGAGTAATACCTTACTCATAAATTTATAAGACGACAATGTATCATCAGTTTATTTTATTTTATTTATATTTTTTTAGGTTAAAAAAATTATACTATTGTCCTTTTCTTCTTTTACGAGTATGAATTTGTGTAAAAGGGGAGAACCGTATTCATCCGTGTCAGGCGATCTGATCCCTGAGTAACACCTTACCCAAGAAAATTAAAAGAAGATAATGTATCATTAATTTTATTTAAAAAAACAAAAAATAGGGAAAACCATAAAAATGATGATACATGGAATTAAATAAATGTTTATGTTATTTGTTTTGTCTACTTTGTTCTTCTTTTTATGGTTCATAACCTATTTTGGGTGATACATGTTTAATAAAGGAGGTTCCTACATCCCCTAAGAGTTTAATGGAGCAATAAAGAGCATTATGAACTTCAACTTCAAAAATCATGTGATTTTATTCTATTTTATCATTTTCAATTTCATATTTGAACTCATATCCTACCCCCCTTCAATCATTTTTTATCCTTAAACACTAGGGACAGTGTTATTCTATGTTTGGGGAGGTGAAATAAAAATTTTGATCTTGTATTCAAGAAAAAATGTGTGGAAGGAAAAATTTAGTTAACCTTGAACATGATAACACACATTTCAATCTATGAAATTGGATATCAAATAATTTTTCAGGCCTTGATTAAGATTTTATTGAATTTTTAGGTTCATTTGCATAGATTTTGGAAAGTTATGTTGTCTAATGTGATTTTTCACCATTATATTTTCATTCTTTTAATAAAAATACACAAAGAACATCCTCTAGATTATGGGGTTTTAGTTTTAGTTCTTGGGGTCCCATAATAAATTGCATAGGTTAGGTGATCATTTTAGTTTTAACATTATTAATAAAAAATTTCAATTTCCTCATAGTGAAATGAAATGACCCAATGCGTGGCTTTCGGCACTTAGGGATCAAGAATCCATAGTAGTATGGCCCAAAGATGTGCATTTTACCTCTATTTGTGGTAATTTGAGTTTGTTTTTGATTTATTAAACATGATATGATGCCCGAGTATGTGATCTTCACTTGGTTCCCTAAGGTCTTCGAACCTAGGAGTCATCAGAAAAGTCTTTCTACATGGGCTGGCATGATTGAGTTCAATTTCAATTACCATGGAAAAATTTAAAAAAAAACATAAAAATAAAAAAATAAATAAAATAAAAAATGAGTACTCATATTAATATTAAAATTTTATTTCTCCTAGAGCTTCCATATTTTTTCCCTCAAATGATAATGAAGCCCCTTGTCTATTGTGGCGCACAACACTTCATCATGCTTAATTGAAATTGGATGATATATGACAATTAATTTTAATAAAAGAATGGTCTTGGGCTTGGGTTATGCTTATGGACTTAGCTTGTTTTAAATGATTCTGATGGGTTTCGTATTTTTTTGGTATGAGGTCTTTGGGTGAGCAATATTTATTAAAATGTTTTTGGAAAGGGTCATTTGAATTTCATGTTTGTGAGATATATTTTTCTCGGGAATAGAAAAACTCAAGTTGGGCGGTGTGATAATCCACTAATAGAGGATAATATCTATTGCTTGTAATATAATATTCATGTTCTTTATTAATCACAGACACAATTATTAGTGCATTTTACACTTTGAACATTATTTCACATTATGATTGTAATTCCTTCTTAAATTACACTATTAAATGGTACCTTATTGAGCTTCTCATAAAACACATAATATTCTTGATTTTATGTTTATATTTATTTTTCAGGTCTCCCATGATATAAGGAAGAATTCATTCTTTTGGAGCACTTGGAGATTCAAGTTGGAAGACCACCAAAGTGTGCATTGAACAAACCACATTCTAGGTGAATAGAACATGACAATAGCCCAATCAAAGTAATGTATCGGCCATGATTGAAGCCCAATGAGTCCCAAAATTTATTTGGAGTTACATGAAATCATGGGGAACATTTAACTAAACAGTGGCCTAAGATAATTATAATTTTATAATGGAGTTCTAGGTGGCCCATGATGGAGATGCTATTCTGGGCGATATTCTGCGCCCAAGAACAACAGCCAACCATTTAAATTATATCTCAAAAAACACAATGTATTTAGGGCGGAAATTTTATAGGATTTTAGGGTACATTAGTTCATTAATTTATGTCTTATATGTCCAACTCCAATTCGTTCATGTAGAATACATTTCATTGCGTCTTTCCAGTGGATGCAAGGTGGATTCCTTTTCGGGGGGAGAGTGGAAAAGTCACATCTCCAATAATTGTCCACCCACCATTCCCCAACACAATTAATTAATGGCGCATGGGATGAAGGGGGATCGATCAAGGAATTCAAATATTCCAATTTAAGGTTAGTAGTGGTGGATTATTTGAATAATATTGGAGTTTTACTTTCATTGTAATGTTGTTATGCCAAATTTCCTTTGTAACATTCTTCTTTCGCATCCAAGTTATTTGAATCACCTTAGTTTTCAATAAATGTTTTTCTTCTTTTATTTTTCTGTTCATCTTCTTTTCTCATTGATATTGTTTCCCCAAGGTGTGATCTTATTCACACCAGCACTTGTGAATTTATTCACACAACGATGGACTGATCGTTTCATTTTTTTATTTTTCTTCATCAATCCTGTTTCTTTAAGTTGACTTTCCGCTTAAATTTATTGAATAACTTAAATGGAAGGCTAACCCCTTATGGATTGATCCAAGGGAGTGGCATGGGGTGGATAGGATGTTATTTAATGTGCTTAAATTCATAATCATTTCATTATTTTATGATTTTCATTTGATGATTTTTTTCTTCTTCATCTTCTCTAACTTTAAAAATGACATATTTCGAGTGCTAGTGTGATCCAATTCCTTGGAGTGACCATTAAATTGATCCTACAAGTTAATTGAGGATTAGATATTTAATTTTTTTTGAATTAAATTGGTGGATGATGTTGATGAATTATATCATTTTGTGGATGCATCGTGAATTAGAGAAATGAAACGTTCTATGAAAATAAATACATGAAATATTACCCTAGTAAAAACATATGATCAACTTATATCCATTAATTGTTTTAGTCTAATTAATTGTATGTTTTTTATTTTTTCTTTAAATTAAATAACTAGTTATTCAAATCAAATCAATCCAAATAGTTGGCAACTACGTAGTCAAATCCTTCCAAAATCAGAGTATCACTAGATTTCTTCTTTGGTCCCTATGGATTTGACCCCCACCTATACTACAACAGCTGCATAACTGTAGGGTAAATTTGGGCGCAACCAATTGCCAACATTCTATGCTTTCCAAGATATAGGTGACCCAATTTAGGAGAAACATTCACAAAGCCACGTTCACCAATAGAAAACTCCAAAGGGTGAAGTCGCTAATCTGTATACGATTTTTGTCAACTCATGTCTCTAACCAGACATCAATGTACATCCTAAATATTCTATGAAATCTCATGGGCCGAACATGGTGCATCCAAAGATACATTTCCCACCTAATTCCTACAAAGAGGTGATCCTCATGAGGGACCATAAAAAACTCAATGGGATCTATTATGATCAATGACTGATAAGTATTGATATAAAAAAACATAACGAGTCCTAAATGGCTATCCTAATATCCAAATAAATCCAAGACATATGCGTATAGTATATCGTCCAGGATCTGAATCACATGCTCCTTATAACCATCTTAATGTGGTTGGTATGTTGTGCTCATGTATAGATGAGGTACCATTTCCTCTTGGATACATCTCCAAACCCTTAAAGAAAACATAGTATCCCTATCAACAACAGTGGCATAAGGACTCCGGTGTAACCTTGAAATTTCATACACATACATCTTACCCATATATTCAAACATCGAGTCATATTGGGTCGATATGAAATGATAAAACATCATCAACCGATCAACAATAACCAAGATTGAATTCATTCATTAGGGTATCCATGGTAATCCAACAAAAAAATTACATGTGTAGTTCTCACATCTCTAGAACGACACTAGAATATGCCGATGAAAATCTGAGGGTTTTATGTTCTCTCCCTTTATCCATTTGATGGTGAAATAGAGGGACACATAATATGCAATTTCACGATTCATAAATGGCCACCAAAATCATTTTTTCATTTCACTATACATCTTTGTGTATTCTATATAAATTACCCATGAATATCAGTGATATTTATATAACAATAAATCCTCAAAGATACTTGTACAATAACCCACTTACCAAAGTCGATCATAACATCTAAAGAGAGATATTAAAAATAAATATTCTACCCACCATAAAGGCATTTATGAATTTTTCTATTCTCATCATTCGGCTGCTGAACCTTCAAAATATACTCCACGAGAGATGATGATAATAAAACACTCACTGTTACTATAAATGAAACATCCTCTGATCATCTAGTTGGAACTAAGAAAAAATACCCATAACGTTCAAATCCTCCTTCGAATCCAAAATATCCAGTAATGGTACCTTCCTACTAAGATCATCGACAATGACATTTCCATTCCCCAGGGTCTAGGCGATATCAAAGTCAAACATCAAAATATATTCTACCTATCATTTCTGTTTGATATTCATGTATATATAAGAAAATATATAACACAAACCCTTATAATCAAAACATACTGTTATCCACTCCCTAAAAAATAGTTCCTCCAACACTAATGAAAATGACTAAATACAACAATATCTAAATCAAGAGTGGGGCAATTTTTTACATGGGGCAGAGCTGACGAGAGACATAATCTACCACATGGTCATCCTACATAATCACGCATCCCAAACCAGCACTAGAAGCATAAAACAAATACCAAATACCCCTTTTATGGATGATATAATATTACAATAGAGTCAAATGTCAAATTTATTTTCAGTTCATCAAAATAAGAAATAAACATCACAACCCATGTTAAATTAAGCACCTTCCTAGTAAGAGCATTTAATTTTGATGAAATCTTAGAGAAATCGATAACAAATCATCAGTAGTATCTAATAAGACCATGGAAACACTCTATCTCAAATAAATTTTGTGTTTATTTACATGAAAAGAAATCCTCCAACATTTTTGGATCCAAAGATAATCCTTGTTTAAAAATAAATTTCCCTATGAAATTCACTAATTTATTCCAGAAACAACATTTCAAAATAATTTCATCCAAATGGTGACTTTGTAGGATCGAAAGGATGAATGTAGATACACAATATAAAAGAGGGGGTGAATTGTATACATTAAAAATTCATTTGGAATTTTAAAGTTGGTATAAACCATCCTATTTTTTTATCAATGTTAAAAAAGGTAAATTCACAAGACATCATAGTTCAACAAACTTGATAGATTCCGGAAATTAAAATTATAAAAAATTTACAAGGAAAACGATTATACCATGAATAGTATAGAATATTAGTAATCATTTTATACAAGTATAAGAATGAATAAGATAGTTTTAAATTCCTTATTAATCACAATGTAGTGGAAACCAAACATGAAAAAATATAAGTAACAAGTAAGAAATCATTTATCCCAAAGAGTATGGTATCCAATAAGCATGGATAAGGGTCCCTTGATTTATAATTACAAGAAAGTCTATCTTACCCACACCAGGGTAAGCCCTCGATCAGAATATCAGAGTCTGTCTTGTTATCCACACAAGCCCTCGAACTTCAAGGTAGTCAGCTCATCTGTCTTCCATATCAAGGAAGCCCTCAAACATTAAATTAATTAACACTTATATCTTCCTATCCCCGGAATCCCTTGATTGTACACAGCAACAAACGGAGTCGCACAATGAAGTCTGAACAAGTTGTTGAGTACATATAAAGCATGAGAATCTATATATCTATAAATCACTTCATTATCATGTAATCTATATATTGATCAATGTGTTAAAATTGTTTTGAGCTTGGTCAAATGAGCACATATTTATAGGCGTAGTTCTAATGGCCGGATCCCTCCTCCAATAGTCAAAATTTTACATGAATTTATGAGCGACATGTACTTATGTGACTCAAGAAACTGTTAGTTAGAAATAGAATTGACGAAATCATTTTATTACTATAAAAATGATAAGAAAAATATGGTTCCTAACAAAATTTACTTTTTGGTGTCTAAGGAAAAATAAAATTCGGAGTCTAATAAAGTTAACCTGTGGAGTCTATATTACAAGGATATTTGGATTCTGTTTTTCATGTAATTCGGAAACAGAATTCTGTAGACATTGGAGTCTAAATTATTTGGAATTCACAGTCTGAATTCTAAAGAATTCAGAGTCGGAATTATAAGGATTTCAGAGTCTGAATTATAAGAAATTAAGAGAATGAAATGTAATAAATATGGTCTCTGAATTATAAGGAATTCAGAGTTGAAATTCTAATGAATTTAGAGTAATAATTATGAAGAATTGAGAATATGATTTTTGATAATTCAGAGACTCAATTTCATAGAATTCAGAGTCATAATTATAGAGAATTTGGAGTCAGAATTACATAGAATTCGGAGTCTAAATTTCAGATAATTTGGATGTTGAATTTCTGAGAATTCAGAGCTCGAATTTCAGAGAATGTGGAGTTTGAAATTTAGAGAATTCAGAGTCTACATTTCAGAGAATTTGGAGTCTAAAATTCAGAGAATTCCGAATAGAAATTTGGATCCTGAAAACAAAATACTCTATATCTCTTTATTTATTGAATTCTGAGGATTTAGATACCAAATGGAATTTAACACTTAGGAATAAAAAGAGTTATATTTAGAGAAACTAAAATATGAACAATGAAAAACATGGTATGGTTAAATTTTCTTTAGGGAAGAAAAATATTCTTTATTTAGATAAAAATTATGGAGAGAAATTTTCATTGATATAGAGTGTTTTTGATTTTCAAAACATATATAAATATAAAATTCATATGGAAATGTTATTGACTCAACAATATCCCCCTTTTTTGAAAGCACAAACATCCTAACTAAAAAGAATATAAGGACATTGAAATTACTATTATCTTTAAAAAAACATCTCCTTTTACATATGGATCATAGTGAATATGACTAACTCTCCCTAAGGCTTTGGAAACACTAAAGATCATATTCTGAAATTTCTGAATGAGATTTTACATTTTCTTGCAAACGAAAATCATCATGATAAAAACTCCCTCTTAGATGAACTCCCCATTAATTAGGGTAATTATTTATTTACTTAGTATTCTTTTTGACATTACCATTACTATAAATAAAACCTATACCCATGGTTTAAAACTGTGGGTATAACCCCTGAAACCGTGGGTATAGTGTATACCCACTGTTTCAGAAACAGTGCGCTGTAGTGCCGTCACAATCGGTCTATACCCATGGTTTTCTGAAAACAATAGGTATAGACCAAAGAAAATTGTTATAACCCATGGTTTAATAAACCATTGGTATTTATGTATACCCACGGTTTGAAAACTATACGTATTGATGTATACCCACGGTTTTCGAACTGTAAGTATACTGATTTACAGTTCCCCATATGTACCAATAGTTTACCAAATTGTGGGCATTGATAGGTTCCCCAAGAGAGAAGCTAGACCTACCTACCTACACCTCCCTACCATTCTTGCACCTCTATTCTGCACCTGTAATAGCACGTGTACATGGCATGTCAAATTGGCTGGGTTGATTTGGATCTACTCAATTTTCATCATTATGAAACTTCCAAAATGTGTTCCTTTGATGTAATTAATTTTCTCAATATGGTTCTTCTGTTTCCTCAACTCGAACATAAATATAGGTATTCTTAATAGCCTTCCATGACAACCACTAATCACTTTATCATAAACTATACAAAAATGGAATCTTCAAGAGTCCCTTAGACTCACATTAGTAGTTTAATGGTACCTGACAGTACCCTCCATCAAATGGAGTAATTCCATCCAAAAGACTCCAATATATATGGTCCCAAAACTCAAGTGTTATACCTCAATATATCTAATCATGTGAAAATTTCCCCAATACACAAAGTAAAACAATGATCTCCTCATAGAAACTACTTTCTCTCTCCTACAATGATCCATCCAATTGAACATTAAAAAACACTATTGGGAACTCACAAACCATTTCTAAATAATGATATCACACCATCCCCCTCCCCAATACCCATCCCCTCTCCCTCCTTCCACACTTCCCATCCCATCCACCTCCCCCCTGCCCAGCCCCTCCCCCTCCCCCTGCCCAGCCCCTCCCCCTCCTCGCCACTGCCCAACCCCTGCCCCTCCCTCCCCCTACCCAGACCCTCCCCATCCCTCCCCACTGCCCAGCCCTACCCCTAACCAGCCACTCCACCTCCCTCCCCACTGCCCAGCCCTTCCACTGCCCAGTCCCTCCACCTCCATCCCCTTGCCCAGCCCCTCCACCTCCCTCCCAACTGCCCAGTCCTCCCCCTACCTAGCTCTCCTGACCTACCCCTCCCCTCCCTTCCCACTGCCCATCCCTTCTCCGCCCCCTACCCAGCACCTCCCACTCCCTCCCCACTTCCCAGCTCCTCCCCCTCCCCCTCCCCCTACCGAGCCCCTACCCCCTTCTTAGTCAAGTAGAGTGTCTTATTTAGAGAAACATTTGGATAAAAAATACATGAAATAAAATACACAAACATGTATTGAAATGACATTCAACGAGTGATATATATACAAAGTATACACCATAAACATAAAATGTCATCAACATTCAAGAATTACTCATATTAAAATATAAAAAAATCAAAAAAATCATAAGGGTGAATACCTTCTGAATGTACACCATGATCCATGATTTAGGAATAACATCCTTACCATATTCAAATGAGATAACAATTCAATGTATCCAAAACATATAGAAATATACAACCTAATTTTAAAATAAAAATGTTCTAGTAAAACCTAAATCAGGATTCCACTGAACATGCGTTTTCTTTTGGTTTTGGAGTCTTCCTAAAACACTTGATCAATAGTAAAAAATTAGATAAATGAAAGCTGATAACAAAAAACAACATATACAACATATATAAAATTAAATAACTATTTCAAGTACCATTTGATATAAAATGTTTCATAAAATGTGGTGTTCATACATATGGATTTTATCGTTAGGAAATATTAAGAATGTTAAAGTGTTTAAAGGTAAGGTTTTCAATATACATATAGTTAATCCCAATGTTTTATAAAAATAATTCATCATGATTTTTTCTATATTTTTATAAAATGATAATAAGATATATATAATTATTTATAATATGAGTAGGTTATGACATTTTCATCTAGTATGTAGTGGGAATTCCATAAATATGTCTTTTGTTCCCCTCTTTGACTCTAAGATGGTTCTTCAATAATTTGTTTTGGAACATCAATTGGTCTGAATCATTGAAATTCTAAGGGTATGGATAGATTCCCTATGGTATTGATTTCAATTTTTTCTCACTGTATCCTGGTTTTCTACTAGTAATTCATTGTGTCAAGTATTTCATTTCAAATTAGCATATTTTTATCAATTATATCAAAAATTCAAGGTGTTTTCTATAAGTTGGCAGTGACTAGATTTTTATATGTTATATGTGTTACATATATTGTGTATTAAATGGGTGAGGGTAAGGTTTTGTATTTCTAACCGAGAACTGAACAACTTGATGCTTCTATAGCTTATAAGAGATAAATAGAGGTATTATCATGTTTAAATTGGATAGTTTGGCCTTATATACACTAGATATTATATTTTGTGGTTTAATGGATTGATGAAAATCATATCACATGTTTTAATGTGGTGATTCATGAGATTTTCTAATTGATTCACTTATTTGGGAACATGATGAGTGAAAATCCACCATACTATGGGTGACATTTACCACTAGGATTCTGGATATGGAGGATCATTTGTATGATGAATATAATATTGACTACATCATAGGTGATGAAAAAGGTATCGGAATAGGCTAATATTGATGTATCTCATTGTGGTTACTGAGGTCATTGAGGTCATTTGTACAAAGTTTAGGTCCCATGAATTTGTATTTACCCCCATTTTTTGGCGGTATCCTATAGATTTAATCGACATATGGTAGTTGATGATAATGTTAGTTGATACAAAGGAGGATACAAAGTATTAGTCTATGATTGGAGTGTGTGAGGCCACTACAGTAGAGTAGGATTCTCACTGTATCTATGTTATAGTTTTGGAATGATTAGTTAATCATGGTGAAGAACATGAGTCACTGTGTGTTGGGTTTTGTTAGGATATTGATCTATTTGTAAATTAAATGTTTTGAAACCAAGGTTTCTTCTAATATAATACATGGATGTTTCATTAGGAAATCATGATTTATACATAATGGTGATAATTTATGAGTTGTAATGTGATTCAAAGTGAAATAAAATTTAATGGAAGGTCGAGGGAACTTATGGTATGATATATAATGTATGTATCTACCCACATTAATATTGTACATGGTAGTTAATGTCTCACATAAGGATAGTTAAGAAAAACTAGAGCAATCAGTGGGAAATTTTGATTGTTTTTTTGTTCATATCATACACTAGTATATGTATTTATTCTACTTAGAGATATAGTTTATGGAATCCTAATAATTTAATACTCACAAACTACACATACCCTCTAGGATACAAGTCAACTTTATATCTCATGGAATAAGGGGAATGGATTTTCATCAAGATCCTAGTGGAAATAAAGGTGTTGACGGTGTTTAGTCTAGTTGATATAGTATTTCCATAGGGTCGAGTGTTTACTCAATGTCAGTATAGTGATTTATTTTTGAAATATTAGCTCCTCCCTCATTCCTAGCTCCCCCCTGCCTAGCCCCTCCTCCCCTCTCCCCTGCCCAGACCCTCTTCCTCCTCCATATATACTGTATACTAATAAAAGATGAGATTCATTGATATCCCAAGGCATATAATTTTTTAAAGAAAATAAAATACACAGGGAAAGTGTTTTAGTTTTTGGTATCATGACTAAAATGCATAAAAATATAATCATAAATCGTTGACTAAAATGGGAAAGGGGAAATGAGCGTAGGTTACTTGCATGCCCTTATAATGAAATCATAGTCCTGATCATATTAACACAACAATTTTGTGGCAAGGTTCGAGGTATTGACTCAAAAGAAACTGTAGCATCTTTGTAAGGCCCCTGTTTAGAAAGAAACCAAACACAAAAATATGAATCACTATATGATCTAAAAATAAATGCCTTTACGTTTAAAGAAAAATATCAGAAGGAACTAAACCTTATCAACACCTTCAATAGATGAGCTATTTTTCTTCAAAGTGGAGGACAAGGTCACACTCGCCTGATGAACAACCTTTTCATGATGAGTATATGAAAGATAGATTAAGTCAGTGCAACCCTCTCCCATCCCAGCCCTCCACTGCACACCCTACCAACCATCCCCTCCCACCCCCAGCCCCCCACCGCAGCCCCCAACACTCTACTACAGCCCCCCAACCCTCTACTGCACCCCCTCCCAACCTTAAACTCCAAGCCCCCTCCCAATCCCCCCCTACCATCCCTCCACTACAGCCCCCCCATCCCTCCACTCTGGTCCCCCCAGACCTCCCAACATTCCCCTCATAGCCCCCTCCCAGACCTCAACTTCAACCCCCAGCCCTCCCAACCCTCCCATCCCCCCATCCCCATCCCACATCCCTCCACTACACCCCCATCCCTCTATTAAACCCCCTCCCAACCTTCCCCTCCTAGAAATCGATGACAACCCCCTCCAGCCCTCCCAAACCTCCCATTCCCCCCCCCCACCCCTACCCATACCTCCACTACAGCCCCCTCCCAACCTTCCCCTCCCTGCCTCCCATCCCTCAACTACCCCCCCCCCAAGCCCAAGACTCCCCTCCACTTCTATGGACAATATTAGATGGTGAGATAATAAAAAACACACTAAACCATAAAAAAAATATGGAATGTGAAAATTACATAAATTATTGACAAAACACATCCCTGATGAAAACATAATCTAAAATGCATTTCATTGCATAAAGAAATTCACACACAAGCAGTCCACCAAAACAAAAAAAATTGACCTCCAACACATGTCTATATGCTATGTCAAAAATGAAGGGGATTAATATCCCCCACATCACCATCATTGTCATCCCCATTTCTAGAATCATCATCATCACCAGTAGCAACATCATCCGCAACATCTTCACCAACCGCACCGTCAGCATCATCATCAGCAATCTCATCACCAACAACAGCATCAACAACATCCTTTCCAGCTCCATCTCCACCACCACCATTGCCACTAGAACCCTTGTGGGAATCACCCGAGGCATTATTTAAATAGAAAATTGATGCAATATATGAATGAAAAGTGGAATAAACCTTTGATGGTAGTAACTGACTCAAAATTGATATATATTTCATGAAATGATCATTCATTATCTTAATTTTTCTCTCTCCTCTAATACTATTTTCTTTGTCGCAGATAATTCAGAACACACACTTTCTAACACAGAAGACTTTGTGGTGTTTGATGATGACAAATAACTAGAGGGTATAATGTTTTTTTCTTGTCTACAATAGATTCTTCCTGGATTCTCCACACCTAACACCTGACTCAAATGATCATTTGGCCCTAAGTTTTCAGCTTCCTTCTCATCCATGGACTCCAAGGTGGACTTTAGAAGTTATAAACATATTAAATTATGAATTTTATATATGTTTTTGAAATATAAACAATCAAAAAAAAATTTATCTTGTGTTTTTGAATTTACTTTAGTTCCATATTTGTTTCCTACTGAAGAAGAATAATTTGGCATGAGGTACAAGTCCTTCAATGCCCAATACATCTTGCTGCATATGATAAGTGCACAAATTTGTATTACAAACATATATGAGAAATGATAAAAATAGATTGAAGTGAGTTGCAACAAAGACCTACAAACATTGAGGTAAATGGTAGTTATAACAGATTGGTGGTTTTCTGAAATAGTTTTTACAAATGGTTTTTTAAAGTGGGATTCAAGGAAATATAATACTTGATTTGGAAAATTAGACAAGTCTTCTCCTAGTATAAGATGTGATATCCTTGATACATGGACTATCCAAGGGAAGGTATGAATTTGTTATGATGACTTGTTATAAATAAGGACATTATTTTAATTCAGATGAACGTACCAGCTACTTCTCTTGGTCGGACATTATAGTGTTCCCCAATGTGTGTAGATATGTCAATTTATCTATGTTTTTTTTCACTGAAACTTCCTAAGAAACAAAAATACAATAAAATTAATAAAGAATAATTTTTATATAATAACCAATAAATATGGGTAGTACCTTATATTGTTCAGTATTCCAATGTGTGATCATTTTTTGATATTGACTTTTTGTATAGTAATGGTTTGTGGGTACACCCTCTAACTCAGTACCCACTCTGATCCTCCAACCAATATGTAACTCATACTTGTATGACCGCCAAAACACTCCAAGATCACTCAACCTACCAGCTTTGGAAGCTTCACCATTCGGAAAGTTAAATCGACTCTTCAATGAACATGTTAAGTCATATAAATACATTACTATTATAAATATAATTTTATAAAATTTTTGTACCCATATTTATGCCCATTAACAATCCTTGTTGTCAGCACTGTTTTGTCTCCATGTGACCCGTTCCACCAGAAGGATATCATGATATTTGGGTAAAGTAGCCCTGAAACTTATTCATTCCTTAGAACTATTACCTACCATTTGATTTTGAGAATTGTAATCCACCATAATCTGAGTTTCATGATTCTGAGCATCTCATATTCGAGTGCACCCATGTCGCCTACTAGAAGATCCCACTAAATAAGATAAGAGGTGAAAAGAAAAGAGTTAAGTGACAATACAATTGGAAAAAAGTGAAATGTAATAGTTTGAAACATTAATAATAAAAAAATTTATGTAGGCTCCTGAATAGGCTGTGAGGAATCCGTGGACTATGCTAGATAAACATCCTCCGAGGGAAGTATCTGTTCCACAACATGCTTCGACTAATCTTCATGAACAAGAGTGGAAAATGAAGGAACAAACTCTATATGTGTATGATGGATGGTAGGAAAAGTTTGCGGCATAGACTTGTCAGAATATACATAGTAGGTTTTTGGATACATGAATAGATATGGAAATTGTGCAGGTGAGAACATCGGTCAAGTCGCCGTGGACATGGAATGGGAAAAAGAGGGTAAATGGGGTGATGACAGCGTCATGTATGGGAACATACCAGGGGTCTCAACTGGAGGGTGGACATGTGTGGTAGATGAGATTTCCACTACTGGGTTATTGTGGGGAGTGGTAAGATGGGAGCGTCTCCTAGGTATAGGAGGATCCCTTCTCGGTCCCATATCTGGAAGAGGAAACTCTGGAGTTATATATCCCTAATTTTTTTATCAAAAATATGAACTTGATATTATATTTAATGTAGAATATAAATAATAGAATTAATATACTTACTAAATACTACTCACGCTCATGTCTAACAGGATCAACATCAAATAATCTCTTCTTGCGAGCTTCTGTAGTTTTCTTCATAATCAGCATAAGAATGATATAAATATTTTTTAGTAAAATTTTTTACAAATCATACATAGAAATTAAAAAATATGATAACATCATTCAGTAATGATAATTTAGAACCAAGTTATACAATTTTTAAAACCACATTTTGAAACAATTTTTAGGAATTGAAATAAATATAATTAAATGAAACGAAACAAAATAGTACTAAAATAGATATATTATTCCAAACTAAAACTAAATTAAAGTAATTAAATTAGTACCATCCTATGAAACTCACATCAAGGTAAACTGAATGAACTCTAAATATATATGGTTGCTTTTATATATTACCCTCCACTACCTCAGGTTCAACATCATCTCTCACATTGGGACAATTTGTGTCATTGAATATAATATTTTGGATAACACCGATGGGGAGTCAATGGTGAAAATTTCATCCCCAACATCATGAAAAATATTTCTTGAGATTACTTCATTAATGACACCGTAATCAGGATTCAGATGATCTTTCACATAAAACACTTGTTTTTTCATTGATGCCAAAATGTATGGTTCATCAGTATGTAGGAATCGACTCATGTCAATAACTCTAAATCCACAATCTTCAATAAATTTTCCATGGCGCGTCATTGAATCATACTATATACATTTCATCATAGTGGATCAACCTTGAGAGTAGTAATCCAAGAACAATATTTTCCCAACCAGTCCATAATAATACACATCTTCATATCAAGGTCAACTATCTGATGCACTGGAATAACAATCCGTTCTAGCAGTTAACATGACACCATCATGTTGTGTTCTCATTTTCTCCACTCTATCAGTTGTAACAAATTTATATCCTTTCATTATTAAAGATTTACAGTCATGAACCAATGAATTGGGACCTAAATCAAATTCTCTTAATTCTTGATAAATGAATTCAGTAGGTAAAATCAATACCTGGAATACATATGTTTAATATAATTAAATATATATCAATATTTTAAGGTATTTAATGTAATGGTCATACCATTGATTTCAACGAAGCTGGGAACTCTTGGCTATGCATAGCCTCTCTTCTTCTCAACGACAAAGAACGATGAACTCTACTTATAATTTTTTTATTTTCTTTACATAAAATTCCAATAAAAGTATAAGGTATATGTGATATGATATCATATGAGATAACATATATATATTCAAATTACTTGCTTGATATAGGCATCGAACAAACCTCAATTAAAGAAGACTGTACGATGTACCCGATTCATCTCTTCGAATCTCAATGTAACCAAAGTATATGTCCCGAAAATTCCACCTGTTTGTGGAAGAGATGGAAATGAGGGATGAATTCCCTCATAATTCTCATCATTATTTCTCATTGGTCGATTATTTCTAGTTCTCACATCAGAAAAATACATTGAACAAAAATCCATACATTCTTGGCCCAAAAAACTCCTCACAATAGAACCTTTAGGATAATTCTTATTTCAGACATATGATTTAATTGTGCACATTTTTCTTTCAGTGGGATACAACATCTGAAAGGCAAATGGTCCCCCAAGAAGTGTCTCAGTTGGAAGATGAACAGTGAAATGCCACATGCAAGTGAAAAAGAATGGATGAAATTTTTTTCCAACTCACACAGAATTAAGGGTACCTCTTGCTGCATTTTTGTCTACAATGTTTTGGATAAACTTTTAGTAGAAAGGACTCTAAAAAAAAGACACAACCAAATTACTAGAACCCTTACATTATTGGATAAAAAAATGTGGAATTTATAATGGAATCAATTCATGAAGAAGGATGTGCTAATCATGATATTGTAGGGATTTCAATTTCAAATGTCTTGTGTTGACTGGATTAGATATGTTGTTGTAATATCCATCTGGGACCTTCATATTCTCCAATAATGCCATAAATTGATCTTTCTCTATCAGTGTCATCACATAAGAAGCTTAATGAACTTTCCATTTGTTTTCACTGATACTAACAAGATGTAGTTATGGTCGAATACCACAATCCAATAAATCCTGATGAGATCGAATGTCATCTTTGGTCTTCCCCTTAATGTTCAAAAGAATTTTAAGCAACATTTCACATATATATTTTTTTAATATGAATTACGTATAAACAATGATGTAACAAATTAGTAGACCAATATGTAAATACAAAAAAAAAATACTTCTCTTCTTTCAATTGTAAGTGACTTTAGTATCAGTATTCTTCCTCTTTCAAGATTTCATCTGACCTTACCCTATTGAAAATCTGAAATCATTCAATTCATTAATCCCATCACTTATTGACATACATTGAGGTGGATCTTCAGGGTCAACATTATTATCAAACCTCCAATGATTTTTCCTGTATTGATGATCCATTGGAAAGAATCAGTGATGTCCCATGAAACTAAAACTACAACGATATTTAAGCCTTATCGATTGTTTATTCTTCATATAAACGGGACATGATAGTTTTCCCTTCGTGATCTACCCAGACATCATTGCATAGGTAGGGAAATCATTTATGTTCAATAGATGGGCAACACGCATCTGAAACGTATTCTTTGAAGAAGCATCAAATGTCTGCACACATTAATCCCAAAGTTGTTTCAACTCTTTTATTAAAGGTTACAAGTAGACATCTAAATCATTACCAGTATACACAGGTCCATATATCTGTATACTCAAAAAATGGTAGGTTTTTTCATACACATCCACAGAGGAAGATTATAAACATGAATAAAAACCAGCCATATGCTATGAGAAGTATGCATATGACCAAACAGATTAAAACCATCACATTATAGGCCCAATCTGACAGTATGCACCTCAGATGAAAAATCTGGATGTTGTGCATCAAATTTTTACCTTGATATTTGATCATCATGATGGAAGAACACATCATTATCTTTAATTCTCTCAACATCATGCCATCGTATATTGACCGAGATTTCTAGAGACATGAATAGATTTTGAAGTCTTGGAATCAATGGAAAGTGCCACATGAAATTCTGTGGTACATGAGATGGTGTTCTATCTCCATTTGTCTTCCATCAAAATGTACCACATTATTTACAGTAATTATGGTCTATTTTTTCCTCCAAAAATAAACTACAATCTTTTGGACAAGCATTGACTTTATTAGTAGAAAATCAATGCTTCTTCATTCACTTCCTTCCATGTAATGATTTGAGGGAATATCTGCACCATCAGGATGCAAGTCATTCAAAAATGTAAAAATATAATCAATAGGAGTATTATATATCCCCTACATGGTTTTCCCATAATATAACCACATTAAAAATTCAATCTTGGTCATTTTAGTACATTCTTGATATACTGGATTTCTGGCATCATCCAATAAATTATTCATTCTCTCAACTTCATTATCTTCAATATTGTCCTCATGTGTACTGATATCATTGTCTTCTTTCACCGACATGATATCTCTCTCGTAATGATTCACATATGAAATCCGATCAAATATAAAATTCTAAATATCACTTCATTAATTTTTTTTATGTACAGTTGAAGATTGAATCATCTCTCCATGGTGAAACCAAACATTATAGTTTTTTTTAATACAAATTTCATTAAATGGTAACTAACTTCTTATCTTCTTAACCACGATATTCCAACAAAATTATATCTGGGACACTGTATACAACCTCCATCTGACTCATTGTAAAATCAAAAATCATAAAAATTCGAAAAGTTATGTTGAAACTCGGTTGAAATCCAATCAGTACGATAAATCCATCTTCTATCCATTATATAATAAGAAAAAAATTATCAATAAATCAACAATGTAAATTATAATTAAAAAAATTCATTACAATCAATTTTATTATTAAATAAATCAAAGAATATTAGTAGCTATAAAAACATATTTAATGACAATAGGCATTATACACATGGGAAGAAAATTTTATTTTAATAATATACATTTATAATTTTATAGATTATTTGGTAGGGGTTATTTGAGGGGGAATAAAACATTCAGGGAAAATATAGTAGTTACAAATTTAATGTTTTGGAATTAATATTGAAAAAAGGTTTCAAGGTATCCTACAAATTTTGTAAAATGTGATGTTTAAATGATATAATTTTTATGGATTCTATTAGAACATTAGAATATTTGTTCATATGGAATATAATTTTTTTTTAAATAAACATCATGATATACTTGGGAGTATTTAGAATCAATGTCTGGGGGTTTTAAACCCTTTAAAGGAATAAAATTTTGAAATGTATTATAAATTCTATATAGAAATCACAGAACATGTTTGATATTCATGAATAAGTCTATGGAAGGTGTGGCCATCCTATTAATGATGAAAATGAATGCCTCATCAATATACCATCCTGAAAATATTAGAGTTTTAATACTCAAAATCCTTCAATGAAGAATAGAAAATCAAAGGAGAAAGATTTAGTTGTTGAAGTTTCAACCAAAGTATCAAAAGGGGAATGCCCATGGATCTTGGATAGTGGATGTTCTTATCACATGATAAAATATTTAAAAACTTTTAAATATATTGAAAAATGAAATGGATTCATAATTTCCTTCATAAATGATGGGTCACTGAATGTTAAAGGAGATAGTTTAATTGTTATTAGGAATGAGAATCTTAAATAAAATAACAGTCTTTATGTTGATGGATTAAAACACAATCTATTAAGTGTTTCTCATTTCATGATCTAAAAATGATATTATTCTTGAATAAAAATTTCTCCTTAAATATACCCGTTAGTCACTAATTAGGTTACCAATCCTACTATATTCCCATTAAATCAAAGGTGAATTTAAACTTTTATAAACTTTTTGAATTACCTTCTTAATTAAATGTCATAATTATCACTACATGAACCTTATTAGAGGCTCCCAGATCACATCTTGATTTACTTCACTAAGGTGTGATCAATGTCTACAACTAGATTAACATAATCCAATATAATATCATATAAAATTTCTCTTAAGATCATTGTATGATACTTTACTTCTTCTTGATACTCAAACCTATTATGGGGTGACACATTTCATCCTGAAAAAAATACTAGGATCCAATTGAATATTTATTACTCATATGATGTTGCAGCTATGTTTCAATATAATAGAAAAGGGAGGGATTCTTCTTATTCTTAAAAAAGTATAACACGTAATATAATGTTGTTTGAAATAAATTCACCAAATAAAAAACCATACATATGATATATAATATCTTACCTATCATAGGGAGTCTCCTAAAAAAACATAAAGATCACTAAAAATATCTTATATATCATTTACAGGATCACATATATCATTAAATATCTATTATTTTTTCATTTCATACTTATAAATATATTACATAGGAAATAAATGATTTTATATATAGACTGAACTATATTGTGTATCCATTTTAGGGTTTTTCTTTTACTATAATACAATATTTTGGAAGCTATTAAACAAAATCAAAATATCATATATATAATTTAGAATATAATACCTATAATTATATCGATGTTACATTTAATAATACACCCTCTAGGACATTATTAATTCTACATATTCAATATCATACATATCCCTTTACCATTTTCAATAAATTTCATAATATCTTAATCAAATTAAAAAAATATCAAAGTAATACTATGAGAATATCTTACAAATACAAATAGATCCATTAATTTTATTTTATTATGGACTCTGAGGATTGGATAAAACCTTCATATTTTAATGATCCATACATATTTTCTTGCAGAACAACTTTAACCCCTCTTCCAAAAATAACTTCAGAAACCACTCAACTTCTAGAACAACTACCATATGAGAAATTAATGATAAATCGAAATTTAAAACATGTAGTTCAAATATGCTGATGGATAATAAAATGTAGAAAATTAATAATTAGTAATGTTTATATAGGATCCAATACATAAGGATTACCTCAAAATGAATAATCCAATAAATGGGTTGATCTATAATTATAATATAGAAAACTAAAACACTCTTTTTATATATAAGAGTAACTCATGCCAATACTTAAGTTTTCTTTATAATTAAAAGATTGTAAAATTTTATATAGAATTTTTTTTTTCATGTTATATAAGGGAATTCCAAAGACGAAAGAGTAGAAAAATAGAAAAGTGATGAATTTGATAATACCTGAAGGAGAGGGAGCCGAGAGGGGGGAACAAGGACATCACTGGAGCTGGGGAAGTGTAGCCAAGGCTGGGATGTTGAGGTGGTGGTGAAGTATGGGAGGTCCAGGTCCCTTCGTCTGGGAGGTCCAGGTCGGGTGCGGAGGCAGAGCTGGGAGGTGGAGCCGGGAGGGGGACCTGGGTGGCAGTTCCTGGAGGGGGAGCTGGAAGGCGGAGCTGGGAGGTTGGGTAAAAGTGGGGGGAGCGCGATGGAGCCCAATACATAGGGGTCGAATACCCATAGTTTTAATAAAATAGGTGTTATATACCATTAAAAATCATTTATCCCCAAGGTTTATTAAGCCATGGGAATAGATGCGTGGGGATAAACCCCATTTCCAATGGTGTCCTTTCTCCCCCTTTGTGATTTAAAAAAAATATTGGTAAAGGAATGAAAAATATGGTACCTAAAATATATATATTAAAAAACCAAAAATATTAAGAGCAACAACAATATCATTAGGATTGAAACAATTTATACTAAATGAAAATATAACAAAAATCGTATTTGGAAATTATTATCCTTCTTTCTCCTTTGGCATAAGCTTATTCACAATAGTTATTATCTTCTTGAGCTCTTTGTGATCCTATTTTTCAAGCTTGAGAAACTGATCTGATTCATCTATTTTCTTCTCTGAGGATTTAATTTTATCTTCTTGAGCCTTAAGAGATTCTGCATCAGCGTTCAAGACTTCTTTCTACATAAAAAGTTTCTCTTATATCCCAATTCTATGATCCATTTCTCTCTTCCATCATTGACCAACTGAATTTAATTTCCCATTCAGATCTTTCACTTCTTGCTTCCGAGAAGTATGTTCAAGTGATAACTTTTCCTCAAAACTATTAGTGTGATCCTTGATATTCACATCTTCGGTGTCAAAATCATCGTTGAAATTATCTTGAAATTAATTAATTATTCTCATATGTTCTATTGTCTTCCTTGACCAGCTAGTTATCTTCTTGAAAGATATTTTATGAGCCTCATATCCAATGAGAAAAGTCTTTATGTATACCTCAATACTAAGACATTTATCCATCACCATTGATACTGAATCAAATTATTGATTGAAAAAATTCTGAATCATCTGAAATCATGAGTCTATACTTGGGAATATTGGAATATTCCCAACCAGCATCTTCAAAGACTGAACTACAAAATCATGGCCAAGAGAAGATGATTCTAAATCTGAGACTTTGGTTGGTGATGAAATTTTTTAATATTTCAACAGGCTTCCACTTCGATGAAGAACCAACTTATTTCTTCATTACCACAAATTTTCTTGGTGTATCAACTACCACCTATTTTATCTTATCATCTTTCGGAATGATCTCTTCTTGATTAAGAGATTCCTGTTCACTATTTGATAGCTGAAAATTTTATCTTCATCAACTTCTTCCTTCTCAACTCCTGGCTCAACATCCCCTTGGCGAATGAAATCATGATTTCTGCTTTGATTCTCAGACAATTTATTCACTTCTTCCTCACCCATGTCGTCTTTTCATGGGGTAGAAAGTATTGAATACTTGGCTTTAGATTTTCAGATTTATAATTTCTCAAAAGCACATTCCTTCTTATGGAAATACTCTACTTGCTTTATCAAATCCTCTGTATCACCACTGCATTCTTCTTCTTGAAATATTTCTACTTCTTGATGTTTTTCTAGAATCACTAACTTTTTTCATGGAGTCTCTGGAAAAGATTCTATCAAAAAGGATTTTGGAACCAAATTTTTTTCTGAGGCTTTTTCAGTAGCATTGATAAGAGATTGAATGACTTCAGCTTACAGATTTTTTTTCCTTTTCTTCATTTATTTTTCATCCTTTTTAAGATTCTCAGCATCCTTTTCCTTTAGTGAATTTTCATCAACAGGTTCTAAGTCAATGTTAGGCTACCTTTCATTCATGTTATTTTTATCTTCTCTACACTTAGCCTCTACCTCATCAGGATATGCTTTTTTCTTCTTTGTCATAGGAGGTGATGACTGAGTTTCCTTTGCCACTAGAGATTTTCCATTATCATCTGGTTCCTTCACCTTCCTCTTCCTTCCACCTTTCTTAGAGGTTTCATCCACATCCAGCTTTCTGGATATAGATTCAACTTCTTCTTTCGAAAAATCATGAAATTCTCAGGATTGACTATTAAATCCAATCATCATCCTCCTTATATTATCATAACTCAAAAACAACACCTTACATTTTTTCGCCGTAGAACATCAAGGAATCTTGAAATACTGAAGACAAAAAGAAATATTTTTTGATAGAATGGCTAGATACATAATAATATGAGACATAATATTTCCATTAATTATATTCTCAATCGTAACCAAGGTATTCTTAACCAAGTTTATCTTTCTTAGGTTCATCAAGAATTCGAGAACAAAAATATCACTTTTCTTTAATTTATCATTGTCTCCTATTCATAACAGTATCCTTGAATACTTCTTGAGAAGATCTGATGGTTGAGATTATAGTCAAAGAATTATTTTAATAGATTCTGATCTTTTGAGGTTTTTAAGAAAAACATTCAGATTTACGGAAAAGTGAATCCAAAAATTAAAAAAAAACAAATATCAAAAAGGGAAAATGATTACAATGACTTAGGAAGGGAAACATACCTTTCAGATTGCCAAGAAGATTATTAATAATGAGATAAATTTTTTGTAGAGAACATTATATTCTGAAAAATTAGATTACGGAACAATTTGACATACAAAAAAACCAGATTACCAAATTTTTGACTACGACAATTTTAACTAAAAAAATTTTTACTACGAAAATTTTAACTACAAAAATTTATTGACTACGAAAATATTATTTACAAAAATTTTAACTATGAAAATTTTATGTACGAAAATTTTAACTAATAAAACTTTATGTATGAAAATTTTAACTATGAATTTTTTGAACAATGAAAAATTTAAACTAATAAAAATTTTAAACTATGAAAAATTTTGACTAACAAGAAAATGTACCCACCCCCCAATGAAATAGTGTTTGTTACTGTAAGAAGATAGGTTCCAAATAGAAATTTTTTTGAAGGATTACCTTATGATTATCATTACAAACTATTGATTTATCTATTCAAATCTATCAGATGGTAATGATTTTGTGAATAAATCAGCAGGTTGATCTTGCGTTCCTATAAATTGAAGAATGATATATCCGTTTTGTGTGTGATCCCTAATAAAGTGATGCATGATATCTATGTGTTTTTCACGAGACTGATGTGCATGGTTTTTTACTTAAGTCAATGTTACTATTATTATCACACAATATTTTTGTTTTGGTAAAACTCATACCATAGTCTGTGAGTGTGTGAGGCATCCACAACACATTAGCACAAAAACTTCCAGCTGCTACATATTCAGCTTTAGTAGTAAAAAGTGCTACTCTGTGTTGATTTCTTTTACCAAGAAACTAATGAATCTCCAAATAAATGACAATTTCCATATGTACTTTTCTTTTCCATTCTACATCCACCAAATTCAGCATCCGAAAAACATTTTATCACAAAACCATTTCCAGAAGTATAAAAGAGACCAAAATCCTTGGTTCCATCTAAGTATCGATGTATCCTATTCACTAATTTTAAATGATATTCCATAGGATTATATTGATGTCTTTCATATTAGCATACTGACAACGTTAATTCTGTATGAATAGTTATCTAGTAATGTAGGATTATTATCATACCTCTAAAAGATGTTTGATTTACTTTTTTCCCATCATCATTAAGAAAAATTGAATTTGAGGTACCAATGGGAGTACCTATACTCTTAGTGTTGTCATATCCATACCTTTTAAGAAGATCATTAATATACTTATGTTGGGATATATAGATTACTTGTTTTTTAGATAAATTTTAAAACCAAAGAAAAATATTAACTCACACATCATACTCATTTCGAACTCAGATTTCATTAGATCCGCAAAGGAATCAGTTAATGATTACTGAGATAAACCGAATATATTGTCATCAACATAGATTTGAACAATCAAATTTTCTTTCATATCATTCTTTATAAATTTGGTTGGATCATCATTTCCCTAAACATAATTGTTTTGACGCAAAATATAGTAATTCTATAATACCAGGATCTTGGGGATCATTTAATTCCATAAAAAGCATTGGTAAGTTTAAAAACATGTTTAGGATGTTTTGTATCATCAAAACCAGGACTTTGTTAAAAAAACATCATCTTGAACTTAACCATTTAGGACAACACATTTAACATCTATTTGAAAATGTTTGAAATTAAATAATTCTATAAAGGCAAGTAGAAAACTAATATATTCAAGTCTAGCTACTAGATCATAGGTTTCTTCATATTCTATTCCTTCTTGTTGATTTTATCATTTTATAAGAAATATATCATTATTTCTTACTATGATTCCATTTTCCTCAAACTTATTTTTGAAGAATCATTTTACTCCAACAACAAAATATTCTTTAGGTCTTTTAACAAAGTTCCAGACTTATTCCTTTTGAATTCATTTAGCTCATCTTGGAAATGTTTTATCTAATAATCATCACCTAAAGCTTCATCAGCGATTTAAAGTACTAATTGGGAAAGGAATGCAATATTTTATATTTTATTTCTTAAGAAACAACTAGTATTTACATGTTTATTTACATCACCAGTGATACTATCAATGGGATTATTCTTAAGAAACAACTGATTTGGGTTTTTGTAAAACCTGTTCATCAACTTTTGGTAGGAAGTATTCTGGGGTAAATGCTTCAGAAACATTTTCTTGAACATTTTCCTTATCATAAGGATCTTCTATCAAGGTTTGGTAATCAGTTTTTAATACACATATGAGGATGTAGGTAGAGGTTGTTTAAAAACTAAAGGATCCATTTCATCAAATTTATCATGTAATATTTCCTCAACAGTACATGTTTTCTTATTGAAAACTCTATAAGACAGAGAATTTTTAGAGTAGCCTAAAAAAATTCCTTCATCAGATTTTGGTGTGGATTTGTGTATATTATCTGTAGTATTCATAATGAATACATTCTAATAAAAAACCATGAAGTTGAAATGTTTAAGTTTTCTACCATTCCATAACTCTTAAAGAGTTTTATTAGGAAAATATCTAATCAAAACATGATTTATAGTATAGCAAGCAGTACTTACAGCTTCAGGCCAAACATGTTTGGCTACCAAATATTCACTCAACATAGTTCTAGTTATCTCTTTAATAATTCTATTTCTCCTTTCAATGACACTATTTTTTTTAGGTGTTCTTGGTGCAGAAAATTTATGACTAATTCCTTTTCTACTAATTTTTTTTTTCAAAATCATAATTTTGAAATTCTCCTCTAATGGATGGTTTTTCTCATTTTAAACTATGGCTCTAAAACTTTTGAAATATGAAAAATATTTCATTTCTAGAAAATTGATCCAGGTAAATCTAGTGTAATCATCAATGAAGACAAATAAATAATTTTTTCCTTCAATGATTCCAGTTTGTGTTGGATTAAAAAGATCCATATGTACTAACTATAATGCATCAGTAGTTGAGACTTCTAAGATTGATTTAAAACATGATTTATGTTTCTTATAATATTGACAAGAATAAAAAAAATATTTGAAAATCAAATCTACTCTATGGTAGATCCTTAACTAATCTTTTCATAGAGTGTTTAAATAGGTTTTTAAGGATACAATGTCCTAACGTTATATGCCACAACCAAGAATGATCATCCACTGCACTAAGAAAAGGTAGATTATGGCTCTTACGGTCTTCTATGTTTAGTGTGTAAACATTCTCTTGACTAATGGTATAAAGAATAAACTCTTCCATGGAATTGTGTACTAAACACTTGTAATTACTAAAATTCACAAGGTAAAATTCATCACATAATTTACTTATGATAATAAGGTTGTGCTTAAGACCCTTAATAAATAAAACATTTGAAATCAATGTTTTTCCAAGAAGAACCATGTTACTTATGCCAATAATTTCTCTCTGAGAATTATCTCCGAAAGTTAATTTTCCTCCTTTCTTCTTAATAATCTATTTAAAAAAGTTTTTATTACCAGTCTTATGTCGAAAATATCCACTATCCATGTACCATGTATTTCTATTGGTACATTCATTACTTTCATGAAAAAAAGTGTATTAGAATTTCAGAACCCAATCATTCTTGGATCCAGAAACATCAGAAAATAAAATTTTATAAATCCACATATTCTTTGAAAAATAATATTTATCAAAACCTAATGAAATAAGTTTTTAAGGAATTTTTTTCCCAATGCCCACCACACTCACACTTGTTGCAGAACGGGGCACTTTGAGGAACAAAATAATTATCACTAAAAATTGTTTTTGAATGATTATAACCAAAACCAGAATTATTCCTCAGATGTCAAATTTGTGAATATATCTTATCAGAATTTTCTTTACCTGAGGTAAATTTAGAGAAACACTTTCCCAAGGATAATATTTCTGACATCAGTCTAATAACATAGTTTTTATCCTAAAACATTATTTTTAGTAGTAGAGATAGTCTCGAAAACATTTTTCTTAGAAATTACTTTTTATAGATCCATAGAATGTTTATCATTTTCAGAATTAACTTCCTGAAGGTTTTTTGAAATACATTAAGAATAAAAAAAATTCTTTTCTAGATAATTATAATGATGATGATATTTCCTTAGAATGAATATAAATCCTAGAATTTTCCTTATCATGATTTTTCTTGACTTTATAATTTTCATTTTCAAGGATCTTAACAAACCTACAAACTTCTTCATAAGTAGGTAAAGTATTATATTTATCAGGAAAATATTCATCATATAAAGATTCATAATATTTACTAAAACTAAACATATCATTAAAGAATACATTGATGATTGATTTAGCATTGTGTACCCTTTCCATTAAACAATTATTTTTAGTAGGAAAAGTTTCTAATAGACCAATATTATTCTGTCCAAAAGATTCATACTCAGAGGATTCTCTATAAGAGTCACCACCATAGACATTTTATATGTTATTGGCATTCAAAATATTCTTAGATTTAGAATTGTAGTATTACATTCTATTCCTCTCTGAAATATTTTCCTCTATATCTTTTCTATTAATCATAGGAAAATTTGTCCTTATATTCTCTTCTCTCATGCATTCATAATAAGTATCTTTTGAGTCATTCTTATCCGTTAATTATTTCTTCTTGTATCTATACTGAAAGTCTTTCTTCCCAACTATCATGATCATCCTTTGAGCAAGATTAGCTAGTTCATTCTCAGAATGTTCACTTTCACTTGATTCAGAGAAAATAGTGACCTTCTTTGATTTGGATATTGTAACTCTCTCAGGTGTCCTGGATTTCATATGATTTGAATTAGTTGTAAAAGAAACACTTCCATTTCCATTATTCTTCTTATTTAGATCAGCATCTCGTTTCATTCTAGTCTCATGTTGAGGAAGGGTTCCAAAAATCTCATCATGAGTAATCTGTGAGACTTTCCTATTCTCATCAATAATTTTTCTCCTTGATTCCCACTAATTAGGCATGATCTCAATAATCTTGTCCACAAGTTCCTCATCATATAAATTTTTTTCACCCATAAATTTAGAACTATCACAAATGGTCAAAAACCACTATTGTACATTTCAAAATGGTTCTCCATAAAAAATGAAAAACCCATGATATTTAGCTCTTAGTATAGCTATTCTAGTGTCGATAACATTGGGTGTACCAAAACGAGTAACCACTAATTTCGTCTATATATTATTTACAGCCTCACAAGAAGAAATCAGGCTATATAAATTCTTGTTCATGGAACACAAAAATGTATTGCATACCTTATAGTTCAGTTGATATTCTATCATTTAATGATTTGTAAAAGTTCTGACTTCTTTATTAGGAATCTTGTAATCTACCATTAGAATAATAATGTTATCCAATCCAGTATTAATGACAAAAGTCTTCATACGATCTCTCTAATATTCAAAATAATTCTCAACAAATATCGGTGGTTTAGTAAGATTTAGATTGTTAATCGAAGAAACATTCATTCCTACCTTCTAAAAGAAAATATATTTCCACAAAAACATTTTAGTAATAAAAGATTGTAAACATGGAAAAAAAACTAATCAATGAAAATATAGAACAATGAAAAAATTGAGCAAGAATACTATTATGTTAATATAAGAATTTCAGAAACCTCCCTCTGATACCAATTGTATGATAGAAAAGATGAATCTATTTGCTCAATATACAAGAGGGGGGTGAATTATATACATTAAAAAATCATTAGGAACTTTTAAAGATGGTATAAACCTTCCTATTTTTTAATAAAGATGAACAAGGTAAATTTACAAGACCTCTTAGTTCTACAAACATGCTAGCTTCTAGAAATATGGTACCATTAATTGAAATTATAAAAAGTTAACAAGGACAAAGATTCTACAATAAAGCTTATAAAATCATACTAATCTGAGTATAAAAGTACAAGAATGTATAATAGAGTAATACTTTCTTTATTAATCAAAATGTAGCGAAAAGAAAACATGAAAGAATACAAGTACATGTACGAAATCTTTTAACCCAAAGAGTAAGGTATGCGACAACCTTGGATAATGATCCCTTGATTTATACATTCAAGAATGTCTGTCATACCCACACCAGAGTAAGCCCTCGATAAGAATATCAGAGTCTGTCTTTCCATCCCTTCAATCCATCAAACATCATGGTAGTCAGCACCTCTGTCATCTTTATTAGGGAAGTCCTGGAACATTAAGGTAGTTGGAACCTATGTCTTCCTATCCTCGGAAGCCCACTAATGTACACAGAAAAAATCAGAGTCGCAGATATCAATCTGAACAAGAAGTTCAGTATGCACAATGCATGAGAGTATCTCTCTCTAGAAATCAATTCCGCATCCTGCAATCACTAGATTCATCAACATGTCAAACTTTTTTTGAGCTCATTCAAATGAGCTTTTATGTATAGGCGTAGTTCCAACTGTTGGATCCCTCTTCCAATGGTCATATTTTTCCTTGAATTTTGGAGGGACCTGTACATGTGTCAATAAAGAAATGGTTAGTTAGAAACAGAATGCACGAAATCATTTTATAACTTTAAAAAAGATAATAAAAAATGGATTCTCAACCCAATTTATTTTTTGGAGTCTACGGGAAAATAAAATTTTGGAGTCTAAGATTGTTAACTTATGAAGTCTATTTTAAATGGATGTTCAGATTCTTTTTTTCAAGGAATTTGGAATCAGAATTCTATAGAATATGGAGTCTGAGTTCTGAGGAATTCCGAGTCCACATTCTAAGGAATTAAGAGTCTGAATTCTATGTAATTTGGAGACTAAATTCTATAGAATTCGAATCTTGAACTATAAAATATCCAGACTCATAATACTATGGAATTTGGAGTTGAAATTATAAGGAATTCGGAGTCCAAATTCTATGGAATTTGGAATCTGAATTTCAGAGAATATAGAGTCTGAATTTCAAAGAATTAAGAGACTAAATTTCAAGGAATTTGGAGTTGAAATTTCATAGAATTATAAGACTTAATTTCATAGAATTCAGAGTCTAAATTTGATAGAATTCAGAGTCTGAATGTCAGTGAATTTGGAATCTGAAATTCCAATAATTTGGGGTCTGAATTTCATAGAATTCAGAGTCTAAATTTTAGATAATTTGGAATCTAAATTCGGATCCTGAAAAAAGAATACTATATATCTAGGTATTTATAGAATTCTAAGGTTTTAGTTATGAAACTGAATTCAACACATAGGGATAAAAAGAGTTAGGTTTAGAGAAACTAAAATAAGGACAATTAAAAACATTTTTAGGATAAATTTCCTTGGCGAAGGAAAATTTTCCTTATTAAGATAAAAGTTATATATGGAGACAAATTTTCTATGAGATAGCGTGTTTGTGATTTTCAAAACATGGAGGAATGGTAATTCATAATGAAACATTATTGACTAAATAGGATTCTCAGAATTTCTAAAACCAAACACATATGGTGCTCATGATCAATGTCATATTTTCGATAAACCAATATTTCATCAATGAACATTACCAAAAAAGTGACATGATATTGATGTACTATCTGATTTATCAATTCCAAAAAAAACTATAGTTGTGTTAGTCTACCAAAATACATCACAATATATTTATAATGGACATACCTACTCTGGAATGCTATATTTAGTATATCATACTCTCGAACACTAATTTTATGATAACCCAAATGGAGATCGTTATTTGAAAACTACATTCCCCCTTAATGTAATAAACATATCATTCACATGATGAAAATGATACTTTTTCTTAATTGTTGTATGGTTTAACTTATGATAGACCTCACACAACTGATGTGAACCATCTTATTTCTTGGAAAAGAGCATAGGGGCTACCCTTGTGAAATAATATAGTGATGATTTTTTTCCAACATGTCATCTAACTAAATCTTAAGATCTTAAACTCTATTGGTGCTATATGATATGAAGGAATCGATATCGGCTACATACGTTGAACTAGTTCAACCGTAAACTCTACATATCTCAATAGAGGAAGACCTAAGAAGTCATCTGGGAAAACATCATAAAATAATTTAACAATAACAGGATGATTACAAATAAAATAAATATCATTGGGATCAATAGAAACAGTAGACAGTAAACTTCTATGCTTTGGACGGAATGGTCCTGCATAACCAGACCATGGGTCCCACTACCCCTGAAAAACAAAAGATCTACTATCATAAGTATGAAACAAAACACATTGGTGATAAAAATCAACCTTATCTTAAAGAAAGACAAGCCAATCCATACTTGTGATGATGTCAAACAGATCTAAGACATCAATGAATAAATCCCATACCAACTCTATATTAGCTATCATCAACGACCAAGAAGGACAACCCCCCCCCCCCCGATATTTCCTCTTACCAAGAGGTGTCACTAACTCACATACAAATTATAAAAATCTTTTGGATGTTTATGATTATCAAAAAACATTCATATATAACTATGTTTAATAAACTAATATCTAATAAATAAATTTCAACTAATGATGGAATAAAGATAGAACCTCTCAGATTTTCTAGACATATAGTAAAATCCATTGGAAATTCGTCTACTAAATGAAATTTATTCACCCCTGAGACCTATAGATTGACTCTATTAGATATTGATGATTCTAACTCCCCACATCAGGCCTTAGAATTGATGAAATCTTATAATAATGAGGTGTAGTCATAGACTAATAAAAGAGATGTATGTGACCAACACATCCATAGATGTTTTACATCATTATAGGTATAAGAAAAGAACGTACAGTTTTTATGACCAATCCACACTGATATAAAGTTATTGGAACACTACTATATGTATCAAATGATGCAAAAAATCCTCATTTCTGATACACACATCCACCACTCTTGCATTGTTCATTCCACATACTCTTCTTCCCATTCACACAAATGAAGCTCCCCTGGGATGTAAGAGAAGATGTGGAAAATCCAACCATAACTTGCATATTTCCCTCTTACATTATAGCTTTATCTACCATATCTTTATAGGTATAAATCATTAACATAAATACATTCCATGTAATATCTAGTTGAAAATCCTATAGGTACATATGCGCCTTTAGCTGGTCATTCTTCCCCGCGTCTAGAGAAAAAAACATTAGATTAAAAATTTATTGGTGTACTCATACAATAAATTCAACCCCTAATTAAAATACATGAACTCCAAGAAATTTCGAACAATAGGTATTCTGTAATTTCTTTATTGGAAAAATTGGTTTTTCATACCCTTCCAATCAAAGCCCGCATGTTTGTCTGCCTATAATATGAAATCCCAACATCTCTTACCAGAACCCTCATGAAATAACCCTACACACTTCCCCATGATATTATCTTCATCAAAAACTATGTTATGAACACATGACGCATTCTGATCAATTACATGAAATACTCATACTATAACATTGATTAAATTATAATCTTTTAGGCATATTTCCATGAAGAGGATCAGCTGCAACCTCTTGAGGAACTCATGAAAGATGTCTCAAAGGCATAACACTACACAATGGAACCAAATAAAGATTATACAATTGAATAAATCACATTATAAAAATTCAGAATGATATGTAAAAAAACTGATATCTAAAATAAAACCCAACACTAAAGAAACATATACCATATTCCCATTGAAACTTATTTATCGTGACAACAAGATATGGTCACACACCTATCACAAATAACATCTCATGTCCTGAAAATCATATCTCCAGCTTAACCGATATACCAAAATTAGAAATCACAATGATAGACATCCTTTGATACAACATTGATACAAACTGAGTAGGGTTACACTCACACCTAAAACATGGACTATTATTTCACTACCTGAAAGGAATTCCTGATCCCTCTGGGCTGGCGACAAACACACAGGTAATGAACATCAAACCAAAGGGAATGATTTCTCTCAACCTGAATAGCTACATATAATATATATACATGTTGAATAAAGGAACAAAAAGAAGAGAAAAAAATATTCCATAACTATAAGAAAACATCATAATCAAAATGACATTAAAGGTAGACAATATCTCCAAGAGATAAATCCATCTCTAAAGACCAAAATGAAATAGCTACTCCAAGAGATAGTGTGGATTAAGTCTAACCATCTCACCACCAACTACCCAACTCACCTAAAATGAAACCTCTCTACATCACTATGGAACTTATCCTTTCCTTGCAATGGAAGACATAAAAGGTATATACACCACCGAAGAGTTTCATAGGGTTTGACATAATAGGCCCAATTGGATCTGGCATAAGTGTTCCATAATTTTTATATGTTTATCAATTTTCTATACTCCTTTAAAATAAGACATGGAATGATAATCAGTAATGACATTTCATAGAAAACATGCTATGAAATATCATTTTTCAAAATTCTAAAAGAATGAAGGTATAAGAATTTCATAGAACATTTTCCATATCACTATTCACATTAATAAACATTCATATCAAGGATATAACAAAAAATACATGAAATAAAGAATATAAGCATGAGTTTCAACACCAAGGATCACTATAGGTTAGACTAGTAGTATACTTTTACCACAACCAATCGAATACAATATCTATTTTTTAAAACACAGGCCTAGAAAATAGTGGAATTCCCCTTGAGTAACCCCCCATCCCCCAATTTCAATATCATTCCTCCAGAACAGTGGGCCTAGGAAATAGAGGAAATCCCAATTATAAAACCTCTCGATAATCATAAAATATTGGAGATGGCCTCATGCTAAACCTTCCACATAAGTAACCAAGATAACCCATCTCCTCGTTTTCACAATTCAATCCAATACATTGAAAACCAATTCAAAATTTTATCAATCCATTTCAATGTATTGAAAATACTTATTTTCTACCTATTTATCAACCACCAAAAAAACCTTTTTTCATTAAACAATCATTTAAACACACAAAAATTAATCATTCCAATTTCTTTTGTTTATTACATTATTAAACAGGAAAAATAAGGTTCATCAATGTAGGATAGGGATAGAACCACCTACCATAATGTTATAGTCAGACATGACTACAATAGGATCCACCAATAATGAAAACCCAATGACATGGACGTAGGCCCTAGTATAAAATCTAAACCCTTAAAAATTGATCCAATTGAGAATGAGGTTTAGCTTAGAGGATGAAAAACCACACACTTGGAGATCAAATTCCTACCACACCACAACTAAAAAATGAACAACATCTAGAGAAATATCTCACAATAGATCTGGATGGAGAGAGAAAAGAACTCCAATTTCAGATCAAATAACCTGATAACGCTTTTCAATGGTGCTAACGCAATTAATGCTAATGAAGAAGTAGAAAAATATTTCACCTGGAGAAACACATCACAACTGAAATAAATATAGAATGTTGAATGGATTGATCAGTAAGGAATTATGTCTCTAAAACTCACCAGGGAGAGACACTCCGTTTGTTGAAAGGGAGGTTCGACAACCAAATGGTCTCCCAAACCCCAAATGGATCCCTAAAAATCCATTCTCATTGAATTAAATGATGTGTAATACATTTAAAAATTATGAAATCTATAATGTCAAAAAAAACTGATGACCCTATCACCTCAAATTAAAATGTCCTCTTAAATTAACTCATTATGGGTAAACACTCATCAGGTTGTGTAACCTATCTTGGAATAAAACCTTCTCACAACATGCACACAATAACCATTACATGAAATGTAACCTAGATACATGGTGTGAAATTGTAATGCCCCAACCCAAATTACCCAGAGTCAGTGCATTAATTTAATACATTGTCATGATTACAAGGAATCATGTCCGGAAGGTCCAATCAGTTTAGCAGTCTTGGAAAATAGATTGCATACATGAATGTTACATTACACTTCATAACATACAAAACAACATAAATAATCCATTATGAACGCCATTAATTCCTTGGATTAACCCTGCATATCAATCACAATACACATCTTGGAATCCTAGAAAAAATAAATAATTGAAAGGGGTGAGCTCAGATGCTCAGTAAGGATAACAATATAGCGGAAACTTTCATAAATAAGCATAAACATTTAAGGCAATGTATAACTAGAACAAAATCTTTTTAAACTTGAACTTAAGCATAATATGGAAAACATACAATAAAATAATTCCATTTACTTATTCAAATGGATATTCTACTAGTCGAATAATCAAATTCAATATCAATAGCCACATTCATAGTGATGGAATGCATAAGATCCCTTCACCAACAACTGGCCCACGTGATGTCCTGTATTGAATAATATAGAATTTTTTAAAAAAATCTAGCAGTTGAATTATAAATTCATTTTTTTGAACCGTATACGAATATGATAAATAGAATAATATTTTAAATTTCTATTATCTTTTAGAGTGAAAGATGATTTTGTGGAAGAAATTAGTTAAAGTATGGGACTCTACTTGTCAAGTATATTTTTTTTATTCTTCTCTTATTCTATGAAGAAATTAATTATTATACTTTAGTGGAGGGATATTATAACCAAAAATGTGTTATCCTAATACGATATGTTTTTTTTTGAACCAATGGTTATTTAAATCATCATAGATTGATGAATTTAAGGCCCTCAATTTTACACTTGTTTTTGATTGATGACCTCAATCACTACCTATAAATATTTACTTGTAATATCCATGTAAATAAGTAAATGGAATTCCATCACTATGAAAGTGGCTACTGATATTTCATGTGATTATTCGACTAGTATAATATCCATGTGAATAAGAAAAAAGGAATTATTTTATTGTATATTTTCCGTATTATACAAAAATTAATTTTTAAAAGGATTTTTTAGTTATACATTTCCTTAAATGTTTATGCTTAGTTATGAAAGTTTCTTCTGTATTGTTATCCTTAGTGAGCATCTGAGCTCACCCCTTTCTATGTTTTATTTTTCCCAGGATTCCAAGAAGTGTATTGTGATTGATATGCAGGGTTAATAAAATTTATTAATGGTGTTCATAAAGGATTATTTATATTGTTTTTTATGTTATGAAGTGTAATGTAACATTCATGTACGTAATCTTTTTTCCAAGACTGCTAAACTGATCGGTCCTTCAGGACTTGCCTCATTGTAATCATTACAATATATTAAAATAATGCACCAACTCTGGGTAACTATTGTTGTGGAATTACAAAAATTATTCTATAGCCTATAAAAAATCATGAAATCAACATCTAAAAACTCCATGCCAAAATGGATATCAGAAGAGAAGAAAAACCTACCCGATCAAGGTAACATGACACAACATTTATAATCTCAAAAAAATTAATACTATTATAAATAGAAAATTTATTAATAATTTAATCATTTATTTCCATCCATGTATTTCAGTAATGGATAATAAAATATTTCATTTATAGAGGCATTAGTCTACCCACATGCATGAGCTACATTTTCATTTTTCTTATAGATAGAATGGAATGAAAATAAGTAATGGTATATCTTTCCAAAATCATATTTATTACTTAAATTTTATATTTAATCATTAAATAAATCATTGAAACCATAAATTATTGGTGAAGATGAAATATGTTGAACATTGAGGTGGGAGTATGCACATACACAGAAACGACATTTCCATTTTTCTATTAGATGGAAATGTGGTAGACAATTGTTCTTACAAAAATAGAATGCATTTTAAATATTAAAAAAATATTTATTTCCTTAATTTATGATGGTTATATAATATTTGGAATATGTTTATGAAGAAATTAACATGATATAACATTGTTAGTAGAATTACCTCTTCCTTTGGTATCATCCTTTGAATCACTCTATAATCCTTCATACATTTTTTAGACTAGAAAATATTTTTCGTAGATAATGTTATTTGGGAAATTTAGACAAGATATTGGTAAATTTAATGTGTTCAAAATGTATGGATTTGTATGTTTCATAGGTAATCCTTTTATTTGGGAGAGGATTATATCCTCTATAAATGCTAATAATATTCTAAAAATATAAATTAATTTTTTAAGTTCAAGTCGGAAAATGGAATCCAAAATTTAAAAATAGGATATGATAGGTCAAAATAAAATAATAAAATAAAATTAGATATAATAGTTTTTTATATTTGTTTCCTTGTCACATATTTTTAACCCTTTCTATATAATTTAAATATTCCTATTGTCTCTAACATTTATTGGTAAATTAATTTGATGATTGAAGGTGAAAGTAGAATTATGAAAAAAATTGAATTTTATAATTTTAAATTTGGAAAATGTCTTATAGGATTCAATTTATAGTGGTATTAGAGATTCTGTGGTGATGGGATTCTCTTATTTGATAATAATATTGAGTTTTTAGTACTAATGTTTACCTTAATGTTATAGTGATATTACCCCATCAGTGTGCATTTTATATCTATTATCGATCAAATGAGCGTAACATATATATTATCCCATCATTATTTGAACATTAATAAGTTAAATTTTGTCGAATTATTAGATGATTTGGAATTCAATATTTCATATATGGAATGAAAGGGAAATTTTTCAAATTATGAGTTAAGAAAGATGCAATGTATTCATGTCATGGGTGGATCAGATGATTCTTGGAGAATGATGAAATAACTCTCAATAGTTCTTCTGGATATGGGATCTTTTGATGAAAGATATTGTCTTTTCCATACGATATTGCATTCGAATTTGGTGTAGAATTTGGATGAGTCCTTGTAGGGGGATTCTATAGTATAGGTATGGAGGAAAAAATTGGTGATTCCACTGATGTTTGGTGTGACGATGATCAACATAAGGTGTTGTTTCAGGGAAGGATTTTCATTCCTTATATGATGTGTGAGATGGTTCTCTAACAGTTCCATGGCTCATCCCTGGATGTACACATAGTGATAACAATTATGTTCGTATCATTAAAGGTCATTTTGGGTGTCCTCGGATGAGGCAAGTAGTTTTCTAGTCTGTTTCTCTTTGTTTATTTTTATAGAAGGTAAAGGCCATGAGAAGAACTATGTGACCCATGACCTGGAGTTAGTAGCAGTGGACTTTTCCTTGAGTATTTGGCATAAATACTTGATGGAAGAACAATTTACACTCTATTCAAACGAAAACAATTTCATGTATATCTTATCCAAAATGGACTTGAACCCGAGGCAGCAGTGAGGGATAGATTTCCTTTAGAATTATGACTTCGATATAGTATATACTCTTGGGAAAGGGACTATGGTGGCCGACGCGATCAACATGAGGTCCAGTTTGTAGCTGCTGAGGGAGGATATGGAGCCACTGACCATGATGTTGATATCCTTCGTGGATGATAGTGGATTTTCTTACCTTCAGTCAATGACTGTCACTACACAACTCTTATAGCATGTTAGAGAGGCACAACTTGTGGATGTAGACTGTGGGGCCCGATGATCTCAATTACCCTCAGGCAAGCTCTTAATTGTTTTTTGATAGGTGGTGAGCACTTCATCCTTGTGTAATGGAGCACAATATTATCAGTGGCGTTGCAAGAGTATATTTTAATAGAGTTCCATTCCACCCTAATAGTACATCTTGGAGTGGGGAATATGTACTAGGATCTCCGACGTTAGTACTAGTGACCGAGGATGAAGTAAGAAGTGGCCGACTTCATTGCACAGTGCCTCACTTGCTAGCATATGAAGGCAAAGAATCAGGTTTCATCAGGCTTAACACAACCACCTAAGGTATCGGAGTGGTAGTTGTATGGTATCTCGATGGACTTCATGAAATTATTACCACACACAGACATGGGACATGATTCTATTTCAGTGACCATTGACCAAATCACCATGTCAGATCACATTCTACCCATCAATGAGCAGGGATCAGCAGAGTGATTGGGACACCTCTACATTTAGATGATAGTGCGGCTTCACGGGGTGGCTATGATGGTTTTCTTAGATCATGATGCTCACTTCACATCCTTGCTTTAGAAGGGCTTACAGAATGCGTTCGGGACTCTGTAGTGTTTTACCATTTCATTTCACCCATAGACTTATGGTTAGATTGAGTGGACTATACATACCTTGGATGACATTCATTGTGCTTGGGTCCTTGATTTTGGTCATAGTTGGGAGGACCACTTACCACTGATGAAGATTTCATACAACAATAACTATCAATCCACCATCGGTATGGCACTGTTCGAGGATTTGTATGGTTGGCCATGTAGATCACCTCTGTACTGGACAGACCATGGGAAGTCATCACTCATGGTTCTAGAGTTGCTACAGGCTACCCTTGAAGAAGGTTCAGATTATCCCGGATCCGATAAAGACTGCATAGAGTAGGCATAAATCTTATGCTGATAAGAGACATAGACCCTTCGAGTTCGATGATGGAGACTCTGTGTTCCTTCGGGTCTCACCCCAACTAGGATTTTAGTGATTTGTTCTGGGAGACCAGAAATCCCTATGGATTATCGGACCATTCTAGATTTTGAATAGAGTTGGAGAGGTGGCGTATCAACTAGAACGTCCCCCATAGATACACCTTGTGCCCAATGATTTATATTTGTTGTATCTTAGGAGGTATGTGCATGATCCATCACACATAATCGACTGGGGTGAGCTTACATTGATGACGGTGCAACGTTTGTGGTGTTCCTGGTGGAGAAAGTACATCAATAGGAGAGGGTCCTTCGTGAATGGTCGATTCCTTTGGTGTGAATTTAGTGGAAGCATGGGAATCTCCAGGGGAACTCATGGGAGTGGGAGACTCAGATTTGTGCTGAGTGACCCCATTTGTTTCTTTAGATCTTTTTTTGACTTTCATGGATGTAAATCCCTAAGGTGGGGAGAATGTAATGTACTTAAAATTCAATGTAATTTTGTTATTTATTGTAATTATATGTGATTATTTTGAGACCAAACGCTTAGACGAAACATGATTTCAAGGCCCCATGATCCCAGAATAGATTGTTGAACTTTTTTAGTTCATTTTAATAAATGTGACACTGTAGTTTTTCTAACATTTAAATTGATTCTCAGATCAAAATTACGAAGGCACGGATAAACTCCGAATGTCAGGATTTTCCTATAAAGGGCATAACGTCAACCGACAAGGGTATATAAAAAATGTTATTTTTCATAATTTTCGAAATACAAATAAAATAAATTAAAAATTTATTTTATTATCTATTCCTCACCATTGAGTTTTTTCGTGACAGCACTACGGTGCGACAACGAGGTAGCGATGAACCAGTTTAATGAAACACTTTAACTGATGTGAAATTGATACATTGTTTGATTAATGAAACAATATAATAACTCTACGACGCAGTGTAACATAAATTCTGAAATACGTTTTTCTTTTATCGGGTTAATGCAATGGAGAATGGGGGATAAAAACATAGATTTTTCCTTTAACAAACCTATAATGACTATCCTCTCCAACAAGAAATGAATAATTTCGTTGAATCACCAATGATATTGATGCACCCCTAAGAATAGGACCAGATAGAGATAAAGGCCAATGGAATCCCCACAAATAGATCACTCCAATGACAAACCTGCTCCAGGTAGGGGTTTATTATTTTTTATTTACAGTATGTAGTTCTTATTTCTTATCATCGAATGTGGATCAAAACATAATCATGTTGATCGGAAGAACGTTTGTCATTATGGGAGTGATGATTGATTTTGGGGATTTGAATTGTGTGGTAAATTCAATTTTTGGAATCCCAAAACCATTCCCCCTATTGAATCATACTATGAAACTCTAATGTGGAGAGTGAAATCTGACAAAATCAAGGTATGATCCCCTTGGCCTTGTGCATTCTTCATGGACGCAACATCAAAATGGTGGGAAGTAGGTTTTTAGAATTTATTAAGGAATTAATCACCCCATGAAGGTTGTAGGCACATACAGAGTGGAGAACAGACCCTCAGAACGGACCTTGGGGTCTGTGGAAGTGGTTGACGGTGCCGGCGAACACTGGTGATGTCCCATTGTTGTGGTCGCGGGTAGGACCCTTGGACGAACCAGGATGGGTTCACCAAGGTCCAATGACCAGGACGGACCGGGCTATCCCGTAACTGAACTAGGTCGGGTTGGGTTAGTCGAATCAGGGCGAGTCATGCAGGACCCAGGGGCCGGGTTGATCGGGTCGACCCGACTAGGTAGGACCGGGGCCAGACGCAACAAGACCTTGTTTACTAAAACACCAATACCTCTCAAACTGAGATTCTGATTGATGAGTTTTTGTGGCATTGGAACCCCCAATGTGTGGTAGAAATATTGGAATACTTTACAGAGGATTTTATGAAGGTTGTAATTCAATGAATTTCTTGAGGATTTGTTTCTCCTAGAATCAAGTGCACTACGTGCAGAGATCCTATGGCTGACTAAGACCCATAGACTGCTTACATGTGACCCAATGTTGATCAGCTACGATGACCCTGTCGAAATCGGCTCTGTGTGACCCGGTAGTCCCATGTTGGGGAGTGTCTTTGTATGACCTGGTAGACCCACAATACTCCTTGGGAAGGAGTACCTCAGTTGAATGGACAAAGTGGGAAGCAACTCTATGTGACCTGATAGGCCCACTGTGAGGAACGACTCTATGTGACCCAACATACTCATTTACTCATTAGGGATGAGTACCACATTAGTCTAAGGCTTGTGGGAAGCAGCTTTGTGTGAAACGACATGCCAATAGGGGGGGTGAATCTCTATGTGACACAACAAACCCATGGTAATAATCAGGGAGGAGTACCCCAGCACCTGAAGACATTTAGTGATACGACTGATGGTCATATTATTCATCTCTAGATTACACCTGGTGTGAGATATCTTTCTTCATTATCATGATTCATGGTTTTCTTATGGATTTCATTGTGCTCATTCCTTATTGGTTGTGGTCTCTATTGAGTATTTTGATACTCACCCCTTCACGAGCATCACCCACACATGTTGTGTTAGGTGAAGATGACCAACGACATGGTAAAGAACAGGGTGGCTCAAGACTAGGTGGTTCATAGTGAGATGAGGCAGGAAGAACGTGCTTCTATAGCTTCTAGAAGCTACTCTATACTTACCCATCAGGTGGAGTTTTCAATAGAAGTATTTCCACCGATCATTTTATTACTCTTGTTGTACTTGTCTTTTGTTGGATTTTAATTCTCTCTTATTTACATCTAGTAGTAATTTTACACTTAGTGGTTGTTTAGTATCATGTATGTTTTCTTTTCTAAGATTCTTAGGATGTGGTTGTGTGTGCATGTGTACATGTACTTAGGAAAATGACTCCCACTTTCTGGTTAATGCATTCAGTGATAGTCTCCAACCCTTTCCCTTCAGGAAGCAGTCTTAGGGGAGTAATGACACGGACCCTAGGGGACAGGGTGTGACAAAATAAAAACAAAAATTCATTAATTAATTAATTAATTATGTTTTTATCATGTTTCTAATGCGTCATGGTTAATTATTAATTATCTTTTCAACTCAATTCATAGTATACCATGTTAAAAATATGTTGATGATTGTGAATCATGTAATCTAAATTCTATTTCATTTCTACCAATCTTATTTTACACATTTTCAATTCATTATCAGTTAATATATATTTCAACATTATTGAACTCATATATATATATATATATATATATCAAATTTGTTCCCACATAAATATTTCCTCAAAATTTTAAATAACAAATTTCCTCCATGTGTTAAGGATCATTTGTTAGATTATTTTTTCATTGGATTTCATCTATCGTGATATAAATGTTATTACCTGGTCACTTTTTATCAAAAACACATATCCCATCAAATTTAATTCATAATAAAAATCATTTCCTAATTTCATGATGATGTGGCCATAACTATTGAATTAATCTATATTTATTCAATTTCCAAAAACAATCACCATATATTTTCTTCCAAATGAATCAAACTACATTCTATGTTAACTTGGTTTTCATGTTGGATAACCCATGAATTTTTTTAATTAACCGTAGGTAATATTTGAAAAATTCTATAGAACTTATACTCTCAATGAAATTATTTGTTCTTGGTTATTATTACACTACTTTTGATATACCATGACTGTATTTTATGCCATATTTAATTATAATACACCGAGGAAAAGAATTTTTTTTTTAAAAAAATTCTTATTTAAATAATTTTTCAGATACCAAAAATTCCTTAAGGGTATATAAAGCAATCGTTATATGCTTCTCATGATCCACGTTAATTTTATAAAATAACAAATATTCAATGAATATCACTACAAATTAGTATAATAACTTATGGAATTCTTTATTGATTAGATCCATAAATACACTGGGTAAATTAGATAACCCAAAGGAAATTACCATGAACACATAATAGATATACTTACTTAAAAATATTCTCCTCAAAATCCATTGTTACTTTAATATCATACTATGATATCTAAACATGAGAATAATAGTTGGAAAATAATAAGTTATATAGAACTAGTCAAATACGTAATCAATATGTGGTAAAGGACACTTTTTCTGATTAAAAATGTTATTTAGTTTAGTATTATCAATAAAAAGGCTCATAGAACAATCAAAATATTAAATAAATAGGACCACCTTAAGGTTATGTTCATGGATAATTGAATCCAATATCAAAAAACACTTTTATATACATATCAAACTATAATATTAATACTTTTTCTACATGATAAGGGAGTTTCTGAATTTTAATGGAATCAGTAAATAAGTCAACAAAAAATCAACACCTAAATCAAGAATAATTAAATATAATTAATTGTAAAAATATATCCTTATATTTATTTTCCACTATCACATCAGTAATTTCAATGAATTTATTATTTATAATGATATGAGTAAGATAAATTTCACTACCATCATTAATCAATTTCTTATGTCTTTGTTATTTTATTATAGGTATTAACTCAACCATATATATCAATTGAAACACATTCTAAAAAAATTTTATTACCCCATTTTCATTACATACTATCATAGACTGATAAACTGAAATCCAGTCCAAATCCAAAATAACATCAAACTTATAAATGGTTAAGACATAAGATTTTCATGAAAAATAATTCCACATAATAAAACCGGAATAATTGAATAAATATTTTATTCTTTAACTATTCTCCAAAGCCATTTTTCTAATTTTTTTGTCTCCATTTATTGAGGTGTTATATTTATTTTACAAGAAAATTATCAAAAAATAAAATAATGTGTTGATAATAAGTCAAATAGAACTATCAACTAATCTGAGAAAATAATAATATACATATCCCCACATTTATTGATAGTGTAAATTTTACTGAGGTAATAGAAAATGATTTTTCTACTCCCTTACACTGGCGGTATTGATGAAATTTATCATTTATACTTATAATTGGACTCACAATTTCATAATCGTCCATCACATTGAAATTAAAATCTACACAATAGGATTTCTAATAGTGGGATTAACATTTCCATTACCTTTTCATTGTAGTCATGATCTAGAAGTTCCATCATACCGCAATGGTAACACATTGTATATATCATAAGTCATTCCCTAAAATTCATCTCACCATGCTTATCATAAAATGTAAATGAAATTACTATACATTATAATTTTATAAATGAGTATTTATAAATTTTCTCTTATCTGGATCAATTCTTATCTTTTTCGTTATAAAATTAAACAAACACTATCATTATCATCTCAACAAAGAAAAAAAACTAAAAAAATTACAGAAACATGAGTAATTGAATCCATTCATTAACTAAAATTAAATACAATGTATAGTATATAAATTTTACTATCATATTCAATGATAAAATGTGACATATAACTGAAATAATATTTTAAATAATTCTTCATAGGAAAAAAATAAAATCATCTTCCCTTTATATCATATTCAATAATTTCATTTATATCCTTTGTAAAAAAAACATTAAGAAAATATATCCCAAGGAAACTATCTTTAAATGTTTTTTATTATACTGATTAATTATCAGAATTTGTATTATTATTATTCAGTGACCTAAATTTATCATTTTAATTTTAAAAATTATATATCAAAAGGGTTTCATTTATATTCTCAGAAATTAATAAAATTTACCTTTTTCAAATCATTAAACCATTATTTGGATACTACTAGTTCCATGGTTCCACTAAATTTCAGAGGGTGATAGTTCATAAAATTATACATAGTTGACTTATAGCTTTGTAGATAATATGGTTGCACCCTTGAATGGTTAACACCAACAATATCCTTCACCAATTGAGTTAACACATGCACAAACCACTCAACTCTAACCCAAAACAATCATGGTTTCATTTTTTAATGGATATTATCCTATTGTTTTCTTTTAGAAACATTATCCATATTTCCAATATGAAACCCCATTCAAAATTAAACATAAACTAAAAATAATCTTCGATAACCGAAAATAATATCTCAATATAATATAATTATTGATTTAAATACATAAAGTCTCTTTTCTTTATATCATCCTAACACATAATTTTATCTAGATCCTGCTCTGATATGAACTATAATAGACCATACATAACTAACCCATAATTATGAATTATATAGAAGAAATTTTACTTTCATAAATTCCAATTATCGTTTAGGTTTATAGTTTTAAAGAATAAAGAAAAAAATTACATAAAAACTATACACTTCCCCAAAATGTACATAAATTTCAAAAAAAAATATGTCCTTCTGTTTATTCTCATATTTCATTCCTAATGATCTTTATTATATTAATACAATTATATATTAATAAAATTTCAACCATTCCATAGTTCCTACATATATTTAAATCTAATAATTTCATTTTGTTATATGTAATGAAATAAAGTCTGAATCAGGGATATAAAAATATAAGGGAACTACATAGTACATTGACAAAAATGAAATCCCATAATAAAATTTTCATTTATTCTATATTGAAAACTAATCTAAAATAATAATTTAAATACCCATGAAATAAAATTTATATCCCATAGTTTTTCATAATTTTTTTTTAATAAATCATAATATAAAAAATTAAAATAATGAAATTTAAATTGAAAATTGGGAGAGCACCTGAATATTTTTTATTAAAATAAAACATTCACCTGTAAAAGATAAAAAACATCCATTAATAATATGCTCATTTTCCATACACATAAAATAAAAATATTTAAAATAAAATTCGTATAAGAAATATAAAACCATGTAGTTATATTTAGACACTTTTCCCATATCACATAAAATATAGATCTTAAAATAACCCTACAATAGAGAAACCTAACTATAAAATTCCAACATATTCTATCTAGAGAACATATAATTACTAAATGAATTGGAACGATATATCAGATACACTGATCTTCACATACTATTTAAAATATCCATAATAAGAATAAAACACATATCCTCATCAATTTTCATAAAAAATATTGACAAATATATTTACAATCCACAATCACAAATATTTCACATGAAAATAATAAAAATATAATTTTCTATCGAAAAGAAAAAAAATTGGAATAGAAATTTCCATGAAAAAATGGAAAAGGTTATATGAATCATTATATAAAATTATTTCTTCTTTTTTTGCACAAAGAAATCATGATTTAAGCATTAAAAAAATATTTCATTTTTATATAAATTCAAAAATTACCCATACGAAATAAATAAATAAATTATTTTAGAAAATTTAAAAAAGTAAAATAATGCTAAAAATTTCCATATTCATTTATTTTATGTATAAATAATATGATTATTGAAATATTTTAATGAAGATTGATAATGATGAGAAATATTCTGTAAGAATACCTTAAATAATTTGTAAGAATTTTTAAAAGAAAAATTGTTACCCACTACATTTCTTTATTTAGTAATACTATAATATATGTGTATAATAAATGTATAATTATTATTATTTTTGGAATTTAACATAATCATAGTAATATTAATTTATTTTATCAATTTTTCATTCCTATATATCAAGATATTAATTGTTTATTTTTATAATTAAAATTTCTGTTTTAACCATTCTGTTTCCCTTATATACTATATTTTACCATATTCAGATCTTATTAAATTTGTAATATATTCATAATCAATATAATTTTAATAATTTTATTAATATAATTTTTTTTATTAAATACACTATTATAAATATTCATGAAATACGGTGAAAAAAATTAAATTACATTGTTCATATAGGTAGTGGTTGTGACATTCACACGATTAATGTTTTATTTTTTTAATTGATGGAAATTAAATACAGAAGAAGATGATTTATAATTATATAGTTTATTTTTTTCACAATTATTATATTTATTCATTAAATGAATAATTATAACCAGATATAAAGGGAAATGATAAAAAATTTCACATGCCATTCATGGTGGTGGCAGTCTTCACATATACACATGAGACATTTTTTATCTAATAGATATAATAAAAAATAATAATTTTTTACCAAAAATATAATACAATTTATTTATATAAATTATTCATATTTCCTTATGTTATTATGGTTATGTAATATTTAAAATATACTTAATAAGTATTAAACAAGAAGTATATCGGTTATGATAATTACAACATCTTTTGGTAACCTCTTTTAAATATATCATTATTCCTAGACTGGTTGGTCTTTTAGTGAGATCAAAATATCTAGGTAATAGAAAACGTATTTTGGAATTTTTTTAGTTGATAATATTGAGATAACATTCTCATTATGTGTGGGTGAGTGATGTGTTCAGGAGAATCTATTATAATTGAGATGAGTGGCACCATTGTAAATACTCTTAACCATTAAATAAAAAAAATTCCTTCTCAAGGTCATGTGCCACCAAGGTAACCCAACTTATAATATAGGTTAGGTTAGGTATAAATAAAATGGTATAATAAAATTATATTTTGTATTTGTTTTAATTTTTACCTTATCACATAGTTTTAATTATTTTTTATATCATTTATCCCTTACCATGTTGACTAACCTTTACAATGGTAACATAAACTTGTGACTAAAAATGTTGTTAACCATATTATAAAATTTGAAATGTATGATTACATATATTTAAGTCATTTTACATGATTAAATTAATACATCTGGTAAAAATTATATTTATTATTATTACGCAAAACACAACGAAAAGTAGTTTTTAGAAAAAAATCATTTTTAAACATAAATATTACGTTAAACATTAATAAGGTGTATTATATATTTTCATATTATTTACTAGTTTAGGATTAAAAAAAGAGTTTTATAATACTTAAAAACTAATCAATAACAAATTTTACTTTGGAATTATATAAATAATAAAAATGATCCAAAGTAGATTGTTTACTAGAATAAAACAGCACATAGTTCCTAAAATATCTAACATAGGTTACTAATTTCGAAATAATATTTTAAATTTTTTTATTTTATTTATTAAATATATATTATTTCAAGAAATTTATTTCAAAATCATCAAATAAATTTTAATATCCGGATGACGTTTTAAAATTTACAATATTTTTGAAAAATAATATTTTCACTATTATCTAAAAATCAAAGATTCCAAAAAAAGAAAAAAAACATTATAAAAATTTTTAGATGAATATTTCAAAATTGAATTATATTTTAATAAAATAATTATTATAATATTAAATTATTAAATAAAACCATATATTTGATCGAAAAATATCGTTAGAGTGGAAATTTTTCATTCTCTAATGAAAAATTATTAAAAAATTTATTTTGAAAATGAATCCATAAAAAGGAATTACGTATATTAATACACTATAAAAATGATTTAGTATTAACATTACATGGTTTATAAGACAAGAAATTATAATACATATGTAGATATATTTGTTTATATACATATATATTGATATATAAGTTTATATAAATATATGTAGGTATATATGTATATATTCATTTTGTGTTTGTGTGTGAATGTGTGTTTTATATATTATATCATTATATGTGTTATATTTATTATTATTATAATGTGTTTGTGTATATTTATATATATATATATCTATATTGTGTATATATATATATTATTTACATATTTTTTTTATATATCATGTGTTTCTATATAATGTGTATATAAATATATTTCATTCCCTCTCCATGAATATAAAACATATATAATTATATAAATAGATGTACATTAATTATATATATATATAAATATATATTTTAAAAATTATTAAATGAAATTTGATTATTATGAATTAAAAATTTATCTATGATAATTATATTACCATATTGTATGATGATGGTCTAGTAAAGTTCATAAAATTTTCAATAGAAAAGACTAATATTCATTCTAAAATTATTTATTTATGTATATGTTGTTTTTTTTCATTTGAATTAGTTTTATAGATTTGGAAGAACATTAGAATTTTTTATGAAATTAATTAGTGTCAAATATATTGGATGGAACATGATGAAAAGGTAAATGTATCTTGTGTGTGGAATGAAATTACAATATTCAGTTATTTTAATATTGGTAAAAATTTATATTATGATGTAGATAATATTTGATAAAATGATAATGATAGTTTAAAATTAACATTGATATTTTTAAAAAAAATGTTTTTCTGCTAGAATTTATATATATATATATATTATGTGATAGATATGTAAAAAAGCCTAATTAATAATACTCAAACTAGATAAGGTAATTGTGTTTAGTGGATAGTGTTTTTTTAGCTTTATATATTTTAAAATGCCTTATACATTCATTGATTTTTATATTTAATTTACGAATTTTGGGAATGTAAGTATGAAACTTATACATGAGAGGTAGAGTGCTAGTGTAGATCTCAACTGAAATTTTAGTTGAAACCCCTGATTATGTAATGAAAATATTTATTAATATTTATTATTAAAGAATATACTCTTCATTATATTGGGGAGACCATTCATGGATTTCTATATTGTACCACTATTATGATATGTGAAAGGCCATCATGATTTGACTTGATTTCTATTTTAAAATATAATTTTTATTTCATTATCATATTTTATCCATTTTGTTCAGCTTCCCTACAACCCTAATCATCTTTATTGTTCCCTATCCATATTTTTATAGCTCAGTGATACTTATATCTATTTTATTGATAATTTCCTGTCTTTGGTATGATTTATTAATCTTTTCCTTATTCCTTCTTTTGTTCTTCCCTAAAAAAATGTTATTGTAGTAAGGTAGCATTAATTTGACATAGTTTTGGTGAATTTAGGTCAAGGTTTTGATCAAGTTTAGTTATGTATAACCATTTTGGGGGATCCTTCTGGGTTTTGTGGTGATTGGCATATATTTTATAATATTTTACAAATGAATTTATATAATATTAATTTGATTAAATGGATTTGATACTATTCATTATATATTGTTAATAGAATGTGGATTTATCGTACACTTTTTCAAAATATAGATGGATTGAATTATCATATTAATGGTAATTTACCAGATTTATGAAATTTACAAGGGAAATATGATTTTCATATACATTATTTTATTTCTATAATATTTCCATGAATTATTTCATGGTTAGTTAATATGATTTTCCAAAAATCCTTTGTGTTTTTCAATTTATATTCCCTTCACCCTTTATAATAGTCTAGTTATATGAATTTTTTAATGAATTAAATATGAGGGAAATATTTAGTAATCTTTTCTCTTGTTTATTTGATTGGTTTTAATAGAATATAGAAAAAAAAATTAATGGATATTTTTTCGTAGTTTTGATTATTGATGTTTTATAGTTCATTGATTTTCCGTTGTTATGGATAGAGTGTTGTTGTAGGGTTTTTGAAGCTATTATTTTAGAGATGAAGTGTTGTTTCATCATAGTTATGGTGTGAATGGTTAATTTGTAATGGGTAATATATTTGTGTATGGTGGAAGGCAGTAATGACTCCATAAATTGGATCTTTTAGAGTATTTTTTGTTTTTAAGATATATTTTAATTTTTTTTATTTCCATGTAATTTGGATTGTTTTTAAAATTATTAAAATTAAAAATGGGTTATGGATTGAAATTTATGATTAGTGGATTATTCAATGATATATGAAATCAGATGGTTTAAATTAAATTTTAGTGGAAGAAATAAAGTATGTCTTGATGAATATAATATGGTTATTGAATGAGATTATTATGAATGATGATTATGTGATAGAATCAAAAATTGTTGTAGTTGTTATCTTTTATTGTATTTGTCTGATCAATTTGTCTTTATATTAGTTATGATAATATTTGATATTGTATATTGTTTGAGATGATATGGTTATGTCAGGTTGAATTAATAAAATCATACTTGATGGAGAGTCAACCATTTTGTTTCATTGTCGGGTCTTTTATATATCTTATATTTTTCTTTTTATTTCATATGCACTAAAAATATTGTCAGATAGTCTTACATAATCCAATATTATTACATGGATTTATGATTTTTTCTCCAATATCTATGATGGACATGATATATATAGCTAACTACTCCCATTCGCTTCTCACTCTTTTGATGTACCATATGTTGTTATAGATCAAGGTTATGAGTCATGAGATATAATTGTTTGAGGATAGACTATCTTTGATGTGATTTTGGTGTGACGTGTATGGTGGATGCATATGGAAGGATAAGTGAATGAGGTCGATGTCCTTCATGTTCGTATTACTATACTATGTTATGAATGTGTCAGGTGGTTTCTATGTTGTGATGATGTTGGTGAAATATATGGAATCTATATATGGATGTGTGTATATTGTAACGTTGAAGTGGTTATATGGTTATTTAGATATAGAGGGTGTAAGAGTACTATAATATTTTAATTTTTGACATGATGGACCCACGTTTAGCAGGTAAGTAGTTGTGGGGTACCATCATGATATATATATTGTCTTTATATTATGTTATTACTAATGGATGTGTTATTGAGTGAGTGATCCATGATGAGTATAGGTGATAGTTGAACCTGTATAGGTGATGAGTTAGTTCAAATATTTATTCATATAGGAATCGGTATTCTTCTTTCACATTTATATGATAGGTTTTAGGGATGATCATACTATGAATACAAGTATTCTCACCCCAGTATATATCTATGTTCCATTGTCTTTACGTAATTCTAGGACAGATTTTTTTTTATTTTGATGGACCTTTCTAGTTCTTAGAGATCATCATTGGTGTTGGAGTATGTCCAATAGGAGCTGAATTTTGAAATTTTACATCAGCGGCCATTTTATCTAAATTATATTTTTATGAATTCATATATTATTGTTTATTTATTCATTACATCATAATGAATATTGGTTCTTGTTTCCTTATATTCATAATATGTTTTAGAGTAATTCCTCTAATATTTGTTTTTATATAATATTGGTTGTAGTCTCCAACATATATCCCATTCAAGGTAGGATTTTGCGGTCACTATCATCATTAATCCCAACCTAGGAGGGGTTCTAGTGGGGTAATGTAAGAATATATTTGCATTGGTGGTATAGATGAGAGTTAAGAAAATGTTATGAGTTTAGAACTATAGATAACTACATGGTACTGATATTGAAATAATATTAATCAAACATATTACATGATGTAGTATAGGAGATTAGTAGGGACACCAGTTTTTAGTGTCCCCTATGATCTGATGAAGGGAATATAATCTTATTAAAAAAACTAATCACGTTGATACTGAGTACATGGTAAAATGATAAGTGTGGTACTTGAATTTTGGTTAATTCATCATGTGATTAAATTTTCAATATTAAGGGGTAAATAAAATGGATCTAAACAAATTATGATATATGAATACCATGTTTTTAGATGTATTAATATCTTACTTTATGTTATAGAGATTGATAGTGGGAATTTTACTCATTTGATTTAGGTGGAAGAGGTGTTACAGGATGTTTTTGTAGAACATAAGATGGTTTACCCTTTGAAAGATGACTATTATTTGTGGAAGACTGGATATAAATTTTTATATCAGATTATAGAATAGTAACAGGGGAATGTTTTCAATAAATTGATAATGTAGCTGTCAAATGAACAAAATATTTGTTTCATCCCAATCAATAAATGGAAGTATCGTAAGATCTCATTGGTTTTTAAAATGTTGTGGGAAGTTTCTAATCAATGTTGGATCTTGTTCTTGGGTGAGTGTGTTATGTATTGTCACGACCTGTCCTCAAATCCCGTGCCGTGACTACCCCCAAGACCGCCTTCTATAGGCCAGGGGCTGGCGACTAGCACGAAAGGCGTAAATCCCAATAAAAAGGGAAGGCATTGCCTTTATAAAAGTAAACCACACAACAGAGTACAAGTAGAAGCTACACTAAGTAATCAGTAAAACCAAGTGGGATGAAAGTACAAGGGGTAGGAAATACAAGCCCAAAAGAAAGGAACAACTAAAACAGAATGTAAAGTACAACTCAAAGGACAACAACTAAAAGGTGACAAGAAGCTCCTAGATTGTCCTCTGGCTTCATACCTGAAGGGTATCTACAGATTTCCTCCTCAGTACTCCACGTTCGTCCGTGTCCTCCAGGTACCGACTCTTCGTGAGATCCACCTCCGGGTACCTACTCGTCGTGATATCCACCTCCAGGTACCGAGTCGTCGTGAGATCCACCTCTGGGTACCGTCCAGCTCTACAAGCCTCAACCACGATCAATGATGTCCGTCATTTTCAAGAAACACAACGTAGTGCGGGCATATCCCATGTAGGGGTGAGTATATGCTACTCAGTAGGGACCCCAAGACCCCAGAAGGTCTCCCCGAATCCACAAATGAAAAGATACAATCACAAAGTAACAATGAACTCTACATAGGTATATTCCCATACATATAACTAAGTCATCAAATCCAGTTCGACTGTAGCTCCAGATCCCAAGTACAACCCGATCCACATAGGAGAAAACAACTCATCCCACAAGAGAAATCAACAAATCCACATAGGAGAGCACAACTCAGTCCACACAGGAGAACACTGCAAGTCCACGAAGGAGTGCACAACACTGTCCACACAGGAGAACACCACAAGACCACACAAGAAAACATCACTATCATATTCAAGATAATGATCGAAAGTCATAACTCATCTCACACAGGTATACTTCTTCGTAAGGTGATTTAGGTGATCAAATGTATCCACTGATTCATCTAAGCTGGGACCCATGAATAATACTAGTATAGTAGTTGTCACAGCCGAACCCACAGAGGATTATCGTACATTTGTCGTCATCATCAATCCCATTGAGGATTCTAGTACCAAAGTATTCACCGTCGAACCCACGGAGGATTCCAGTACGAAAGTCTTCACCGTGGAACCCACGTAGGATTACAATACGGTTGTCATCGTCGTCGAACCCACAGAGGATTCCGGTACGAAAGTCTTTACCGTCGAACCCACATAGGATTCCAATACCAAAGTCTTCACCGTCGAACCCATAGCTTCTGGGGAACTCCACCTCTATCGAGTACAGTGGGCCTGCCGCTACAACCAAGCGCTTCCCACTAACCTTGGACTGCTGTAGTACTCCACCTGTCGAGTATTGTGGGCTTGCTGCTACAACCAAGCGCTTCCCACCATGGGTCTGTCGCTACAACCAAGCGCTCCCCCTCATAGACTACAGAGGTACTCCTTCTGTTGAGTACCCCAGGTCTGTCTCTACAAAAAAGCGCTCCTCCACCATGGGTCTTCCGCTACAACCAAGCGCTCCCCACTGGGCTATCGAAACACTCTGAGTCGATCGATCAGCAGTCGTAAAGTCTCAGCCAGCTCTAGGGTTTCCGCACACAGCACTCCCGTTCCGGGAGGGTCCACTCCACGATCCAAGAGGTCGATACATCAACTGTCATGTAGACTAGATTTGATGTATCACAAAGTTCTGTCATGTCAATATGGACACAACGCGATAGACAACGCGTCAATCGGACGCCCGGTCTGAGAGTTAGTGTCTTTTTCATTCCAGGGGCCCGGTTGGTTTGTCTGTCAAAACCAACCCGATCGTAATTCAACTGTGTCCAAACCTCAATTAGATTAAGACAAAAGGTTTTTCTCACTACGAGGAATCCCAAATAGTCGATGGCACGTCAATCGGACGTCCGGAGCTCAAATTATAAGTGTTTCAGCTCAGAGGTCCCGTTGGTTTCGTGTTCGAACCAACCCTACTATACCCAATGTTCTCTGAAACCTTGAGTGTATAATACCAAAACGACCATCTTGATCCAAGGATCTCATCGTAACTGACGGTGTGTCGATCGGATGTTCGTAGCCCATGTTACGAGCATTTAAACGAACCTGTCCAGTTTTAGGGTGTTTTGGGCCCGTACCGACCCGACCCAAGACCCCCTGGGTCGGCCGGATCCAGGTCGACCCATCCCGGGTCCGGGTCCAGTCCATTAGGGTGCGGTGGGGCCTGGCCCGGCCGGCCCGACCCGACCCGTGGCGGCCGGTCTGGCCGGGGCGCGGCCCGTGCGTCTAGTCAGCTCGTCAAATTGGCCGATGGGATACGGAGGGGGGGGGGGGGCAGCCCCTCCCCTCGAATGAGAAACGCCCCCCCCCCCCCACATGGGATTCCCACCTATAACACCCTGATATTTTATGAGAATTATTATTTTTATACGCAACACCAAAGGAATCTTTCACAACACACAATACGGACTTGGCTTGCATTATACGCAATCACTACCTTCCTCAATAGCGTGTAAAGTACACAATACTGGGTTTCACGAAACAAAGATGTATTATTATGGACTATCAGTTATAAATAGTATTTACTACATTTTAAATTTTATAACATTATTATTCATCTTACACATTTTCTAGAACATGGTAAGAGAACAAAATAAATTTATCGGGTAAAATAAGTATTTTTCAAAAAAATGAAGTTTTGCCACCTTTTGATGGAGCACCCACATTAAATCTATTTTTTGACATGTTTATAAGTTCAATTTGACAATATAAAATTTTTATTTTAAATCAGGATATAAAAATTTACTTTGGATAAATTTTTGATATTTTTCTGATAACATTAATATTTTGATAAATAGTAAAAATACACTAATTTTTAATTAAAAACAACTTTTTTCATTGAGATAATTTATATGGTTAAATTATAATATTTAATGGTTTTAAAGTATAAATAGAATATATTTTTACCATTTAATATAATGTATTTCATTATCATTAATTCAAAATTGAAATCATAGGTAAAAACATTTCAATCTTTGGCAATGTTTTAAATTCTAAAACCCATTTTCATAACAATGGGATTAATTTTAAATTAATTACTACTAATTATGTGTTTTCAATTTTGGAAAATGGATTCCATATTTGGAATCAGTGGGTTCAAATTATTTTAATATGCTAATTTTTATTTTTGGGCATTATGAATAGTACCTATGTTAAATTTTATTTACCATAGTTAATGGTAAATCAGGTAATTAAGGGTAAATATAAGATTATAAAATTACCCTAAAACCTAGAAAAATCCTATTAGATAACTAATAGTCGACCCATATCACCTAAGAGTCATATTAGATTCATTTAATGGACTTTCATCCCTGAAAATAATTTAATTATTATTAAAACCAAAGAATGTGACAACATGTCACTTTCTTAACTCTTATAAGTATAATAATTTAAATGTAGTGATAAACTTAATGAAACATCTAAAATGAATAGTCTCTAGAAAGATAATAAAATTATATACATAATAGGAATTTATTTAGAATTTTTAGGGATTAAATAATTTTCATTAATTATGACACAATAGTGATGTTGAAATTATTTTATTAATTAAAATATAAAATAAATGGTTTTAAAAATATTAAAATAAATATTATATGAACTATTTAATGTGCCCCACGAATTTTATAGATACATATGACATTTTATGAATCTATTAAATCTTTTACCTTGAACATATCTTCTTTATATATTTTATTTAAATTCAAATAAATGAATAGTTTCAAAATTTACACTATTGTTATTTTATAAAAATAACATATTATAAAATTGTTTAAAAATCACAAAAATATTTAAAAATTATAAATTAAAATTTATATGGTCTAAAATGTCATAAAGTGTGAAATTACAGAAAATTAACAACACATATGTAATTATTTATTATAATTTAAAATTTAGAATAATATTACCACAAATAAAATTAAATTGATAAATAAGGATAAATCAATTTTATAATGTTTAAAATAAATTCCTAACATGTCTAAATTTTATTGGATGATGATATTACAACCCTATCGCATCTAATAATCTGATATGAGTCATTTTGGATGTTTTTATGTGGGGTTGGGATTAAATATAAACTAATATTTCTTATATTTCCAAAGGTGCCACTCTCCTCCCTTATAAAAGGGCACCTCCTCCCTCTCATCCACACACCAATTTGAGCCTTCATTCTCGTCCAACCCCTGCCCATTTCACTTCCCCACTTCCCTAGAAACATCCAAGAGATCCTGGTCTCCTTCAAAGTCCAATTTTAGTGCCCTAAGAGGAGGTCTCAATGAGGGGCTTCAAAAAAGAGGTAATGTCTCTTATCGATTCATTCAACTTTATTTATTCTTCCACTTATTCTTCTTTAGTTTTTTCATTATGAATTAATAAAATTAGTATCACTGAAATACTGATATGTTATTATAAGAATGAAACAACCCTATTTCACCATCTATCCATCCTACTGAAAATGAAATCACCGCGCGTGTGTATGTACGGAATACCGTCTCCATGCCGTGGTGTAATCTATTTTCCATCACCACCTTACATTGATAGGTATAATGGTGAAAATAAATAACTATATATGATTATTTTAAAGTTTTATTGATTCTGAAATGGTATACATACACTCTAATATAATTCCACGATCATGGGAACGATATCATCGCTCGTACATACGTACGGAATACCGTCTCCACGAAATGATGTGATTCGTTCTACATGATATTCATTGCATAATGATTATATAAATTAATTGAGTGAATAAATATGATATATAGTACACTAATACCATTCTTTAAATGAGGTATCTATAACCTAAAGAGAAGAATAATAATTTATTCGACAAAAAACACATAAGAACAAAAAAAGTAATAAACACACGAATAACAAGTAGTAATGAAATATTAATAATAAGAAGCTAAGAATATGACCATATATGATATCATAAAAATAAGTATGATTCTGGAATATGTCAATAACGTTATTTAAATCATTATACAAGAGGTTCGAACACTCACGAAACAAATCAGACTTAAGGTAAGGGAAAATCTCACAATATCATTTTTATCCGCGATTGTTTATACTTCAGAATTTACTGAGGAATATTTATCATCCACATCCATGTTTCCTCAATATGTAATATTATTTTCATCCACCTAAAATTGTTTAAATCCAATTTTACCCTTCGGTGATTTTTTAGTAAAAGATATTAAAGGAATCTTTTGTCGTTTTTCGTACGAGGTAATTTTTGACTTTTCTGACAAAAGTACAAGAATAATGTTTTTTAACTTATACAGAATGAATGGATTTTTAAAACATTATTTCCAAAAATCTTCCTTTACATGTTTTGAAGTTTATTTTTAATCAACTTATTTTAGTTTATAATTTTATGACATGTTTCGAATGGAAGAGTGTTATTGAAGTAGAAAGGATATTTTCCTCAAGAATGGAGTTCAAGTATTTTATCAAAATTATTTTACATCTAAGATAATAAAGGGTTCTGTTTCTATCCCTATTATTACATTGATTTGATTATGTTTTGATGGAATTATTTTTATGAATTCCTATATCTTATATGAATTTTTTTTATGATGTCATGATGTTTAGAATCCCATTTTTATTACATGGGTTATGCTATGATGTATGATTTATGATCATGTGAAACACATAAGAATGGTATCATTATGAGATGTGTGGGAGCTATATCTCCCTCCAATGCATTGGGTAAAGATTATATATCTCATGAGATAGACATGGCTGGAATGGCAGGTTAAACCGGTTCAGTGAAACATGACTGAAACGAGGAATGAACTCGGTTCATAAATGAACATTGTCCACTAAGATAGTCTTGACAATGAGTCTTGACTAATAAGAAATAATTCAATATGATTATGTGTGTATGACACAAAGATTCATGTTTTATGTAATGATTATTGTGATTACATTTCACTACCATGATTTATCCCATGTTATGAAATTATGATCTCTTTTGCAGGGTAAGATTTCCAAAATTTTATGTTCTTATGATTATGATACGATTGATATTTCTTTTGTTTACCCTTACTTGGAATTTGAGCTCACCCTTTTGTATGTTTTCTTTCCCTGGGTCAGGAAGAAGGTTATCAAGTATTATATTCCAAATGGGACTATAGATATGATGAAATAAATGGGATATAGTGTAGATGCTTTATGAACCAGTTGTTTATGTTTCCCAGTTTCAAAAGACGGTATACCTATACAGTCCTTTCATGGTTTTGTTATATGATGTAATAAGTCTGCTTCAATTTTGAAGTATTAACCATTTATGTAAATTATGGGTTGTTTTAGGTGGTATCCGAGGAAAGATATATTCAACCTTTGGAAACTAGGATGTGAAATCATTAGTAAGAAACCTAAGGATATGTCTAATTATAGAACACAATCGTAGTGTTTTAGAAATGGCCATGAACAACCGATGATTAGACCTTAAGTGAGAAATTTTATTCTTGATTATGTGGTTATCCGTATTATAATTAGTGTTACTCACACTATTCTTCATGGTTTTAGTCAATGGCTAGAAACCCAAGGAACCGTGTTAATGCAGAAGGCGTCGGGAAAAGAAATGATTGTCCCCCTGAGCAACCAAACGTTATGGGAGCTGGAATGAAAAATATTTTAGCCATGCTCACACAACTTTCTAAAGATATGAATCATGAAAGACTTCCAAATGAGCAAAGGTAGGAGCAACATTCTGTTGAATCCTTCATGAGTCAGCATCCACCTTCATTCATCGGGTCTTCTGATCCATTAGTGGCTGAACAATGGATCAGTACCACTGAAAAGATATTTTCAGTTCTTCAATGTTCTGATCCTAATAAATTCATCTTAACAGTGTATCTTTTGGAAGGTGATACTGATCAATGGTGGAATCTTATTAAGAGTATGAGGCAAAGGGATGAAATTGAGTCCATGGAATGGGATGAGTTCAAGAACTTATTTTTCAATAAGTATTTCCCTCGTATTCTTCGAACAAAGATGGAGAAGGAGTTTCTTGAACTGAAGTAAAATGAGGATGAATCTGTTGGTACCTACAAAGAAAATTTTACAAGACTTGCGAGGTACGCTTCCGGAATTATTATCCAACCTGAGAGTAAGATTGATCGATTCTTTAGTGGCTTAAAACCAAGTCTTCAAAGGACGTTAGCCATAAGGGACATCAATTGATATGAGGAAATTGTTCGATGTTCTCTCAAGGTTGAGATGTATATTGGTTTAACCCATTAGTCACAAGGGTTTGATAAGAAGAGGAAAATGGAATTCAAAAAAATCTAATGACCACAGTGAAAAGAAGATGAGTTTTTTCTTATGATCAATGTGTGGAAAGAAATATGGAGGAAATTGTCTTAAGGGGACAACAAAATTTTATAAGTGTGGAAAAGAAGATCATTGGGCAATTTAATGTCGAAATAATGGGAAGAAGATGTCTAATGATGCAAAAAAAAGAAGGGATACATAGAATGAACCTACTACACTTCAATATTTCAAGTGCAAGGAGATGGGGAATTATGCCAATCAATTCCCAAATCCAAGGGTTGATGATGATGATCGACGTCAACAAACTCTTAAACCCAATGACAAAGGAAAGTCGCATGCAATTACTATCGGTGATGTGGAGTACGACAACGAAGTGGTGAGAGGTACACTTACCATCCACTCTAATGTAGAAAATGTTTTATTTGATTCTGGATCCACCCACTCTTTTATTTCCGAAGAATTTTCTAAGGGTATCGATGTATTACCTCAACAATTAGATGTTGAGTTGGTTATGACAACTCCTAATGGCACAACAGTCGCATCAAAAGTTTACAATTCTTCTCTGATTGATGTTTGTGGGAAAGTGCTTCCTTCAAATATTGTGATCCTTCCTATAGTAGAATTTGATGTGATTCATGGAATGGATTGTCTTTCCTTATATGGAGCTCATATCAATTGCCAAATAAGGGAAGTCACATTTCATATTCCAGATCAATCAATGATCATCAATCGATGCAAGGATGAACATAACCTTCTAGTGGAAATTTCTTCTATCTTACGGGTCTTGATTCCACTAAATGAGGGTTATTTATCTCAAATGGTTGGAGAGAAACTCGTGATTAAGATTATGCCCATTGTACGGGAGTTTGATGATGTCTTTCCGGAATAATTTCCTTGTCTTCCACCAAATCGTGAAGTAGAGTTTTCAATAGAACTCGTACCGGGTTTTTTTCCTATTTCAAAGTCACCTTATAGAATGGACCCAATTGAGTTGCAGGAATTGAAGAAGCAACTCCAAGAGAATCTTGATAAAGGATACATACTCCCTAGTGCGTCACCTTGGGGAGCACTTGTTCTGTTTGTTAAATAGAAAGATGGATCAATGAGACTCTTCATTGATTATCGAGAACATAACAAGACCACTATCAAGAACAAATATCATCTCCCACGCAAAGATGACCTATTTGACTAACTACACGGAGCTCAATAATTTTCAATGATTGATCTTCATTTAGGGAATCATCTATTAAGGGTCAAAAGGGAGGATATACCAAAGACGGATTTCTGTACAAGGTATGGACACTATGAATTTATAGTGATGCTATTTGGTCTTACTAATTCCTCAGATATCTTCATGGATCTGATGAATAGAGTCTTTAGAGACTATCTTGATCAGTTTGTGGTAGTCATTATAGATGATATTCTTGTTTATTCAAAGAGCAAGGAAGAACATGAAGATCACTTGTGAATTGTATTAAAGACCCTAATAAAGGAGAATATTTATGCCAAATTTACCAACTGTGAATTTTGGCTTCAAAAAGTTGCATTTTTGGGTCACATAATATCAAAATAGGGGATATCTATGGATCCAGCAAAAATAGAGGTTATCGAAAGATGGTCGAGACCAACAAAAGTAACCAAGATCCGATGTTTTCTTGGTTTGGATGGATATTATCGATGTTTTGTGAAAGTTTTTTCACGATTATCTAATCCACTCACCAAGTTCACTTGGAGAGGAGTTAAGTTAGTTTGGACGGAGGAATGTGAAGAGAATTTGAAGGAGTTGAGAAGAACGTTATCTAGTGCACCTGTGCTCAAACTACCTTGTAGTGGAGAATGGTTTGTGAAATACAGTGATGCATCTAGGAAGGGATTGAGGTGTGTTCTTTTGCAAATTGATATGGTGATAGCTTATGCCTCACGATAGTTGAAAATCCATGAGCAAAATTACCCAACTGATGATTTGGAGTTAGTAGCTGTAATCATTGAATTAATGATTTGGAGGCGTTATCTTTATGGAGAAAGGTGTGACATTTATACTGATCATAAAAGTTTAAAGTATATTTTCACAGAAAAGGAGCTGAATATACACCAAAGATGATGGTTGAAGCTGATTATGGATTACAGTTGCACAATTCATTACCACCCTGGGAAGGCAAACAAGGTGGCAGATGCATTAAGTCGACAAGACCATGCTAGCTTATCCATGATGAGGATCACAAAAGATCCAATATTTATGGATTTACAAAGTATGGATCTTGGAATTATAATGAAAGGGAAAAAATGGTATCTTTCTCAAATGAATGTTCAACCATATATACATGTGATGATTAAAGAGGCATAGAAAGAAGATATCGATTTACAAAAGAAGGTGAGAAATGTTCTTGAATTCAACCTTGATTGTGATGGGATAATAAAGCTCAGGAATCAGGTTTGTGTTCCTCCCATCCCCGAATTAAAGAAGGAGCTGCTGGATAAGGCTCATAGTTCTTCATTCTCTATTCATCCTGGAAGCATGAAGATGTATAGGGGCCTGAAAGAGTACTTCTGGTGGGATGGCATGAAAAGATATGTTGCTGAATATGTCTCTCGATGCTTGGTTTGTCAGCAAGTTAAAGTTGAGAGACAGAAGTATAAGGGGATGTTACAACCATTACCCATACCAGAATGGAAATGGGAAAATATCACTATGGACTTTGTTATTGGACTTCCTAAAACATCCAAATGCAATAATGTTTTCTAGGTCATAGTTGATTGTCTTACAAAGTCTGCACACTTCATTGCTGTTAGAGAGGATTTCTCTATTGATCATCTTGCCAGGATATATGTAAAGGAAGTGGAATGATTGCATGGAGTACCACTCTCCATTATATCTGATCGGGATTTAAGGTTTACCTCGATGTTCAGGCGAAGTCTTCAGCATACTCTGGATACAGAGTTGAGTTTTAGCACTGCTTATCATCCTCAGACAGATGGTCAGTCTAAGAGGACAATTCAAACTCTAGAAGATATGTTGAGAGCTTACTATATAGATTTCAAAGGTGGTTGGGATCAACACCTACCTTTGGTGGAATTTTCTTATAATAATAGCTTTCACTCCAGTATTCAGATGGCTCCTTATGAAGCTCTCTTTAGAAAGAAATGCAGGACTTCAACTTACTGGGATGAAGTTAGGGAAAGAAAGTTATTAGGACCTGATCTTGATGATGAGATGGTGAAAAAGGTCAGATATATTCAACAACACATTAGAGCAGCTCAGAGTTGACAAAAAAGTTATGCCGACAACCGAAGAAATGAGTTAGAGTTTGAAGTGGGTGATAAAGTGTTCTTACGAATATCTCCCTAGAAGAGGGTCATGAGATTTGGAAATAAGGGAATGTTGAGCCCTAGATATATCGGTCGATTTGAAATTATGGATTGTGTTGGGAAGGTAGCTTACCGATTGGCACTTCCACCAAATCTCTCTCAAGTTCATAATGTCTTCCATGTATCTCTCCTGAGAAAGTACATACCTGATCCTTCACATGTACTCAGCTCAGAAGTTGTACCGCTGGAGCAAGATCTTTCTTATGAAGAACATCCGATAAAAATTCTGGATCGAAGCAAAAAAGTCCTACGGAACAAGACCACTCGCTTGGTAAATGTTTTATTTAGGAACCACCAATTAGAAGAAGCTACATGGGAACTTGAGGATATGATGAGGGAGAGGTATCCTCATCTTTTTGTAATGAAGTGACGAATTTCCAGGGAGAAATTCATTTTACGGGGGGTTGAATGTAACACCCTGAGATTTTATGAGAAATATTTTTTTATAAGCAACACAAAAGGAATCTTTCACAGCACACAATACGGACTTGGCTTGCATTACACGCAATCGCAACCTTCCTCAATAGCGTGTGAAATTCGCAATACCGGGTTTCACTAAACAATGATATATTATTATGGACTAGTCGTTATGAATATAATTAACTGCATTTTGAATTATATAACATTATTATTCATCTTATGCATTTTCTAGAACATGGTAAGATAACAAAATAAATTTTTCAGGTAAAATATGTATTTTTCAAAAAAATGATGTTTTGCCGCCTTTTGATGGCCCACCCACATTAAATCTATTTTTTGACATGTTTATAAGTTCAATTTGACAAAATAAAATTCTTCTTTTGAATCAGGATATAAAAATTTACTTTGGATATACTTTTTATATTTTTATGATAACTTTCATATTTTGATGAATAGTAAAAATACACTAATTTTTAATTAAAAATAACTTTTTTCATTGAGATAATTTATATGGTTAAATTATAATATTGAATGGTTTTAAAGTATAAATAGAATATATTTTTACCATTTAATATAATGTATGTCATTATCATTAATTTCACATTGAATTCATAGGTAAAAACATTTCAATCTTTGGCAATGTTTTAACTTCTAAAACCTGTTTTCTTAACAATGGGATTAATTTTAAATTAATTACTGAAACTTATGTGTTTTGAATTTTGGAAAATTTATTCCATATTTGGAATCAGTGGGTCCAAATTATGTTAATAGGCTACTTTTTATTTTTTGGGCATTATGAATAGTAACTATGATAAATTTTATTTACCATAGTTAAAGGTAAATCAGGTAATTAAGGGTAAATATAAGATCATAAAATTACCCTAACACCTACCAAAATCGTATTGGATGACTAAAAGTCGACCCATATCACCTATAGGTCGGATTAGATTCATTTAATGGACTTTTTCCAATGAAAATAATTTAATTATTATTAAAACCAAAGAATGTGACAACATGTCACTTTCTTAAAATAATTTTGATTTAGTAATAAACTTAATGAAACTTCAAACATGAATAGTCCCCAGAAACTAATATAATTATATACATCATAGGTATTTATTTATAATTTTTAGGGATTAAATAATTATCATTAATTATGACACAATAGTGATGTTGAAATTATTTTATTAATTAAAATATCAAATAAATTGTTTTAAAAATATTAAAATAAATATTATATGAACTATTTAATGTTCTCCAATAATTTTATAGATACATATGACATTTTATTAATCTATTAAATCTTTCATTTTGAACATATCTTCTGTATATATTTTATTTAAATTCAAATTAATGAATAGTGTCAAAATTGACATTATTGTTATATTATAAAAATAACATATTATAAAATTGTTTAAAAATCACAAAAATATTTAAAAATTATAAATTAAAATTTATATGGTCTATAATGTCATAACGTGTCAAATTATAGAAAATTAACAACACATATGTAATTATTTATAATAATTTAAAATTTAGAATAATATTACCACAAAGAAAATTAAATTGATAAATAAGGATAAATCAAGTTGATAATGTTTAAAATAAATTCCTAACAAGTCTAAATTTTATTGGTTGATGATATTACAACCCTAGATCATATAATATTCGGATATGAGTCATTTTGGAAGTTTTTATGTGGGGTTGGGATTGAATATAAACTAATATTTCTTATATTTCCAAAGGTGCCCCTCTCCACCTTTATAAAAGGGAACCTCCTCCCTCTCCTCCTAAAAAACATTTGAGCCTTCAATCTCGGACACCCCTGCCCATTTTACATTCCCACTTCCCTAGAAATATCCTAGAGGTACTGGTCTCCTTCAAAGGCAAATTTTAGTGCCCTAAGATGAGGTCTCAAAGAGGCGCTTCAAAGAAGAGGTAATGTTTGTTACCGATTCTTTCAACTTTATCTCTTTTTCCACTTCTTATTCATCAGTTTCTTCATTATGAATTAATAATATCAGTATCACTCATATAATTATATGTTATTATATGTATTAAACAACCCTATTTCACCATCTATCCATCCTACCTAAAACGAAATCATCGCGCATGCGTACGTACGGAATACCGTCTCCACGATGTGCTGTAATGTATTTTCCATCAACAACATACTTTGATGGGTATAATGGTGTAAATAAATAACTATATATGATTATTGTAAAGTGTTATTGATTCTGAAATAGTATTCATACACTCCAATACAATTCCACGATCATGGGAACGATATCATCACTCGTGCGTACGTACGAAATACTGTCTCCACGATGTGATGCGATTCGTTCTACATGATCTTCATTGCATAATGATTATATATATGAATTGAATGAATAAATATGATATATAGTACACTTATACCATTCTGGAAATTAGGTATCTATAACCTAAAGAGAAGAATAAGAATTTATTCGACAAAACACACATAAGAACAAAAAAAGTAATAAACACCCGAATAACAAGTTGTAATGAAATATTACTAATAAAAAGCTAATAATATGACCATATATGATATCATAACAATAAGTATGATTATTTAATATGTCAATAAAATTGTTTAAATCATTATATAGGTGGTTCAGACACTTACAAAGAAACTCGGACTTAAGGTAAGGGAAAATCTCACAATCTCATTTTTATCCGAGATTGTTTATACTTCAGAATTTACTAGGGAATATTTATCATCCACATACATGTTTCCTCAATATGTAATATTATTTCCATCCACCTACAATTGTTTAAATCCAATTTTACCTTTGGTGAGTTTTTAGTAAATGATATGAAAGGAATCTTTTTTCGTTTTTCATACGAGGTACTTTTTGACTTTTCCGTCAAAAGTATGAGAACAATGTTTTTTTAACTTATACGGCATGAATGGATTTTTAAAACATTATTTCCAAGAAGCTTATTTTACAAGTTTTAAAGATTATTTTTAATCAACTTCTTTTAGTTTATAATTGTATGACATGTTAAGAAATGAAAAGTGTATTTGAAGTAGAAAGGATATTTTCCTCAACATTGGAGTTCAAGTGTTTTATCAAAATTATTTTCCATATAAGATAATAAAGGGTTTTGTTTCTATCACTACTATTACATTAATTTTATGATGTTGTGATGGAATTATTTTTATGAATTACTTTATCTTATATGAATTGTTTTATGATGTCATGATGTTTAAGAATCCCATTTTTATTACATGGGTAATGCTATGATGTATGGTTTATGATTTTGTGGTACACATAAGAATGGTATCATTATGAGATGGGTGGGACCTATATCTCCCTCCAATGCATTGGGTAAAGATTTTATATCTCATGAGATAGACATGGCTGGAACGAAAGGTTAAACCGGTTCAGTGAAATAGGACGGAAATGAGGAATGAACTCAGTTCAGAAATGGACTTTGTCCACTAAGATAGTCTTGGAAATGAGTCTTTACTAATAAGAAATGATTACATATGATTATGTGTGTATGAAAAAATGCTTCATGTTTTAAGTTTTGATTATTGTGATTACATTTCACTACCATGATTTATGCCATGTTATGAAATTATGATCTCTTTTGCAGGGTAATATTTCCAAAATGTTATGTTCTTATGAATATGATGAGATTGATATTTCTTTTGTTTACCCTTACTTAGCATTTGAGCTCACCCTTTTGTATGTTTTATTTCCCTAGGTCAGGAAGAATGTTATTATGTAAGATATTCCAAAAGGGACTATATATATGATGAAATAAATGGGAGACAGTGTAGATGCTTTGTGAACCCGTTGTTTATGTTTTCCAGTTTCTAAAGACACTATACCTATATGGTCCATTCATGGGTTTGTTATATGATGTAATAAGTATGCTTCAATTTTGAAGTATTAACCATGTATATAAAGTATGGGTTGTAATAGTTGGTATCAGAGGAAAGTTATATTCAACCTTTGGAAACTAGGATGTGAAATCCTTAGTAAGAAACCTAAGGATATGTCTAATCATAGAACATAATATTAGTGTTTTAGAAATGGCCATTAACAACCTATGATAAGACCTTAAGTGTGAAATTTTATTCATGATTATGTGGTTTTCCTATTATAATTAGTGTTGCTCACACTATTCTTCTTTGTTTTAGTCAATGGATGGAACCCTAAGGAACCGTGTTAATGTGGAATGCGACGGGCAAAACAATGATTGTCCCCCTGAGAAACCAACCGTTATGGGAGCTGGAATGAAAAATATTGTAGCCATGCTCACACAACATTCTCAAGCTATGAATCATGTAGGACTTCCAAATGAGCAAAGGAAGGAGCACCATTCTGTTTAATCCTTCATGAGGCAGCGTCCACATTCATTCATCGGGTCTTCTGATCAATTAGTGGCTGAACAATGGATCAGTACCACTGAAAAGATATTTTCAGTTCTTCAATTTTCTGAACATGATAAATTCATCCTAACAGTGTATCGTTTGGAAGGTGATATTGATCAATGGTGGAATCTTATTATGAATAAGAGGAAAAGGTATGAAATTGAGTCCATGGAATGGGATGAGTTCAAGAACTTATTTTTCAATAAGTATTTCCCTCATATTCTTCGAACAAAGATGGAGAAGGAGTTTAATGAACTAAAGCAAAAGGATGATGAATCTGTTGGTACCAACGAAGAAAATTTTACAAGACTTGCGAGGTACGCTTCCAGAATTATTATTCAACCTGAGAGTAAGATCGATCAATTCTTTAGTGGCTTAAAACCAAGTCTTCGAAGGGAGTTAGCCATAAGGGACTTCAATAGATATTAGGAAATTGTTTGATGTGGTCTTATGGTTGATATGGAGATTAGTGTAACCCATCAGTCACATGGTTCTGATAAGAAGAGGAAAATGGAATTCAAAGGAAAATATAAAGACCACACTGAAAAGAAGATGAGTTTTCCCTTATGTTCAAAGTGTGGAAATAAATATGGAGGAAATTTTCTTAAGGGGACAATAAAATGTTATAAGTGTGGAAAAGAAGGTCATCGGGCAATTGAATGTCGAAATAATGGGAAGAATATGTCTAATGATGCAAACAAAGGAAGGGATACACATAATGAACCTACTACACTTCAAAGTTTCAAGTTCAAGGAGATGGGGCATTATGCCAATCAATGTCCAAATCCAAGGGTTGATGATGATGATCAACGTCAACAAACTCTTAAGGACAATGACAAAGGAAAGTCACATGAAATTACTATCGGTGATGTGTAGTACGACAACGAAGTGGTGAGAGGTACACTTACCATCCACTCTAAAGTAGATAATGTTTTATTTGATTCTGGATCCACCCACTCTTTTATTTCTGAAGAATTTTCTAAGGGTATCACAATATTACCTCAACAATTAGATGTTGAGTTGGTTGTGACAACTCTTATTGGCACAACAGTCATATCAAAAGTTTACAATTCTTCTCTGATTGATGTTTGTGGGAAGGTGCTTCCTACAAATCTTGTGATCCTTCATATAGTGGAATTTGATGTGATTCTTGGCCTGGATTGGCTTTCTATATATGGATCTCATATCAATTTCCAAAGAAGGGAAGTCACGTTTCATATTCCAGATCAATCAATGATCGTCTATCGATGCAAGGATGAACATAACCTTCCAGTGGAAATTTCTTCTATCTTACGGGTCTTGATTCCACTAAATCAGGGTTATTTATCTCAAATGGTTGGAGAGAAACTCACGATTAATAATATTCCCATTGTATGGGAGTTTAATGATGTCTTTCTAGTTGAATTTTCTGGTCTTCCACCAAATCGTGAAGTAGAGTTTTCAATAGAACTCGTACCGGGTGCTTTGCCTATTTCAAAGACACCTTATAGAATGGCCCCAATTGAGTTGCAGGAATTGAAGAAGAAACTCCAAGAGAATCTTGATAAAGGATTCATATGCCCTAGTGCGTCACCTTGGGGAGCACCTGTTCTATTTGTTAAGAAGAAATATGGATCAATGATACTCTGCATTGATTATCGAGAACTTAACAAGATCACTATCAAGAAAAAATATCCTCCCCCACGCATTGATGACCTAGTTGACCAACTACACGGAGCTCAATACTTTTCCTAGATTGATCTTTGTTCAGGGTATCATCTATTAATGTTCAAAAGGGAGGATATAACAAAGACAGCTTTCCGTACAAGGTATGGACACTATGAATTTATAGTGATTCCATTTGGTCTTACTAATTCTCCTGCTATCTTCATGGATCTGATGAATACAGTCTTTAGAGACTATCTTGACCAGTTTGTGGTAGTCTTTATAGATGATTTTATTGTCTATTCAAAGAGCAAGGAAGAACATGAAGATCACTTGATAATTGTATTAAATACACTAAGAAAGGATAAGATTTATGCCAAATTTACCAAGTGTGAATTTTGGCTTCAAAAAGTTGCATTTTTGGGTCACATAATCTCAAAATAGGGGATATCTGTGGATCCAGCAAAAACAGAGGTTATCGAAAGATGGTCGAGACCAACAATAGTAACCGAGATCTGAATTTTTCTTGGTTTGGATGGATATTATCGACGTTTTGTGAAAGATTTTTCACGATTATCTAATCCACTCACCAAGTTTACTCGGAAAGGAGTTATGTTTGTTTGGATGGAGGAATGTGAAGTGAATTTCAAGGAGTTGAAAAGAAGGTTATCCAGTGCACCTGTGGTCACACTACCTTGTAGTGGAGAAAGGTTTGTGAACTACAGTGATGCATCCAAGAAGGGATTGGGGTGTGTTTTTATTTAAAATGATATGGTGATAGCTTATGCCTCATGAATGTTGAAAATCCATGAGAAAAATTACCCAACTCATGATTTGGAGTTAGTTGCGGTAATCTTTGAATTAACGATTTAGAGGCATTATCTTTATGGAGAAAGGTGTGAAATTTATACTGATAATAAAAGTTTAAAGTATATTTTCACACCTAAGGAGCTGAATATGCACCAAAGAAGATGGTTGGAGATGATTAAGGATTATGACTGCTTAATTCATTACCACCCTGGAAAAGAAAACAAGGTGGCAGATGCATTAAGTCGACAAGACCATGCTAGCTTATCCATGATGATGATCAAAAAAGATCCAATATTTATGGATTTACAAAGGATGGATTCCATATTTGGAATCAGTGGGTCCAAATTATGTTAATAGGTTACTTTTTAGTTTTGGGCATTATGAATAGTAACTATGGTAAATTTTATTTACCATAGTTAAAGGTAAATGAGGTAATTAAGGGTAAATATAAGATTATAAAATTACCCAAACACCTGCCAAAATCCTATTGGATGACTAAAAGGCGACCCATATCACCTAATGGTCGGATTAGATTCATTTAATAGACTTTTTTCCATGAAAATAATTTAATTATTATTAAAACCAAAGAATGTGACAACATGTCACTATCTTAAATCTTATAAGTATAATAATTTTGATTTAGTAATAAACTTAATGAAACATAAAAAATGAATAGTCTCCATTAATCTAATAAAATTATCTATATCATAGAAATTTATTTAGAATTTTTAGGGATTAAATAATTATTATTAATTTTGAGACAATAGTGATGTTGAAATTATTTTATTAATTAAAATATCAAAAAAATGTTTTTAAATATATTAAAATAAATATTATATGAACTATTTAATGTTCTCAAGTAATTTTCTAGAAACATATGAAATTTTATGAATCTATTAAATCTTTTATTTCGAACATATCTTCTGTATATATTTTATTTAAATTCAAATAAATGAATAGTGTCAAAATTGACACTATTGTTATTTTATAAAAACAACATATTATAAAATTGATTAAAAATCACAAAAATATTTAAAATTTAAAAATTAAAATTTTAATGGTTTAAAATGTCATAAAGTGTAAAATTATAGAAAATTAACAACACATATGTAATTATTTATAATAATTTTAAATTTAGAATAATATTAGGACAAATAAAATTAAATTGATAAATAAGGATAAATCAAGTTGATAATGTTTAAAATAAATTTATAACATGTCTAAATTTTATTGGTTGACGATATTAAAACCCTATATCATATTATATTCGGATATGAGTCATTTTGGATGTTTTTATGTGGGGTTGGAATTTAATATATACTAATATTTCTTATATTTCCAAATGTGGCCCTCTCCTCCCTTATAAAAGGGCACCTCTTCCTTCTCCTTCTCACACCAATTTTAGCCTTCATACTTGGCAAAAACCTTCCCATTTTAGTTTCCCACTTCCCTAGGAACATCCTAGAGGTCCTGGTCTCCTTCAAAGACCAATTTTAGTGCCATAAGAGGAGGTCTCAAAGAGGCCCTTCAAAGAAGAGGTAATGTTCGTTACCGATTATTTCAACTTTATTTCTTTTTTTACTTTTCTTCTTTAGTTGTTTCATTATGAATTAATAACATCAGTATCACTCATATACTAATATGTTATTATAATTATTAAATAATCCTATTTCACCATCTATCCATCCTACGGAAAACGAAATCACCGCGCGTGCGTACGTACGAAATACCATCTCCACGCCGTGGTGTAATCTATTTTCCATAACCACCTTACTTTGATGGGTATAATGGTGCAAATAAATAACTATATATGATTATTTTAAAGTGTTATTGATTCTGAAATAGTATACATACACTCCAATACAATTCCACGATCATGGGAACGATATCATTGCACGTGCGTACGTATGGAATACCGTCTCCACGATGTGATGTGATTCGTTCTACATGATCTTAATTGTATAATGATTATATAAATGAATTGAATGAATACATATGATATATAGTACACTAATACCATTCTGGAAATGAGGTATCTATATCCTAAAGAGAAGAATTAGAATTTATTCGACAAAACATACATAAGAACAAAAAAAGTAATAAACACCCGAATAACAAGTAGTAATGAAATATTACTAATAAGAAGATAAGAATATGACCATATATGATATCATAACTATAAGTATGATTCTGTAATATGTCAATAACATTATTTAAATCATTATATAGGTGGTTCAGACACTTACAAAACAAATCGGACTTAAGGTAAGGGAAAATCACACAATCTCATTTTTATCCGAGATTGTTTATACTTCAGAATTTACTGGGAATATTTATCATCCACATCCATGTTTCCTCAATATGTAATATTATTTCCATCCACCTACAATTGTTCAAATCCAATTTAACCATTCGGTGTGTTTTTAGTAAAATATATGAAAGGAATCTTTTTTCGTTTTTCGTATGAGGTACTTTTTGACTTTTTTGACAAAAGTAGGAGAAGAATGTTTTTTTAACTTATAAGACATGAATGGATTTTTAAAACATTATTTACAAGAAGCTTCCTTTACAAGTTTTCAAGTTTATTTTTAATAAACTTCTTTTATTTTAGAATTGAATGACATGTTAAGAAAGAAAAAGTGTTTTTGAAGTAGAAATGATATTTTCATCAAGAATGGAGTTCAACTGTTTTATAAACATTATTTTCCATATAAGATAATAAAGGGTTCTGTTTTTATCCCTATTATTACATTGATTTGATTATGTTGTGATGGAATTATTTTTATGAATTCCTTTATCTTATATGATTTGTTTTATGATGTCACGATGTTTAAGAATCCCATTTTTATTACATGGGTTATGCTATGATGTGTGGTTTATGATTCTGTGGCACAAATAAGAATGGTATCATTATGAGATGGGTGGGACCAAAATTTCCTTCCAATTAATTGGGTAAAAATTTTATATTTCATGAGATAGATATGGCTGGAACGGCAGGTTAAACCGGTTCAGGGAAACAGGACTGAAACGAGGAATGAACTCGGTTCAGAAATGGACTTTGTCCACTAAGATAGTCTTGAAAATGAGTCTTGACTAATAAGAAATGATTATATATGATTATGTGTGTATGCCACAAAGCTTCATGTTTTAACTTATTATTATTGTGATTACATTTCACTACTATGATTTATCCCATGTTATGAAATTATGATCTCTTTTGCAGGGTAAGATTTCCAAAATGTTATGTTCTTATGAATATGATGTGATTGATATTTCTTTGGTTTACCCTTACTAAGTATTTGAGCTCACCCTTTTTTATGTTTTCTTTCCCAAGGTCAGGAAGAAGTCTATTAAGTAAGATATGCCAAAAGAGACTATAGATATGATGAAATAAATGGGAGACAGTGTAGATGCTTTATGAACCAGTTGGTTATGTTTCCCGGTTTCTAAAGACACAATACCTATACGGTACTTTCATGGTTTTGTTATATGATGTAATAAGTATGCTTCAATTTTTAAGTATTAACCATGTATGTAATGTATGGGTTGTTATACCACCCTCTGCCAGCCTGGGGTAACGACCCCCGGATTTCTCAGAAATTGGCCGGCAGGTTTGGTCGGCCGGTGTACCACCGCGGGACGCCCCTTGCGGGTCCCACCCTCATTGCGCTGGCGGCCGATGGTTCCAGCCGCCGCACCCCGCACCCTCGTGGCCTTATGTCGCGGACTTTTCCGACTGGTGCGGTGCGACGGCACCACGCCCCTCCTTCGTGGCCCTGCTTCGGCTGCGGCCTCTCCGTGGTTCTCTGGTGTGGTGCGACGGCACCACTCCCCTTCGCCGCGGCCCAACATCGGCCGCAGCTTCGTTCAGCCTAAACGGTGTCGAACTTTTTCGCCGCATTTCTCCTTGTTTCCTCACAGTTCCATTGCACTACGCTTCCATCGTTCAATCCATAACGAACACATAAAAGAAAGGGGGAGGAGGGTCGACCGTGTCCATGCCGTCTGACCTCCTCCCATTAAATTTTTAACAAACGGCCCAAAGAAATTGACGATGAATGGAAAGGAAAATTCACGAAAAAATTAAAACCCCAACCTCAACAATGGTGATGGAGGTCGGCATCGCAGTTGACAGCGTCGGCGTACATCCAAGGTGGATGGTGTCTCACACCTGCTGCGGAGAGGAGAAGAACGGCACGTCAAGCCCTCCTTGCGGTGACGACGTTCTTCGTCGAGGTATTGATGTTCTTCACGTTCTCTAACGAAGAAGACAGGTTCTATCTCCTCCAATTCCCCACACAACACACCAACCCCAAATAAAATAACACTCTTCTTATTTTATTACCCAACCCATGCATTTCCAAAATTTAAAAGATGAATTAACTTAACTTAATTAATCTTGAGCTTGTCAAAATTAAATGAAGTAAAGGAGGTATCATTAATGATAGGGTGTGTCACATAATTAATGTGTGGTTTTAGAGATGTTAGGGAATTTGAAGAGATGGGGCTCATGTGGTCCCCACCTCACTATTAACCTCACATGGGTGGTTAGTTCCACCCAACCTCCATCCTTAGGATTTAACCACTTTAATGAAATAAAATTAGTAGCACAAATTTTATTTCACTGTAGTCTTAATCCACAAAATTAAACAACTCTTCCCGATAAAACGCAACTCTAGAAAAGGTCTTTTTAAGCAATTACCGGCTCTGCGGTTTCATCGGTGCCCGCAGATTTTGGTTCCGAGCACCGGTTCCAAAGATAGAAAAACCAGCTCGTTCATTCACAGAAAGTATCCGAGAAAAACTTCAGAAAATGATTCTGGGCACATCGGGCCTCAGAATCAGGTGCCATCAGAAACTGCGTACTCGTAAAATCCCAAAGAAAATTAAGAAAAAATTTCCCTTGAAATTTACGGGTCTTTACATTACTCCCACCTCAGATCTTTACATCCCCGTAAAGGTACATCACAAACTATTGATACAAATGAGGGTACTGAGCACACATCTAAGCCTCCCGCTCCCAAGTGCTCTACTAGAGGTCCCTTACTGCCATTTGATGGCACTAGAGGAATCGAACACCCACGTAGGACTCACTCTTGTCGATCCTCGATCTCCACTAGGACCTCCAAAAAATTCGCCCCATCGTCAATGTCCAACTCCCCATGGTCGATGATATGCGTCGGGTCGTGCACGTATCTCCTCAACTGAGATACGTGGAAGACGCCCTGCACCAGGTGCAACTGAGGTGGTAGAGCCAAGCGGTAATCCACCTCACCTATCCTGCTGAGAAACTAGAATGGTCCGATGAATCACGGATATAACTTGTCTCCCCGACCAAATCTCCATAATCCATGTCGAGGTGATACCGGAAAGAAGACGTGGTCGCCGTCCACAAACTCTAGTGGTCTCCGCCTCCAGTCAGCATAAGACTTTTGTTGGCTCTGAGCTATCTTCATCCACTCCTGGATGACTTGGATGTTCTCTGGACCTAAAAGAGATGCTAAGATTTTTTCTTTGCTGATAAGAGAAATCCAGTCTCATCCCCAGGATGAACCACGTTCTTTGACTAATACAGTCAATCCCGGCATGGATGATACTAATCCATAGTAAGGATGATGTCGTAGGTCCTCGTCGCTACTACCAAGAGATCCAAACATTACTCTCGACTCCAATGGTTAAGTCACACTGTCGGCATCAGTGTGTGGTCACTGGGTCTCCTCCAGTAGGTATCTCAAAAGTGAGGGTCAAGTCAATGGTTTTTAAAACGAAACCTCTTAGTAACCAAAAAAGAGAGGACAGGAAAGTAAACGCCATAATAAAAGTTTCTTTTATTACTGCATATCAAAGTACAAAGACGTGTACAACCACAAAATCAACAAAAAGAAATCTTGAAGAACAAACAACAAAAGCCTCCATGCCTGGAACTAGTTTCGCTCCTTTTCGCCAGTTTCCGGAGCTCCATAGTCAAATGCCTCAGCTTCATGATGCTGAGCTCTCCCGTGTCCACCTGTTACCTATGGTCGGGGTGGACCCCCTGGTGGTGGTGGTAGAAATACCTTGAAGCTTCGTTCATCTCCATCTACACGGCCAGCTCCCCTACCTCGGTCTCCTGCTCCTTGTGATCCGCCCCGATAAAACGTCTACCTCTGTCTGGGAGGTCTTTCGTTTAACTGCTGGTCATCTGTATGGTGGGTCGCACAGTCACAAGCCATATGACCAACCCTACTGCAGGAATAACATTGTCCGCTCCTGGTAAGTCGTTCTCCACCTTGGGTGCATCACACACATGATCTTGTGTCATGCGGTCGATCACCTGTAGGTATGGTCCACTTGGACCTCTGCATCATCTGTCTACTACCCATTGCAGAAGACTCGGCCGCATGCCGGGTAGTGGTGGGTCATGTTGATGGAGACTGCTCAGCAAGTAAACTCTCCACTAAGAGGGCTCGCTCCAACACCCCGGTCTGCGTCGGGAGGCTGTGAGATACAAATGAAGCTCTAATCTCTCGCCTGAGCCCCTGCTCGAAGGTTCGGACCCTGAGGAACGGGTCACGTACCATATCTGTGGAGTAACGCGAGAGATCGGTGAACCTCGCTGAATATTGTGCCACCATCATGATACCCTACTAAAGATGAAGTAGGTCATGTACGCTCACCACTCTTATGGTGGCTGGTATAAACTATGCCCGAAACAGGCTCTCGAAGTCTTCCCACGGAAGGGATGCCTCATCGTGCACCTGGAGCATCAGGCTCCACCATCTTCTTGTTGCTGCCTAAAGGAGGCTGACAGTAAGGATCACAAAGAATTCGGTTGGCATTCCTACAAATATAAAAACTCAAACAACAGCCACCAGCCAATCCTTGGCTGCCTGAGGGTCCGTTTTCCCACGGAACATGTGTGGTATCTGACGCTGAAACTCGTGCAGTGCACTAAGGTGACGTGCACTCTTAGCGGCTGGGGCTGGTGGCACTGGTGGCTCAGCAGGTAGAGGTACAGCCGGTGCCTCCACTGTAAAAAGGACCTGCACCGAGGCCTCGTCGCTCGATGGGATTTCGTCTCGCTCAAAGCTCTTAACCCTAGCTGGCTGCCATCGTGGGTCCATCCTGAAAAGAAACAGGTGATCCACGGTCAAATAGTATACCTGGTGAGCTGACACAAAGTAATCAAAAAGAAAACTTTTGAAACACACATGAAATCATTGTTTTCGTGCATTGAGTTGGAAATCAGATGTCAGGGTACTGGTGTACGGATACGCCTGCCACCACACCAACACTGGACTCCCTGGACTGATAACCACACTCCATACCCTTAACACTATTGCTTCACATAGAAGAAAGATCAGAGTCCTGAGTTCTACGGTAGAACCGAACTCCTCTGATACCAATTTGTCACGACCCGTTATCGGGGCCCGTGTCGTGACTACCCCCAAGCCCGCCTTCCATAGGCCAGGGGCTAGCGACTATCAGCAAAGGAATAAATCCCAATAAAAAGGGAAGGCATTGCCTTTATAAAAGTAAACCACACAACAGAGTACAATAAGAAGATACACTAATTAAGCTGTAAAACCAAACGTGTTGAATGTACAAGGGGCTGGAAATTCAAGCCCAAAAAATAGAACAGCTACAAACGAAGGTAAAGTAAATCTTAAAGGACAACAGGTGAAATGTTACAATTATCTCCTAGATCGTCCTCCAGCTTCTACTTGAAGGGTAGGTACATATGTCCTCCTCAGTATTCCACGTCCGTCTGTCTCCTTCGGGTACCGAATCGTCATGAGATCCACTTCCAGGTACTGACTCGTCGTGAGATCCACCTCCGGGTACCGACTCGTCGTGAGATCCACCTCCGGGTACCATGCAGCTCTACAAGCCTCAACCACGATCAGTGATTTCCATCGTTTGCAACCAACACAACATAGTGCGGGCATAGCCCGTGCAGGGGTGAGTATATGATATCTGTAGGGACCCCAAGACCCCCTAAGGTCTCACTGAATCCACAAAGGATAAACCACATAAAAAAGATACAATCATGAAGTAACAACCAACTCTACATAGGTATATGCCCATAAATATACCTACGTCATCAAATCATGTTCGCCTTTAGCTCCATAGCCCATGTACAACCCAGTCCACACAGGAGAACACAACTCATCCCACAAGAGAACTCAACATATCCACCTAGGAGAGCACAACTCAGTCCACACAAGAGAACACTGCAAGTCCACGAAGGAGTGCACAATACAGTCCACACATGAGAACACCACAAGAACACACAGAAAAACATGAAAATCATATTAAAGATAATGATCGAAAGTAAAGACTCATCTCACATAGGTATACTTATTCGTAAGTTGATAGAGGTGATCAGATGTAGCCACTGATTCATATAAGTTTGGACCCACATATTATACTAGTATAGTAGTCATCACTACCCATCTCACGGAGGATTCCCGTAAGGTTGTCATCGTTGTCGAACCCACTGAGGATTCTAGTACCAAAGTATTCACCGTCGAACCCATGGAGGATTCCAGTACGAAAGTCTTCACCATTGCACCCACAGAGGATTCCAATACATTTCTCATCGTCATCGAACCCACGGAGGATTCCAAAACGAAAGTCTTTATCGTCGAACCCACGAAGGATTCCACTACGAAAGTCTTCACCGTCGAACCGATAGCTGCTGGGGAAATCCTCCTCTATCGAGTACAGTGGGCCTGCCGCTACAACCATGTGCTTCCCACTATCCTTGGACTGCTGTAGTACTCCACCTGTCGAGTACTATGGGCCTGCTGCTACAACCAAGCGCTTCCCACAATTGGTCTGCCGCTACAACGAAGCAATTCCCCTCATAGCCTATAGAGGTGCTCCTTCTATTGAGTACCGCGGGTCTGCCTCTACAACAATTCCCTCCTCCTCCATGGGTCTGCTGCTACAACCAAGCTCTCCACACTGGGCTATTGAAACACTCTGAGTTGACCGATCAACAGTCGTCACGTCTCAGCCAGCTCTAGGGTTTCCGCACAGAGCACACTCATTCTGGGAGGGTCCGCTCTACGAGCAAAGTGGTCGATACATCAAATTTCATGTAGACCAGAGTTGTTGTATTTCAAGGTTCCATCATGTCAATAGGAACACAACGTGACATACAGTGCGTCAATCAGACGCCCGTTCTGAGAGTTAATGGTTTTTTCTTTCCAGGGGCATGGTTGGTTTTTATGTCAAAACCAACCCGACCATACTCCAAATGCATACAAATCTCGAGAAGAGTAAGAAAAATGGCCTTTCTCACTAAGAGGAATCCAACAAAGTCGACGGCACATAAACCAGACATCTGGAGCTCTAGTTATAAGGGTTTCCCCTCCAAGGTCCCGGTAGGTTTCGTGTTCGAACCAACCCGACCATACCCAATGTTCTCCGAACACTTATGTATAATATACTGAAATGACTGAATCGAAACAAGTATCGAATCTCAAGTGATGGTGCATCGATCAAAGATTTGTATCCCAAGATACGGGCATTTTAATGAACCTGTCCGGTTTTAGGGGGTTTTGGGCCCATACCGACCCGACCCAAGACACCCTGGGTCGGCCCGAAACGGGTCGACCCGAACCTGGTCCTGGTCCGGCCCATTAGGGCACGACCCGTCCCAGTGCTGCCATTCCGTCCTGGGCGCGGCCCGGCCCGGTTCTGCCGTTCCGGCCTGGGCGTGGCTGGTTGGCCTGGCGCGGGCGCAGCCCGCACGTCTAGTCAGCTCGGCCAATTAGCCGAGTGGGATATGGAGGGGGGGGGGGGCACAGCCCCGCCCATTGATTGGAAAACGCCCCCCCCCCCCCACATGGGGGTCCGTGCTTTTCCAGCTGGGGGTTACGACCCCCAGATTTCTCGGAAACCGGCCGGCCGGATTGTCCGGCCTTTGTGCCACCGCAGGACACCCCTTCCAGGTCCCACCCTCATTGCGCCGGCGGCCAACAGTTCCGGCTGCCGCTCCCCGCACCACCGCAGCCTTAGGCCATGGCCTTGTCTAGCCGGTGCGGCGTGACGGCACTGCACCCCTCCGCTGTGGACCCGCTCTGGGCCACAACCTCTTTGTGGTTCACTGGCGTGGCGCGACATTGTCGTGCCCCTTCGCCATGGCCAAACTCCGGTCGCGGCTTCGTTTGTCCTCAAGGGCACGGCGCGACAGCGCCACCCTTCTTTGCTGCATATCTCCTTGTTTCCGCACGGTTCCGTTGCACCGCGACGCCTTCATTCGAGCTGTAACAAACACAAAACCAAAAGGGGTGGAGGGTCCACCTTATTCGTGCAGTCCGACCTCCTCCCGTTAAATTGTTAACAAGCGGCCCAAAGAAATTGACGATGAATGGCAAGTAATATTCACGAACAAATTCAAAACCATACCTGATCAACGGTGATGGAGGTCGGTGTCGCGGTTGACAGTGTCAGCGTACATCCAAGGTGGATGGTGTCTCACATCGGCTGCAGAGAGGAGAAGAACATCACGTCAAACACTCCTTGCGGTGACAGCGTTCTTCATCGATATCTTGACATTCTTCGTGTTCTCCAACGAAGAAGATAGGTTCTATCTACTCCAATTCCCCACATAACCAACAAACCCCAAATAAAATAATATTGTTCTTATTTTATTACCCAACCCATGCATTTCCAATATTCAAAAATTGAATTAACTTAATTTAATTAATCTTGATCTTGTAAAAATTAAATGAAGTAAAGTTGGCATCATTAATGAGAGGGTGTGTCGCATAATTAAAGTGGGGGGTTTCATAGATGTTAGGTAATTTTAAAGGATGGGGCTCGTTTGGGCCCCACCTCACTATTAACCTTACATGGGTGGTTAGTTCCACCCAACCTCCATCCTTAGGATTTAACCACTTTAATGAAATAAAATTAGTAGCACAAATTTTATTTCTCTATAGTCTTAATCCACAAAATTAAACAACTCTTCCTGAGCAAGCAAAACTCTGGAAAAGGACTTTTTAAGCAATTAACGGCACTTCAGTTTCATCAGTGCCCTCAGATTTTGATTCCAAGCATCGGTTCAAAAGATAGAAAAACATGCTCGTTCGTTCACTGAACGTACTTGAGCAATACTTCAAAAAATGATTCCGGGCACACCGGGCCTCAGAATCAGGTGTCGTTAGAAACTGTGTACTCGTCAAATCCCAAAGAAAATTAAGAAAAAATTTCTCTTGAAATTTATTGGACTTTAAAAGTATTTAGTCTCATGGATGATTTCAATAAGTAGTGGCATTTTTAGATTATATCCTTAATTTCGAAGATATATATGTGTTTATAATTCTTCTAGATATAATGAGGGAGATTGATATTATGGATATGAAAGTCTTGTTTTAGAATCAATTTTTTTCTCCTAGTGTTCCCTTAGATGAGGATGTTAGAGAAAAAACATTTCGAGTGTAGGTTGTATCCTGAGATCTATAACTAATTCAACCATTTTACACTACTAATATATACAGAGGGGTTGAATAAGGTAGAATACATAGAATATATTCAAAGGCATTATATATAATCATGATAGGGTTCATCCTGAAATATCAATTTGTAGGAATGTAGATAGAGGTTCCCAATTTCCAAAGAAACCAATTTTTTCAATAAAACAGAGTTAGTAACATTTTTTTTATTTTTCAAGATAGAGAATTTCTCATGACACTAATAAATGCTACATTATTATTCCATTTTCTTATTGGGATATTTTACATTATTAGTTCTATTGAAAAACCATTTTTTGTAGCCGACATGGGTTGGGTGGTTATGTTCTTATATATTCTTAGAAGAAATATCCTTTTATACTGTATCAGTTAAAATTTTAGTCTCATAAAGATTATAGAGAGTAAATAGGATATAGGGTATGCAAATGATATAATTTTGGTGTTCTTCATCCCTAGGTACATTCGAATAAGTGTGGTCTTGGAGGTGTTCAAAATAATATGTTGCAAAGAAAAGATGAAGGACAGGGTTACTTTCATAACATAAAATTTCCCATTATAACTAGGATGGATATCTTATGAGGTACCATATGATTATATTCTATCAAGAAATATGGATTATTTGATTCAGGAGCACCACAATCCATCATTTAACCTACCTTTTTCCCCTGATCGTGGACATTGGGTAGATATAAATCTAGTTTCCTTAATCTTATCTATTCCAATAGGTTCTTATCTGGATATTTTATTATTCAATAAAGGTTATGAGAGGATTATGGGTCTATATAATTTTATATAGGACATATTTCTCCTTTTAATATAGTCTTAAGATTACTTGTATTGCATGAATTATTTTTATTATGGGGGTTACATTATTGATTTATTTTTATGGAAGTTTTTTTTACAATGATATTGATGGATGGAATGTGGTGATAAATAGATTGAATAAGTATCATATGGGTTGTAATAATATGGTTCCATTATCAACCTTCCTAGTGGAGTCAGTTTTGTTCTTGGTAGATTTTAATATAAAATGTTCTTGTGATTTATTAAGGATTCCAGTATTTTCTTCCCTTTTGAGGTTGTAACACTACACCCTTGATATGATATTGAGTTTGAGATAGAGTTACAAAATTGTGTCTCTCTAGTTTTGATGGGTCCATACTAGATATCACATTATATGTTTTTTGAGTGGATAATTTTGATTTGTGACATAATATAGAAGGGTTTCATAAAACATAGTGTGTCTCTATGGGGTGATCTGGTTTGTTCACTATGAAGGTGGATTTTATTTTAGGGATTTATATACAATAATAGTGTTTGAAATAAGTAATAGGGAAGAACTATTATCCCCTTACTAGGATATATGGTTTGTTAATCCAATTTAAGAGATCCAACAGGATTTCAATGATCGATCTAGGATCCTAACAAAATATGATTCTAGGTAATGTAGGAAAATATCTTAAAGCATAATTTCTAATGTGATTATGTGTAATTCATGTTTTTTATATATTTTTAAATGTATCAAATTTTCCAGCTATTTTTAAAGGCATAGTATACATAATGATCCAAAATTGTTTTGACCTATTCATGATGGTATTCATCAAATGAATTCTCATATACTCTATGGTAGAGGAGGATCATGTTATGAATTTAATAGATAATCTGGTGGTTCTACATTATTTTTATCTAAATAAAAATTACTCTAAGTTAATTTTTTGTACCTACAAGTTATATGTTCTTGGGAATGTTGGTTATGAATAAGGAGTAATTATGTATCCTTTAAATATTGACATTGTTGTTTCTTTTATGGATAACAATAATCATACATATGTGCGTATATTATTTGGTCATATATGATATTTTTTGTTATTAATTTTTTAATCTCAAATTAAGCTTCCTTTAATAATATTTTCAAAAAAATTTACTCCTTTAATTAAATAGAAAAATATTAGTAGCATATGATTACCTAAAGGAGGTGATGAATAGTGATTTATTATAATATATTCATAAGAATGAGTCATGTTTGATTTTTTAGTTTAAATACTCTCTTAACAATACTTTTTGATGTATTACAGAGTAGTGATCTCATATTATACATTAAATTTATGAATTCAATAGAAAAAGTATGCTTCCCATGATTATAACTTGGCAGTAGCAGTATTTTCTCTAAAATCGTATTATATTTATACTATTAAATATATCCTTTACAACTTATATGGTCACAAAAAATAGTTATATCATCCCCCAGGTGAGATAAATAAAATTCATCGATGATAGTTATAGTATTTGTGGGATTATAACTTTAATATATTAAATAATTTTTGTTAATTTAATTTTGATACTAATTCGTTGATTTTGAAATCTGACAATAAAGGTGTTCATGGGATTGGATATGAATCGAAGGTGATGGATGAGTTTGTGACCCTGAATCTTGATATAGAGGAAGATATTAGTATAGTATTCATGTATAATATTATCATGAAATTTTCATTGGTATAAAAAGTAGAGGAATATTATTTCAGATACATTTAGGTTATGTTTTTCATGATTTTATCATCTATAAAATGCTCCCAATGAGGTTTTAGAGGATTTTTAGCATGGTGTGTTCCTTCAGGAGAGGCTTTTCATTCTATTAATAATTAGGGAGATAATTCTAAAAAAATTCATAAATTAATATTAATATGAAATCCAATTATATAACTTATATATCATGATTTTAGGATTCCATACTAGTGGTCATGGATGAAAAGGCGAGTTGATGATTTTGTGAATAAAAGGTTAAATGGATAATAGGTAAATTCCAAAAGACATGTTCTTGGTGGAACAAAACATATATTGGATTTTATTATGAAGAAATGGGGGGATATATCAATATATTTATCTATCATGAGCTCAATTATCATGTGATTCCATCTATGTTATTATTGATTTTTTTAAAAAGTTAATTTATTTATTATTGATTATGGAGTAGACTTTGGTAGTTTATTTAGTGAAAGTATATGTGGAGAAGATATTGTGGATTCTAGGAGTTCCAAATAAGATCATTTCATATCCTTATTTCCATTTTAAAAAATGTATGTGAAGGGACTTCACATTCTATTTGCAAGCAATTATTCATTATTTGTTCTTTTTATTCATTGATAGACTATTATGTAGAGTAGTCTATCTAGATTTTGGATGATATATTTTTCACAAATTTTCTATATTTTTGTGGTTCCTAAGAGAAAAATATGGTTTTCGTGATTTTACTTATAATAATATCCATCATTCTCCCATCGGTATATCTCCATCTCGGGAGTTGTATTGGAATTATTTAGTTGTCCATTATCTTGGATTGAGGCTTTAGAGTTAGGAACTCTTAAACAATATTTAGTACATTTTCACAATCATGAAACTAAATGTCATTTTAGAAATTATAAATGTGGATCAACAGAATCATAATACGAATAAAGATTACAATAAGAGACCTATATATTTTGATATTTTTATTTATGTTTTCTTCAAGGTTTCTCCATATCATCGGTAGAAAATCTTCAATCTGGGGAATAAGCTCTTTCCATGTTTTATTATCCTTTTTAATGTATTGAAGAATTTTAGCAAGGTGTTATATTATTTGAGGATATCTCCAATTATTTATTTGATCCATGATTATTTCCATATTTTATTGATCAATTAGTACATTTATGATGACTCTTTACACATTTTATGTGGTGACTTGGATATAATAATTACACAATGTTTATAAATATATTTGATGAGATTTTGGATTATTAAAATAAGGTGTTGAATGGATTTTTAATTCTAATTATTCCTATATTATTGATGAAAAATTTACTATGACTCTTAATGCGAAAGAAAGTCCCAAATTCAGTCACATTGTCCTGGGTCATTTAAAAAAAATTATATTGTAATTTCTTAGTTTGTGTACTTATGATCGAAGTTGTTCTATCTTTGGAAATCATGGAAGTTTATTTCTAATGATATTCATAATTTAGAGGTATCATATAGTGTGTTTTTTTATATATTTTTATTGTATTCTGATTTATGGTTTGGGGTCTTGTGGATGATAATTGTTTGCGAGGTATCTATTGAAAATTATCTATCATTCATAGACCGTTACATTATATTTTCTATGAATTTGGAGTGTTGTAAATATTTTTAGAGGTGATAGGTAGAGGATGACTAGAGATTTTAGATTAAATTTTATCGATTGGAATATATTTTCCTAGACTTACATATTAATATTAAAATTGAATTATATGATTCCCTAATATTTGAGCTATATTTCAAAACTATTATAATTGTTTCACCATTCAATCATTAAGAAGAAAATTATATTATAATATTATGGTTTACTAGTTCATATATTAATCTATAAAATTTTTATAATTATCTCCAATTATTTCATCTTTGATTGATCATTATGTGTATTGTGGATCATCTTGGAAGATATTTAGTTATCTTTAATGGGAACATCGATCATTTACTTTGTGAGATAGTGGTATATTGATGTTTTCTGAAATTAACATCCCCTTTAATTGTTTCTTTTATTTCTATTCCCTGTTATAGGGGTTTGTGGATGTAGTTAATCCTTGAACATTTATGGTTTTATTGAATTAGGGTTGAAAGTTTCATGGTTTTTGGTTTTATATTGGATTTTTTGGTGAACCATTTGGTTTTTTCTGTTCGTAGTTGATGTTTTTATTCAATATTTTATATTGGATGTTAATGAATAAATTATGGTTGTGGAATTGAAAAATAAATTTATTTAATATACTAAGAATATAGAATTTCCATTACCTTTCTATAAGGGGTAGATGATTTGGATTATCATATGGAAGAAAATGAAACAAATTTATGAAATTAAAAGTGGAAATATGATTCCAATTTGATTTATTTTATTTATTTTTTATTTTTCATATAACACAGAAATATTTTGAAATATATATAAAAATATATTTAATAGCTACCTACGTTTAAAACTGTAAACTAAAATGAGTGTGGAAATATTTTTTTTAAATTTAGGAATAATAAAAATACAATGAAAAAAGATTTTAAACAATTAGAAAATCGAAACAAAATATTATTAGGATCACTTAATATTATAAAATGGAAATTTTAACTAACATTAATTTATCACTATATATAATGAATATTTATTTGAAAAAAAATTAAAAAAATTATATATTTAATTTAAAAAATGTCAATAATTTTTAAATTTAACATATAAAATGTAAAATAATGTGAATTATAAATATTTTTCTAAAATAAATGATTTTTTGGATAATAGTAAAAAAATACTAATTTTTCAAATACCTTAAATTATTTAATAATTATATGTTAAAATATTAAATTAAAAGTATTTGAAAAAAATTAATATAAATAATATAAATGTATATATAAATTTTAATCTTAAAAAATTATTATGTTAAATAAAAAACCCATTTTTTATCTTTTTGGAAGCAGGAATTATGTTTTACTGAAAAAAGTATTTTTATTCATTTATATTAGAAAATATTTTTCATATTTATAGAAATTCAATCTAAAAATGGATTTATTTTTTTAGGTCACCATGTTCATATTATGAAATAATATCAATTTTTATTTTAGGTATTAAAATTGGATTACTAAGATTAAGTTTATTTACCATGAAAATGGTGAAACTATTATTTTTGATGAATTATATATCAATGTTGTGTAATGATTAAATAATAAAATAATATTATATATATTATATATTTCTCTGATTTAAATTTTTCTCATATATAAAAACATTTTTTCACTAATTTTATATGTAATTAATTTTATATAGAACTAAGAGCACTTATTGTTGAAGAATAAATTATTTTTTAACATTTTTTTTGTATATTAAATGTTTTGATTAGAAAGATAATTCTCCATTATTTATAAATTTAAATATATTAAAAATTGATAAAATTTTGTATCATGAAACATATATTTTTCTATATAGTTTATCTTATATTTTTAATAAGATATAAATTACCTGTCCAAAAACTAGATACTATAGTATAAACAATAATTGTAAAATGAAACAATAAATTGGTAAAATGATTGAAATTTTTTTAAAACATGTCTAAAAATAAAATTTATATTCATTATAGTGTTTATATGAACAAAAACTATATTATTTTATGATTTTGGATGCATTGACCCCTCAATAGTGTCATAACATTATCATAACATAATGGGTATTCCCAAAAGTTCCCTTTTCTTCACATATAATGGGGTTACACTTCATCCATTTCATGAAAAAACTAATCCTTACAATATCATCCTATAACTCTGAAATTTTTAGCATCCTATGAAATAATCTCAATTTAATTATCCTCTTATATGAATTATATATCATAATACCATTATAATGTTGGATACATTCAAGAGAATGTTACTTAATAATTAAGATTTTCTTCTATTTTTTCACCTCCAAACCTATATGAACCATAGTAATATAATGAAACTAGGATAATTATTAAACATATGAGTTATTATTTTATTTTAAATTCAATTATTTATTCCTTCCAATAATCTTATAATAACAAAATTAGGTCAATTGTGTGTTTATTTATAATCTGGCCCCCATGAAACCACAACTTTCATTTTTTATCACTAACTATCATGAGTGTTTTAAATGAACAAATTTATTAATAAATAGGATAAATATAATTCAATAATTAATTGATAATGAATATTAATTATCTTGTCTCATCCCCTCTCATTAATTGATAAATAGAGTTGTTAATCATGTTTATGGTGGACATCTGCCTCCACGAACAACAAATTTCATTTGTCACAACACCCTTAACAGATTCGTATAATAATTAATTTAATGAATATATATTACATTTTTAAAATTTTTAATCTTATATATATTTTATGTCAAATTTTTTTGAAAACTTCTCAATACCCATATAATCAATATTACACGCTCTCGGTTGGGTCTATTTTTCCACCAATGTGAATAATTAAATCATTTTTATACCATGAACGATTATATAATTATAAATAATGAAAATATCATTTCAATATAAAATATTTAACATATAAAAATGATTATATTTTTATATGTTATAATATATTTAATATATTAATTAATATATCACCTTTTAATAGTTAAACACACTGAAACTAGTTCTTCATTATTTCTATTTTCACAAAATATAACCTTGTCATTCACTAAAAAAGGGTTATAATTAATATATAAAAATATAATTCTTATGCCTTGGAAAATATTTTATTGATTTATTTTTTGTTATTAGATAATAATATAGGACACCATTAAAAAACTACCATAAAACATGAATCCAATGTTTCTAGCATCTGATGATGAAAATAAACCACTAAAAACTAATTTATTTTCAATTAATTGATAAAACTGTATTGTATTATTAAAAAATATATTTAAAAAATGTTATAAAATAATTTATTAAGATATTTATTTTTATTATACAATAGGTTATGGAAAATTTTAGTTAGGGGGAATAAATTCTAAGGGGAGATTTGTCTCAAATTTGATTTGAGGATACATATTTTATATTTTGCACCAATAAATTATTAATATAGTGTTATTAATGACTAATTAATTTATTGTTTACATATTAATGAAATTAATAATTTTTTAAGATCTATATCATGTTCCATTATTAAATTAAATTCAATTAAAAGTATATCAATAATGAGGTTTTTTTAACTAATCTCCCATCACGAAGTTCAAATCGATAATATTGAACATAAATTCCCTATTTTTGGTATATACCCCCCTATGATTTAATTTTATAGTTAATTTTCATTATATTAAATAAAAATGACACTTTTGATCCAAATATTAATCCATTATTAATGTCATCCACTGAAAAATAATATTAATATAGAAAATAAGTATCATCCACTTTAATGATGGTTTACCTCATTGTTTATATTTTACATTCGTATGTTCTCCTATATATTTTGAAACACAAATTTGTTTTATATCATGGTACATTATTTTTTAGCATAGCCTATTTTAAAATTAACATTTTACTCTTATAAGGTTTTGTGGATCCAACAACGGTATATCAGAATATTAAAATGTTATTCCATCATTTCAAAATAAAATGTCTTATCATAAACTCCATATTTATTTTAATAATCAATTTTTTTGTTTCAAGTGTCTAATATTAAAGTTTATTTTTCAAAAATTATATTTAATGCAATACTTTCCCATTAAATGTTTTAATCAATTCTCTATTTTTAATGCTATATTATGGATTATTCATTTTCAATGTAATAGTTTCGAATATATTTTCATATTACATTTTTTTTAACAATTATATATTTTCCAAAGTTTAATCATTCATATTTATTTCAAAATATTATTATAAAAATGAAATTATTTATATCTCCCAAATGTAATATTTTCAAAACTAACTACCTATGATGAATTGTAACACCATACCATTCTAAATTGATAAAAGTGTTTATTTAAATCTTTTATTAATTTTATACCATTTCCACTTTTTCACTAATGGCCCTGCATAAATAGATGTTATTTTTCATAAACCTCCACCTATATTTTATTATGAAATAATCTTCTCATGAGAATGACTTTTGTGTTTCTTGAGTTTACATTATTTAGGTTAATTTTAGTGATACCATGTTGAACTGCTATGAAACCAATTTTTCATGGGTTATTTATGATGTGATGAATGATTATATACATATTACACATATATGTATCAATGATTGTTTTATGTGGTCCAAAATATACCTCATATTTATTAGTTTTGATATTATATCTCAGAAGATAATAACGGTTTGTGTGGGAGTTATCGTGTATAGATTTGTTCACATGAGTGTTTGTGTACATGATGTTTTACAACATTGTTTTTATGATTGTGGGTGGAAAAGATTACATATGGATTTTTTAACATGATGGTGCATTGAAATGATCTCTTACAGCTTTTTATTTGCTTGTGTATGTAAATAATCATATATATATATTATTTCAAATTATTATGCTTGTGCATGATAACATAGGGATTTGGTAACATGATGATCGATGGACACAATCATGTATATATTTTTCCACAGTATCATGGTTTACTATTCCAATACCACATTTCTATATAATATTTCAATGAGTATGATACATAATTCATATATATTACATCACACATTTATTATATAGTACTTAATTTTTATATTGAGATTACATGTCCTTTTATCATAAAATATTGGTAACTCTAATTGTTTCACATTCCATTAATAAGATAGTTTTCCCATGCCTGTGTCTTCTCAAATTCATTTTTTCTAACCCATAATGGCATGTTGATAAGTTTTCCCTTATTGAGAATTAAATATCACCCACTTCTTATATAAGGACCTGAAATTAATGATTATATATTCTACTGTATCATGGATAGATTTAAATTTCATACATTTTCAAATATATTTTAGGTATTGAATTTTAGAGAGTTAGTCAATAAGTCATAAAAAACCAATCGATATTTTAAAAATTATATATGAATTATCAGTATATGTTTTTAAATTGATATATAAGATTTATAATTATTATTTTTTATTTTCATGAAAAATCCTCATGAAATACAACATACCATTTTCCTTGTTCTTACCCATACTTCAACCAAATGAAAAACATGTAAAAACATTGGATGACAAAAAAATCCATGTAAGGTAACTCAAAAAAGAATAAATTGGTTGATCTAGGAAAAAATTTGAAATCGTGCGTAATATTAAAATTTATCTACAATGTTATTTGAGAGTATGAAATAAACCATTTACACATGAAACAAAAACAATGTTAATTCTAAAATAAAACCTTTAAAACCATAGTAAGAAAATAAAAACCTTTTTTAGAATCATGGATATTGGTATTCATAAAACCCTTGAAAACACTTAAAAATAGGAATAACCATATGGATGAATTCTAATATAATTATATATAGAACATAAACATTACCCAATGAATTAGAGAGATATAATGGGGGTCACCCTATCAATAAGTTATATCATAATCACACAATTTTTATTTTTTATAATGGGAATAAACCCTTATTATAAGATATATTAGGCTCTTTTATATGATGGAATGGGGATCAAACAATTTTATATTCCAGATTAAGATCAAATTTTTCAAATAAAATAATTACGTATCATATCAATATATAAATATTTTTTATTTGACGTTTTCATGATGAAACCCTTCGAAAAATAATTTTTACGCCATATTCAAAACCATTTCATAGATTAATATGCCACTTAATTTTTGGAAGTTCATTTCCAATAGAAAATATTTATTAATAAAATTTTCCTTATTTATTATTACCTTTATTTTATCTCTTATCATGTTATCAATAATTAATTAATCATTTAAGTTCATTTATGTTGTTTTCTTTATTTGGATTGTGTGTCAAAAATGAATTCAGTCAGTTTAATATGCTCAAAGTGGTAATTATAAAATTATATATTTAATAATAATGATGAAAAAATAATCGTCTATTAAATAAATTATATCTTCAAATATAATCATGAATGATTGTTTAAAAATTAACTACGTTTCAATCATGGAGATGGTATTCCATATGTACGAATGAGTAATATTTCCATTTTTCAATGATTATTATGGAAATGAGGTTAGTATTATTTTATCTTTCTAAAATTATTATAATATAATAAATAAAATATTTTTTATTTAAATATACTTATATATATCATGAATTTGATTTAGGTATTTAAAATAATCATGTCACATTGTGGAGGCTATGGTGAAAATGTAGGTACAAACGACATTATCATGTTTCAGTTGGTGAAAAGGAAATAAATAAAATGATTTAATATATTATAAAAAAAATTCATTAATATCATAATTAGTTAATATATAATAGATATAATTATGAATAATATCTTTATAACATTGCATGTAAAGAGTTAGTGAAAAATGAATCGCATCACTACGTGAAGCGATAATCCACCATACATACATGTGATGTTAACGTATCCACCACATAATGGAAAATAAAAAGGTATATGAGATATAATAATTCAAAAATTATAATTATGTTACATTTATAATATATATACATATATATATAATTTAATTATATCATTATAACAATATGTGAGAAGTGATGATGAAAAATGGATTACATCGATTCAAGAAGCGGTGGTCTGTTGTACACATGAATGAATGTTCTATTTCAAAATTTATGTATAAAGAGATGGATATGATGGGGTGTATACATTTACAAGTGAGGCGAGTGGCGAGTGGCAGACTAGTAATGGGGATGTTTGTAACTAATGTATTTGGGTAGGTATTAACTAAAAGAAAAGAGTTCTATGGTGTTAATAGGATATGATGGTGTGTATACATTTACAAGTGAGGCGAGTGGCAGACTAGTAATTTGGGAAAAGAAAAAGTGATACCTACAATTTTCATATAAAAAATAAAAAAGTATAAACCCATAAATAAAAATAAAATTTTAGTTCTAATTTTATCCATCCAATATAGTTTATACATGTTTTTATGTCACTTTATCACGTATCATTTTAGTTCAACTACTTGGTAATTCTGATTTAAACATAATTGTGGTAAATTAACATAATAGTTTTCTCTATTAATTGTCAAAAAATTATTCATACATTATAATATAATATAAATCATTCTGATTCAAAATTTAGAATCCATTTTACAGAAAATCAATTCACAAAAGGTTAATAAACTATTTTAAAATTAAACTCATATATGTGATGAATATGCATTTTTTCATGAAATGTATTTTTCATGAATAAGATGTTTATATATTAACTATATAAATATTTATAATATTTATATGAATTTATATTAATATATATATATATATATAATATTTATTTGTTTTTGAAAATTCTTCATCAATGGTGGTTTCTATTATTTAAAATTGAGAAACATTACGCACTTTGCAACAATTTAATAAAACCATTTTTAACTAAAAAATATACTAAAATTAAAAAGCTGATTCAAATGTAAATAAATGAATTAAATATAACTAAATAATTATTATTTTATGTAAATTCTAATTCATATGATAATTCTACATTTAAATTAATTAATTTGTTGAAAATAAATGAAATTTTTTAAAAATATGAATATTTCATTATTCACTAAAACAAATACTTTCAAAAAAAAATCCAAATATATCAATATAAAATAATTTTCATAATATTTTTTAAAAATTGAAATTCATTATTTCAAATTAAAATTATATAATTTATAATGAAAATTTTTAAATAAAAACATATATTAAAAGTGTTTAATAAAAATTGTTTTCTTTTTTATTTAAAAGTATTTATTATTTTCATAATTAATATATCCATCAATTTTGTATTAAAAACATTAATACACATATTAAATAATTGGTGATATCTTTCCCTCATATAGTTTTTAGATTTTCATGATTCCACTTTATCAATATGGTTTTCCAACATAGTTATATGATGATGAATTACCTTGTTCTGCATGAAATTATCTATAAATTAAAGAATATAAATAGGTTATTCCTCATGATATAGCTTCCCTTCCAACACAACTACTTTTTCGAAAAAAACATGAGATGAATTTGGCATAAATTTTATTAACATCAAAACAAGAAAATCATTATGTTCCCGAGATGAACTCGGAGGAAATGACACCCAGTAAAAAACTAATCCAACATTATCTAGTATTTAACATTGACCAATAAACCGCTTACTTGACACCACAGCCTATTTACCGAAACCCATAACACTATTACATGGGGATATTTTATGAAAAAAAAAGATCACCTACCTTTAATGAAATATCTCCTCTCCAATTATCCGAATAACATTTTCCCTGCTCTGAGAAATCCTCATGTGTTTCTAAATAAACTAAAACTTCTTATACATTTCCTATTACACTTATATTCCAATGAACTTCATTTCTCCTACATCATTCCAAAAATCTATCATATGACATCAGTTTCTATATAATTCTTCATAAGATTCCACTAAATACTATAATGGAAACTATTATTAAAAGAAAATACAACCAATGATGTTTATTGATCACTACATACATGGTAATCCATTTAAAATAAATTAAGAATACATTCCAAGGAATGTATTATATTTTTAATCTTACTATTAGTTTGAGGATGAAGAAATGTATTGAAATTTAATTCAGTGCCCAAAAACTTCTGAATCCATTTCCAGAAATTTAAAGTGTGTGTAGGATCATGGTATGATTTAATGGGGAGAGGAACTCTAGGTAACATGACTATCTCCTTGAGATAGAGTCATGAAATTTGATCCAAGAAAATAATATCTCAAATGGAAAAAATGTATCTATTTTTTATAATCAATAAATAATAACCCTAATCACATTGTAACCTAAAATGTGTTTTTCAATACCCCATGAAATTCATTAATATATTTTTAGGGTATCTTTATGATCAAACAATGGTATCTAGGTAATGGGGAGGTTTGTAACTAATGTATTTGGGTAGGTATTAACTAAAAGAAAAGAGTTCTATGGTGTTAATAGGATATGATGGGGTGTATACATTTACAAGTGAGGCGAGTGGCAGACTAGTAATTTGGGAAAAGAAAAAGTGATACCTACAATTTTCATATAAAAAAATAAAAAAGTATAAACCCATAAATAAAAATAAAATTTTAGTTCTAATTTTATCCATCCAATATAGTTTATACATGTTTTTATGTCACTTTATCACGTATCATTTTAGTTCAACTACTTGGTAATTCTGATTTAAACATAATTGTGGTAAATTAACATAATAGTTTTCTCTATTAATTGTCAAAAAATTATTCATACATTATAATATAATATAAATCATTCTGATTCAAAATTTAGAATCCATTTTACAGAAAATCAATTCACAAAAGGTTAATAAACTATTTAAAATTAAACTCATATATGTGATGAATATGCATTTTTTCATGAAATGTATTTTTCATGAATAAGATGTTTATATATTAACTATATAAATATTTATAATATTTATATTAATTTATATTAATATATATATATATATAATATTTATTTGTTTTTGAAAATTCTTCATCAATGGTGGTTTCTATTATTTAAAATTGAGAAACATTACGCACTTTGCAACAATTTAATAAAACCATTTTTAACTAAAAAATATACTAAAATTAAAAAGCTGATTCAAATGTAAATAAATGAATTAAATATAACTAAATAATTATTATTTTATGTAAATTCTAATTCATATGATAATTCTACATTTAAATTAATTAATTTGTTGAAAATAAATGAATTTTTTTAAAAATATGAATATTTCATTATTCACTAAAACAAATACTTTCAAAAAAAATCCAAATATATCAATATAAAATAATTTTTATAATATTTTTTAAAAATTGAAATTCATTATTTCAAATTAAAATTATATAATTTATAATGAAAATTTTTAAATAAAAACATATATTAAAAGTGTTTAATAAAAATTGTTTTCTTTTTTATTTAAAAGTATTTATTATTTTCATAATTAATATATCCATCAATTTTGTATTAAAAACATTAATACACATATTAAATAATTGGTGATATCTTTCCCTCATATAGTTTTTAGATTTTCATGATTCCACTTTATCAATATGGTTTTCCAACATAGTTATATGATGATGAATTACCTTGTTCTGCATGAAATTATCTATAAATTAAAGAATATAAATAGGTTATTCCTCATGATATAGCTTCCCTTCCAACACAACTACTTTTTCGAAAAAAACATGAGATGAATTTGGCATAAATTTTATTAACATCAAAACAAGAAAATCATTATGTTCCCGAGATGAACTTGGAGGAAATGACACCCAGTAAAAAACTAATCCAACATTATCTAGTATTTAACATTGACCAATAAACCGCTTACTTGACACCACAACCTATTTACCGAAACCCATAACACTATTACATGGGGATATTTTATGAAAAAAAAAGATCACCTACCTTTAATGAAATATCTCCTCTCCAATTATCCGAATAACATTTTCCCTGCTCTGAGAAATCCTCATGTGTTTCTAAATAAACTAAAACTTCTTATACATTTCCTATTACACTTATATTCCAATGAACTTCATTTCTCCTACATCATTCCAAAAATCTATCATATGACATCAGTTTCTATATAATTCTTCATAAGATTCCACTAAATACTATAATGGAAACTATTATTAAAAGAAAATAAAACCAATGATGTTTATTGATCACTACATACATGGTAATCCATTTAAAATAAATTAAGAATACATTCCAAGGAATGTATTATATTTTTAATCTTACTATTAGTTAGAGGATGAAGAAATGTATTGAAATTTAATTCAGTGCCCAAAAACTTCTGAATCCATTTCCAGAAATTTACAGTGTGTGTAGGATCATGGTATGATTTAATGGGGAGAGGAACTCTAGGTAACATGACTATCTCCTTGAGATAGAGTCATGAAATTTGATCCAAGAAAATAATATCTCAAATGGAAAAAATATATCTATTTTTTATAATCAATAAATAATAACCCTAATCACATTGTAACCTAAAATGTGTTTTTCGATACCCCATGAAATTCATTAATATATTTTTCCACTTCCACTATTGCACTGGAAAAGGATAAATAATTATCTTAGTTAATTTCTAATCTTCCTTAATCGACTCAAAAGTTAAACATTTCACAGTAAACGTAGTAATATATTTTCTCATACCATACAACCAAAAATAGTCATTAATGTTTCAGTGAATCTTAGTTCTTCCTAAATGAATGGAAAACATAGAACTATGAGCTTCAAACAACAACTCCCTATTCAACTAGAAACCACCAAGAAGACATAATCTTTTTCCAAACTCATATAATCTTCTTTTTCTTCATCAAATTAACTATAATTTCATTTTATAATGGATTCAACATTTTATAAAAAATCATGACAATATTTATGAATATGAATAATTATTATAAAAAATTTGGTGTAATGAAACCCAATACAAAACAATGGATGTCCCAACATCCATAAATTATAGGCCCAAATTCATCAATTCATTGACCAATGATTCATGTTTTAAACATGACATTGTTAATATAGCATATGTTTTTATCTCATACCATCAACCACTTTGTTTGATTTTCCATAATTATAATGAATCATGTAATCAAAATGATCGATCAATTACAGAAATATTCATTATCTCATTTTCAATTATTTCTATGTGAATATGCAATTCAATCATTTATGATAAGTATATATTTCACACTTGGATATATATAAAATATTCCTCCAAATTATTAAATAAAAAACAATATATTCTATTTGTAGATTATATTTTTGATAAATTAGCTCTTGTGGTTTCTATTTTCATGAAACATATGAAATTACCTTACCATTCTACATCATATGAAAACTAATTAACAAATAACATTGATCATTGTAGAAGAAAAACTCATCAATTCTAGAAGAACATTATGAAATTGGATAATTAACCAAAATAATTTTCAGTTCTAGAATACAATCATCAAATTATTTTTTCAAGTTTAATTTAATTCATTTTTGAGTTAACTTAGTCAGTGGCCTTGACAATCGAGAATCAGTTTCAAGAAAACTTCAATAGTAACATCATATTCCAAGAAAACTATGAATATATATTAAATTTTTAGCTTTTTTACATTATTTAAATGCTTTTTTGTCATGTTTAATAGTTATTATAAGATTATATTCAATATATACAATGATATAAATTATTTTCAAACAAAAAAATAGTTATTATATTTTACATATAGTTTCTTTAAATGTAATGTTTGTAAACAAATACTTAGTTTTCTTTCATGATCATTTCATATATTAGAATATACAAGAATAATATTAATGAAAACATACAAAAACATATATAATAACTCATGAAAAACTCTATTCATAAGTTTTATTAATATAACTAGTGCATTAGATAACAAAAAAGAAATAGTGACAAAATCATAATGCCCATATCTATTCTAAAATGCAGTATTTAAAATATCATCCTCCCTCCATTTCAACTGATGGTAACCTAACATGAGATCTGTATTCAAATAATAATGAACTTTATTTATCTAATAAAAAATTCAACTATATAAGGCAAACGATCACTATTCTTTACAATGATATTATTAGAGACCCAATAATTAATGAAAGTCTAATTGAAATGCCTTTATTTTCACCCCATGGTGAATTTCTATAATGAATAAAACCTTTATCATGACATTCCTGTATCTTATTTTTAAATTCAAAATGATCTACATGAACTATTCAAAATGAGTGTTTATAAATATTATTAACATTAGGAACTATGTTAATAGTAATATTATCCTATTGATGAAGAGTAACACTATAAAAATCATCATAAAAAACATACATTTATTCATTATCTTCATAACATCACTGTTTCAAAAAAAATTCTTACTATCAAAATCATGATCTATGTAACTTTTACATCCATCTCTAATCAATTATTTAGCTTCTTGGTATGATAGAAAAAGGTCCAAATCATTGAAAAAAATTTATTGTATCTGAAAAATATCATCGAATGATATATAGAAATTAAATACAGAATAAAAATTATATAAAGATAAAATAAATTTATCTCAACTAGATATATTGGACAGACCATTACACATATAAAATATGAAGATTCATATAAATCATTAATTCTTTAATAATTGTGCCAAGAGTTTTTACCAAATGTTATACTGTATTTCAATGGGTTAATATTCCTAATATATATGAAACTATTTTCAGAAAAATAAATGAGAAGATCCAAAGTAAAATATAGTATAAGAATAATTCCAAAAAACTTGTAACATACTTATTTCCACATGAATATATGTCCCAACATCAACCATGTTAGAAGAAAATGTTTTTTTTTCAAACCATATCATTATGATAATAATGACTTCCACCATGAGTTTGTAACCATGGACACATATTAGAAAAATTTCCCAACTAATTATATCTATAACATATCACTATTGACTAGATATATTTTATCTCATTCCTTTATTCTTATGGACTCTTTTCCTTATAGTCACAATCATTGTGACAATGCTTACAACAGTTGTAACACTTTCAAAATTCATAGAAACATTCACCAAGATTTCTTTTTCCACACATAGATCATGTTTGGAGCATACCTTTAGAATTTTTAGTTTGATCCTTAACAATAGTTTACAACCATTTTTTCTTCATACATTTTCATATCAAGGAAAATATGTATCAAAAAATTCCATCTCAAATTTATGAGTATAAGGAACCACTTCTTTATTGATTTTATATTCTCATATCTCCAAATATCTTCCAAAACATTGTTTCAACCCTGAGAAAAATCTAATAATTTAATTATCATCATCTCGAAGAAAATATGGTATATAATTTGGAAATATTTCTAATTATTCTTCATACATAAACACATAATATACATGTTTTTTAAAAAAATTCCCCAAAAAATCTCTATCTTGATCTAGGAAACCATAGGGAAAATTTTCTAATGAAAATTACTCATAAATGTGTCACTTTCAATGTAATCAAGAACATAATTACCTCTATAAGTCTTAAAAACACCATAATCAATTATTATCATCATTAAAATTATAAATAAAAGGTTTTCCTTTTGAAATTCCAACCATATCAGGATAACAAATATATTATTTAGGGCATTGATCCATCCTTCAGCTACTACAAGATTAGATGACCCTTGAATGATTGTGGATGTTGTATCAGGAAATCTTCCACTATTTAAATGTTTTTAAAATGTATATTTGACTACTCCATAGAATGGGAAACACCTCTATTAATAGCTTATGTCAACTATGTAATCACTGTAACAAAAAATTACATTCCAATTCTAACAATCTGATGATGTTGATTTGGAATTTTTATTTTCCTCTCAGTTTCTTCACACTAAAGCTTCCATTTTTCCTCTATGGAAAACCATTTTGATCAAACATAGTTTAGATAAGGAAAACATTTAATCATAAAATGATGTATCATTTAAAATTAACCATAAGTAAAAAAAATTCAAGGGAATGATATTAACATTATCCTAAACATTAAAATTATCTAAACCATTCCTAGATACAAACTATAATAAATATTCCTTAAACATTACATAATGTATTTTCCATAAACTATAATTTACATTCTTAGATTTCTAAAAATATTTCAGTTTTAGAATTTAAGAGATTTAAGTCATAACTTTTACAAAAACACCCATAATTTCGAAAGTGTATATTTCTAATCAATATTAAAATTTCCCACAATATAAAACATTTAAACTAACATTTATCATAAAAATATTCATGGATATAAAATTTATTTTTTCCTAGATTATATCCATATTTAAACTCTGTGAAATTTTTTTTCTAATGTTTTATGACCACAATAATCACAGTAAGGGATATAAAAAAAATATGAAATATGTTAGTTCAGTGAAAAAAATGAAAACTCGTGTAATGGGTATCTTTATCATCAATCTTATTTGAGCGTACGAAATTTATAATTTACACATTAAAAAATTCCTTTTTCTAAATGAAAAAACATTAATATACCTATAAATAATATAAATCTATTATTATAAACATATAGAATCACCTGCATAAACCTCATTCAAAACCATTGAAATTATAATAACCATATGGAAAAATTCTAATATAATTCCCCAGAGAACATAATAACTATCTAATTAAATAGAGAGGTATAATGTGTCTCAGCATTTATATAATATATATCAGTCTCACCAATTTTTCATGAGCTACAATGGGCCTCAATGTTTCATATAAGCTATATCAGGCATACCCATGAGCTATAATGGGCCTTAACCCATCATATTCGTTATATTGGGATCATCTATTTTGTATATAGTTTCCAAGTACCATATCATGATTAAAATTTTTTGTTCATACACCATTAAATAAATAAACCATAGGAAATACAATTAAAACCCCATATATAAAAATTGGATATTAAAATACAATTTCATTATTGAGAACTCATTTTCAATAAAAAAAATAACCAAATCATGGAAATAGGAATTCTGTTTGAAGAAATCAAGAAATATCTTAAAGGAAACCATAAATAAAATAATTGTTACAATTTATTGAATTTTAATTTTCACCTTTATGGTGTCCCTTTACATTATTTATTGTATTTATCATACCCCTTTTTAATCTTTTTTGGGTGTTTTTCTAGTATTTTGAAGATAGTGATAAATTTTGTGTAAAACGTCATAATTTTTGGGGATGTATATAATTTTTGGATTAATGGAAAATGGTTATAAATGTACTAAATACTATCTAGGGTTATATGATGGTTTAGAATGCTTTGGAGGTTATTTGGGGTTTTTATAGAATTTTGACTATGAATATCATAATTGACACATTAACATCTTGAACTAGTTACATTATATGAGTCTATTGTCAGGATGATTTTGTGAACTGGTTTAGAGAATTAAAAATGTGTATGTTGTGAAACTATTTCACATCAAGAAAATTATGATCATATATATTCTTAATATGAGGTTATTCCTTTTTCAGCATATCTTGTAAATCATGAAATTCATGACCGGAAAGTGTTTCATGTAGTGAACAGTTAGGGGACATAAATTATAAAAAAGATCAAAGTAATATTTTCTTGTAATTAAATTTTCAGTATTCTCTCCCAAAACCTAGTTTCTATCCCATGTTATTTGTGGACAACCACTCCTTTTTATCATTTTTTGGGGATTTATATTAATGGTGGTTGTGTTGTGTCTATCTGGGTATGTGATATGCCTATATATTTTTTTAGTTTTTTAATTTATAACCATTTTACTATGTTTACAAATATATTGGTATTATGTTGATGTTATTATTGATCTTTATTGATTCCCTCTGTGATCTTCTTCTAATGACTACTCCATTGTATATTTTGGTTGGGTGGGTGTATTTTTTCAATGTTATTTGTGACATAACCTCTATCCTGACAATATATTTTATGGAATATGACTCTAATATTTGGTAATAATAGTTAGAACATATGTTTGTTGTTATAAATTTCTTTTTGTGGTTGTGGATCATGTTTCATGTGTGTGTGACCTGTATTTTAGGTAGGTGGTTTTGCCTCTAACATTTGTTGGATGAACTATGGTTGCTATAGTTTTTGATAAATGATTTAATTAATAAAATGGAATGATTGATTTAATGATTTGTGTGTGTGAAAATGGTTTCTTTTGAAAGGTGATCTCACCCCTTATTTTGGTAAATGAAAAATGGGTGTTTTAAAAGCATTATGAAATGAGTTTGTGTAATAGATTTCCCATAGGGTTTTGACGAAATATTTTCAAAAATATAGAAAATGATAAGCCTTGTATACATACGTAGAGTTTTATCTTATGTCCATCATCCTTGAATTGTGAGGGGTTAACTCATGTGGTTCCCCTCTACTCACTATGACCTTTGTTTTAGAGACATGATATTGATAGTGCTAGGGGTTCACTCATGTGGTGTTCCTATACTTTGTATGCCGATGTATTAAAGTATTGAGTTCCGACTATTCGTTGATTATTGTTTGATTAGTATTGAAGAATAAACTATAGAGATCCATGGAATTTTGTTACATATTATTAAGAGTTATACTGCTTGAATTTATATACCTTCTTGTATATATGTGATATTCTTTGATATTTTTTTCCTAGATTATTTGAAATAATGGAAAAGGGTAATGTTATACCATTATTTTGATATATAATTTATTAGTCTAATTATCATGACTTTTTTCTTAAATTTTGGTCATGATAATATTATTATATGGAGATTTTTTTTAAACTTATAGGTGAGATCCTACTGAGCATGTTACCTCAAACCCTAAGAACCCCTTCAGTGGTGTGTAAAACTCATTATGACTATCAATGTTGTTATAGGAAAGGCATTATAAAGTGGTGGGGAGGATTCTGTTAGCTATGATGGGTATCTATTGGTTGGATATTAGAACATTGTCTGTGTATCACACAAAGTATCTCTTTATAATTTTATGTGTTTTCAGTTTTTATTACACTCATACATTATTGTTTCTTCAACTTCATTGTGTTGTATTTAAATATAATTTTTTCTATTCCATAATTTTTTACCTTCTTTGTGTAATGATATATATATTCCATGTTGTATTCATCAATATGGGTGAAATAATTTACATTGGTTGTTATTGATACCTAGGTGAAAGTCGTCATCCCTTGAGAATCAGGAACACCCTTCTAGTTTGTGATGGATCGGGTCAAGCGCCATTTTTGGTGGGTATCTGAGTATATTCATTTTATACTGGTATCAAAGTACTGGTTTTGTGCTCATTGATAGGAAGCTAATAGAATGTATAATCTATTTCATAGACAAGAGCGATATGATATGTTGAGTACCTCACTATCTCTTTCTTGGATGAAACTATGGTTTTCGTGGGATGTTGGGATGTGTGTCACCTTTTTTTAGTTCCCGATCTTAATATTTTTTTTTCTTATATTGTTCTATTTTAAACTATGATTACAAATTACTTTATCACTTATTCAATATTTGGTTTGTAGTGATATGCATTAGGGATGATTTATAAAGGCTCCATATGAGGGTGTACTAGATGATGCTCAAAGTAATATTCATTTGTATTAGAATCACATAGAGACTATCATGTGAAAAAATCAGGTCATGGACAAAAATATACCACCAGTATAGAATGATGTTTTGGGGGATTATCTGTGAGTGTATTGGAAAACTATAAATCACAGGGTTTCAAACGTGAGAAGACACCAACCATTATAGATACCAATGGAACTCAAGAGGTGATGGAATGGACTAATAATATTTATTAAATCATATAATATATGCATAAACTGGGAAATATTAATATGTATTTCATAGAATTTAGACTCGAGGGTCCCAACAAGAAATAGCGGGATTCCATGATGCAGGTACTTAGACATGTGGGCTTGGACTGGAAGGGGTTCAGTAATCACTTTATATAGTAGTTTTTTTAGTGTTTATGAGGATGAAACATATTCCAGACTTCTACTTCTTATAGTAGAGATACAATTTAGTGTTGGTGTACACCAATCACTTTATATATTTTGTTCTATTTTCTGTAAAGGTTGTAAATAATGATCAACTAATGGATTAGAAGTAGTTGCTGGATTTTTTAATGGATATGAGGTCACTAATATTTATATTGAATTATTATACCTATGCAGAGATGATTAAATGATATATGATTGAGGATATGGAATTGGTAAGAAAATTCAGACATTGTTACTCTTATCTTCCACCCATTGGTAGCTTTAGTTGCACTTCTAGACGGAAGGGTAAGTGGAATGAGCATAATTGGGGTGTCTAAGGTAGATTTGAGAAATAAGAAACCTTCTTTTCCACTAGCTAAAGATAGTTGTGTGAACCTATCTTTCAATAAATGTGTAATGGTTGGACATATATGTATTTATTTCAATATTCCTTAATATATTTTCCATGGTTCTGGACACTATAGACATATGAAGTTTTTTTATTAGATTATGTATATTCCTTGTTGTTGTCATGTATAGTCTGCTCCAAAGGCTACTATGGAATAGTCACATTTTTCGTAGACTACATGGATCTAGACACAAGCATTGGGAGAAAATCACGATCACTCAGTATATGAGTTTCCAATGGATTTTTATGTGGTACCAATAACAGTTAGAGGTAAATTCATTATTGAATCTTCTATAAAATCCAATTTATTTGATTCATGTACCCATGACATGAATTTATCTTCCCATTTTATTAATAAACATATAATTTTCATTGAAATAATTTCTTTTATTATGAATTTCATGACAATAAACAGTAAGATGAATGAGTATGCGTTTTAGTGTCCTCCTAATTATTTTTCAAAATAAAATGATATGTTAGTATTTGATTTTCAAATTTTCGACGCGGATCTATTAAAATTCATCCTCAGGGTTGATTGGATTATATCTCACCATGCAGAAATTTATTGTTATCCTCAACGTTTTTTTTTTCATTTTTGGCTATGGGTTATATTGGTTGTTTCATGAAAAGTGGGCTTTATGGTATGGTCATGCACGACCTTCTTACAAAATGCTCAGGAGTTTGATCTCTATTTTAGCATTTAATCCTAATTACGATTCATCATTTTTTCCTTCCCATTGTTTTTAAGGTCTTACATGACGTTTTTATAGATGAATTCTATAGTATTCCTTTAGGTAGAAGAGTAAAATTCTCCATTTATATATGCTAGGTACACATATAGTTTCAATATCGTCATACCATATGGGACCACCATAGATGAAACAACTCAAGAATTGGTTAAATTATCAACAAGTGAAAATTTTCATTTACCAATGTGTTTCACCTTGGAAATCCCTTTTTCTCATTAGTTTGAAGATATATGGTTCAATATGGTCATTTGTGGAATATCAGATGTGGACATGGGTGGAAAATAAATATAATTATCTCTTTTACAAAATGGACAATTTTTTAGATCAGTTAAAGGGGGGAAGTGGTTTTTAAAGATTGATGTTTCGTCCGGTTATCAATATCTTGGATTTTGGTAGTCTGATATACAAAAAATCATTTTCTGGAGTAGATGTGGACATTTTGAATATCTAGTGATGCCTTTTGGTTTGACTAATTCTCTATAATTTTTTTATGGATATGATTAAATTGATATTCTTGGAGTATTTGGACACTTTTGTGGTAGTTTTATTGGATGATATTTTGGTTTATTCGAGATCTGAGTGTGAGCAGGAGAACAATTTGAGTTCGGTTCTTGAAATACTAAGGATTCACTATTTTAATTATATTATTTCAAAATGTAGATTCTGGATCCATAAATAATAATTTCTTGAAGCACATGATTTCTTTTCATGCATTTTCAGTTTATCATCAGAAGGTGAAGATTGTATTCGCATGGGAGGATCCACCGAAATTATCTGATAATTGGATCATCCATGGACTTGTTTGATTTTATTAATCATTCACTACATAATTCTTAAATACTGTTCCAAATTTTATTACTATTATAAATAATGTGGATAAATTCATATGGGATGAAAAATTTCACCCTTTTTTCTATTAGTTGAAATTGCATTCTTACATCGGTAACTATTTTGATCTTACCCGATCTTGGTATGTGGTATATGGGGTACTTCTTTTATTCTAGTTCTAGTGTATGATTTGTTATTATGAAGGATGATCACGTTTCGGTATATTTAAATCTTCAAATATAGTTTCAGGAATGGAATTACCCCATACATTATTTCAAGTTTGTCACTGTTATGTAAGGGATAAGTTGTATGTGGAACTATATCTTTATGTAGAGAGTCACGGTATTTTCTGATCATATGAATATAATATATTTAATTTAAAAAAATATCTCAATTTCATTTAGATATGGTGTTTTCAATTTCATCATAGATTTATCATTGACATAAACTATACCCAAGAGAAAGGGATTTTTGTTACATATTCTATCAGTATGAAAGTACCATCGCAAGAAATTTTGGAATTGATTGAGGAGTGGAGCCATATGGGACTCTTAACTAAATTGTATTGGGAACTCAGAATGATTTTTCAAGCATGGATCTGACCATTTTTTTTATTATTCATCTCTCCTTGAGTCTATTTTGTAGGTTCAGTATCCTAAAGATGAGTGTAGAGAAATTTGAGAAACCCATTTCGGAGTAGAGAACATTTCTAGTTGGTCTCTCCCATTAAATGACATTCTCCATTTTGGCAATCAGTTTTATTTTCCAATATCTATGAGCAGAATATTTTTGTTTGAATATAATAGTTTCTTGTGGGTAATTCATCCAGGCACTGATAAATGTATCTTGGAATGAGAAAATGATTCTAGTATCTTTATAGGAATCATGGTGTTACAAATTTTTATTCTCATTGTTACACCTTTCATCAGGTAAAGGCAGAGCATCTAAATATGTATATTTTTATCTAGGATATTATGGTTCATGTATGGAAATTATAAGAGGTTTAAATGGGAATTTTTGGATTACCATAGGCTCCCCAATGGATGAATTATATATGGGAAGTTATTTATTAGTTCAAAAAGACATCTCATTTCATTTAGATTTGAGTCACCACTATAGTTGAATACCTAGGCATGTTATCTATGCATGTGGTTTTGAGGTTAAATGAGGTCCCTTTACCAATTTTTAATAAATGGATTCTATTTTTACCTCATGGTACCATAGGATTCTTCATGAGGCAATGGGGACTGAGGTCATATTAAGTTCAACTAACCATCCACAGGTAGACAATCAGATATAGCTTGTTATTCAGATCTTGGAATATATGGTCCATGAATTAATCTTGGATTTTTGTGGACCTTAGGATGTCCATCTAGGAATTGTTTATTTTTCTTATATTAATAGTAAAGATTAATCAATCATAATGGATCACATATATAATTTTTATGGTCACTCGTTTAGGTCACCTCTTTGTTGGGATGATTTGGGAATGTCTTCTTTGGTAATACCATGTTCCATTCAGGATACATCTATGAAGATTCATGATATAAATCTGTTTTTCATTATAGATCATCGTGGGAATAAATCATATACAGATATTCAATTTTATGCTTTGGATATTTCTTTTGGTGAATGGGTTTTCATGAAATTTTATCTTTGGTTGGGTCATCATCGCCTTGGGAAATCGTATAATTTCGCTCCATGTTTTGTAGTACCATTTGAGGTCTCAGGGAATCATGGGAATTTTTTTATAGATTGTAATTTCCAATGTAGTTTATGTGTATACATGAGATTTTTCGTAAATATCATTTTCAAAAATATCATAATAATCTATTTTATGACATATGTTAGAAATAGATTATCTTATAGATATACATTTATTTTTGAGAGAATCCGTTAAATATCATTGACACTAAGATAAAACTATATCATGGAGAGTCCTTTATGTTATATATAGTGTTATTGACATACAAATTTGATTCTCACATGACATGGAGGCATAAAGAATCAGTTAGGGAGAAATGGAATCACCTTATTTTGAAGCTACATTCTTCCAAATGACTTATCATGAATAGATTGCCTTATGGAAGGGAGTGTGTAAGTTATCACATTATTTTATGTATATATCATCACTCTTTTAGTTTCCATTTTTGTTTTTGGTTCATTTCAATCCTTGGTGCTGGTCTCCACTCTGGGACCTATTGAAGGTACGTTTCTAGGGGTCATTATCTCTCCTTCAACTTAAAGAAGGATGGGCCTAGCAATATGTTGACACTTCCCTCCTTTTGATGTAGACGGGACATGAAATAATGGTATCAGAGGCAGAGGTTGAGAGATAGGATGGAGTATGGAGTTAGGCATAGTGAGGATTTCATGGGATGGTAGGGCAATGGTGTTGGGTGACCTTGGTGCATGAATTAGGCCAAGGAAGACCGACTAAGACATGGGATTTTAGGGCCCCCTCTGATCCGATGCAAGGACTCTGGACTTACCAAACAACCAAGTGAGTCCACGATGATTTCAGGTTAGATACCCTAGGAAAGGTTCATGCATCATAAATGACTTTTGTTCTCGTGTTCCTGGTGTATTTTGGGAATATGAAATAAATAATAAGTTTAAGGATTTTTAAGAACAATATTCTGCACTACTTGGGCTTAGGAATTCCTTATTTACCTTGCAACTATGGCACCTGGTAGATGAACACGAGTTTTATGGGCGATCGAGGCCCATGGGGTTGACTTGGACGATCAGCAGAGGGCTGATCGATAGGAGGATGACGACCAGTGGCAGAAGAAGCTTCAAGCCTTCTAGCAACAGACCTTCGAGAAGTACGAGGGTAGCACCTATGACATGAAGATAGAGGGCTTTCTAGAGGAGCTGGTGATTGCCTTCAGCTTGATCCAGGATCCGACCGAGTACTGGGTTCCTCTGGTCGTTAGCCAGATGTGGGGAGCAGCACGTCAGTGGTGGACGCTCTACCTGGGGGAGAGGAGAGAAGCTGAGGTGGAATGGGATGATTTCAAGAAGGATTTATGAGTGGAATTCATCTCTTCTACGATGAACGTAGAGAAGAGGTAAGAGATACTCTCCCTCTAGCATGAGAGTATGTGGGTAAGGGAGTTGGGGATCCAGTTCAAGGACCTCCTCCACTTTGCTCCGGACCTCTTTCCAGATGAGGAGTCTCGGGCAAGGCGTTTAGAGGAGGCACTCCGACACTCCCTCCAGTACGTCATTACCCCCCTTCACCTTGCTGACATACTTGTAGGTCCAGAAGAATGAATAGGTGGTGGAGAGGATGCACATGATGGGTGGTGTGTTACGAGAGGGGATCTAGCTGGGGTCATCGAAGGGGAAGGCCGTAAGTACCAGGCCACTAGCATCATGGCCCTCTAGGTTTCAACTGGCATGGAGTAGGCCGCATCTGTTCCAGTTCCAGTACCCCGGTCTTTTCCCTTTCCCTTAGGGCCCAGGACTGATTTTCTTTATCTGTCGAAGCCATGTACATCTTCAGAATCAGTGCCCAGACTGAGTTTAGTACGGCAGTGGCGGACATGCCCAGCACCCGCCATAGCAGCAGCTTCCAGCTAGGCCCTTCCAACAGCAGCAGGGGCAGCAAGCTCCCAGTCCTCAGAGGGAAGATGTTGAAGGGGGATGTCGACCTCAGGGCAGTCCTCAGGGACCTCGACCAAGTCATGGTCGGGGAGGCGGCTGATAGCCGAGGGGCAGAGGAGCTGGGCATGTATAGTTGAACACCGCGGAGGCAGCAGTTCCAGTAGGACTGGAGGTTGTTCGAGGTACGATCAGTATGTTCAGTACCCATGCTTATTCCTTCTTCGATACCTGAGCTTCGCACTCCGTAGTTGCACCCAGTATAGCTCGTGATTTGGGTCTAGATGTCGAGAGACTTCTAGTGCCCCTGATTCTAAGCACACCAGTCATAGGTTAAAACGACTTGTTATATGTTTTCCAATGATGCAAATTGATAATAGGGCCACATTAGTCTCTCAGGGATCTCCTAATTCTATAGATACAACCATACGATGTCATACTAGACATCGACTGGTTGTTCTCTGTGTGTTCCATCATCGACTACTTTTGAGGAAGGGTTGTGTTCTCAGACTTGGATGGCCGATGTGTTACTTTCACCGGCTAGCGGATTGGCCGGAAAGGCATAAGATGAGAGGAACCCCTCCTCTCCTTGTTAGTCGAGCTGTCAGTAGAGTTAGTGGTTGGTGAGATGGTGGAAGTACCAGGGATTTTCAGTTAGTTTATGGACGTCTTCCCTGAGGAGGTGAAAACTCTATCCCATTGATGTGGTATCGACTTTGGGATAGAATTGTAGCCTGGTGCTCATTTGATTTCGATGTCTCCCTACCAGATGGCGCCTTCGGAGCTACATGAGTTGCGGATTCAGATCGATGATTTGATGAAGAAAGGTTTTTTTCAACCGAGTGCATCACTGTGGGGTGCTCCATTCTTGTTCGCAAAGTAGGTAGATGGTGGTATCGAGTTGTGCATAGACTATAGGAGGACGAATCAGGTAACGATCAAGAATCTCTACCATATTATGATGATAGATGATCTCTTTGACCAGCTGAAAGGGGAAGGATGGTTCCCGAAGATCAACCTACGGTCTGGATATCACCAAATGAGGGTGAAGGAGGGATACATCTCAAATACATCCTTTAGGTGTAGATATGGAAACTTCGAGTTTGTAGCCATGCCTTTTGGTGTTAAGAACGCCTCGGCTATGTTCATGGGGCATATGAACTCCATCTTCCGGGAGTACCTAGATCGGTTCATAGTCGTGTTCATTGATGACATCCTGATCTATTCAAGATCAGAGGAGGACCACGTAGAGCATCTGAGGACGGTTTTAGAGGTTCTCCGACAGCACCAACTCTATGGGAATTTGTCGAAATGCAAGTTCTAGATGCGAGAAGTACACTTCCTTGGGCACGTAGTGTCCGAAAAGGGGGTATCAGTTGACCCATAAAAGGTTTAGGTGGTTGTTTCTTGGGTATCACCCAAGAAAGTGGTAAAGGTTCATAGTTTCCTCGGGTTGGAAGGTTACTATCCAAGGTTCGTACCCAACTCCTCCTGAGTTGCAGCACCTTTGACAGCCCTAACAAAAAAGGACCATAAATTCGTGTTGAGTGATCTGTGTGAGGTAGACTTCGACTATATGAAGGAGAAGTTGGTTAGTGCCCCAGTGTTGAGGTTTCCAAAAGAAGAGGCAGCATATGAAGTATTCTGTGATGCTTCGGGACAAGGCCTCGGGTGTGTGTTGATGTCGCGACAATGGGTGATCTCCTATGGGTCTAGGCAGTTACGTCTCCATAATCGCAATTATGCCACCCACGATCTGGAACATGTAGCTGTCATTTTCACACTGAAGTTATGGTGGCATTACCTCATCAGAAAACGCTTTGTGGTATTCATGGATAAAAAAATCTTGATGTATGTCTTCTCCTAGCGGGACCTAATCTTACGACAGTGAAGGTGGATGGAGTTCTTCCAGGATTACAATTTTGAAATTTCGTACACCTCAGGTAAAGGAAACATGGTGGCTGATGCCTTGAGTAGGAAGTCATAGAGGGATGCAGTCCAAGAGTCAGCAGACGCCTTGAAGGCAATGGAGGAGTTGGTTTCCTTGCACCTGGATGCGAGGATAAATAGTGGTGGAGAATTCTTGTATCAGATGACAGTGTAGTATTTTCTTCTGGGGAAAGTGTAGAAGTCTCAGTGGGGAGACCCAGAGTGTGAAGTAATGCGTGACCAAGTTGACTAGGGAAATGCTATGGAAGGGTGGATGGGGGATGGTCAGAACCTAATGCTTTTCCAGGGAAATTTGTTTGTTACAAAGGCGATGCGTGGCCAGGTTCTTAGTGAGTTCCACAACTCACCCCTAGTTGTACACCCAGAAGTTTCCAAGATGTACCAGGATCTGAGGAGACAGCTTTGGGGGCCTGGAGTAAAGAAAGCAGTGGAAGAGTATTTGGCCAAGGGCCTAGTGTGTCAGCAGGTAAAGGATGAACATCATGTTCAAAGTAGGTTTTTGCAACCTTTAGATGTTCCCGAGTGGAAGTGGGGTGACATATCGATGGATTTATTCATAGTACTACCCAGGGTGCAAGGGGGTTGCAATGCCATCTGGGTAGTGGTGGACCGCTTGATGAAGTCAGCTCACTTTATGGCGATAATGGAGTTGAGTGGAGTAGACGCTCTAGTATATAAGTATTTGGATGAGGTAGTACGTTTTCATGGAGTTCCATGTTCCATAGTCTCGGACAGGGATGCACGTTTTACCTTAAAAGTCTAGAGGGGATTGAAGCATTCTTTTGGAACCCACCTACGTCTTAACACTACTTTCAACCCCCATACAGATGGAAAGATAGAGAAAACCATCCAGAACATGGAGGACATGCTACGGGCATCTATTCTAGACTTTGGGGGATCATGGGTGCATCACTTGCCTCTAGTAGAGTTCGCCTACAATAATATCCATCATTTTACCATTGGCATGGCTTTATTCAAAGACCTACATGGATAGCTGTGCTGCTCACTCATGTGCTGGAATATGGTTGGAGAAGAAAGTGTTCATGGCCCAGAGGTGGTGCAGAGCATGACAGAGAAGGTTAAGTTTATACAAGAAAGGATGAAGGCAGCCCAGGACCGAAAAAAGTCATATGTCGATAGTAGGAGAAGGCCCTTGGATTTTGAGGTAGGGGACCATGTGTTCTTGAATATCTCCCCTTGGCGTGGACAACGGAGGTTTGAAAAGGGAAGTAAGCTTTCCCCCAGGTTCATCGAACCCTTCAAGGTGTTGCACCGGGTCGGCAAGGTGGCTTATCAGCTAGCGTTTCCACCACACCTGAAAAGGGTGCACGGTGTCTTCCATGTTCCCCAGCTTTGTCGATATCTACACAACGACTAACACATCATCAATTGGGGAGAGTTAGACATCGAAGATGAAGAAAACATCGTGGAACAACCAATGATGATTGAGGGTCGTGAGGAGATGGTGCTTCATGTACAAGCCATCCCATTGGTTCGCATGTTATGGAGGCATGGTGGGCTTGAGGAGAGTACCCAGGAAAGGGAAGCGCAGATGCGTCCCCAATACCCAGAGTTGTTTTGAGTTTTATCCTATTTTGTCAGTACTTGTTTTCTATGTAATTCTTTATATTGTTGACTATGGGATGTGCAATTTCCTTTTCTGTGAATTTGTGTGAAGTGTCCTAAAGGATGGGGAGGGTAGGACCTGATTCCTAGTTATGATACATTAAAGAGGATATGCCTAAACCCGTGTGGGAAAGTCAGTGCCGCCCAAAGAGGATAGTATCCTAACACAAAGGAAGAGAAACCCCTCTCCCACCTGGTCGTATAGTTTAGTCTTTTGTTTTGTGTGGTTGCACGGGGAATGGAGTGGAAGGGCGTCCTTGGTTGTGTGTAACCACCCAACTATGTGGAAGAACCACGATCCGACTTTAAAGGCATTCAAATTTATTATCCTGTAACAATGGGATTTTATCTATATATCGTAGAAGACATTCTTCTTACCCCTTCTTTCTTTTTGGATGACTTCTCTCTTCTCCCGGGTGCGCTTGAAGTCCCTCCTTGTCGAGACATGTGGTGCACCTAGGCTGAAGTCGGCTGCTTGTCCTCGGAGTTCGCGACGTCTCTCCCATATAAATCTCACATCCCCTGTTCTTGCTGCGTGGAGAAAAACATCGATCCTTCATAAATCATGTAGGGGTTTCACCTTCATCTCTTCTTCATGTGTATCTTGCGGGGTGGGTACGCTACTACTTCTGTAGAATTGGATGAACCAAAATTTAATGAAGATAATAAACAGGTTCTAAAGAATGGAGGGGAGGGGTTTGATCGATGATGATGTTATGTTTTTCTCCTCTTTCATGATTAAATATTTCTGAATTGTGTGGGATCACGCCTACTGAAAATCATGGTCGTTGGTGGTCTTGCCCTATGCACTAATAAACGCTTACCACTTGTGAAATTTCAATGGCTTGTATTTTGGTTGTAAACCTTTTGATGTGTAAATGAAATTGATTAATTACGTATATTCGGCTAAATAAATTGGAAGCACCAGGATATAACTCCTTTTCTATGATAACACCGGTTTAAGCCAAGTGGAATTTAAATCATGGAGTGTGTTAATCCTTTTAAATCTGAAAATATCTGTTGAGTCTGTTTTGTGTTGGTAGTATTGGTTTTTTTGTTTCCTCCATGGTTGGATAGGGGATTATATTGTTGGGGTGATGTGGGTGATGATGGGATCCTCTGTTTATATCATGAATTGGGGTGGGATCCTCTGTTGTTGAGAAACAGTTGGCTCCTGGATTTTGGGGACATGGGGCTGTATCTTGGGGTTCTTTTTGGTTCCAGTACTTTGAGGGATCTCCCTTATCCATTTGTTGTTGTGACCATTCAATAGAACTGGGTGTGAATGCTTAAATCGTTGTTGGTTGTAACGTTTTCTCTTGGTTTTGCTTATTCTTTTAGTTACCCAGTAGTGAAGAAACTTATTTAAGCATTATTATAGATCATGAAAACAAGGATAGAAAAATGTGGATTTGGTTTGATGTGAGTTGTGTCTTGGGAATGGGTGATGATATATTCTATTATGAATGGATAGTAAGGATAGTGTTCTTTAGGCTGGCTAAAGAAAAACCTAGATTGGGTGAGTTCTTGTTACCTATACATATATTTGTAGTTTTTGTGTTTCTTATTCTCACCCCAACGAAGTTGAGAACTTAGTTCCAAACACCTCCATTTCATTTGGGAAAGTGTTTTTCCCAACACTACTATTAGTGGCTGGTTATTAGATCCTTTATGCTCCCTTTTCCATATAGCCCAAGTGTCTTCGGGCAGTCTGTGATGGCCTAAAGTCCACTATTTTCCCAAGATCTTCTAGCAGGGTAGTGTGGTGGTTGGACCAGGTGCGTGCAGGTAGGTGGTTTCCCAAGTATCTTCGGGATGAGGCCTTGGTGAGTTCAGGCGCAGCTGTAGTTCTTCTAGCCTAGGTGTCTTTGGGCGTGGAAGTGGTTATTCTACCCTTGGTGTTTGTTGGCATGGTTACATGTGACAGTTGTGGCCCAGGTGTCTGCGTGCAGGTTAGTATTTGTGGCCCTGGTGTGTGCGGGCGAGGTATGGCTGCGGTACTACAATAAGAATGGCAGTATTGGTCCGATGAGTAGGATGTCTTCAATAACTAGTGGGAAACTGGCGTGGGGTACCCAAACATTGATGTGCTATTACAATACATTACTTTACTTACGTTATTTGGGGAGTGTGCCTCAGTGAGGTTCGGTTGGTTAGTTTCCATGATTAGTGCATGGTTATCTCTTTACTCACAGGGAATTAGTATGCCTCCCCACTTGTGCACGAGAGTCATTGGTTTTTCTCTACTACGTATACTTGTATGCTCAACCTACATATATAAAACAGCTTTCAGGTTTCCAAGAGGACTTAAGGGATCGTGATGGATCGTACTAGCTCAGACCTTGTTTCAGATCATTGCAGTTGTTGTTGTTATTTCTTTTGGTATTTTTCTTTTTAGTCACCTAATATGTTGTGAATTTTACTTTTGTAACATGAATTGGAAATGTTTCTTGTCTTTACTTTTACTTTCAATATTGGTGTTATAGGATTCACTATCTTATCTCCTTATCCTATTAAAATAAAAAGGTTAATGCCTTCCACTTAGTGTGTGATTTTATACCCTTGGTGCTGATCTCCACTCCAGGACCTATTGAAGGTGGGTTTCAGGGGTCAATATCTCTCCTTGAACATAAAGAAGGAAGGGCCTAGAAATCTGCTGACCCTTCCCTCCTTTTGGAGAAGGCGGGTCGTGACATAAAAAATGAAATGTTTATAAATTTTTTTAATTCGTCTTTCTTTTATGTATAATTTCAACATTTAAAATAAAGTTCATGCATTTAAATTTATTCAATGTATTAAAATATTCATATACTACATGAAAAAATATATATAATTATGGAGATTTAAAAAAAGAAAATGTGGTAGATTTTAAACGAAATTATTTATTGTAATTATTACTTCTCTCATATACCTGATCATAAAGGGGGTATTAATTGTGTTTTATATATTTATGGGGGGTTTATAATGGAATTTCATGTTTTTACATGAATATTAATTCATTTTACATAATAGTTAAACTTCATTCATCGATCCTTGAATTTTAAAATATTTTTAGTCACCAACCCTAAGATACATAAATTACATCCAAAAAGACTTCATTATTAAATATATTTACATATATCATGATATATAGGAATTATAATAGTCACAATCCTAGGGTGATACATGAATTTTAAAAGTATAAGATTAACTCTATATTTAATTTGTTTTTATTGAATAGTGAAATAAAATTCAATGTAAGGTAGTTTGTTATCGGGCCATTGATGGGTTTTTTAGGTTTACCAAATGTGAATATGGGGAATGAAAGTTAAGGTATATTTTTGTCATAAATGATACATGACATAATATTTTTAATTATCATGGTTGTTATATAATTTATTCTTGTCGATATATTGATTTTATTATTTTTTTAATTCTTTATGAGTGCAATAAATAAGTATGAAAGAGTAATGATTCTAATATTTTTAAAATTTATGTATTTTAATTCATTTCTATTTCCCCCACCATTGTGATATTTTATATGAAGATATATAAATTTTAGGTGTTAGTAGTATTTTCAAATCAATTGGAATAATCCCCTAATTTTGGATTTTAACTACTTTACATATATTTTGTATACCAGTTCTAAAATTCTCTAAACTAGTTTAAATTGTGAACATTCATTTATTATGAATCATATGTGATGGTATTAATTTAATCTGAGTAAATGAAAATCTGAATGTCTTATCATATGTCCCAAAACATTCTCATAACGCAGGCCACAAAAATTGTGCATATATCAGTATACATTTAACACTGATCATTTATATAGAAGTCATATGGCCCAATAGATATGAAATTTAACATGTATCTAGAAATTATCTTGTTGAACAACATCATAATATATTTCCAGGACATGATTTATATATTCTAGGGTCAAAAATTCATGTGACGTCGGAGCCTTCAAATACAAAAAGTCATGTAGAATGAAATCATTTATTAGAGTGGAATATTCACACCTCAATAACATCTTGTAAAATCAATCTTAAACATGGTTGGTCCATAACAAATAAATATAATAAAAATGTCAATGAATAAAACATTTCCCAATTCATCCATTTAATTTGGATACCATAAAAAAAATTTCAGTGTAAACAACAGGATTTGATATTTTCACCCCAATGCTTATAAAATGTTTCTCTTATTTATTTATAGTTGTTGGAATGTTTTTGTAAAATAAAATTCGGTAATTTTTTTATGATTATTATTATTTTACATAGTGTAATGTTATTTATCTATTTATATTTTATATTTCATCATAATATATAAATCCGTCCATTTATTTTATTACATGTTTTATCAAATAGTATTTCCAAGAATAAAGTGTTCTTTAAATGGGGTAATGAAATTTAAATCAAGAGGGTGTATTGTGAAAGGTATTTACCACTACACTAAAATGAATATTGAGATTCATTTAGATCAATTATATAAATCACCATAACATCCTAAAAAGTTTTTCCATCATTAATTATTATACCAAAATAATTTATTTCATTGAATATATATATATATGTGTGTGTGTGTGTGTGTTATTTTATATTTTAAGCTTTTAGAATCATCATCCATTTATATGATTTTAGTAGTTTTATATTAAATTGAATTTATAATTTTAAAATAGAAATTTCAATAAGGGTATGAAACCATAAAAAGATTGACTGTATAATGTGCCAAAAAGGTACAATCTATGGAAAATATTAATTTAATTGACTACAGATCTGGGAAAAATTCATGTGTTCATACCTCATGTAACCTTTCTATTTCCCTTATTCTCATTGAAAAATGTATTTTATACACATTTTATTATGTAGGTTTTATATAATGGTATTTTATAATACTAAAATGTTTTCATCCATACAAAATATATTTTTTAACCATCCAATCCACATTTATTTTAATTACCATTCAATAATTTATAAAATATATTATTGAATTATATTTTTCATCAAAAAAAATTTACAAAATATTTTCAAATCACTTTTTTTAATCCATTATTTATTTTAAATGGATGAATTACTGATATTTATTTCCAAATAATTATTTTGAAAATTTCTTCCTTTGAATTTATTCAATGTGACCACTAAAATAATTAATTTTTAAAATTACTAATAGATTAGTAAAATTTTTGAGCATTAAAAGAGTTTTTTGAAAGTAACATTATACTTTGATACCATCATCATTATTATTTATATAGTCCTTGATTCCCAGGATGTAATTTTTCTTGAATCTCCCTCTAAATTTTTTTATGAAATTATCTTTTAAGATGATTTTATTCATTCTACCAACCACTTACATTCTTGATTCTTATTTGGAAAATACCATCTAGAAATATTGTGAGTCTTATTTTTCTTTCTAGTGGTTATTTATGATTTAATAAAAGATTATTTTCAGGTCATACACATTTTTATAGAAAATTGATGGGTGTCATCTTATATATCCCTTTAATTAATTGGTTATTTTTTATAACCCTTGATATAATAATGTTGTGTGTATACATGATTGAATATTTATTTATTCAAATTATTCTACATTACATGATCATGTATGAAATTTTTCACTTGATTGTACATGGTATGACTACATATGAATTTTTTCACATAATGGTATGTGGAAATGATCATGTATAACATTTATCACATTATTTTTTATGGAAATAATCTTTTATTTCTATATTATCATTATGTGAGTTTGAAAATGATAAATTTTATCTTTATTCACATTATTTTTCTTGTACATGAATGAATATTTGTTTTATTACAAGATTTCTTGTGGGCATGATCGAGTAAATATTTTTTTCATAATGTTATGGTTTAGTATACTTGTTTCATGTTTATATAACATATAACTATGATTATGCTCCTTACATTAGGTAAATTATCACACACACACTTATACAATGGTATATGTTTTTTCATTTGGGATTAAATTTACTTCAATTACGACTCATAAAGGACCATAATTATTCGATTTTATTATAATATAACATTTATCCCCAACTCCATTTTTCTCATATGATTTTGATATAAACCATGGTGTCATGTTGTTCAATTTTTTATTACTAAGAATTATAGATCACCCCACAAATATTATTTATTTCACCATGTTATATATATAAGTATACCCTAGGAGATTTGTAGAAATATATAGAGTGTAATTAAAATATAGGAAAAAATGTTTGAAGTATATCAAGATAATTTTCTTATGTAGATTATCCCCAATAACATTAATCATTATATTTTTGGTATTGTCTTATTTTTTTCATATGTAATGTATTACTATTGTTAAAGTTGTAAAATAATATTGATACATCCCATATGTTTATCAATGATCAGGTTTAAAATTTGTTTTTTAACACAAAATACAATATTGATGTTTTGGGGAACCTCACTAGGTATTAAAAAAGAGTTTTTTATGATTAATTTATTTATTTACAGAATTTTAATAATATGAAATTATTTAAAATTTATGGATATTTCATAGGAATATATTTATGTATATGATAATATATACATTATTTAGGAAAGAATATGTTGGAAGGTTTCAAGGTAATTTTGTCCCTATCTGAATACTATAGAGTGGATGTGGGTATGTAATAGCTATAACCAGGGGTCATCACCATGAAAAAGATGGTTGCATAGAAACTCTATCTTCACTCTAGTGTATGATGAGTGGGTCTAAGACATCACACCTGGATAGACACTCTAGAGATATATGTTTTGTTAAACAAACTATCCTTATAATCCCATACAAGGGATTTAAATATATTTAAATTTAATGACGAGTTCTGTTAGTGAACCTAATAAGAAAATGACTATATGAAGCCTAGTTTCAATTAAAGAAATATTTTTTTGTTGAGTTATATCATTGTTGAACTAAAAGTATCATACGTTTAAATGAATGTTTTACTAGATAAAACATATTATAATTGAGTTTCATTATTATTAATGTAATTTACTTTAATTTGATAGTGAATTTTCAAATCCATTTTGGTTATATTGTTTTTTTGGAAACACGATGATGTAAAATAATATGTGAATGTTATATTCATAATCATTCTAGAAGGAGAATATTTAGTATAAAATTTCATTATTTTTACCAAGGATAACAATGTTGATATTTCAATAAAAGATATACCATTAGTTTCTTTTTAAAATATTTTCTTATTAATTCAGTGAACAAAATGTAAAATTGTTATGATTTCATATATGTAGGTTTTCATAATGTAATTCATGGTGATTTTGAATTATTTATATATATGCATAACTTATGACAAATTTCTAGACAAACAACACAAATCAAAAAACATTTGTAACACATTTATTATTTTTAATATTTATAAAATTTGAAAAATCTATTTATAAAATGTTGTTTCTAATTAGAAAAATTAAAAAAATTATCAGGAACTCGTAATGCTTTGAAATCCATTCTTTAAAAAGAAGAAATTATTTATATATATTTTACTTTATTTTCAAGGTATAATTTTTAAATATTTAAATTTTAATTTTAGAAATTGAAAATAATTTATTAAATCCACATATCAAAATTATGTTAAGGTAATTTTTGATATTTTTATATAACAATTGATTTTTAGGTGAATTGTAAAAAATTAATAATTTTGAAAATAACATCACATTACATGAATTATAAAAATAAAATAATTATTTAAAAGTGTTTTATAAACGTTTATATAAAACAATATATTTATAAAGTAAAATATAAAAATTAAGAACAATAATCTGTTTATTTCAATAGACCTATTTTTAACACTTTGAAAACATATGTAATACTTTAATGGAAAAACATTTTTAAAAATATTTTTAAAATTAGTTTTCATAAAATTTGAAAACAAAATCATATGAAATGGATTTCATCATATAAAGAAAAATTTTCATATTATTTAATAAGGTGAATTTCATTTTACATGTAAAATTGTTATTAATATGATTGAGTTTAATCACCATGATCATGGTGAATGTTTGGTTTTCAAAGAATTGTTTTATTAAAAATGATTAATTTTTATATAAAAAATTAAAATGACATGTTTCATATAAATTAATTTATTTGATTTTTTCACTGATTAAAAATATTTTATCAGTAATTTAATTGGTAATTAGTTGTATATATGATTATTAATACGTAATGGTGAAAACAATATTTTTGTTCAAAATTAATTTCTTATATTTTAAATTTTTTAATTTAAAAAATAATTTTATAATAATTATCAATTGAATTAGATTTAATTAATATTAAGTATAGTATCATCAATCTAAAATTTTCTAATATGTGATACCTTATATTTTTAAATAAATATATATTACCTAGGAAAAAAATATATACCATTGTAAAAATGAAGTGGTAAAGTCTTCAAACATGTTTAAAGAATTTATGAAAATGATTTTTATATTCCCAATTGACCTTATGTCACAAAAAAAATCCATCATTTGAAAATTTTATTTTCAATTACCCTTTTAATATATCCACTCAATTATTGATTAATAATGGGTATTCACAAACGTATTTTTTTATTCACTTATAAAAGAGAAACACTTCCACAACTTCATGAAACACTTTTCCCTTTGAATTTAATCTTAAATCAATACTACAATTATCATCCTAAAAACCTATTGTAATTTTATATTCCTATTTTCTCAGTTAAATATCCCAACCCCCTCAATTTCATGGAGACACTCAAGAGAAAATATAAGGTCCTGACGTGAGTATTACAAAATCCTTGATTTTTTCTTATTTTTTCTCATAAAAATATATCATAAACATACTAGTATAATTAATTTCATTATTATTATACTTAATTATTATTATATTATGGTAAAAACATTTATTCCTCCTCCTCCACTAATAAAAACAAACAAAGATTGATCACACATTTTTTAATACTACAGACTCCATAAAATGATGCCTCTTAGTATGCATCCCCACCTATCATAACATTTTAAAATGATAATATTGATGAATAAATAAAATAAATATACTTTATTTTTGAATTTGAAAATATATTTCATTAACTACACCCATTCCCTCCCAGTCATGGTGAAATGGAATCATTAATCATGCATATGATGAAAAACCACCTCCACGAATGATAAATATCATTAATGGTCACCCCACATCATGTATGGTTCTAAGAATAAATTTAGTAAATATATATCTTATTTATTAAGTGTTTAATATTCATGAAAATTTATATTAAAACTATATTAAATCATATCATTACTCATATATCATTATAAAACTATTTCATTTGAGTCAGTTTTACCATCGAAGGGAATAACATTATAAATTTTATGTCATGAATGATTAAGTAATTATTTATATTGTTAATATAATGTAATAAAATATATATAATATTTCATAATAATTATATTAAGGTGATGATTATATTTAATATATTTAATAATATATCACATTTCACTCTCAAAACAGGTAGAAAATGATTCCTCAAAAATATTATTTCCCAAACCATAACTCTATCACTCACTAAGTTAAAATGATATTTGATAAATAATTGAAATGAAATTATTATGGTGTCATGGATAATCAATGAATTATGAAATTTTAATACACAACAAGAAATGATTATTCCATTAAAAAAAATTTATTTTAGAGACCCCAACCTCTATACCCTAGATTAGGTGTCTTACTACCTTACATTGGCATAATATAAAGGGAAACACATTTAGAATGAAATAATAGTTTAGTATTATTGGTAAACAAGATAAATAAATTAGTATTACATTAAATTTTAATATTAAATTACAACATATATATATATATTGGAATTACAGTAATTCATCTAGCATATCCCTACATATATGTAATAGTAATCTTCATGGAATAATGGGGAATGGGAAACAATTAGGGTGAGATAAAATATAAAGTATGTGTTATATATAAGAGATCATATCATGAATAAATAATGAATTTTGAATATTTAAAGGTAAAAAACTAAATACACAATCCATTAGAGCAGTTGAATATGGAATAATGAATATAGAAAGTAAATAACTAAACACACATTCCATTTAATCAATACGATGAGAATGAACTGCATCCATATATTATTTTCTTAGGTATAGTATCATGGATTATAATATATAAAATTTTAATCCAAATAATTATTAATTAATAGAAATCATGTTTCATAAGAACATGATAAATTTTTCAACAAGATCTATTCTCAAGATTGTTTAAAACACTTCGGTGAAAACCCATCTGATTTGGCCAACTGTTTCAGCTCAAGAGGCTATTGACACATCAAGGGGATGTCATTAACTAGGATAAATTAATATATCAATATAAAAATAAATTTTATAATATTTAATAATATATTTAATAATGTTCCTTATCATCAAATATCATTATTTAGTGAAGAATATGTATTTATCAATATTTCTATATATTTATAAATAACATTCAAAGTATAAAAAATATTGAAAAATGGAATAGATTTTAGGAATTAATGATATTAATTATTAAATAATATATATATTTAATAGAAATTAAATTCTTAATGATAAATAGATTGAATTAATTTATTGTTTCAAATAAATGTTTATAATCACAACATAAATTGAAATTTCATAATAACTTTTAAAACATGGTATTTTTTCAGTCAAATCCCCTGGAATGAAATAATTCATATTGAAACATTAATTACCATGATGAATTAATTACTCATGATATTATAATTTAATGTGGTTTTATATACTACACATAAAATTGAATTGGTGAAAAATAAAAAATATTTACCTATTGAATGTAAATTGAGAATTAATATGTTACATTGAACTTCAATTTGGGTGAATACTTTTTACCCAATAGTATTATTTTTTATATAATTTTATTCTCATATATTATAAAAATATTAATATTTATAATATCATATATTATTCTTTATTAACATCTTATAACTTGTTTGTTTATAATACTTCATTATATTCAGTATTTGTGGTGTTAACGGCCTAATTTTTTCAAGAATGTCATGGCTTTTTATTTTTTCTTTATATTACTTATAATATTATTTCATAACACCCAAAATGTAAATAATGATTTAAATATCATATATATTCAGTATATCTATATTTATACTAATATTTAAAATTTTTTGATAGGAAATGATAAAATATGTTAATGGAGACAGTACATCACATGTATACCTAAAAATTAGTTACATTTTTGGATCACATTTAAAGATATAAAAGTAATTGATATATATATATATACATATTCATAATATTAGAATTATTTTTTCATACATATCACAAAGTTTTTTAACCATCCTTAATACATTCCATATAAAGTGTAATCAAAACACAATGCTTTTAATGCGGCAGTATTATATACACATGATTGGTGATATCATATTAACAAAATATGGAAATAAGAAGGAATGCGTGAAGTAAAAATATTAATAATATCAGAGAAAAATAAAATTTTATATATCATATGTAAACTATAAATCCATAATTATTCCCAACCATCAAAGTTGGAAATGAAAAAACAAATAACATTGGTTCTTGAGGCGGTAGTATAGAATACACATGAATGGTTATTTCATAACCCATGGGATGGAAGTGTGTAAATTTTTATGTCATAAAATCAACATGAAAATATATAATTATTTTTAATGAACTTATTTTATTATATAATAATTTAATAATAATATTTAAATGAGGCGGAGAAGGAAATAAAATTAAAACACTTTTAGAATAACATTACCGCTTCTTTATGTATCCTGTAGAGGATTACACTAAAACATAAAAGGATTTCATTCATACTTATATTAATTTTAAAGAAATTTCTGAGGGTAGTTATTTCCTTATGGTTTTGGCAATCCAAATTTCATTATTATTTTGAAGAAGGGGTGAGAGTGAGTTCTCTTTAAATGTTAAGGAGGAGTGGAATTATTGAAAATAATAAAAACGTATTCACTATTGGTGGTATCTCATAACTCATGTGGATGAAAAATTAAATAATAATATTTTTAGGGTTTTTTATCTATATACACTACCCCCACACAAAAATTAAGTGAGTTTTGATAATTTTGTTCCTTAACATCTATATTTTCTCTACTAAGGTACCAACTTTTCTAACCTCTGTAATTTAATCACTAAGATAAAAATTAATGGAAGTATTATTAGATAATTTATAACGATTTAAACTAAATATTATATCAAATTTATAAAATAAACTATTCTTTTTTGTTCGAAATTAATTTTGACAGAAACACAAGTAACACGCAGAAACACATATATTACTCTGAACACGCTTATAATATTTTTACCATTTATGGGTCTATATTTTCAATATAAAATATAAATTGAACCATGAACATACCATATTTTAAATTTATTGACATTTACAAACAACTTTGAAAAATTTAAGTTTTTTTAATTTTAAATCATTTAATAATATTTCAATTATAATAAAATAACATTACTATCAAATTTGACAATATTTATTAAATTTTATTTTTAAAATATCAATAAAATAATGTAAATTTAATATATTTATTTAATATGTGTTTGGAATGAGATAGTTTTCTAAAAAATAATCTAATATAGCAATTCATTCAATCAACATCACTTTTAATATATTTAGTATCATTATATTAGATAATTATTATCTATATAATTCAAGTGTTAGACTTTATTAATCATTTAACATAATTATATAAAATATATAAAACTAAATAAATTAAAATGAAAAAAAAAATAAATTATCATTTCAAAATAATTTTTGTAACCAATGATATGATGTTATTTCCCTATCTCAAAACCTAGTAAATATTAATGAAATGGAAGGTTATTTTATTATCTTTTTCCTTACATAACTTACTATAAAAGTCAAATTAATCGTATCTCATCCCACATACTTAAAATTATATATAAAAGTATGGTATGATTTGAAATAGTTCTAAATAATTGGTTTGGGAAATTTGGTTGGTCATTTTACAACTTATATTTTATGAATAACTAGAAATAAAACACATTTTTTTAACTTAATCTCTATCATTAATTATATGTATTTTCACTAATAATTATGATAAAAAATTATGTTTATATTCAAATATAATATTAATTATTCTAAATCCAAATACGTTGTAAATTTTTCCAAATTCCACTCAAAGATGTGGCATAATTTAATTTAAAATTAATCATGTAGATGTAATGGGAAAGATGTTTTTAAAGTGAAAGTGTACAAAATATAATAAGAATATTATATTGAAATATAATATGAAAATGATTCAAATAGACTATATAATATTAATTTATATAAAAATTAAGTAATATAACTATATAAAATTTCAAACTATAATTTAAAATTATAATCAATTTAAATGAAAATTCATTTTTCATTTAAAATTTAGTATTTTGTAATTATTCAGAAAAAAATAAAATTCATAGAAAAATTCCATAACTTTACCATAATAAAATTTTAATATTCCTCCTCAAAAAATAAATTTTATTTTTCATATAAATTTTCTAAATTTAGAAAATTTTAATTTTAATTTATGTTCCCCAAGCACAATTAAGCCATATTTTTGAAATAGGTTTGTTTTCAGTAAAACATTTCTTTTTCTATTTAGTGATTCTAATATTACATAAAATTAATATATAACTATTAATTATTTAAATACTATATATTTTCATAAGATAGATAATCTTATCCATTCTCTCTATTCCAATTACTTGGGGATATCGATCATATTTAATAATAATATTGGTTGTATATTGTTGTTTTGTAAAACACAATGTTGAGTGTAATGTGTAAGGACCTGTAAAAATCAAGGAATTTTTTTTCTTAATTTTCTTTGGAATTTTACAAGAGCGCAGGTTCAGATGGAACCTGATTCCGAGGCCCCGTGTGCCCGGAATAATTTTCCAAAGATTGGCTTAGGTACGTTCAGTGAACGAACGATCGAGTTTTTATAATATTTGAACCGTTGCTCGGAATCGAATTTTGAGGGCACCGATGGAATCGCAACTCCAGTAATTGCTTAGAAACACCTTTTCTCGAGTTGTGTTTGCTCGGGTGTGGTTTTTAAATTTCCGCGTTAAGTAAATGAATAAAATAAATTGGTCACACCATTTATTTTATTTTATGTTGTTTTACCTAAGTTAAGGGGGTTAAAGTGGGACCCAAAATATCCTATACCACTAGGTAGGATATTTGTGGGGTGGGGCCCACATGAGCCCCACCATTTTCAACCCCCCTCCTGAAATTAAGAAATGCACTCACACCCCCTTTTTAATGAAGTCAACCCCTACGTTTAATCTGGTCAATAAATGCATCATTAATTTGGGCAGTTAAATAGTTGCAATTAATTCTTTCAATTGATTATTTCATTGTGAATTTCAAACATTGGCTTGTGCGTTAATAAAATAAGACAACTCTTATTTTATTAGGCTAGTTGTGTTGAGAGGGGATTGGGAGAAAGAAGGGAGGCTTGAAGATCATCTTCTTCTTCATCATAGAACGTGAAGAACACGATGAACGCACTGATCTCCGACGAAGAAGACCAAATCCTCAGAGATCGACTAAGCGACGCCGTGTACCACGACGTCGTGTAATGCGACGCCAACAACCCTTCTTCCGCGACGCTTCTTCCGCGACGCTTCTTCTATAACGTTACTTATCCGCGACGTGACGATCCCCCTTTCATGACGCCTTCTTCTGCGACGTGCTTTTCCTCGACGATCCCTCGCTCGACAAAGCTTGAAGTAGGGGTTTTGGTTCAATAAAATCTGTGTGATTTATATCGACGGTATGTGTTTAAAATTTATCGGAAGCCTTTTTAAACCGCAAACGCGGTGGGTGCAGACCAACGAACAAGTCCGAACCCACCGTCTCTTCGTTCATGGAGTGCATATCGGCGGGAAATGATGAAGCAGGCCGCACAGGCATTGTGAGGTCTTTTCAGTGATGAACCGGTCCCGGGAGGGCCGTTGGCGAAGATATCAGGAAAAACCGACCACCGAAGCTCTTCTGGTGGTCCGCAGAACCCTCCACCGGCGCGCCACTGAAATGGGCCGCCACGGCGGTAGGCCGGAGGTCCCGTGACCACGTGGGACCGGGGGAGGCGGGAAGCAGCGCTCGGCCGCGTCCGTTGGCAGGGAGCGGCTCCCACGCGGGGCATCGGTTTATTCAAGGGGGCGGTGCCCCCCTTGCGCACCCGCTCGGCCAATACAGCCGAGCCGCTTGGCGACCGGGCTGCGCCCAAGTAGTCCAGACCCGGACCCGGGTCTGGTGGACCCGGTTCGGGCCGACCCAGGGGTGTCAGGCCAGGTCAGTCCGGGCTCGGAACCCCCACTTTCGAACATCTCACAGTATTTTTCCCATAACGTGGGCCATGGACCTCTGATCGACGCACCGTCAACGGAGATGTGATCCTTGTATCAAGACGGTCATTTCGAAATATTCTAATTAAGGTTTTGGAGTACTTGAGGTTCTGTCGAGTTGGTTCATATACAAAACCAACCGGGCCCTCGGAGCAGAAACGCTTATAACTTGAGCTCCGGACGTCCGATTGACATGTCGTTGACTTTGTTGGATTCCTATTAGTGAGAGGGACCTTTTGGATTACTCTGATCGAGGTTTGGACGTAGTTGGAGTATGGTCAGGTTGGTTTTTATATAAAAACCAACGGGTCCCCTCAGAAGAAAAATCCAATAACTCTCAGACCGGGCGTCCGATTAATGCGCTGTCTGTGACATTGAGTTCCTGTCGACAATACATAACTTTTGGATACATCATCTTCAGACTACATGTCAGTTGATGTATCAGCCACTCGGATCGTGGTGTGGACCCTCCCGAATGAGCTTGCTGTGTGCGGGAACCCTAGAGTTGGCTACGACTGAGACAACAATGATGAATGTGCAGAAATCCTCTGTGGATTCGACGACGATGACTACAGCACTCAGCGATCCTACGTGGATCAGTGCTATCGATCCTTTGTTGGTCAGATCCTGTGTGGGTCAGCACTCAGTGGTCCTATGTGGGCCAGCGCCTACAGATCCTGTGTGGGTCAATGTGGGGGTTAGTTATCTATCGATCTTGTGTGGTTCAGATCCTTTGTGGGTCATTGCGGGGGTTAGTTACATATCGATGCTGTGTGGGTCAGATCCTTTGTGGGTCATTGCGGAGGTTAGTACCTATCAATCCTTTGTGGTTATGACGGCTTAGATTAATCAGTGGCTACATCTGTTCATCTCTATTGTCATACGAAGAAGTATACATGTGTGAGCTGAATCATGACTTGATTTCCTATTTGGATTGTGTTGTCCTGTCCTGTGTGGTCTTGATCAAATTTGGGCTCAGATGTTGGAGCCGAATTGGATATTGAAGACTTAGTTATATGTATGGGCATATACTTAAGAAGTGTCGGATGTTACTTCTGGATTGTATCTTTCCATTGAGGATTATGCTTTGTGGATTATGGGAGACCTTCGGGGGTCTCGGGGTCCCTATTGAGTAGCATATACTCACCCCTTCAAGGGCTATGCCTGTACTACATTGTGTTGGTTGCAGACGACAGACAATGCTGATCGTGGTTGAACCTTGCGGAGCAGGACGGTACCTAGAGGTGGACCACTGGGTGAGACGTACTCGGAGCGGACGACTGCACCCGAGGAGCTGTGGAGGCTATTTGTACCCACCCTTCAGATGGGACTTCCAGTGGACGGCTCGACGTTGCGACTTTACTTTCAGTTTCTATTTTCCCTTTCCAGTTGTACCTTACATTCAGTTTGGATTTGTATTCTAGCCCACTTACTTTTCGTCACTTACTGTTGTACCCAGTTTTTAATTAGTGTTTAGTTCTTCTTGCTTGCTATGTGGAGTTTGTTACTTTACAATGGAAATTCCTTACTTTTATACCGGGAATTATGCCTTGGTGCAAGTCACTAGCCCCTGGCCTATGGAAGGCGGTCTTGGGGTAGTCACATCACGAGCCCCAAGGACGGGTCGTGACAAATTGGTATTAGAGGATTTAGGTTCTACCGCAGAACTCAGGACTCTGATCTTTTCTATGTGAGGAAATAGTGTTAAGAGTAATGAGTGTGGCTATTAGTCCAGGGAGTCCAGTGTTGGTGGTACGGACGTTGTATCCGTACACGAGGACCCTGACTTCTGATTTCCGACTTAATGCAAGAAAAAATTGATTGCATGTGTGTTTCAAGTTTTCTTTGTGATTAATTTGTGTCAGCTTACCAAGTATACTGTTTGACCGTGGCCCACCTGTTACTTTTCAGGATGGCCCCATAATGGCAACCATCTAGGGTTCTGAGCATTGTATGTGACGACAACCCACCGAGTGATGATGCCTCAGCACATGGAACTTTGACAGCAAAGGCACCGGTGGTACCTCTACCCTCCAAGCCACCGATGCTTCCAGCCCCAACCGCTGACGATGCACGTCACCTTAGTGCACTGCACGAGTTTCAACATCAGCGACCGCCTAGGTTCTACAGGGAGACGGACCCTCAGGTCTCCGAGGATTGTCTGGAGGCAGTTGTATGAGTTTTCAGTTTAGTGATGACACATACAGACATCGTGGTGATCCTCGCAGTGAGCCTCCTGCACGCGGCATCAGGCAGATGGTGCAGCTTGATGCTCCAGGTTCATGATGAGGCATCTCTTCTCTGGACGTAATTTGAGAGCCTCTTCCGCTCAGAGTTCGTCCCAACCACCCTCTGTGCGGTACACATCCAGGAGCTTCTACAGCTGCGACATGGCAGCATGATGGTCGCCTAGTACTCGGAGAGATTTACAGATCTCTCACGCTATTCGACAGACATGGTATGAGACCCATTCTTCTAGGCCTGGACCTTCGAGCAGGGATTGAGGCAGGAGATCAGGGCATTGTTGATCTACCTAAGCATTCCGGCTTTGGCAGGGGTACTGGAGAGAGCCCTTCTCATCAATAGATTTCTTGCTGAGTCTACACCAGCAGCGAGACCTACCGTAGGGCGGCACATAGCAGAGTCTTCTGCAGCAGGCAGTCGACGGATGACTCATGGGTCCAGGCAGACCAGACCCTCAGGAAGACGACCTTAGGATACTGGATCAGATGTGTGGGGCACTCAGCGTGGATCCAGTCTTTTGAGAGGCAGACAGTGCTACGCATGTGGCGGGCAGGGCCACATGGCTCGTGACTGCCCGACTCGCCATACCCAGAAGCTGTAGATGGTTGAGTGACTACCCAGGTAGAGGTAGAGGGTCGACTGTGGCGGCCCTCAGGGAGCAGGCAGACGAGGCAGAGGAGTTGGACGAGCAACAGGTGGTGGGCGGCGCTTTCAGGCTCTACCACCACCACCACCAGGATGTCCACCCCGACCACAGGGAGCTGGCGGGCAGAGACAGGCATAGCTCCAGGGAGCGGAGGCCTACGACCATGGCGCACCTGAGATGATTCAAGGTACTATGTGTGTCTATTCCACCCTTGCTGCAGTTCTTATAGACACATGAGCGAGTCATTCATTCATAATCGCTTCCCTTGTTCGGAGTTCAGAGATTCCGGCAGAGCCGTTGGCTCGATCCTTATGTCTAGAGACTCCTACGGTGGTAGACTCGATGATTACTCACTAGTGCGAGAAGTGTTAGCTTACTCTAGGTGGCGAGAGCTTCGGCTGGGATCTTCTTATAGCGGCGTCGAGGCCTTACAACGTCATCTTGGGCATGGATTGGTTATCTATAGTCCATGCTCATATGGACCGCATTAGGCGCAAGTTGTGGTGTGTACACACCGATGAGAGCAGGTTCACCTTCACCGGTGAGAAGGGAGCCTTTGTAGCACAGGATGGACTCTCTCAAAGGAGAGGACAACCCATCACTCATTAGTTGGCTAGCCTCATCCTATGAGCAGTTGACGGGCGGAGTCCTAGATTTCCTGCTGCGGTGGATCAGTATGCCGACGTTTTCCCCGAAGATGTTCCAGGACTACCTCCTCGCAAAGAGGTAGACTTTTATATTGATCTGTACCCCGAGACAACCTCGATATCCACTCCAGCATATCTGATTTCTCCCTCTAACCTTCAAGATCTAAGAGTACAGTTGGAGGACTTGAAGGGAAAGGGATTCATCCAACCTAGTGTTTCACCCTGGGCTTCCCTGATATTGTTCGCCAAGAAGGCGGACGGGAGCATGAGAATTTGTATCGACTATCGTCTCCTGAACCAGGTGATAGTGAGGAACAATTATGCTCTACCGAGGATTGATGACCTCTTCCATCAGTTCATGGGAGCATGGTGGTTCTTAAAGATAGACCTTAGATCAGGCTATCATCACCTCAGAGTTTGGGACGAGGACGTACAGATGATGGCCTTCAGATGTCGGTATGGCCACTACGAGTTCGTGGTTATGCCATTTGTCGTAACCAATGCTCCAGCAGTGTTCATGGGCCTCATGAATAGGATCATTCAGCCATACCTCGATCGATTTGTCGTGGTCTCCATCAACTACAATTTGATATACTTGATGACTGAGGAGGAGCACGCCGACCACTTGCGGGTTGTACTAGACACACTCCGAGAGAACCAGCATTATGGAATTCTCTCAAAGTGTTAGTTTTGGATACGCGAGGTCCACTTCTTGGGACACGTCATCTATGAGGCGGGAGTTGTAGTGGATCCTACGAAGATCCAGGCAGTGCTAGCTTGGGAGCCACCCAAGAGCGTGACGGAGGTGCGAAGTTTCATGGGGCTAGCTGGATACTATCAGAGATTTGTGCCAGACTTCTCCAAAGTTGCGGCGCCACTCTCATCTTTGATGAATAAGGGGAAACCCTTTGTGTGGTCAGAAATATGTCAGCAGAGCTTCCAGGAGCTGAGACAGAGATTGACCAGTGCCCCTATCTTGAGGCTACCGAAGGAGGGAGTATGGTACGTAGTCTACTGCGATGCATCAGGGACTGGACTCAGATGTGTCCTAATGAAGGAGCAGACAGTGATCGCCTATGGATCACGTCAGTTGAGGCCGTATGAGAATAATTACGCTACTCATGACCTGGAGTTAGCAGCAGTGGTCTTCGCTCTGAATATGTGGTGACACTGTCTGATGGGCGAGTGCTTACAGTGTATTCTGACTATTAGAGTCTCAGGTACATCTTCTCTCAGAAGGAGCTGAACCTGAGACAGCGACGATGGCTTGAGTTCCTCCAGGACTATGAATTTTAGATAGTCTATACTCCTGGAAAGGGGAACATGGTAGCCAATGCTCTCAGTAGGATGGTGGGCATTCAACTACATGGGGAGGCGACAGAGAAGCTAGCCTCTTTATAGATATCCTTTGTGGATAGAGATAGAGCAGCCTTCCTTCAGTCACTCACAGTCACTCCTCCACTACTACAGCGGTTCAGAGAGGCACAACGTGCAGATGCTGACTGTGAGACGCGGCGTGCGCAGATATCCTCAGGACATGCACATGATGGAATCTCCATGGGGGGAGAGAACGATGTCCTTTTTAGAGGACGTACCTTGGTACCAGTTGAATTACGGGAGGAGGTGCAGAGAGAGTTTCACCCATCCCCTTTGGCTGTACATCCTGGAGTGGCGAAGATGTACCAGGATCTCAGACGACAGCGCTGGTGGCCGGGTATGAAAAGGGATGTGGCAGAGTTCGTTTCTTGATGTCTCACCTTCCAGCAGGTGAAGGCAGATCACTACGTACCAGCAGGCTTGGAACAGCCCTTGGAGGTCCCAGAGTGGAAGTGGGACGGGATATCTATATACTTCGTGACTAGACTTCCACGCACTACGAGAGGGGACGACTCCATATGGGTGATTGTCGACCGACTCACAATGTCGGCTCACTTCTTTCCCATTAGAGAGCAGTGCTCAGTGGAGAGCTTGGGATGGCTCTACATTCGGGAGATTGTACAGCTTCATGGTGTGACATCATCTATCGTCGCCGATCGAGATGCTCGCTTTACTTCCCAGATTTGGAAGGGGTTGCAGGAGGAATTCGGGACGCAGCTACGTCTGAGTACCGCCTTTCACCATCACACAGATGGTCAGACTGAGAGGACAATTCAGACTCTCGAGGACATGCTCTGCGCATGTGTCCTAGACTTTGGTCGCAGCTGGGTGGACCACTTACCCTTGGTGGAGTTCGGATACAACAACAGCTACCACTCCACCATCGGGATGGCACCATACGAGGCGTTGTATGACCGACCTTGCAGATCACCACTATGCTGGATAGACCCTGGGGAGTCAGCACTTGTGGGGCCGAAGATGGTCTAGGCCACGACAGAGAAGGTCTAGGTCATCTAGGAGTAGATGAGGACAGCTCAGAGCCGACAGAAGTCTTATGCTGACAGGAGGTGGAGGCCACTGAGTTCGAGGATGTCGACCACGCCTTCTTGCGGGTCTCACCTCGACATGGATTACAAAGATTTTGCAGAGGTAGAAAGTTATCTCCCCACTTCATTAGACCATTCCAAGTCCTCAGCAGGATAGGTGAGGGGTCTTATCACCTGGCTCTACCACCTCAGTTGCACCGGGTGCACGACGTCTTCCATGTATCCCGGCTGAGGAGATACATGCACGACCCAACGCATATCATTGACCATGGGGAGCTAGACATTGATGACGAGGAGAATTTTGAGAAGGTCCCGGTGGAGATCAAGGATTGATAAGATCGGGTCCTACGTGGACGGTCTATTCCCCTAGTGCGCATCAGATGGCAGCACGAGAACCTCCAGGAGAGCACTTGGAAGTGGGAGGCTCAGATGCGTGCTCAGTACCCACATTTGTTTCCCTAGATTATGATGTATCTTTACAGGGACGTAAAGCCCTAAGGTGGGAGTGATTTAAAGACCCGTAAAAAGCAAGGAAATTTTTTTCTTAATTTTCTTTGGAATTTTACAAGAGCGCAATTTCTGACGGCACCTGATTCTGAGACCCGGTGTTCCCAGAATCATTTTCTGAAGATTGGCTCGGGTACGTTCAGTGAACGAACAAGCGGGTTTTTCTAAATTTTGAACCGGTGCTCGGAATCCAATTCTGAGGGCACCGATGGAATCGCAGTGCCGGTAATTGCTTAGAAACACCTTTTCCAGAGTTGTGTTTTCTCAGGTGTGGTTTTTAATTTTTCGGGTTAAGTAAATGAATAAAATAAATTGGTGGCATCATTTATTTTATTTTAAGTTGTTTCACCTATGTTAAGGGTGGTAAAGTGGGACCCACAATATCCTACCCCACTAGATATGATATTTGTGGGGTGGGGACCACATGAGCCCCACCTTTTTCAACCACCCTCCTTAAATTAAGAAACACACCCGCATCCCATTTTTAATGAAGTCAACCATTGTGTTTCATCTTGTCAATAAACGCCTCATTAATTTGGGCGGTTAAATCGTTGCAATTAATTCTTTCAAATGATTGTTTCTTTTTGAATTTGAAACGTTGGCTTGTGCATTAATAAAATAAGACAACTCTTATTTTATTAGGCTAGTTGTGTTGAGAGGGGATTGGGAGAAAGAAGGGAGGCTTGAAGATATTCCTCTTCTTTGTCGAAGATCACGAAGAACGCGAAGAATGAGAATAACGCGAAGAACGTACCGTTATCCGACAAAGAATGTTGAATCCTCTGAGATCGACTACATGAATCCATGTACCGCGACACCAATAACCCTACTTATGCGACACTTCTTTCGCGACGCTTCTTCCCTGACGTTCCTTCTCCGCGACGCGACGATCCCCCTTCCGCGACGCCTTCTTCCGCGACATGCTATTTCATGATGAACCCTCACCCAACGACGCTTGAAGTAGGGGTTTTGGTTCAATAATGTCTATGTGATTTATATCGATGGCATGTGTTTAATATTTGTCGGAAGCCTTTTTAAACTGCTAACGCGGTGGGTGCGGAACAACGAACAAGTCTGAACCCACCGTCTCTTCATTCTTGGTGTGCGGATCAGCGGGCAATGATAAAGGAGGCCACAAGGGCGTTGTGAGGTCTTCGCGGTGAAGAACCAGTCCTAGGAGGGCCGTTAGCGAAGATGGTAGGTAAAACTGACCAACGGAACTCGTTCGGTGGTCCGTGGTAAACTCTGCCGGCGGCGCTTGGCGCGCCGCCGGGATGGGCCGCGGCGGAATGCCGCAGGTCCGGTGACCGCGCGGGACCGAGGGAGGTGGGACGCGGTGCTTGGCTGCGTCCGTTGGCTGGGAGCGGCCCCCACGCGGGGCCGTGGTTCATTCAAGGGGGCGACGCCCCCCTTGCGCACCCGCTCGACCGTTACGGCCGAGCTTCCTGGCGACCGGGTCGCGCCAGGGCACTGGGCCGGGCTGCGCCAGCCGGGCTAGGCCGCGCCAGTCGGGCCGGGCCGCACACATGTGGGATGGACCTGGACCCGGGTAGGGTGGACCCGGTTCGGGCCGACCCAGGGGGTCTCGGGCCGGGTCGGTCCGGGCCCGAAACCCCCACATCCGGACCTCTCACGGTATTTTGCCCATAACATGGGATACAGACCTCTGATCGATGCACCATTACCAGCGATGCGATCCTTGGATCGAGACGGTTGTTTCGATATATTATACTCAAGGTTTCGGAGTACTTGGGGTTCGGCCGGGTTGGTTCGTACACAAAACCAACCGGGACCTCGGAGCGGAAACACTTATAACCTGAGCTCCGGACGTCCGATCGACGTGCCGTAGTCATTGTTAGATTCTTCATAGTGAGAGAGACCTTTTGGCTTACTCCGTTCGAGATTTGGATGCAGTTGGAGTACGGTCGGGTTGGTTTTGACTTAAAAACCAACGACCCCCTAGGATGAAAAAGCCAATAACTCTTAGACTGGGCGTCTGATTGACGCGCCGTCTGTGACATTGAGTTCCGGTTGATGATACAGAACATTTGGATACCTGAAATTTGGAATACTTGTTAGTTGATGTATCAGATCCTCGGCTCGTGGAGCGGCCCTCCCGAACGAGCTTGTTGTGTGTGGGAACCCTAGAGCTGGCTTCGACTGCGACGATGATGACGACTGTGCAGAAATCCTCCGTGGATTCTACAGCAACGACTACAGCACTTAGCGATCCTGTGTGGATCAGTGCTACTGATCCTGTGTGGGTCAGCTCCTGTGTGGGTCAGCACTCAGGGGTCCTGTGTGGGCCAGCACCAACAGATCCTGTGTGGTTCCGATCCTGTGTGGGTCATTGCGGGGGTTAGTTACCTATTGATCCTGTGTGTGTCATATCCTTTGTGGGTCATTGCGGAGGATTAGTTACCAATTGATCTTGTGTGGGTCAGATCCTTTGTCGGTAATTGCAGGGGTTAGTACCTATCGATCCTTTGTGGTTCTGATGGTTTAGATGAATCAGTGGCTACATCTGATCATCTCTATCGTCATACGAAGAAGTATACCTATGTGAGCTGAATCTTGACTTGCTTTCCTATGTGGATTGTGTTGTGCTGTCATGTGTGGTCATGATTGAATTTGGGCTTAGATGTTGGAGCCGAACTAGAAATTGATGGCTTAGGTATATGTATGGTCATATACTTATGATGTGTCGGATGTTACTTCGTGATTGTATATTTCCTTTGAGGATTATCCTTTGTGGATTCTGGGAGACCTTCGAGGGTCTCGGGGTCCCTACTAAGTAGCTTATACTCACCCCTGCACAGGCTATGCCCGCACTACGTTGTGTTGGTTGAAGACGACGGACGGTGATGATCGTGGTTGAGGCTTGTAGAGCAGGACGGTACCTGGAGGTGGACCACTGGGCGGGACGTACTCGGAGCGGACGGCTGGACCCGAGTAGCTGTGGAGGCTATATATACCCACCCTTCAGATGGGACTTCCAGTGGATGGCTCGACATTGCGGCTTTACTTTCAGTTATTGTTTTCCCTTTCCAGTTGTACCTTACATTCAGTTTGGGTTTGTATTCTGGCCTACTTACTTTTCTGCCCTTACTGTTGTACCTAGTTTTTACTTAGTGTTTACTTCTTCTTGCTTGCTTTGTGGAGTATGTTACTTTAAAAAGACAATGCCTTCCTTTTTTACCAGGAATTACGCCTTGGTGCTAGTTTCTAGCCCATGTCCTATGGAAGGCAGGCTTGGGGTAGTCACGGCATGGGCCCCGAGGATAGGTCGTGACATAATGAAAACATTAAAAAAAATTATTATTGTGTGTAATGAAAAAAATCAGTGCCATTTGTAATAAATTATATTGAATAGATTCAATTTATTAAATTAATAAATACATTATAATTTCTCGGGGTGTTATATTCCTTTATATTTTTGATGTTTCATATCACACACTCTATTAAATAATTTATTTATTTTTTATAATTTTTTGGTGTCACATTCTCCCCAACCTTAAAAAAATTATGTAGTTACAATTTAAACATGATCTTGGTAATCAAGGGATTGAAATTTTGAAAAACCATTGTTGAAAAAACACATATTTTAAGAATGTTAATAAATTAACCTCTTAATTAGATATAATGGGATATAGAAAGTTCATTTGGAAGAATCACATAACTAGGTTGTCTAGTAGGATAAATTATGTGGGAAAATGAAAAAAATGTGTTTGGAAGAGAAAACTAAAAATAAAATAATGAGGGTTGATATAGAACATGTTCATGATAATTTTATTGACAAAAAATACATAAACCAGTGTTGTGAAAATGGTCATTGATATCATCATATAAATGATGTCTTTAAAACACCATTTTTGTTTCAATACCTCTTTACTAATGTTTGGGAATTAATTCACTATCTAAAAATATACGGAAATGTTATTACCTGATATTTATTATTTAATAAGTATATTAATATCCTTTTGGTGTGGCTTGAACTATTTCTACTTCATATCTACGAAAAGGGTTCATCAAATAGAGAATTAATAAATTAATCATTAAAAACTCATCAAAATATTATCTTAAACCATTTCAAAAATGATTAAATTTTAAAAAAATTCTGTGATCCGAAACATTAAAATGATGTTTGCTAAATTTACAAAATGAACTTATCATTAATCTTTAATCAATATGAAGTATCTATTTACTCATAAAATTAAAAATATGTGAATACATTTATCATGTATTTTCTTGGAAAATGGTAATAAATTTAATTACCATAAAACAATATTGAAAAAATGAATATTTCCTTAATATGTAAATAAAACAAAAAATTATAGGATGTATTACTCAAATCCAAAGATGTTACAGACTCCATCAATGATAGAATAAACATAATTGTCAACAAAAAACGAATCAGTAATGAGGTCATGACTACTATCTAGTTTACCTTATTTTTATTAATCAATAATTTCCCAAAATCATTTTCCCAAAATACTAAAAAACGTAAGGGTTATGATTTCTTCAATCATGTGTTTTCCAAGATGCTCAAATTTTCCACTAAACACTTTTTTGGACACGGATACCATACAACTTATATATTCAAATCCTTAAAGAGAATGTTCTTCAATTTAATACTAATATATTTCAAAATACATATGATTAGAATATCATCAATAGAATAAGTTGACAACATATTTCATGGATCAAAATATCCAGTATTATTAATTATTCCCATAATTTTTATCTATATCATAATCTTGAACTTGATCCCTTAGATTCTTCTAAAGTATATTCTTTTAAAGCTTGGGGAATTTATTTTCCATTATTCTAAAATTAAATACAATTGAAACACTGATTAGTGGTATTTTTTTTCTTCTTTTTTATTACTTTTCTTTGTGACCATTTTTTCTTCACATATAAAAAAATCCCAATACTTTATTTCATTTCCCAAAGTGATTCTTTCTACAGTTATCATAATTTGAAAATTCTTTTATTCCCTTCCTTCCATTATCTATGATTTTATCTACAATATTCTTTTTCTTTTTCTCTCCATAGAAACCATAATTTATGGATAATTTATTATTTATATTTATAAGGCATAATACTATTTCATCATATGAATAAATATTTTGAGGGAATATCTCCTTCGCATACATGCCTTAATCCCTTTAAAAAATGGTCTATCTTTCATTCTGTGTTTTATATGTAATCTATAGCATACCGTACTGACATTGTAAAGGTAGATTCATACTATGTAACCCATTATTCTTAATTTTTCTTTAAAAAGTGGAAATTTATCTTCATATTAATTGGTTGATCATGATGGAAATATTTTTCAAATATTTTATCCTTGAATTCTCTCAATTCCCTAACTTTTATTTTTTGCTTCCACACAAGTTTTCGGGGTTTGTGACCACTATTGATCTTTATTTATATAGATCAAATACACTAAATGTGTAACATTTTCCTATTATACCCATAATAATTCCATAAATATAATTTCCATATACTTAATTTATTTTAAATTTCCATTAAATAATTAATCCCACTGAATAATTGGGGAATTTGTTTCGTGATGTGACCCAAGATTAATGAATCTTGATGTAGAAAAGGATTCCCAAACCATGAAAAGTTATGTGTTATAACCTGAATAATATTTCATAATATATTAATAACATACTCAATTCCAATACCATCTATATCACCTTATTTAGTATGTAAATGTCTTCATTGTTCATTAGTATTGACACCTTTCTTCTTTCCTATGTCATCTTTAAACATTGTCATAAATAGATTAAGTAATAATATTATGAACATTAAATAATATTGTATAATTAAAAATATATTATGATACTTATTATAAATTAAAATTAATCATTCTTAGTCTCGGTATCATAAACATTTAGATTCATTGGGGATATCTTTGCATTGAAATCCTTTATAATGGTTCATAAAGTAAATTTAAATTTTCTTAAAAGTAGCACCTAGGAGTGTAAAATAACGTGCATATTAATGCCCACTATTTTTTACCATGTAATGCTCAATTTAAGCCCAATGTATATTTTAAGGAGTTATTTTCCCTAGTTACCACATCTCCAGAACAATTTCCACTTGTAGTATCCAGACAAGGATTTATTTCTAGGGAAAACTACATAATATGTATCTTACCGAAACCATAGGGTGTTATTTTACACATATCCTCATATTATATCATAGTGTTATTTTCCCTTAGGTATGTTTTCTTTTATTTAATTCCTAAGGTTTATTGTAAACTTTTATTTAAAACATCTTTTGAGAACCCATCCAATGTTTCTTAGAGTTGGTGTATTAGAACATTACATTGGCATAAGATATATGGAAATTTATCTAGAAGGACATAATATATTATTAGTGTTGATAAACTAGATACATACATTATTTGTTCACTATATGTGAGAACACAAACTACAACCTAATTTTTTCTGAAGTAAAATTTTTCAATCAATCATATTTGTGAACATTAGTCATTATAAACATTTTGGAATCTAAGGGAATGGGGAAACAAATATGTGTGAGCTCAAATGACCCATTATGGTTATGTATTAGGGACTCCATCATGAAAAAATATTGAAAAATAAATATATAAAAATAATTAACTTGAAAATCATTCTATTTAAATAACATAACAAATTATTATCAATATAGATAGGTAAATAACTAACACCCAATCCATTTAAAAAATAAGATGATAATGAAATGGATCCATCAATTTTTTATAGTTAAAATGACATTTTAAATAATAAATGAATTCTAAAATAAGTAAATGATTAATTTTTTAATTTTCTGCTTCCTAAGGATATGATATCTTTACTATAAATATATATTCTCAAGAGTGTTTAGAAATACAAGTTAAAAAAACATATAATTTAGAAAACTGATTTTTATCATTAGAATACTGATGCATTGAGGGGATATCATTAACTGGGCCCTACCCATGTCCTCAAGTCTAAAGAATTACAAACATAATGAATAATCCATCAATTAATGATCCTTATTATAAAATATCTATATTGATTAAAATATATAGATTTATCAACATTTCCCCAAATATATAAATAATATTTAAAGTATAAATTGAGTGAAAAAATGGTCTAAATATTAATAAATTATCATATACATTATAGAATAATATATATATATATATAAGATAAAATAAATATCTGATTAAAAAAATATAATTAAGTAATTGTTTTAAATGAAAGTAAATAATCATATAAGAAAGTGAGATTGTACCATAACTTTTACAACTTGGTAATTTTAAATTAAAATCTAATTCAATTTGAACATAAAATATAATTAATAATGATGTAATTATAATATTAAATGAACGATGATTACTATATACCTCACATAAAAGTTACATGGTGTATAATAAAAAATAATTATCTATAAAATGAAAATTCCAATGAAATACCATATTTCTAGCTTTCTTTTAGTTGAAAAATATTTAACCTACAGTAAAATTGTTTTAATAATTTTATAAACATATAAAATAGTGAAATTGTTAATTATAATATCATATATTCTTCTTTAATAACATCATATCTCCTATTTTTTTAATAATCTCACATTATTTTCATTGTTTTTCTTGTTAATTTCCATATTTTTCGAGTATGTTTTGACATATAATTTTTTCACCTCTTAATTTGATCAATAATTAATCATCCAAATAATCTAAATCATGATTTATATAACATTTATATTATACATATTTATATATATATTTTAATCCATAAAATTTCCCCATTATAAATGAAATACACTATTTTTGGAGATGGTAGGTCGTACATACAAATGAATGTTGTTTCCATTTTATTATCATATTGAAGGAATGAAAACAAAATTCATTATATATATTATCCTTATAGTGAAATTATTATTTCATATATCTCATATATTCTTACTGAAACCATCCTTAATATTTTCTATGTAAACTCTGAATGAATCACATCACTTCATGAGGTGGTAGTCCATCATAAACATAGGATACCCTATCTTATTCCAAAAGAATGTAAATATATAAGGTATATCTGATATAATAAATTTATATGAATAATAACATCTTATATATGATATATATTATATATATCATATAATAACTATAAATCCATCATTATTCCCAACCATGATATATAGTAATGAACAATTGAATGACATCGGTTTGTGAGGCAGTGCTCCACCATACACAGGAACATTGATTTCATTACCCATTTCATTAAAGTGTGTGATGTTGTAGGTTTTACCCTTAACATGATAACATATCTATATATGGAATATATTTAGGTTATTATTTAATTTTTTATAATTATAATTTGATGATATTGAGAAGGAAATAAAATAATTCATCTTTTTATAAGAACATTGCCTATTCCCTAGTTATACATTGAGAGTATCCCCTAAAACCATAAATGGATTAAATTCTGATATAAATAATACCACTCAGATGATTTAATTAATGTTTGGAAGTTATTTTGGTAGTTTCATGTTAATCTAAATGGCTTGAGAGGTGTGTAGAAGGGGGAGAGTGAGTGCCCTTATATACTTGAGGAAGAGTGGAATTCTTGTAAATACTAAATATTATTCACTAGTGGTAGGTCTCCTATACCTTATGTAGCACATATATTTAATATTAACTGAGGTTATAGATCAATTAGTCTATATAAACCTGAACCAAAACAAAATAAGATCATTTTAATAATTTTGTTCCCTAAATTCTTCATTTCCATAGTTTTACAATTCTATATTTTTATTATGGTAACTACTTTTTTAACCAAAGTATATTATTGTTTATGGATAAATTAAATTGATAATTAATTTATAATATATTCTGACTGATTTTAAAAATGATATATAATTTATAAAATAACAACACCATGTTTATTGGATTTTAATTTTAACAGAAGTGTTTGTAATAGGTAAAAAACACTACTTTAACCCTAACTACTCTATCAATGTTTTTACAATTTAGGAGTTAGAATACTCATTATAAAAGTTAAAATTTACCATGAATGGATAATATTTTAATTTTCTTAAAATTAAAAAATAACATTGAAGATGATAATATTTTTAATAACTTTAGCTAATATAATAAAATGTCCTTTATTATAAAAACCTTTGATGTCGATTTTGATATAATTTAATTAATTTGAATTGAAAAATAATAATAATATGATTTAATTTCAATATATTTAGTTCAAACCTACTTAAAATGATATATTCATATTTAAAAATAATGTAAGATAACAATTCATTCAATTCAATTCACATTAAATATTTTTAGTAACATTTATTTTTATTAATTATTTACTAAATAATTAATGTTTTGGTTATTCTTAATAATATAAAGAATTTATATAATATTTATAAATTTAAAAAAAATTAACATGATAAAAAAACCATTTAACATGCTAAATAGAATTTATAACATAAAATAAGATGTTATATCCCTATATTAATTATTTATAAATATTTAAGGCATGGATGGTTCCTTTTTTCCCTTACATAACTTATTATAGATTTAAATTTAATGTAATAGTATTACACAAACTAGTAAAATAGATATTAAGGTGTTATGATTTGAAATATGACCATCCAAAGAGTTTGGACAGGTTAGTAAGTCCTTTCAAACATTATAATCTACGTATAACCACTAAGTATTCTTGTTCTACCTTAGTCACTATAATTAATTTAAATATTTTCATTATTAATTATTATAAATATCATGCTATCCATACTAGATAAAATAAATTATTATGATTCTAAATATGGAATCTATTCAGGACAATTAAACTCATAGAAGTGACAGAATATAATTTAAAATTAATCCTCAATATCTGATGATAAACCGGGTTATTGAAGTGAAAATCTTCAAACGTTTACAGTGTTTTTATATCGAAACTCAACATTATAATTACAGAAAAGACTAAAATTAAATTAACTGACATAAATTTGAATAAATATTATATTCAAATAAATTTCGTAAATAATTTAACATTATAAATAATTTAAATGAAAAGTCAGTTTTCAATATGAATTCAGTATTTTTTAAATATTCCTCGAATAATGAATCTTATAGTACAAATACATAAAATCAACCTTTAGATAAATAACCTATAAGGATTACTAAAGTGTTTTTTATTTTTCATATAAATTGTTTAAATGTGGAATTATTAATTTTATGATATGTGTTCCAAGTACGATGAATCCTTCTTTTTAAAAAAAATTATTTTCCAAAAAAAAGTATTTTTCTTTCAAATGCATATAATTTCATTTATAAATAATAAACAACTAATAAACAATTAAAAAAATATATTTTAATAAGTTTTTTATTCTAAATAATTCAATCGATTAAAATAGTTATGCGATAACTATCATATTAAATAATAATATTAATTGTATATTGTTGTTTGGTATAACTCAGTCTTCAATGTAATAGAATCTTTTGAAGAAACTCATTGTTACATATAAAAAAATCTAAAATAAGTGTTTCACATAATGAATGATACAAATAGGTTGAATTTATTTTAAATATATGTAAATATATATCATAAGGTCTTGGCCTGTTATACTTCCTTCTACATTTGGGGTTGTACATTTTCCACACTATCAACTAAAATTACCTTAGAATTTCATGGTGTTCCATGTATATAATATAAAATAATAGTTTCTTTCTTCTGATGATGGAAATAATCCAAAATCGACTAATATTTTTCCAATAAATGGTTATATGTAAGTTTAAAAATTGAAATATATATGAAATCTATTCTATTGTAACTCACTGTGTGACTTAAGATTATTATATTAGAACATTGAGAACATTCATGTAAGTGACAATACAAGTCTAAATATTTTTCATCTCAAATTTAAATTCTTAAGAAATATTTATTTTTTCCCCAGGACATCCGTGGTATAATGTGATTTATACCTTATAAATATATATTTTTATAATCTTGAAATTCATTGTGTTGAAGATATATATTTTATTCTTTCATTAAATGTCAATTTAATTAAAAGAAATTAAATTTCTAGGATTTTTGTAAACTCAAATCCCATCATTGAGTAAGAATGATTCTTTATGATCTTATTCCTCCCATGTTTAGATTCTACCACCCTATTATTTTATTTTATAGTTTATTCTAATTCACTATACAAAAAATGAAATTTTTGATTCAAATTCCCCCAATTAATAAATATTATCCCTATATAATGTATATCATTGTTTATAATACTTATCATGCTCATTCATGATGGTTGTCTCTCCTTGTCTCTATTTTCCTTTCTAAACAATATTCTCCATTATAATTCGAAACATAAGTATGTTTTTATCAAATGTGACATTCATATTTCCCTTATCCACTTTTCAAAAGGTTATTTTTTTCTTTTTTAACAAGGTGGGTTTTTAATATTGGTATTTAAAAATATTAAAAATGTTTTCCATCCATTAAAATTAAATATTTTATCTGTTTGTCCAATTTTTTTGGTAACCATTATAAAATATCAATGACATATAAATGTTTTCTATTTTTCAAAATTAATTTGTGTTCAAACATTAAATTCAACATTTTGAAGACATTATATCATTTTAAGGGACTATTATTGAATATTATATTTAAATGTAATAGTTTTCAAAAAAATTACTACCCCTTTTTGAAACAATAATGTATTTCCCAACACATCGTTATTTAAAATTCATTCCAATCATTTATTTTGAAGATCCATTTTTCATTTGTAATATTTAAATTTTCATCAAATAAATTTTCAACATAACTAGTAACATCATCACATATTCCAAATGAAAAACATTTCTCAACATATTTTTATGATTTCTGTTCATGTGTTCTTAATAATGCGAGGAATGATTATTTCATGTGGCACAAATATGAATGGATGATTTACACTCTTTAATAAAAATTATTGACTCTTTTCATGTGGGTTCCTATATAGCTCTCAAATGAATTAGATATGACTTTATATCTCAGGAAATAATAATTTTTTTGTGGACATGTTCACATATAGCTTTGTCCATATGACTTTTTCATGGAAATTTTTATGTTTGTCTTTATATAGATGATTATGTGTGGAAAAAATTTAATATGGGTTTATTCACATGATAGTGTGTTGAAATTATTGTGTTTGTCATTTTGAACAGGATTTATTCGATACATGTACTATGTTTAGATTTTTTTCAAATGATTTTGTGTTGAAATTATTTTATATGGCTTTGTTCTGATGATGGCGTGTGGACATGACCATGCGTAGTTTTTTTTCATAATTTCATGGTTTATGGTTGTTATTTTTCATTTCTATTTAATATTCCTATTTTAACACCCCAAATATTATTTTAAAAAAAATTAAACACTATAAATCTTTTGGTACAAGAAAAAAATATATTTTGAATGAATATCATTTTTTGAGCATATAAGATAAGAAATACTTGCTTAAACGACCTGTGAAATATATAATTTAAATATTAATGTTTTCAAAAATACGTTGAATTAGTGGGAATGAATAATATTAACATATATATGAAATATATATAAATTTCTTAATCAATTTAATTTTATAAATAAAAATAATTAAAATTTCGTAATGTCAATTTATTCTTTAAAAAATAAGTTTCCATCAAAAATAAATTTTATTGTTCATTGTGAGAAAATAAAATAATTAATTTTACTTGATTTTATAAATTTTAATAATAAAAATAAACAATGTATTTTATATCAGAATATAAAAATAATATAAGGGTATAATTTGGAGATTTTTTGAAAAGAGGTATTTTTTTAGTGAATAGGGAATAATATCCTTTTTTATAAAACATTCATTTATTTTAAACAATTTAGTAATTAAAAAGTTTCATTATGCTTAAAATTTTATTCAAATTAAAAATTTATTTTTTAAAAAATATAAAATAATTAATTACATTAAAATATTTTTGATACAAAAATATTGTAAAATTTAATTTTTAATGTTAAAAATTATTTTTACTAAAAACCATTTTAAATTGAATAATTTCCTTCCATTTTTTTAATTAAAATATACACTTATAAATAAGTAGTTAATTATAATTTTTAGATTATATATCTAAATATATTAATTTAATTCATTATAATTATTATTACTAATAATATAGTTACTGTATCAACCTCTTATTCTTGAAAATGCATTTCATGGAAAACCGTTTTCAACAAAATTTTTAGGATTATTTAAAGTTTATTTTTTCCTATTATTTGCGTTTAATTTAGTACATTATATTTCTTATTTGGAACTATAATAATAAATATTATATAATATTTTAAAATTATGTTTCAATCCTAATGATTATTAGAGACAGTATATTTTATTTACTACAGATAAATATAAAATAATTTTATGTGTATTACATGTGCTTGTACTAAAATTAACATTGAAAGCATGTACATTTTTTACATAATAAATTATTATCAATATTTAGGATCATTGGGTCTATATTTTGTAAAAATTATTTTTCTATTTTCTTTTTAATGGATAATTTACCTATGTTAAATAATCAAATTACCATTATGATCATTGACATTGTAAAAGTAAGAAAACAGAAAGGATAATGTTGAAAATGTTTAAAAATTATATTTTTATTTGGTACAGATGTTAGATGATCTTTAAATCCCTCCAATATATTATTTATAGATTTTTTAGGCACATGGGGAGAGAGTGATATCCCATTATTAAATAGTTTTGGGTATTTACAAACATGACACTCATTCTTAGTTATAAAAGGAAACTCACTACCCGCAATTATTAACACCCATAAATCATTTTTTCTCAGAACATATCAATAAAATATCTACCCAACATCCTTATACATATTACCGATGTTTTTTTGATCCCAAAATTCAAACCATATGATCTACAATAACATACATAGAAATATGGTCTTTTAAGTGAAGGTAATTGTCTTCACGGATATCATTGTTTTTATTTCTTATTTTTCCACCGTAAATTAGGTATTAACACCACAAATATAATTAGAAAAGTATATCACATATAAAAAAATGTTATTATGTTTGTGATAAAATTTTTATCCATAAAATTTTTCCATCAAATGGAAAAAAATTTCAGCGCTCAAGTGTATGATAGACTACCGCAAAGCAAATACATATAATTTTTTTCCATATACAACTCATATTGATAATACTAATGATTTAAGTAAGGAATATATATAATAAATATGAAATTATTTTAATATTTTATAATTAATATACCATCCCTTGCAATTTCAACATTAGGGGAATGATATCATCGTCTGTGCGTACGTACGACTAACTATTTCTATGAAATGGTAACACTCCATTTCCATTTCCAACAATAAAGAATGTTTTAAAAAATTCATCTAATAGGTAAATAATATATTTATATCATTAATATAATTTAGCTTATTATGTAACTATATCCTATAAAAAATAATTTATACATTCGTGAAAAAACAGGCATGAGTAAATTAGGAAACGAACAGCTGAACCAAAAATAATAAATGATTGTTATCAAATGGGCAGTATGATGTTATAAAAGAATCATAAATTAAATTATAAACATGGTTATTTTTCACTTATAAATCAATAACATTATTATAACAATTATCCATGATTTCAACGATAGTTCATCCAAAAAAAGTGTGTGGTAAGGGGCTTCACCATAATTTACCTTCACAAATAATTTTTAATGTTTTTCACCACATTTATTTAACATGGTTTATATATTTAAAAATTTAGATGTAATATAATTATTTCACCAAAATTAATGTAATTTTATATTTTTGTTTTGAATTATTTAATCCATGGTGATTTGACTTAAAATTCACTAAGTAGTAAAGAATTTCATAACTCATGTTTGTTAGGTAATAAAGTCTATGACGAAGACATAAGAGGTGGTTGAATTATTCCCTTTTAAAATTTTTACAATTCTATAATTTCACATCAATAGTTTACAGAGATAGTGTAATTTCTGTATTAGAGTATGTGTAGAAGAAAAAATAGAAAATAGAACACTATAATTTATAGTGGTTTAGGCCAAAAAGATCTCCTTGTCCACTCCACCAATCACTCTCGCTATGGGCTTAGTGAATTTCATTAGTTAGGTCCTCTTATCATAAGACCGGTCCAAAACCGAGTGCTTACTTTTTTCACCCTTATAAAAAAGGATAAAAATAGAGCATCCATGTTATTTTACAGGTAACCAAAATATTCACAGCTTAGCATGAGAAGCTAACACTCCACCATGACTGAAACTGAGCAGTCGATACTCAATATAATAAGTAGAGATTGATTTGGAAAAGATGTTTAAACTCCAAAGTTGTAGTAGCATGCAACTGACAGATGACTGATCTACAAATTCATAATAAAATTAATCTTTGAAATATGTCTACATATATCTAGTTTCACAAACGATATTTTATTTTAAGAAAAATAACTACAACAGAGCATCACACTTCTATGATTGAAAATGTATATATCTAAAATGTAGTCTTTGTTTCTGAGATGCTCTATTTTTGTAGCTATGTAAATTAATTTTCACAAGAAGAAATGAAAAATAAAAAATTTCAACAATACTGAGAGATAGATAGATATCCAAGAAATCCGACCCAGAAAGATATATATAACAATATATCTTGTTGAAAGATTTTAGATCCAAAAAAGACGACTGATAAATCGAGAGAAATCAAATTCAAAAATACAAGTTAGAGTAGTCGTAACATCAATTAATAATAGGATTGAAAATATCCACTGTAAATGGATATTTATGTAATTTATGTAGAGCTTTGAATCAGTAAAAATTGAGATTTAAATCAACCCGATATTCCATAAAGGCTATTATAGAAAACCTTGATAAAGTCGTAAATTGAAATTAATTGTTTTTAAAGGTCAAACGTAAGGTCCCTTCACATAACAACAAAAAAACAAAATTTAGGGAACAACTAAGTAGCAGTCATTCTTCGAACATAAGGTTTAAAATGTAATAATGATTACAAAAGTAAGGTTGATGATCCATACATTTTCTTCTCAAGCTTATGGTTTTATACTTACGTAGGGTTCTTTAACCATAATTTTTCACTTTGAAAAAAGTAAGGTTTTATGCAAACATAATTTTCTTTATCTTTAAGATTCTTGCAACATAAGTTTCATAAATAATACATGTCAATCCTTTATCATAATCATTAATATAAATGTAGGGTATGATCCTTACATTACATTCCTCATCATTGGAAAGGAAAAGTGATTATAGATAATGAGAAACTGTGAACATCGTTTCCAGAACACTCTTAAAGGAATTCCAACAACTTTAACAAATATATATCAAAAATAAATACTGGAATATTATTCCAAAATAGTAATTATAAAGAATATAATATTTCTAAAATACTCTAAAATAAAATCATTAGTAAATAAAACTTGGGCATTTGTGAGTATTAAAATCTATAATATTGTTAGAGTACATTTGAGATAATACATGCCCAAAAATCATGCCATTTTTATGATAAAAAACCCATAAATTAAATATATAAATGTAGTAACATAATTTATAATTTTCTAAACATTGAGTGAAATAAATTCAATTTGACACAATTATTTCGATAAAAAAATGATTATGTTTATTCAAATTTCTCAGAAAATATTTCAAAATTTAAAAATAAATGATGAATTGTTGTGTTTATCCAAATTTATCCCCCTTATTGTGAGATCAAAAAGAAATTAAATAAATTAATTAAAACACATATTTAATGTTTGATAAATTAGTATGTGAAGTGTATAATTAACTGATAAAGATAATGAATACTAGATGTTTGTCTATTAGATAAAAATATAAATGAATATAAAATTAATGTACATAAAATATTAATAAATATAATTTTCATTGATTAAGAAATGTACAAATACAATGATTGTGTGACTAAGAAACCAAATATTCACTGTTATAATAAGGATAAATGGTCCTTTAGGGATTGTTTTCTTTCAAGGTAGAAAAAGGTTAGGGATTGGATAGGATGAAATATTGAATGGATTGAAACATATCCTTCAACTCATCCATCTGTACCCACAACTTCTTCATCAAACTATCACCCAACTGCATTATCAGAAGTTTTGAATCATGATTAACATGAAAATAATCCAAAATATTGAATTTCAAAATGATATTTATGCTCTCCTATTGGTTCATAAATTGTACCAACTTTTTTGTAAACTAATTTGGAAAAATATGATGTTGGGTTCACTCTGAGTCAATTGATCAATATGTAATTCTTGATTACCCAATAAAACTAAAAAAGGATCACTATTTCATGGTAGGTCATGAAGACAAGATTTCATGTCTACCACAAAAAATGTAGTGTCTCGGGATATTCAAATAAAATCTAGGTCGGTAGCAAGAGTAGAATAGATGTACTTGTCTGATTAACTGATCTTTTCCACGATTCAAACTGACTTCCCAAGTACCACTTCATATCTGCAAAATCATTCATTGAAACAGCTTCAGATCCAATCCACCAATACTCATTTAACTTTTCTCTCTTTAATTCATAAAAATACCATCAATAAATAGTATTCTCATTATGTTTCTGAATCATTTTCTTTATAATTTTAGGCTCTTGTTTCAATTTGGAATTATATTTCCGACACATATTAAACATAATCAAAATTTCTAAAACATGATGAGAGATTGAATCATATGACCATTATTCTGCATACATTTTCGGTTCATCAACATTATTAAAAGTATTATCTACTAGTCTATCCACGTATTTTTCGATATAAAACGACTAATTATCATGTTCTTTAGTTTAATCTCCAAAAACATGGCCTGAAGATTCAACATTTTGATTCAAACCCACATCTATAACATTAGTTACTGATTTTTTCTTAAAAAAAACTCTTAATGTGTACATTCTTTATGAAGAGTTTCTTATTGAATAGTCATGTGTACATGAGCACTGATCAGAGGTACAATAAGAGGCCCTCTATCTTTATTGATTATTGGTATTTATTCTCGATGAATTTTTTCATCTAAATGAATAGAGTAGGTTTCTTCTCCAGAAGACAACACTTTATCCTTAACTTGTTGACTATATCTATTTCTAGGTTTCATAACATGTCCATTTTGAAAATTTTATTCCTCAACATCTTCTACAGTAGTATCGAATCTAATCATTCAAAGAGATGCTTGAAAAACTCCATCAATTTTTGATTTAGAATCTCCCTACATTCAAACAAATCCTTACCCCCCCTAAGATTTATCCCCCGAGCTCTGTTCTTCTTCAGATCTAACTAGAAATTTTTTTCCATTCACTATACTCCCACAAAATCCTAATTTCCATATAGTTATTTCATATAAAACATGTCTATGATGACACATCATCCTGGAATCTTCTAATTGAATCATATCCTATTTAAACAAAATTCTAGATATTATCTACCCATAAGGATAAATATTCAACATAACATCTGGTTGATAAAAATATTGAAAATATTGAAACAAATACTGTGTAAAATTCAGTATAATGTCACTTATAGATAAAAACATGAGGTACATATCTAGGTACAAAATTTTCTCCAATTCTTCCATCCTTGGTGCTATATCGGTTTGAATTAACATAACCAATATCGTATGATCTTCCTCGAGATCCATAAAAAACATTTTTCTAAAATTCATTGAGTTAAATAGAAAATAAATAATGTATTGGGAAGAGTGATTCTTGTCTCCAATCGATCGATGATTGAAGTGAAGAACTTCATCATGTCGGTAGTTGAAGATTTTCGAAACTACAGTTCAAAAAATCAAAAGAATCTTATATTTTATACCTAAATAAATCATAGCCTTAAGAACAACAAAAAATGTACACAGTAATAAAAAATATTCTGTTCTACCTTTTAATGAAATTCATGAATTGATAGCTTGAATACAGTCTCTATCCCTTGAAATTCCAATTCTTGTTTCAGGAGTAGATTTTTCTTATATAACCAATAGAAATCAAACACTATTACTTGAAGTATTTTTCTATGTATAAAACATTGTCACTTAAGATCTCTTGTATATCCTTCTTCAATTTACAGGTCATTCATCATTTAAAAAATATTTAACTTTGAGTTTTTCAGATTCTAGATTTTGGCAGGAAAAAGTAAAGTTCCAGGTTAGTCAAAAATAAATTTGGTAAAAAAAGGGAGTAGAAGATGAAGGTTTTCTGACAGGTTACACATATCCTCATTTTTTATTACATAGAGTAATTATGAAAAACAATTAATGATTATTTGGTGTAAATAAATTTTGGATTAAATAAAATAACTAAAATATAGTGTCTTAAAAATTCAACAAATAAATTAGATTTACAATAATAAACATAAGATAAGATAAAATAATATAAAAAAATATAAATAAAATTTTAATAACATATTTAAAAATTAAATAATTCTTCACCCCCTTAATATAATCAAAAAATATTTAAAGAATTGGTTTAGTGAAAATATAATCTAATTGATATTTAGTGTTAACAAATATTAAAGATTTATCATTTCAAAAACATGATCTCCTAGAAAATTATGTTTAATATCAATATAATTTGTTCTAGAATGACTTATTGAATTTTTTGAAATATTTATAGAACTTGGATTAACACATACAATATGTTTAATATTAAAATTAAGTCCATAGTCCATCAGTGTGTTTTTCATCTACAACACATGCTCACAACAACTTCTTACAAATACATATTCTATTTTGTATGTTGATAATGAAATTGAGTGTTGATTTATACATGACCATGACACTAATAATTTTCTTTAGAAGTGAAAAGTTTCAGAAGTGCTTTTTCTATCTTGTCTACAACCTCCAAAATCAGCATTCAAATATGATAACAAATTAAAAATATAATTTTTTTATGAAGAAGAGATTAAAAAAAATTCTATTTAAAAATCTAAAAATATTTTTGACTGCAATAAGATGTGATTCATTATTAATTTTTGGAAATATTGCACAAAAATATACAGAAAAAATAATATCAGGTCTTCTAGTAGTAAGATATAAAAAACTACTAGTTATACTTCTATACAACTTGTTTTCCACCGGTTTTCCAGCATCATCCAAATCATGTTTAATATTAGTACACATAGGAGTTGAATATGTCTTTTTGTTCACCCAACAAAAATGTTTCAAAAAATCAGTAATATATATTTTTTTGTTTAAAAAAGTTCAATAATATTATTTATTATTTTGATATCCTAAAAACAATTTTAATTCTCCCATCAAGCTCAATTCAAATTCTTTTGGTATGATTTCCAAAAAATCAATACAATGTTTTTTATTTATTGATCCAAAAATAACATCATCAATATATATTTGAATTAATATTAAATTAGAACAAACTATTTTCATAAAAAGCATTGGATCTGACAAACCAACAGTAAAACCATTTTTTAAAAGATAAGAACATAATCTTTCATAATGAGATCTAGGTGATTTCTTAAGGCCATAGAGAGATTTAGTAATTTTAAAAACAAAATCTTGTTTTTGAGAACCATAAAAAAGGAGGTTTCTTAACATTAAATTCCTCTATTATATAACCATTTAAAAATAATATTTTGACATATATATTATATAATTTAAAATTCATATGAGATGCATAATCTAAAAGGATTCTAATATATTCTTATATAGATACAGGGAAAAGTATTCATCATAATAAATACCTTCTTCCTAATTATATCATTTAGTTACCAATCTTGATTTATTTCTAGTTATAGTCCCTTAATCATCTTTTTTATTTATAAATACAAATTTTTTTCCTGTAACCAGATAATTTGATTAGCTTTCAAATAATTCTAAGACATTATTTATTTTAAATTGATTCAACTCTTATTGCATTGCTAACATCGAAATTTTATTGTCTAAGGCGTATCCAAATGATTTAGGTTCATGTTGTGATAGAAAATTAATGAATTTAACTAGGTGTATTGTATTTCTTCTAGACCTTATTCCTATGTCTAGGTCTCCTATAATAGTTTCTAAAGTGTGATTCTTTAAATTTCTAGACTGTTTATGAAGAAAAATTTTAGGTCCATTAGTATCATGTTCTTTTGAACTGTACTGAAATTTATATTCAAAATAATTTTTCATGTTTTCAAGTCTCATGTTGTCATAATAGTGAGCTGATTCATCAGTTTGATCTTTCATTTTATTAAAATTTCTAGTTTCATTAAACATAACATGAACTGATTCTTCAATAATCCTTGATTTTTTACTAAATAATATATAAGATTTTGATGGTGTAGAATATCCAAATAATATAACTTTATCAGATTTTGAATTGATCTTACCAAGATTATCCATGTTGTTCGGGATGTACACCTTGCATCCAAAAACATTAAATTACTTTAACTTAGGCATTAGGTTATTATAATGTTCATTTGGTGTATTTTTAAAAATAAGCTGAATTAAAAATCTATTTATTATATAAAAGGATGTGATTGCATCTTCATTACTTTAATAGGTAGGAAAATTGAATAAATTTAGCACAGTCCAGGACATCTCATGAATAGTTTGATTACTTCTTTCAACAATTCCATTTTTTTGAGGTGTTCATAGTGTAGAGAAGGTGTGCTCAAAAGCCATTATTGTGCAAAAAGAATTGAATTCATGATTCTCAAACTCTACCCCATGATCCCTTCATAATGAAATTATTTTAAAAACATTTAAATTTTGAACACCTTTGAAATAATTTTCAAAATCAATAAAAGCTTCATTTTTCAGTTTTAGAAAATAATCCTACTTAAATCTAAGATAATTATCAAATAAAAAAATACATATAATTTTACAGAAAAACATTCTACACTTGATGATCCAAACAGATCCATGTGGATAAGTTATGTGGGCTATGATGTAGAAATTTTGTTAACAGATTTGAATGAAAATTTTTTATTCTTACAAATCTGGCATGCAGCACATAATCTATCACTGTCAAACATGAGATTAGGAAAATATGAAACTAATTGTTTCTTAGATAATTTATATAAATCATTAATATTTCAAAGACAATGTCTTTTGTTCCAAATCTAAGATTAATTTATCTTAGAAGATAAATAACCCACATTATATTTACACAATGAATTTAAGTCCAAGATGTAGATATTATTTGTTATGGTTTCTCTAAATTAAAGGAAATGATAATTAAATACAGAACATGAATTGTTAGAAAAATAAAAATAGTATCCATAATCAACGTGTTGATATATAATTATTAGGTTATCTGTAATTCTTGTACATAAAATAATTTATTAATTGAGATAGACTTTATATCTCCAACTATTCCAAGTTCAAATATCTCCCCTTTAACATTATAACCGAAGATGATCAGACCTCTATCAAGAAATTTCAATGTAATGAAGTTGATTGATTTACAGCCATGTGTCTTGAGCAGACACTATCTATATATCACACATCTTTTCCTTTTCTATGACTTGTTACCTTTAAAGAAATTTTAATCAAAAAAATTTTTTGGTACCCATATCATTTTGGTTTTAGTAGTGTTGTCTAACAATAATCTAGGAATCAAAATATATTTTATTTTTCCATGACTTTTGTCATTTACTTTAGATAGAATTTTTGAAATAAATTCTCTTTTAATACCAATTATTTGAATATTTCTTAGATAACAATTTTCGGTTATATGTCCTTCTGTTCAAAAAAGTGAAAAATATCAGATTTTTGTATTGGGAACAAAATAACTCTAATATAGTTTGGATTTTTCATCCTCACTGTATAAACCAAATCATTACTTTTAATTTTCATTTTAAAAATTAATTTTATTCAGTATATTTTTAGATTTTTTAAAAACAAGAACATCAATTTTTTATGTTTCAACGTCATCCTAGAGTATACTAATAATATTTTCATGGTCATTAATTTTTGTAGTATATGAGCTAAATTTCTCAACTAACTCTTGACGATGATAAAGTAAATATATCCTTCTTGTAAAATGTAATTATAAATATTCATTAATGATTTATGTTCTTTAATATAGAGTCTTATATTTATTTAATCAAAGTATAGTAGGAATCCATTTTATCATTTGAGTGACTAGAATCAGAATAATATGAATAAAAGGGTTGTACGTTTTTTCTTCAGCCATAAAGCACATATTATCTTTTATATTTGATTCTTCCTTCTTTGAATTAGAGATTGATGAGCTGCTGTTATCTTCAGAAATTGTGCATGTATCCTTCATAGTACTTTTTCCTTTGTTTTCATTTTCAGAATTCTTCTTAAACTAATTTTCTATCTTTCTCTTTTCACTTTTAAATTGAGGAATGGCAGGTCTTATATGATTCAAATTTTTTCATTCCTAGTGTCTGACTTTCCTCGACTCTTTCTCATACTTTTTGAAGGGTTTTCTAAATCTTCTCTTCTTCTTATAAAACATGCTATATTTTTTGTCTAATTGAGCTATCTGGATTTCAGAATCAGATGCATTTGAATTTCATTATTATTTGACTTATTGTTTTGTTTTATTGATCTGCTATTGAGATGTATCCTTTAACGTAGTATTATCCTTTATCACTATGAATATGTTATTTTCAACATTATATTTATTTCCATATTATTAAATCATTATAGATCCAATCAAATATATTATTTTCAGATTCATGATAGGTTCTCATTGGCTAATTACACCTGAGATTCCATTCCACTGATTAGGAAGTACTCTCATTGCTTTCAATGCTTGATCATCTTGTTTGATAGGTTCTCCAAAGGATATAATGTTCATTATAATTTCTGAGATCCTTCCATTCATTGGGGAGATTCATTCTCCATAAACCATTCCAAATGTATCAAATTTCAATATCATTATAGCATAACTTATCTAGATTACATTGTTTTCACCTTCATAACAGACTGAAAATGTCTTCCATGTTTCATAAATGGTACGATATTGTGAGATACAGTTGAATTTTTCTGGTCCAAGACCATAGATGATAACATTCATATTGTGATAATTCATGTCATACTCACCCTCTAAAGAAGTAGTCCAGGGATCGATTTTTTAGTAATTTTCTAAGCAGTAACAATCATTTAGTATACATTAAAACCAATATTTTTCAAATAGATTATCATACATTATTTACATTTCCATAGTTTTCACCATTAAAATATGGAGCTCAAACCAATAAATTTCATTTTTTATGATTCTCGATTGATCCCCATATGAATCTTTAACTCTTGTTTGTTAGGACGAAATAAAATCTGTAAAGACAAACCTTTGATACCAAATGTTAGGTCGGAAAGTCTATGAAGAAGACACAAGAGGGGGTGAAATGTGTCCTTTTAAAATTTTCCCAATTATGTAGTTCCACATCAACAGTAGATAAATAAGGTGACATTTCTATATGAGTGTTTGTGTAGCAGAAAAATAGAAAATAGAGCACATAAATTTACAATGGTTCGGAGCATGAATATCCCCTAGTCCACCCCAATAAACTACCTTTCTTTGAGCATGCTGAATTTCACTAGTCTAGTCCTCTTATCATAAGACTGATCCAAAACTGATTGCAGGTAGTTGTCACGCTTACATGAAAGGCTAAAAATAGGGCCTTCTGGTTCTTTTACATGGAACTGAAATATCCACAGCTTAGCATTAGAATCTGAAAATAGACCACAACAAAAACCGAGAAACTAATACATATAATAATAAATAGATATTGATTTGATAAAATAGTTTTAACATTATAGTTGTAGCAGAATGCAACTGACAGAAGATGGATCTTGATCTTCAGAGGAGAAATAATCTTTGAAATATTTCTAAAGATATCATATTACACAAAAGATCTATTATTTTAAAAAAAATCCAGAAAAATAGCACATCGTGTTTCAATTATTGAACTTGTACATCTCCAAAATACAGTCCTTATTTTTGAGATTATTTATCAATGTAGCATGGTAAATTAATTTTCACAAGAAAACATGAAGAATAAACATTATGAACGCAACAATATGATAGATAGATGTCCAAAAAATCCAATGTAGAAATATTTATATAGAGATATATCATGCATCATAATTTCAGATCCCCAAAATACTCATGATAAATTGAGAGAATTCAAATTAAAAAAATACAACTCAGAGTAGTCATAACTTCCCTTAAGAATAAGAGAAAACAATAACTACTATAAATGACTCCTTAAATCATTTATGAAGATATTTGAATTTTTCAAAATCGATATTTAGACCACCATGATATTCCATAAATATTGTTATAGAAAACTCTGATAAAGTCATAAATTCAAATTTTATGTGTTGAGAAGTCAAACGTAAGGTTCCTTCACATACGAAAAAAAACCAACTATAGGTTTCAACTATGTACCATTCATTATTAGAATGTATGGTTTAAAAAGTATGGTTTATTACTAATTTAATATTGAAGATCCATACATTTTCTTCTCAAATGCACGGTTCCATACATAGGTAATGTTCTTTAACAACAATGTTTCAATTTAAAAAACACAAGGATCTATCCAAATGTAATGTTATTTATCCATACATTTCTTCCATCATAAAATTGATAAACTATATGTGTTGATCCATTATCATATGATTTAATACAAATGTAGGGTATGAATGTTATGTTTCGTTCATCTGCAAAGGGAATGAACTATGATTCTAGATAATGAAAAAACAATGAACAATGTATCCAGAATATGCACTAGATCATACTTGAATAAATTAAATTAAATTTTTCATGAATAAATAATTGAATATTATTCAAAAACAAGAATTTTAAATAACATTAATTTCATGAAATACAATTAAAATAAGATCATTAGTAAAAAAAGGTTATAGGAGAGCATCAAAATAAAATAATATTTAAAGCCTATTGTTGAGACAATACATGACCAACAATGTTTTTTTTCATTTGATTATATTACTCCTTAATTTTCATTGATATTTTATGATTATGGATGTAATTAATTATTAAATATATTATGACATATTTCCACTTTTTTAGGTCAAATTAAATTTGATACAAAAATTTATACACTAATTATTTCACAATTCAATGTTATGGCCATTTTAGGAGATTTCGTCTCAATTTCAACACCATTGTGATATATTTAGTATTATGATTCTATTTATTTCTATGATATGTATATATTTACCCTTTTTCATATTTTATCATTAATATCTTAATATTAATTTTATTGTATGAATTATTTGAAGTTATCCCTTCCATGGGAATTGTAAGTCAAAAGATACCAAATTAGTATATGTTTTTATCACAATAACATTTTAATTAGGATAGTTTATTCCATAATATCTATTTAAGAAAATCATTTAATAAATTTATAATAAACCACTTAATCTTTTTCTACTCTACTTATTAATTATTTCAAAATTAATTGTACAATTTTCCCTTATTTTGAACAATAAATTATTGAAAAATGATTTCAAGAAATTGTGATATTATTTTTATATTTGGTAGAAAATGAATTTTTCCCAAATGCATGTTTTCTACAACAGAATTTTAAAAATAATTTATGATTTTTCAAATTCATTTCTTCCCATAATTATTTTTTTATAAAATTTTTTGAATGAAATTTTATTGTCGATTTCCAAAAAAATTACATTTTGAATTTTCTTAAAAAATAGGAATAGAATATATATTTAACATATTGTGCAAGAAGAAAACATTACCTTATTCATTACCACTCATTTAATTGAATATTCTGCACAATTTCACATCATTACTTTAAAAAGAAATATTTTTCTTAAATTTCTGGAAATGTTTAGTTCTAAAATGTTATTTTCAATGATAAAAGGATATTTTCATCAAAATAAACTTAATGTTTTTTTAATGGTATACCTATTCATGAAAGAAAAGAAATATTTGTTGAATGAGGTCTTTATTAAAAATATGATAATAAAATGGATGGTTTTATTGTGAAATTTTCATGTAATTTTTTTCAACTGATATTCAAGAACAATCAATCTTGATTAGATTGAGATTTTGAAATACATACAAACAATTATTATAACATTGAGGTCTGTATTAATAAATGAATAGATTCTATGTATCCACTATAAATCCAAATAAATAAGTTTTAATAAAAACTAAGATATTTAGAATTCATTACACACATAATTTTATCATGACATAATCAATAAAAAGGATGTTTAGACCAATGATGGGAAATTTAGTTATGAAATTCCTTACATTACACTTAGAGTAGGTTGATCATTTTTTAACCTCCAATTAATTGTTTCTAAAAAATTTTAATAACTTTTTCAATAACCATATTAATATTTATGATATCATTTATCATCCTTTCATAACATCTTATCAACTGATCATTAATGACCATTAATTATTTTCATTATTTTGGGTAATAACTTGAATTGATTTTCGTGTATGTTTTGATTTTATAAATTACATTGATCATGATTTAATCATATCCAAACTTCAATACATGATTGAATTATCTTATATATTCACTATATATATATTTATATATTTATAGAAATATTTAATATTTGATGAAATAAAATTAATATACAACATTCATTGAGATGGTATGTCATATGTACGTATGAATGTTTTTTCCAATTCCTTGTCTTATAGAAAGATGGAACTGTAAATTATATATATACATATATTATAGTTAAAGATTAAATTTTAGGTCATACAAATAACTTATTCATATTAAACTCATCTTTAATACCATGTATGTAATGTGTGAATGAATCACATCGCATGGTGAGGCCGTAGTCTGTTGTGCATAAGGGAAGAGTTATCATATTCCCAAAAATGGAAAGAAATTAAGGTATGTGTAATATAATAAATAAATATAAAAAATGATATTATAAATATAATAAATAACATATATAACCATTATATAATCATTATTACCAACCATGATAGGTGGGAATTGAAAAATAAATGACACCGGTCTGCGAGGCGGTAGTCTACCTTATAAATAAACTATGATTTCATAACCCATTTTAAAAGAAAATGTGTGTGTTTTTAAGTCATTCCCATAATATATAAACATATAAATATTACTAATAAATAGATTATATTTTATAATCATTATATAATAATAATTTAAGGTGGTTGATAAGGAAATAAAAAAATTCTTCTAGAAATGCGTTAATTATTCTTTGAGTATCCTCTTTACGTTTACACAAATGTATTTCTATGAAGGATTTATTCACAAGATAATTATTATAGGACTAGGGAATGGAGTTTGTGGATTAATTTGGTATGTAATTGGATATAGAATGTTTTTTATGGGGCTGAACAATGGGAAAATAATGAGTCTTTTTATAAGTGGGGTGAGTGGAAAACATTTATATTCTAGAAAGAGAGAATTCCACCCATTTTTTCCCCTGTAAAGTGGCTTTAATAATGAACCAAAAATTATAATATGTGTTATGGTGTCTGGATATAGTTAAAAAATGCGTTTTAGAAAAGTTTCTATGTCATTTGGGCCCTTATGTTTAATGATTAGTCTATTGGTAAACTCTTTTCTCTTAATCTAGGTAATAAATTTTACCATCGTTAGATTATAATTTTTAAAAAAAATTTAGAATACCATAATAAATATTTTAAATTAGTCTGATTCTTAATATATTACCCATTTTTACAAATTCAAACAAAAAAATTGGAAATGATTAACATAAATGTAATTCTACAAACGGGATGAGAAAGCAGGTTTTTAAAGTGAAAATTTTCAATATTTAACTAAGTTTTCAGATCTAACATTATTGTAAAATTTATTTGAAAGACATGAATTTTATTAATATATGTAACATTTTTCTAAATATAATTTAAAATAAAATTAAAATATATTTTATGATAATAAATTATTTTAATGAAAATTCATTTTTAATTAAAATTAAGTATTTTTCACTATTAATCAAAAATATAAAACATCATAAAAAAATACCAAATATTCACCCTAATAAATTTTGGAAATACCTTATTCAAAAACTGAATATTATTTTGCTAAATAAAATATATAAAATTTTCCCATATTTTTTTTAAAATAAGTGTGCCAATAAAAGGTGGGAAACTATATTAAGTAAAATATAGATTTTATGTATAAAATAATATTTCTTCATATAATAATCCTATAAAATATATTTGAGGAATGTGAAAAAAATTAATTAAATATATAATATATTAACTTCATTAATATAATTATATAATATTAATTAATTTAATATAGTGTATGTAATATGTTTCTTAATAAAAATATTTATTTAATATTTAATTGGGTTTTATATAATTTACTAATTAATTGGTAAAAAATGAATTGAATAATTTATTTTAATAACCTAGTTTATCCTATTTATAACCACTAATTTAATTGATATTAGATAACTATATTATTAAGTATTTATATTAATATTATATTATTTCATTAAATCTCAATCTTGCATGTAGCGTAAACTGTCGAAGAAAGTCAGAGTTGCATGTAACGTAAGCTAACTCATCATTTTATTAATTTTAATCAGTGGAATATATTTAATTTATTGAAAATAATAAATATATCAGAATGTCTGAGGACATTATATTCTATTATATGCTTGTTTTATCTTATCAAACATATTATCTAATATGATGTTCATATTGTGAAATTTTGGGGTGTTACATTCTCTACACCTTAAATAAATTATACCATGGAAATTTAAACATCGCCATTGTAATAAAAGGATTGAAATTTAGAAATATCACTATTGGAAAAACCACTTTTTAAAATTTAATAAAATGTCTACTAAATAACAGATAATTGGAAGTACAAAGGACAAGTGGTATAATATATAACAATTTTTTTGGAAAACATTGTATGCAAGTAAAGATATGGAAATGGAGGAACATATTGAATATTTATATACAGTGGTTGAGTTCATTTATAAAAAACAAATGAATGATCAATGTAATGTTGAGGCACCCAAATCCATAAATCTATGATGATTTAAAAGACAATTTATTTAATAAAAATTAATGAATATGATATCATTTTTGTTAAGACACTTTTTCCCAGAGTTTAGAAATTATTCCCATCTATATGAATATAACGAACCGTAGGTATATGGAACATTTATATTTATTAAGAAAATTTTAAACATGGTTTTTATTTGATTAATTTCATGTTTATAACATACACTAATAAAATTATAATTAAAAATTAGCATTCATACATGATTACCCTTTGACGGATCATGTGATTAGTGAAAGTGAAACATGATATTCATGATGTCTTTATTAAATCCTTAATGGTCCAAAAAAAATTCAATAACAACCGATGGTTGACATTTTTTATTCCATAAATATTTAAATTTTAAGAGTTAGCAAAATATTCCTGAACAAATTTTTAAGGTTGGTTACAAAATAATCATTATATTTTCCATAAAAAATAATGTGTATCTTAATCATCACATTCCAAAAAATGGGAATTCCTTCATTATGTATTCACTGAGTTTTTTTAATAACATGGATTACAATAAAAATTTATTGAATAATACTAATGGTTCATTATTCTCTATTTAAATAATAGGTTATTATATATATTCTATAAATCCAAAAATGTTTTAATCTCCATCAATGATGGCATAAGTAAATTTTTCAACAAATAATTAATCAATTCAATGGTATCCAGTAATATTCAACATAAAATTTTTATATCAATCATTTACATATAAAAGATTCATTATCACAACATTAAGAATATATAATTAGTTATACTTACCTCAATAATGTGTTTTCTGATAAGTTCAAATTTCTAATGATTCATTTTATTATTTATTAATATCATTAAAGATGTTTTCTAAAATCCATAATGATGTAATAATTCAATACAATACTAATATACTTCATAATTCTCATAACTAGTAAATATTTGATAAAATACTCAAATGAAATAAATATTGGATCCAAACATTAGCACATTCATCATTCCACTTCAATTGTATCAATAAAATAAGATTCACCTTGATCCATAAAATTCGACTTAGGTATTTTCCCTTAACACTTGGTGCCATAATTATCAGAGTTATCCATTCCTATACAATTGAAGAATTTTATATTAGAAATTCTTGTCTTCTCCCTACAATCAATATCCTAGCATAATTTCTCTCCACACCTATATAAAACCCCCAATAATTTTAAGAAAGTATATGGGTATCTATTTAGATAATTATTATATGTGGGAAAATACTAATTTCCCTTCATCTCATTATCTATCTTTTTTCTGTCTTTCCCATTCTTCTCGTTCATTCCTATAAAGCCATAACACATAGAAAAATATTTGTCTATATTGAGAGAAAATGATATTATGTCCTTATATGAGGAGTAATTTCATGAGGCTACATCTATTAATATGATTTTCATAAAATCATCATATATATGATCATTATTTCCCTTTGAATTACATGAATTAGTGTGTTTCTCATTCCTTTTACTATGAAATATTTTTATATAATGAAATACACAATATTAGATCATATAATTATGAAACATAATTTATAATACCTATACTGGTAAAATACATAATGTAAATTGAAAAATTAATTTGTAAAAAGTTTCATAATCATAAAAATGTTTTCTTTAGAATGATCTTTTATACCTATCCTATAATTTTTATACAGTGTTATGTTTTGAATCTATGTTTTCCAAAATCTAATTCCCTTGGATTCTAATAACCATGCTCTAATAAAAACTATAGTAACCTCAACCCTAGCATCCCAGAGCTGATGTGTACTACCATTACATTGGTATAACATAAATGGAAAGGTATCCCCAACGACATATCAATTTAATTTTCATGGTAAACTCAATATATTCACGACTCTTACATTAGATTTGGATTTATCACATTAAAACATAACATTTTTTTAATTACTATTTTTAATATAGGGAATCCATGCATATCAATTATAGTAATGTATTTGTATTCCTGTGGAAATAAAATAAAATAAGGTTGATCTAAATAGATCATTAGGGATTAAAAACAATGTTTGTAATAAGGAATCTGTGGAATAATAAATATATAAAGGTAATGAACTGAACACACATTCCATGAAATCAATAAACTAAGATGGTAGTGAATAAATAATATTTAAAGTTAAATAAATAAAACATTTTTCATTCGAGTAACATGAGTTACAAGATTCTAAAAGGAACAATCAATATACCAATGTAAATAACTGAGAAGATATGTAATTTAATAAATAAATAGACAATGAAATAAATCAACAGATTTTCCATAGAGAAATTCTCATAGATACTAATAAAAAAAATTTAAAAGAAATAAATTATTGAATATTAGATGTCATGTTTCTTAGGTACATTTAAAATTCACCATCATGAAAATTCACAATAATGTTTACAAAATTATAATATTAAGATCTTCCACAAGGATGTTTTAAGTTCATTGGTTACAAACATAAATAGTTTTACTCAAACTAATTTTGTCTCATGAGATTACTAATGCATCAAGGTGTACACTTTAAAGGGTCCACAACCAATGTCTACATGTCTAAATCATTCCACATATATCGAATAATTGATTTAATACATAAAAAATGTACGTTATCAAATATCTATAATGAGTAATGGATGGATATTTATTATTATTTCCTCATTCAATAAATTAAATAGAAAAGTATTAACCCTATGTAAAAATGAGATACAATTTAACCAAAAGTATATCGATGATAAATATTATTGATATAAAGGGGAAATTTAATGTCAAATGTTTATAGGAAAGTGAATATCTCAGAGAAATGTTATATACTACAAGAATGAATCAAGGAAGTAAATTTCAACACTTTTCATAGTCAACATGACCATAAACCATCAATAGGATGAATACAGATGTATCAATACAATATATACCCATTAGAGAAATAATAATGGATTATTGTTATTAATGAATAAAAATTCAGTACAAAGGTATTTAATAATATTATTGAGTAAAATATTATTTTCATTAAAAACAGATTTTAAAAATCAATTTTAATTTAGAATCACTTTCAAAAATGATGTAAACATTTTTGACAATAATTGTCTTATAAAATAAAATTAATTCATAAGAAAGATTTTTGAAAACCATTGACTTTTCATGGTGATTAGAAATTTTGTTCCCATTTTAAATATTAAATAAAAACATTCCATTCCCTTTTTCGATAAAATCCAAAAGGGAACCATATTGAAAAAATAAAAAATATTCCATTGAAAAAACCATCTAGAGTTATAATCAGTCAAAATTCCAATAATTAATCATCTTAAAAATGTCAAAAATATTTTCAAAAATATTAATACAAAAAAATGATTTTGGACAAAAACATATTTCTATCTGAATAGAGAAATGAATTGATATATTTTTGAAAACATTTTAAAAAAGATATTTAAGTACCAAATAGTAGGAAATGTTACTATTAAAGAGTGTATAAATGATTTTTTAGATTGGGGTTTTATGACTTTTCACATGAGTAATTAAATGAAATAATTAGAGGGGCATTGTAAATACCTATTTCATGTTGGTTAACTAAAACCAGTGTAATAAAATATTATCTTAATTTGGTTTTTCATGTCAGTTATTCAACAATAGATGTGGAAACCCATTTCTCATAATAGTTATTTGATAAACGTCGTGAAAAAAAAGATGTTTTTTTTAAAAAAAATTGCACATTGATTCAACCGCCATCGCAGCTTCAGAAATAAAACAACAGAAAATGTTGGAGAAAAACCATTAGAAGACACATATAATTGAACATTAAAATAAACTAAAAATCAATCAAACCAATAAAATTATTTTCCCAATCAATTTTTAAATGTCTCAAATCTTCTGTATTGTATTACCTTGGGTAATAAAAAATATGAAAAAAATAATATAGAAAACATTTAACTTGAAATTTCAATATAAAATATTAAATATTATGAAAGTATTTATAAATAATTCTAATGTTATAAAATATTGAAACTATCCCTATTAGTATTATTTAATATATGAATCTTAAAACATAATTTCCACGTTCATTTATACCTTTTTTTTCCTAAAACAATTTAAAATATAATTTAATTCAAATAATCAGTTTTAATTAATATATGCAAAATTTAGTAGCTTTAAATGAAAATTGACATTTGTTTTCACAAATTTGATCATGGAAATTTTCTTTCTTATCATCTCTTTAATGAATTTTCCTGACCTCTTTGAAAATAATATGAATATAAATTTTTTATTTTTTTTAATATAAATTGTTTTTAAAATCAGAAATCTTATATATTAAATACATTTATAAATGTTTCTCTCACATCACTATGGATAGAGCCTAAACAATACAATTTCGTCACTCTTGAAAAAAACACCCAACATACAATGACCACTTATATAATAAAAAATTAAATATGAGTTTTTAATATGTTAAGTGATATATAAAACATTGTGAGAAATTTTTTTGATTCGTTTCAAGATATAGAAACATTAAAAATTGAATGATGACATTGATCTAAAAATATTTTCTATATAAACTAATCTTTCAGAATCAGTCATTGTCAAATATATAAGATACGTAATCAATGGGTCCATAAATCAATATATATCTATCTAGTCATGATCTATACAAATTTTATATAGACACCTAAGACAAAGTAGCCTTAATAATTAATTTTCAGTAAATTAATAGAATGAAAAATATTTGTTGATAGACATACATGGAAATAATTTTCATCATGTTGATTCCGAATTAATCTCCTATTAAAATCTCAATGATATCATTTTTAAAAATCCCTACATTCATTTCATGCCAACAAATAATAGCATCAATTTTAATGTCATATAATCCCAATAATAAAAATATTAGTATTTTTAAAATTGTTCGAGATTAATAGAATCTGTATTTCACATCATAAAACATTGATTATTTTGTTGTCTATAAATAATTCCTTTACCAATAAAGTATTCTTTTAGAAAATTAGAGAAATATATAAACTATAAAATGAGAAAAAAAAATATTAACAAAATAAAATAAAATTAAACATATATACATATTTATATGGTAATATGTTGAGGTAGTATAGATGGAAAACTAAAAAATAATGCATCTGTTGTACAAATTTAATCACCTCATCAATAAGACATGGTTATTTTTCCGATCTATCTATAATATCTTGTCTAGTGACCCTATAATATTGTATCTCAATCTAGAGATGATGAATGTTATCACTAATATAATATATCATCTTATATGCAATAATATGATGAGGTTCATCATCATATAACTCACATTAACTTTGATGTTGTGGAGGAGGGGGTTCCAGGGTAGGATAAGAATGTATAGGGTCTAGAAACACAGACTTGTGAGTATGATAAGTTGGAGAAGTGGGATATAAATCCATAGGTGGAAGAGTTGGATCGATAGGCCGAAACAATCATAGCATTTATACAAACATCGTGGGTACTGATGCTCTAATTCTATTCACCATAGTCACTTGAATATTCTGAACTCGATCATTGATATATTTGTTTTTTATTAATATTATTCTTTTAAGAAGCTTCCAATCAGTAAATCATTTTTCTTACTAATACACCATTCGGGTGTCCTCATACAGAACCCAAGGGTTTTGGATTTTCCAATTTTGTTGAAAAAATGTCATTTCTTCCCTCAATAATAAATAACCCTAGTGTGCTATGGTCCTCAAGAGAATATTATAAAGAATATTTGAGGAAATATGTAATAAATCACAATATATAAAAACTTTATTAACATAAATAAAAAAAATCATAAAATATTATTAGATACATCTAATGACTCTTTCATACTAGATTTCCACCATTGCTCATCCGAGACCTATTCCATTTTTCATGTCTGGAGGGGGAAAGAGGGGAATCCTCTTCAGATCTTGATAACTCGACTCTTAGCTTTTGAAGTTTTTCTTCTAACATGTGTTATTCCAATAACAAATATGCTTTCTGATATAATGAATGTGGGTATACATTTTTTTCTTGAATATATTGATAATATATCCCTTGTTGCTAAAAATTAATAATTAAAAATAAATAAATCATTAACATGGTCATTAATATAAAAAAATCTAAAAATGTAACATTACATATATTAAGAATTGTTCTCATAACCTACTTTCAACAAATTGTTCCCATGTATCTTCATCTATATATGGATATATATCAAATATATTTTTCATGCTTTCAATTAAAAAAATGAATTGTGTTGTAGGGGATGATTTAAAGTCCCTCCATCTCCTAGCATCCCCTGATAAACATTTCTTCCTAACACCTCCAATGATAGAAAAATCGTATTTCATCAAATAATAAATGGAAACAAATATTAATATAAAAAGGTCAAGATAAGTAAAATAATAACAAACAATATTACATAAACGGTCTCTCATAAGATTGAAAATGTCTCATTTTTATCCGACCGCCAATCATAAAACAAAATACTAACATTTATTCTAGCCAGAACTGGTACAAATTACATGAATTATTTTAAATCTGGAGCTCTTGGAATGTTATTGTCATAAAATTCTATTGTTGTCCTTTGTTACAGTATATGGAAAACTGCTAATTATGGTAAATTTGTGGAGATACATTAACTAAACCCTGAAATATTTCCCCCCTATAGAATTTGATGTCACTTATAAAGAAGGACGAGTAGTCTCATTAATAATAGAACGTGTAAGTTCTTATGTAGAGGTTTGAGTATGATAATCTCTAGTAATATGTAGTGGATTAAAGGATTGATCTATCATTATCTTACAAATCAAAGAAAAATAAATCTGTAACATCCTAGGTAAATGAAGAATAAGACACATTCCATATTTATTAATATTTTTGAAGTAAATATTAATTTTTATTTAATGTGGTTTCTATGTTCGATAGTGTACCCAATACGCAAAAACAGATTTCTTTGAAATATTTCATTGCACACTAATAATATAATAATATTATTTTAAATGGTAGTTAACTACTAACCATTTTATTGGCGGGAATGAATGAAACTGACTACAATATGATTATACATGTTTGTTAAATTTATTTACATTTATCCAATAAAAAGATAGAGGCTTAAAATATCAATGAATCTAATTTTAAGCATAATTTACATTTAAAGGCCGATTTACTTCCTTTTAATGGATAACCCTCCTAAAATATAGGTTTGGCCACTTTAATACATTATAATTGACCTAATAAAATCCTTCTTTATAATTGGGACATAAAATTATACTTTGGGTGTTTTTTGGTACTTTTTTGATAGAGTTCATTTTTTAATGAATAGTGAAAAATATTGTATTTTAATTCAAAAGTGCCTTTTAATCTAATTTATCTATATGGTTATATTGTATTTTTATTTGGTTTAAAAGTGAGATTAAAATATATTTTTACCATTTAATCCAATTTTTGTCATTGGAATTATTTTCACTTTGAAATTGGACATAAACGAGTTTCAATCTTTTGATAGTTATTGTTTCTTAAAAACACGCTATTTGTTTTGATAATGGTAATTAATTTTAAAATTAATTAATTCCAATTATATGTATTTAACTTCGAAAAATATACATCATTTTTGAATTTGGAATATCAAATATAGCTTAAGCTGAAATTTTGGTATTTTTCTGAAAAACTTCAATTTTTGATGAATAGTGAAACCGCTTAGTGGTAGTTAAAAAAACTGACTTTTTCATTTAAATGAAAGTTTACCACTTCTATGAATTGAATTTCATAAATCCAACATATATGGTTGTTATTGAGAAATAAAATTTGGTTCAGTAAGATTAAATAAATTTCGATGAATAGTAACTTTTGACTTTTATTTACCGCGGTTAAAGTTAAATAGGGTAATTCAAGGTTAAAAGAATATTATAATAATTCCAAATTACCTTAACACTTGTCCAAAACTTATTGGATGAGTCATGGACGACCATGAGAATATTTGATACGATTCTGGTACCCCATTGAGCCACTTGGAAGTGATCATGACAATTTAGATTAATTAATTTATTGTAAGGACAAAATATACAGTAACAACAATCTTTTAGTAATTAATTTTTATATGGTGTTATATAAGTCATATATTATAATATAAAAATTAATTGGAAATATAAATATATTTACTACATTATTGTATTTTTTTAAATGTTTAGACATTGAATAAATTAAATTATCTATGACACAATAATGATGCAGTATTTACCTCATTAATAAATGATTTAAATAAATAAGAATATAATGATTAAAATATTATGAGAAAACTGTCCAATTCATATTAGATGATTTTATATAAACCATGACTCATCTTATCTTCATCTTAAATGATTTTTGGACCATTAAAACAGATTATCAATATATAATAAAATAATATTTTCATACATTCCTAAAGAGACCCTCCTTTCCCTTATAAAAAGAGACCATTTCTATCTAATTCCTCACACCTGTCAAGCCATTTTCCTCATCCAATATCTTCCCAATTAAGCTACCTAAATCCTTATCCTCTCCCTAGAATCCTTATTATAGTCATAATGAACTAAAATAAGTCCTTTTGTTTCAAACCAAAGAAAGTTACCCAAATTAAAGGTAACGATTTCTCTTAATTGTATTTCTTTTATTTTACTTATCCAACCCCTAAAATATTTCTATTCATTTCCTTTTTTAACAACACCAGTATCAAAAATATACTAGTATGTTTTAATGAGTAGGATTCGAACTACACTTACACACACCTCCATCTAATGGATGAAGAACATAATGTTTCTGTGGATGGAAAACTAACGCCTCCCGAAACGTTGATTGTTCAATTACATCTTACCACCTCTCATGGTGCACATTATGATGGAACTATTATTATATAGTATATATATTATGTTTATTATTTCCTTATACTTCTATACTTCACAATTATATCAAGTATTTATGGTTTCCATAGTGGGTAAATACGATAATCTCATTTGAGGAAGTGCGGACTACCGCCCCCTCAAAGTGATGTGATTATTTAATGCCTTATGTGGGATGTATAAAGTATGGAGTTGATGATATTATATATGATATTATACTGTAATTATAATTTACATATGCATCATTATGATTTAATTCCATAAAAGGGATAAATAGAAATTAAAGTAGCGTTCATGGGTACATATGGCTTACCGTCTCCATGAACGGTGCATTTCATTTCTTACCTCCAAATGTTATGTACTATTATAAATACATGTATATACTGGATATATATGATATTTTATATATCTAAATAATTAATATCTTTCTATATATAATGGACTATTTACCACATGGACAACTTGTAAATATAATGTGTTCATTATTGACTCAAGTACCAAATATCGACAAAATGGACATTATTAACATAAATGATTACATAATGTTTATAACATGGTAAAAATTGATATAAAAGGAATAATAAACTTGAAAACTTTTCTTAATCAATTAGAAATTAACTTTAGTTTATTATTGAGCAGATTAAAGAATGAACGAGTCAAGTCGGACACAACGTAATGGACTTCGTGTCAATATCCTTTAATTGAGGCATTTTTAATTTTATACATGACTTTATTTTATACGGTTTATAAACCCATTTGAATCCTCATTTTATTCAAAGGGAATAATTTTATTCAAATCATTTTATGAAATGACAAAAAAGGAATTTTTTTTAAGTAAGCGGTGACAACGACCATTCCACTGCCGCGAGTATTATTTTATATTTGGCTTCCTTAACAAGCTGGAATGTTTTTAAAAGGGAAAATAAATACCATTTACTCTTTTTACAAATTTTGGTATTGATAATGATTTTTAGAATGGATTTATTATTTCAATATCTTGAAATGATATTTTATTATTTCATTGTGGAAATGATATCTTTCTTTTATGATAATATAATGTGTTATGATCATGTTATGGTTCTTGGGCATTATTTACGTATATGAGTGGCTCCTTGATAAACCTAGGTCATGTGAGCCCGAGATAGATCTCTAATGCATTGGGTAACGTGAAGAGGTAAACGTGAATGTTTCTCCTAAGAGATTTAGGAAATATACTATGATGAGTATTCCAAAGTAACTTCCTATGTAGCTGTGATAGCGACAGTGTAAGTATGATATGGATGCGACAAGTTACCTTTTTGATTAATGATTTCTATGTGTCTTTCATAAATCTTATGATTTAATGAGGTAAGTATATTATTTCTTGTTTTGTATGTATTTATGAACAAATATTTTCATTCATTGATTTATAACCATTACTGGGCTTTTTATTCTCATCCCATGTTTTGAAATATTTTCACAGGACATAAAGAAGAATATGGCCGAGGATGGGATCAAGGAAAAGTCATGCTGTCTAAAACTTGGACCTCGACCTGACTCTTTTTTTATGAGTTTTTATTTTATGAAAAAATTGAAACTATGTAGATATGTCTACCTTGTAATATTTTGAGATGTAATATTTATTTCCTAATTCTATAAAACTCTAAACCTGAAAAGATCCTCAATGTGAATTATTCATTTAATTCATTATTATGTAATGTTTAAGATCGTGTCCTTATAGTTGGTATTAGAGGTCGGTTTAGACAAAATTAGGAGATATGGTATTGTTAAATTAATATCCATAAAGTAATTTATGTTAATATTTAAATCATATAGAATACACATGTTACCATGTTGTTTTGCCTAAGATATTTCTTTGTTAAGAATGGGTTTTCATAGAGGAAACAGAGAAGCTTTTCTGGGAAGGCATACAGAGGGAAATTACCTTCTAAATCAGCATCCTAAGATGGTCAGAATTAGAATGGAATAGTTTTTGCAGTGATGGCTCAGTTGACTCCGGTGATAAATGTTGGTTGTGTTTCTTGTGATATTTTGGTTGATTCCATAAGTTATGAGGATCATGATAGTTATTTAAGGGATGTATTACAAACATTAAAAGAAAATAAACTTTATGGGAAATTCCAAAATTGTGAGTTTTGGTTATAACAAATTTCATTCCTTTGTTACATTTATTAAAAAAAATGTCATAACTGTTGATCCCGATAAAACCAAAGTTGATGAAGAATGGCCAAGACCCACAAATATAGCCGAGATTTGTTGTTTTCATGGTTTGAAAGGTTATTACTAGAGGTTTGTTGAAAATTTTACCCGGTTATCTAGTCTGATGACTATGTTAACTCGAAAAGGTGTTACGTTTTTTTTGACAAAAGAATGTTATGATTACTTTCAGGAATTGAAAAAATATAGGTGAATGGTCCATTCTTGGCATTACCATAAAAAAATGGTGAGTTTTTTATCTATAGTTATGCTCCGTTGAAAGGACATGGATGTGTCCTTATGTAGAATGATCAGGTAATTGCTTATGCTTCTGGTCAGTTAAAACCTCATGAGTTAAATTACTCTATAAATGATTTGGAATCATCTGATGTTGTTTTTTCTTAAAAAATTTGGAGGAATCATTTGAATGGAGTGAATTTTGAAATATATACTGATCACAAAATTTTAAAGTATATATTCACTCAAAATGAATTGAACATGAGACAGAGTATATGGTTGGAATTAATCAAGTATTATGATTTCATGATCCATTACCATCCGGGAAAATCAAATAAATTGGATGATAATTCGAGTCGAAAAAGTAATGTCTCATTAGCCATGCTACGTTTGGAACGAGATCCTTTGGATTTTGATTTGATGAAATTTGGCATAGATGTTGTTGTTGCAGGAAATTATTCATTTTTGTTTCAGGTGTTAGTGAAATCATCTCTATCAAAAAGAATTAATGAAGTGCAGAATGAAAACATTGAGTTGCAGAAAAAGGTAGAGTAGGTTCAGAAGGGTATGTTTCCTTAATTTAACATTGGTAATGGTTGTGTTTTGATAATTAGAAAGAGATTACGTGTGCCTTGTGATTCAGTGTTGAAGAATGAGTTGTTATGTGAAACTCATAGTTCTCTATTTTCAGTTCATCATGGAATTACTAAGATGTACAAAGATCATTGGGAGTATTACTGGTGGGATGGAATGAAAAGAGATATTGTTGATTTTACTGTGACTTATTTGACTTGTTAGCAGGTTAAAGCAGAGCAACAGTTATCAAAAGGGATTCTTCAGCCTCTACCGGTGCCAGAGTGGAAATATGAAATTATATCCTTGGAATTTTTTCTGGGATTACCAAATACATCTCAAGGTAATAATGCAATCTGGGTTATAGTTGACCGATTGACTAAATCTTCTCATTTCCTTCCTATTAGAGATACTTTGTCTCTAGATCAACATGCTCGGTTTTATTTTAAACAGATATTTAGGTTTCACGGAGTTCCCTTCTCCATTGTATCTGATCGTGATCCCAGGTTGACTTCTATATTTTGGAAAGGCCTTTAGAAGTCATTGGGTGCTGAATTAAATTTTAGTATATATTTTCACCCTCAATCAGATGGTAAATAAGAACGAACAATTCAGACATTGGATGATATGCTACGTGCTTTCTAGATGGATTATCAGGGATGTTGGGACCAACATCTTTCTTTGGTTAAATTTTCATAAAATAACAGTTTTCATCCCAGTATACAGATGGCTCCATTTGTGGCATTATATGGAAAGCGTTGTCGAACTCCAGATTTTTGGGATGAAGTAGGTGAATGGAATCTAATAGGAACAGAATTGGTAGAATAGATGGTAGAGAAAGTTTTGTTGATTTAGAATTACATGATAATAGCTCAGAGGAGACTGAAAAGTTATGCAGATAACTGGAGGAAAGATCATTCTTTTGAGGTAGGTGATCTTGTCTTTCTCAATGTTTCTCCATGGAAAAGTGTGATGCATTTTGGTATGAAGGTAAGGTTGTAACATCCCGGACCCATGTGCCACATAACGGGTGTCCCGAGCCCGGTTCGCCACGTGACCTCAAGCGCATTTCCCCAAACGCCAGAGGCTACCGACTAGTAGCGAGGGCCCAGGTCTGATATTGGGGACACTATTCCCTAATTTGTCAAAGTGTAGCGCATCGGAATACCAAAATAAACATACAACAACAACGAAAGAAGTAAACATACACAACTAAAATAACTAAAGTAGTGGATATAACTAACAGTATATAAGTGATGATGCTTCATGCTTCAAGTTCTACGAAAACAGCTAGAACATGTGATACATCAATACAGTACAACAGAAAACAGAGTACAGCAAAGCAAGAAAAACAGCTAGTATCGGCATCGTGAGCCTAGGCTTGGTCCCATGCCCTCCTACTCTTAAGCAATAGTCAAGTACCTATATAGGGACTCTTTCCCATATCTACACCTGCAACAACGTAATCTATTTGGGCCGAAAAGCATGACCCAAACTGGGTGTGAGAAATATATCTCAGTAGGAACCCACGAAAGGCCCGTGCTCAACTGTTTGTAAAACATGAAACAAGTGTGCTGTAGTAAAATGCAATAACTAAGCAGTACTCAAATGTAACTAACTTAACAGTTAAAATTCCATTTTATTATTTATTTAATTCCTTTAATTTAGTAACATTTTTGTGCTCAACAACACCAAGCCCTCGGGCCAACTAGAACCGTGCCCTCAGGCTAAAATAGAAACCACGCCCTCTGGATTGCTCTAAGGCCATACAGAATCCAACCCACAGGTATTTCCCTCAGCCGTAACAGAAATTATCGCCCTCAGGCATACGAAGTGTCTCTATCAGGCATAGAAGTCAAGCCCTCAGGCACGAAAGGATTCCCCCAGGCGGAATAACGACAACCCTTGGGCTAAAATAGTCACGCCCTCAGGCCAATCACAACAATGCCCTTAGGGTAACTGGTAACTGGGAATTTCCCAACATATAAAAATGTAGTAAACAAGAAATTCCTCTCAATGAAATTCTACAGTTACTACATTTAAGGCATACCCTCGGGTATCCTGTCCAAATGGCTAAACAGAGGAACACACCCCTCGGGATGGTCCTGGATCCAAGCAACGATCCCAAAAAACATTTTTACAACTTTATTTAATTACCTATACAGTTCTAGTTATCTAAATTAGCCACGACCTCAGCCTCACGACACCCCAATATGGGTTCTTAGCTCAAAAATGCACAAAAATGCACGACAGTAGGAAAAATAACACCAAGCCACATACCTTATACGCCAAAGAACGCTATACCCGAATGCCAACTCAAGAAATGCCCAAGAACGATGTAAATATAACTATGAACAAAACCCATTAAAACGTAAATATCTTACTTTGGGAGAAGAATTGGTAAGAACGGTACCATGAGGAGGAAGGGCTTACCCGTGCGGTTCCAACGAAATTGTCCGAAGCCGAAACGGATTCCAGACGAACGCCCGGTGGATCTTAAAAGATCTGGCCTCTTCCTTTGGCTCCAAAACGGCTCGAGTTCCTCCTCTGCCAAATGAGGAGGCTACTGCCTATTTTAAGTCGAAAAAACAAAGTACACGACATGTACATCAAAGTAAACGGCATGTACTCCCTTCATTTAACTGTTCAAATGCCGGCATCGCCACACTGTTCATATGTAGACATGAGTACACGGCATGTACTCTCTAGTACATGGTGTGTACTATCACCCAGCTGGCGGCGACGCCACCGTCTTACTATTTATGCCTACCGACTAACTACATGGTGTGTAGGGTACCACTACACGGTGTGTAGTCGGTTCCTACACCCTTCGTCATCGGTATGGCCACACACCCCGTGTACTCATCCCAACACGGCCAAACGTACACGACATGTGGATAAAGTACATGGCGTGTAGTTCCAAAATTTCGGATTTTTCCCCATTTTCCGTATTTCCTCAAAAACACCTAAGGAAAAGGAAAAGAAGAATCCCGTACCTATAAAACAAGAACTGGGTTCCTACAAAAGTTGAGTCTGAGGTTCATTGGACCTTATGAAATTCTAGAGAATGTTTGATCAATTGAGTACATGGTGGCTTTACCTCTATTTTTATCCTAGGTACACATTGTTTTTCATGTTTTTATGTTGAGAATGTATATACCAGATCCATCTCATGTTTTGAGCCCAGAGGTAGTTCATTTGGAAGAGAATCTCTTTTATGAAGAATAACCAGTCCGAATTATTGACCGTAGAGTGCAAGAGTTATAGAATAAGGTGATTCACCAGGTAAATGTTATGTGGAAAAACCATATGGTTGAGGAGGAAACCTGTTAATCTAAAAATGCTAAGAGTTATAAATATCCCCACTTATTTTGATAAGTGAATTAAATTTGGTAGGACGTAATTCCCAAAAGGGGGGAAGGAGGTAACATCCTAGGTAAATGAATAATAAGACACATTTCATATTAATTAATATTTGTGAATTAAAAATCAATTTTACTTTAATGTGGTTGTGGTGTTCAATAGCATACATGATACGCAACAACAAGTTTCTTTGAAATCTTTCGTTGCACACTAATAATATAATTTTATTATTTTAAATGGTTGTTAACTCCTAACCATTTTATTAGAGGGATTGAACAAAAATAACTAAAATATGATTATATATATTTTTTAAATGTATTTACATTTATCCAATAAAAATATAGAGGCCTAAAATACAAATGAATCTAATTTTAAGCATAATTTGCATTAAAAGGCCAATTTACCGCCTTTTAATGGAGATCCCTATTTAAATATAGTTTTGGTCACATTAATACATTTAATTGACCAAATAAAATCTTCCATTAGACTCGGGACATCAAAATTTACTTTGGGAATTTTTTTTGGTATTTTTATGATAATGTTCATTTTTTTAATGAATAGTGAAAAATATTATATTTTAATTCAAATGTTCCATTAATTATAATTTATTTATATAGTTAGATTATATTTTTATTTGGTTTTAAAGTTAAATTAAAATATATTTTTACCATTTAATCAAATGTTGGTCATTGGAATAATTTTCACTTTGAAATTGGACATAAACAAGTATCAATCTTTTGATAGTTATTGTTTCTTAAAAACACGCTATTTGTAATGATTACAGTAATTAATTTTAAAATTAATTAATCCCACTTCTATGTTTTGATTTTGGAAAAATAGACATCATTTTTGAAATTAGAATATAAAATATAGCTTAGGCAGAATTTTTTTAATTTTCTGAAAAACTTCAATTTTTGATGAATAGTGAAACCACTTAATGATAGTTAAAAAAACTGACTTTTTCATTTAAATGAAATTTTACCACTTCTGTGAGTTGAATTTCAAAAATCTAACATACATTTTTATTATCATGAATTAAAATGTGGTTCATTAAGATGAAAATAATTTTTGATGAATAGTAACTTTTGACTTTTATTTACCGCTGGTAAAGGTAAATGGGGTAATTCAACATTAAAAGAATATTATAATAATTTAAAATTACCTTAACACTTGTCTAAACCATATTGGATGAGTCATGGACGACCTTCATCATCTTTGGGACGATTTTGGAACCCAATTGAGCCACATGGGAGTGATCATGAGAATTTAGATTAATTAAATTAATGCAAAGACAAAATTTACATTAACAAACATCTTTTAGTAATTAATCTTAATATGTTGTTATATAAGTCATATTTTAGACTATAAAAATTCATGGGAAAGACAAAATTATTTCCTACATGATAGTAGTTTTTTTCTAATTTTTAGACATTGAATAAATTAAATTATCAATGACACAATAATGATGCAGTATTTACCTCATTAATAGATGATTTAAATAAATAAGAATATAATGCTTAAAATATTATCCAAAACCTGTATAATTCATATTAGATGATTTTATTTCGTCCATGAGTCATTTTATCTTAATCTTTAATTATTTTTGGACGATTAGTAACGGAATATCATTATATAATAAAATAAATTTTTCACACATTCCTAAAGAGCCCCTCCTCTCCTTTATAAAAGGAGACCATTTCTATCCAATTCCTCACACCTCTCAAGCCATTTGGATCATCAAAAATCGACCTAATTAATCTCTCTACATCACTCTCCTCTCCATATAAGCCTTACCTTAAGCATAAGGCACCTAAAGAAGTCATTTTGGTTCAAACCAAAGAATGTTACCCAAATTAAAGGGAACTGTTTCTCTTAATTTGTTTTATTTTATTTTACTTCTCAAACCCCTAAAATCTTTTTATTCCTTTATTTTGTATAAACAAAAGTATCCTAAATATAGTAGGATTTTGTTATGAGAAGTATTCTAACTACATTTACACACACCTCCATCTAATGGATGAAGAACATAATATTTCTGTGGATGGAAAAATAACACCTCACGAAACGATGATTGTTCAATTACATCTTACCGCCTCTCTAGGTGTACATTATGATGGAACTATATTTATATAGGATATATATTATTTCTATGATTTCATTATGCTTCTGTACTTCCCAATTATATCAAGCCTTTATGGTTTCTATAGTGGGGAAATACGATAATCTCATTTGAGGAAGTGCGAACTACGACCCCCTCCAAGTGATGTGACTCGTTAATGCCTTGTGAAGGATATATAAAGGATGGAGTTAATAATATTATATATGTTATTATACTATAATTATAATATACATATGTATAATTATGCATTAATTCCATAAAAATAAGAAATAGAAATGAAAGTAGCGTTCATGCGTACGTATGGCTTACCGTCTCCATGAACGGTGCATTTCATTTCTTACTTCCAAATGTTAGGTAATATTATAAATACATGTATATAATGGATATATATGAAATATATGATATCATAATAATGAATATCTTTCTGGATATAATGGACTATTGACCACATGGACAACTTGTAAATATAAGGTGTTCATTATTGACTAAGTACCAATTATCGACAAAATGGACGTTGTTAACTTAAATGATTACATAATTTTTATAACATGGTAATAATTGATATAAAATGAATATTAATCTTTAAAACGTTTTTTAAGAAATCAAAAATTAACTTTAGTTTATTATTTAGGATATTAAAGAACAAAAGAGTCATGTCGGACACGAGGTAAGGGACTTCGTCTCAATCTCTTTTCATTGAGTAATTTTTAGTTTTATACACGACATTATATTTTATGGTGTAAAACCCCCTTTGAAACATTGTTTTATTCAAAGAGAATATTTTTATATGAAGCGTTATACTAAACAACAAAAAGGAATGTTTTTTACGTAAGCGGTGACAACGACCTTTCCGGCGCCGCGAGTATTATTTGATCTTTGGCTTTCTTAACAAGCCAGAATGTTTTTAAAAGGAAAAATAAATACAATTTACTCTTTTTATGTATTTTGGTATTGAAAATGATTTTGAGAATGGATTTATTATTTCAATATCTTGAAATGATATTTTATTATTGCAATGTGGAAATTTTATCTTTTCTTTATACTTATGTAATGTGGTATGATCATGTTATGGTTCATGGGCATTATTTACGTATATGGGTGGTTACAGGATAATCCTATGGTAGGTGAGCCTGAGATATCTTTACAATGAATTGTGTAACGTGTCAAAGGTAAACGTGAATGTTTCTCCTAATAGATTTAAGGAATATACTATGATGGGTATTCCAAAGTAACTCCCTATGTATTTGTGATAGCAACAATGTAAGTATGATAAGGATGCCACAAGTTACCTTTATGATTAATTATTTCTATGTGTCTTACATAAATCTTATGATTTCTTGAGGTAACTTAATGAATTCATGTTTTGTATGTATTTATGAACAAGTGTTTTTATTCTTTGATTTATAACCCTTACTGATCTTTTTATGCTCATCCCATGTTTTGAAATGTTTTCACTGGACATAAAGATGAATAGGGTCGAGGATGGGATCAAGGAAAAGTCATGCTATCTAAAACATGGAATGAGACATGACACTTTTTTAATAGTTTGTATTTTATGAAAAAATTAAAACTGTGTAGATATGTCTACCTTGTAATCTTTTGAGATGCAATAGTTATGTCCTAGTTCTATAAAACTCTAAACCTGAAATGATCCTCAATGTGAATTATTCATTTAATTAAATATTATGTAATGTTTAAGGATGGTTCCTTATATACTTAGTACAAAAATATACAAATCCAACAATTATATTAAAATATAAATAAAAAATTAACAATTAACAAACAAAAATAACTATTAACAAAAATTTAACACATTTTTATTAATATTGGTTTTGGTAAACTAGAATGATAACAATATTAATGAGAGTTGTAATTTCAATAACTAATTAAAACAACATAATAGTAGTGATAGGTGAAATGACATAGTAAAGATTCTCCATCATGAGAGATAATGTTTCAAAAAAAACAATTATTTTATAAAAAAATATTATAAGATATAGTTTTTTATATTTAAAATGTTAAATTTAGCATAATTTTATTTCAAAAAAGTCAATTCATATATAATTTACATATGGGTAAACATTGAAATCTTGACAAAAATAAACTAATATAAAAAATATATTTAACTTCTTAGTTAAAATACAATTTAATATAAAGAAACTAATATTAAAATATCTTACTTATGAAATTTTTAAAAGTAAATAATAATATAATATATGTTACCTGTAATATTAAGAATGTACTAAATTTTTTGTTCCCTAATTCCTTCATCATGATCGTTTTGTATGGCATAATCCATGAATTTGATGTGTTCAACAATATTAGTTGTTAATATTTCAGTGGATGTATGGATCTCACATAAATCAACATATTCATATATTTTATCATCAAAAAATAATTTTTTTCATGTCAAAAAATAGCCTAACGCATATCAGATTTATAAAAAACTTGGATAATATATTTTGAATTTTTTTAATCGCACCATGATTCACTGTTTCATTTTCACTCTTACACCACTATGATAAACTTATTTTGTATGGAAAATTATAAAAAAATTCACTTTATGTTTGAATCAATTATATTTTGTTTATCATTTTTAAAAAGTGAAATGTTTATTGTTTTGATTATTTCATTGTAGGAGGGGTGATTTGGAGGGCCCATGATGATATTCCAGAAAAAAGTGTTCAAAAAAACATGGAATCCAAGAACACAAGCTGACAAAACCACATACATATACTAAACAATGAATGTAAATGGGCTTTTATTTTATGTTCCAGTCCAATATTTAATGGGATATATTTGATAAGAATAAACCCAAGCCTAATTCATCCATTGAGGATCCCATCTGAACTGATCTGTCTAGGGGATAAAATATTCTCAAAGTCCAAAAGTGGGTTCTGTATTTCATTCATTTTTACAACTAGGATTTCCCAAATAGTACCATTTATTGTAGAGATAGTCAATATGTGGGGATAAAAGTTTTTAGTATTGTAATAAGTGATATAAGACAGTTTTTTCATCTAAAATAAATGGAAATGTAGTTTCACGAAATCAAAGTGCTCAAACAATCTTCCACATTTCCTATAATTTGGATCCTAGGGAACCTCCTTTGTATGATTTAAAAATAAGAAAATATATATCTATTTTAAGTCCGATATAATTACTCTCCTCATTTAATAAGTTATAGAGGACCCTTTTCTCATAAGGGGCTAAGGGATGAAGGTGAGGTTCAACCCCAGTCATTTCCTCCAATTGATGGCAAGATAAATATTGGATGATCATTTCAAGGGAGATACTCACACATGAGATGGAGTCCTAGATCTTTTTCTTCTCTGGTTTTGTATAATTTGTGTGTAAAATATTTTATATATGTTTTATATTTATATTATTATCCTCTGAATTCATTTTATATCATATTATTAAGATAAACACCTTCCATTTCAATATATATTGGGATGAGTTATCAACTAGAAATCTTGGGATTATCTGATTAGGAAACACAATAATAATATTTTCTCACACATAAATAATATATTTTTATGATTTGGTAGATTTAATCTTTTCTTGGGGTCCAAAACATTGAAACACGATTGTTCTATCAAGGGTTTCTACTTTGTTCAACGTTTTAAGAGGCAAGAGGGGAATTGATATTTTGACAACCCTCAACAAAGAAATTACATTAAACCATGTGAATTATTATGAAAAATGAACTATCCAAGATGTGTAGTAAACATGAAATGACCTCTATATTTTATAATTATAAAAACACTACCTTCCATTGTCAACTATTAACCTCTTTAAATTATGTTATTTTCTTAAATGAAATTCTAAACCACACCCATTTTTTGTTCCTTTTTATTAAAAAATAACAATATAAACCACAAAAACTCTTTGAGAGATGACCTATAATATTTACTATACATAAAATAATCTTTAAATAATAATAAATTTTGTTTTCCATTACAACAATTTCCTATTTTGACTATGTTTCTGGGGGGTGCTTCTATTTTTATAGTGTTTTTTTTATAAAAATATAGTTAATTTTTTGAAAAATTTCAATACTTATTTACTTATATTATTTTTTATTTTATTTTTAAAAACATTCACTTTTGTTCATTTATTGAATCACATGTTCTAATATGGTATATTTACAACCTTTTTAACCTGAACTGAATAGGATCATGCGTTAGTGACACTGTGACTCACAAGAAAACCATTTAATGGAAGACACATCACATTTTGAAATTCTGCTTGATACATTTTATTCTTCTGGAACCAAAAATAAAACTGAAATAAACATTCATTACATATATTAAAATAATATAACTCTACAATATCTAATATCAACTATTTCTGATATCCAACCCATGTATATTCATTTTCAAGGAGAGGCTCCCAATTTTGTTCTTAAATCTGGTTTAATTTATTTATTTCCAAGATTCCATAGACTCATTGGGGAAGACACTCATAAGACTATAAATGAATTTCTCAATGACTTTTCCATCTTAAATCCTGCTAATGTTGATTATGAATAATTAAATATAAAGTAATTCAATTTTTTGTTATAAAATACTACAAAATATAGGTTATATTATGTTAATTCTTCAATTAGATGTCGTGAGGGCTTGAAAAACATATTTCTTGAAAAATAAATCCTATCCTCTATAAAGTAAAAAAATAAGAATGAAAATATGCGCTATAAGAAAATCACAAGGGGAAACACTTTATGAATACTGTGAAAGATTTCAAAAGCTTTTTTCTAGTTTCCCACACCACCAAATGGGTGATCGACGTTTGATTCCTTATTTATATGAATGATTCATTACTATAGATCAAAACATTATTGATTCTACATAAGGTTGTTACATACTTTATAATACCCCATTTACTATAATAACCCTATAAATATCATGGTTCATAACAGTCAACAATTCAATTCAAGGTATAGTGTACCCATTCAATGTTTCTATGAGGTGAAATGTACTGATTTTTAGATGAATGCATACATTTTTTTCGAAGACATAAGTACCCTTATCTAAAAACATTCACTTTCCCAAGGTAAATCCCAATATCTTCCTCCAATATACTATGTAATACGTTTTTATGAAACCCACATTTATAACCAATTCCATCAAATGAGATAAATATATGAACATTGTGAGTCAATATTCCATGGATGCCTTACTAACCAACTGTTTAAATGAGAAAATTAATATACAACCTACACTAGGTGAAAAAAACTCAATATTTTTAAAAAAGGTGGTATTGAACCCAACCTCAACAACCATGGAACCAACCGGGAAAGAATAGTCATCCCACACCTCCACGAAATCCTCAACCAATATAATGGAATTTCCAGCATCCCCCTCCAAAACCCAAGCCTAGAAAAGAATACATTAAGAAAAAAATGGATTCTAAACATTTTCAATTCCAACAATCCACCCAAGAATCAATAAATGACCAAAAACACCAATTAGGACAACTATCCAACTTGATGGTTGAAATCCAGAGTTATGGCTTGGGTAAGCTTCCCTCTCGATCAATAGTCAACCCTAGGGATACATGACATGTGAGTTCCATCACCCATAGGACTTAATCTCATGTTAAAATCCAAATGAACCCTCCATTAGAGTCACCCCCTCATGAGGAAAACACCATCCCAATCATTGAAATCAGTCAAATGGTTGAAAAACATTGTCCATAGAGAATCCCTTCCAAAGGAATGACCGTCTCTTCTGAAGAGTCATATATCCCACCATTACTCTTCCATTTCTCTAAAGGTCCTCCCAACAAAGAAAAAAAATTAAAATTATCTTGATAATGAAGTCATTGAAAATATTAAAATAAAATGGTTATGATCCCTCAGATTGATGTCGTGATGAAAATTCCAAGGTACACCATGTTAATGATGGAGATGTGTACAAACCTAAGGTAACATCAAGGTGATGAGAAGGTTTCATTGGTTAGGAACATCTCAGCATTGATAGATCCATCAATTACCACCAAATTAAATGATCATGGAACATTCTAAAATTCACACACTATAGGGAAGTATTCCTTTTCCATTACGATGCTTGATTTGTGTGATTATTTAAATGTGATACCTCACTACATTTACTCATAATTTCAGGTCAAAGAACTAATTCCCATAGTAATTGGTTGTAAATGAAAAATTAGAGTATAAAACACCCTTTTGGTTTGTTAGAGGATGATCTTATGAGGGTGGAAAATTTAAATTTTCCTTCTAATTTTTATATGCTAAAAATTGAAGAAGATCAGATGAATATACATGCACTTCTTATATTGGGGAGGCCCTTCTTCAAAACCTCTAATAACATAATTAATGTTTACAATGTTACATTATCTATGGGGTTTTGTGGTGACAATTTCCACTTTAAAATCATTGATTTCAGGAAACACCCCTCAAAAGAGAATTCCCCTCTATTTGTTAATTCAATTGATGCACTTCATTCTATTGAAAACACTTCATTTCTTTCTCATACTCCACTTTTAGATAATCCCTCGTTGATTAAAATTCTATGTTACGAGTCTTTCGATGATTGTTATAGCGGTTTAGGAAAATGTTATGCATGTTTGTTAATTGGTTATTCCTTGGACACTAAGGATTCTATGAAAATCAATGATTCTGAAATGCTTGTAAAATCACATTCCTCATCTGAGTATGTCACCATTAGGTAGTTATATGAGATTAATGTCCTCTCACATTCACACACACTCCCCTAAAACCAAAATCCCCCAGAATTTGAACTAAAAAGCTACCTCATGATTTAAAATATTCTTATCATGAGAATGGAAACAAGTTTCCTATCATCATTGGTAGTTATCCCTATCATGATTACAAATTTAGACTGCTTGATCTTTTTAGGGATTATAAATAATATTTAGGATAGAAACATGATGACATTTTCTATATTAGTTCATCATTTTTCACACATAATATATTTATAATTCATTTGGGTAATTTAATGAAGAAGAAAAAACATCAACCAAACCCAAATCTCTTAAATTTAGTTAAAAAGGAGGTAACAAAATTATTGGATGTTGGAATCACTTACCCCATCACTGAATACCAATGGGTCAATCCAGTATAAGTAGTTCCTAAAATACTGGTCTTAAATGTGTAGAAAATGAATATAATGAATTGGTTCCAAATCATGTGTATAATAATTGGTATTTCTACATAGACTATCACTGACTAAACAAAAAAATAGGAATGAACATTTTCAATTGTCATTTATTAATAAAATACAAGAAATTCTAGAAGGGAAGTCGCATTACTATTGTCTTGATTGATATTTTGGTTATTTTTAAATCCATATTTCCCTTGAGGATTAAGCAAATAAAACATTCACATTCCCCATTCACAAAATTTTCATTATAATAATGCCATTTGGTCTTTGCAATTCTCCATGTACTTTCCAACGATGTATGCTTGTTGTTTTTTTGGATAACGTGGAGAATTTCATGGAAGTTTTAATTAATGATTTCATTGTTTATGGATCCTCATTTGATGAAAGATTGAGTAGTCTTGGTCTTGTGTTAGTTTTATTTACCGAAAATAATCTCGATTTAAATAATGAGAAATTACATTTCATGGTGTGATATGGTATAGTACACAAGAAGGTCAATATTTAGAATGGGTTCCAAGTTGATAAATAAAAAGTGGGTATCATTTATTTCCTAACATTCCACCAAATTTTTTTGGGATGTGAAGTGTTTCTTAGTTCATGCTATATTTTTCCATCATTTCATTTGTGACATTATTATGATTAAAATCCCCTATATCGATTTTTCCAAAAATAAAAAAAAAATTTATTACATTTGTGAGGATTATTTTAATAAATTGAAATGTATTCTCACACCACCACCAGTAATCCAACAACATCAATGGGTTTTACCATTTTATCTTATGTATGACAGCTCTAACTATGCATATCGGGTTGTCTTATAACAAAGAGTCGACTGAGCTTCACATTTTAATTCCAATGTCTCATGTACGTTGGATTATTCCCAAAAAAATTACAATACAACTAGAGAATAATTATTTTACATTAGGTTTTCCTTGGATTGATTTTTTTGATACCTTTTATTGTCTAAATTTATTGTGTTCAAAGACCATGCATCCCTCTAGTTTCTTCTTATGAAACTATATTCCAATCCAAAACTTCTTCAATGGATGATCCTACTTGAGGAATTTAATTTATAAAATATGGATTAAAAGGAGCTATGAATGTGGTGGCTGGATATATCTATAGGATCCCCCCATCATTGTACATTGACTCATCCCCGTATATTCTTATAAATGAGATTTTTATTGATGAGAAGTCGTACCGAGTGAAATATAATATTATTTTCTATGTTGATATTTTATGTTATTTGTAATCATATTGCATTCCTACCAATTTCAAATAAAAAACCAGGCCGAATATCAATAACATGAGTCTTGTTGGTACATTTTGGATGACCCCTACTATTGTATAAAATGTAGTGATAATTTCTGAAAGGAATTGCCTTTTCATTAGTGACTTGCAGTCCATCCTTTGGTTCTTCTACACTCTTGAATGTTGGGGCCACTTTCGTCCCGAACATACTTCTCGAAAGGTCCACAATTCTAGTCTATTTAAGGCCAAAATTATATCAGGATGGCCATGATTTATATAATTTTTTGTTGTTGTCAAATAATGGGTAATTCATCTAATAAAAATGAAATTCAACAACAACCCTTTCTAATTCATGGAATTTTATATGATTAGAGCAATGAATTAATGTGTCCATTTCCAAAATCCTATGGAAACTTTTACATTCTCTGAGTAGTAGATTTTGTAAAAAATGGGGAGAGGCACAATCTACAAGGATAAGATATTCCATGATATATGTGGAATTTTTTAGAACCCAAATTTTCTATAGGTTTGGATTACCTAGGTTCACCATTAGTTATAAGGGTCCTCATTTCTACATGAAAAATGAAATATATTTTGCATCGGTATGGGTTCATGCATCGAGTGTACACATCATATCACCCACAAACATGTGGTCAAACCCAAGTTTCAAATATAGAGGTAAAACATGTTCTTTAAAAATGGTTTCGCCCAATATAAAATGTTTTAGCCTTAGACATGATCATTCATTATTGGCCAACAATAATGTTTTCAAAACTCCCATTGATATGTAACCATATAGGCTTGTTTATTTAAATAATATGAACCTACCAATTAAGATAGAGCACTAAGCCTACATGTCCATTAATCTATTCAATTATAATCATTACGGTGTAGATTCACAAAGGAATCTCTAGATTCAGGAGTTGGAGGAAATTAACAAAGATTCATATTAAATCCCCTGGACTAATGTGAATTTAACAAAGTATGTCAATGACTATATAAGCCTTCATCATAAATTAAACATTTAGAATAAGATTCTCTTATACAATTCAATGATGAATTTTAATCCTAGTAATATTATTTCATGCTAGTTTTCTGCATTAATATTTTCATAATGTTCATCCATTTGGTTACTTTCAGGTCCAAAATAAAGAAATGAAGAAATCATTTTCTTTCAATGAGCAGTGGCATAAGCCCTTTCATGATGACCTTCTAGAGTTCTTGAAAGAGTAACTCCACATTGGGAAAGCATCATACAAATTTCACTCACCATGTTTTATCCGTCCTTCCCACATTCTCTATTATTACATTGAGGACAGTACATGCTCTAGGTGTGGGTGTGGGTATATTCTGGGGATAGACAGAAATTTTCATCATCTTTCATATATATAATATTTTTAGAATAATAAAATTTATTAGTTGCTTTTCTACCCATGTGTTCCCCTCTTTTTTTGGAAAAATATTCATTTTAATTACCACATTATCATGGAAAATGAATACCACTTTATCATGTGAAATGATTCCCACTTAATCATGGAAGTTATTGAAAATGAATGAGTAATTTCCCTATTTCATTTTGGTTTAACATTCAATATAAATTCTTATGAAATATGAATTTCCAAATGAATTCCACAATTCGGTGTGACATTGTGTTGAATTTTTATATTGGATGATGATATAAATGGGTAAATCATTTAGAAAAATTTGGCAATAATGGGACCCTTTGTGTGAGTATTTTAAGGAAAAATCGTGCCACTTAATTTATCAACACATTTTTTCAGCCAACCATGAAATGTGAATTTTTATCACTAAATATAATAGATATATATGTCATGTTAATTTTTCTATACTTTCTATAATTAAATTTTTATACGTCCATTATTTATCTCATTTATTACATTACTATACCATATTGAACTATGAGTGTGTACCAATTATCTGACTATTGAATTCCCTATAAAATCACAAAAATAAATAAATATTTATGTGAGTGATGAAATGTACAAAATATAGGGATATTAAGGATGGGATCTTATGATTTGAATTCTGGTAATACCTATATGAGCGGTTCTAGAAATTTGATTGCAATGGATGTATGTTAGGTTCAGTCGAAAGAACCAGATAAGGACACAAATATAACAATAACATATATATACTAGATAAAAATTGGAAAAAGTATAATTAAATGTTTTTTCGTATAGACATGCGATGAATTATCAACATGATTTATTTTTGAATTATTTTTTTATATTGTTATCATGCATCTCTATGAATTTCATTCTGATACAATTTTGGATAAGTGATATTCCATGATCTCTGAGATTAATTCCTTGGTGTAATTTTATCATTGATAAAATTTCTATCATCAATTAAAATTTAATTTATTTTTAAATCCTAATGATGTTTATAATATATATATGCAAAATGTTTTGTAATATGAGTTTTCCCTGAAGTGAAAATGATTTGGATTGGGGGTGTGATCGCATCATAATTCATTGTTTCAATTTGACCCTAACCCCACATTGCAAGACAAGTTTTTTATTTAAAATTATATAAATAATAAAAAAAATTGCATCATATTTTATTAAAATATTTTATTTTTATCACTTTTTAAAAGTGAAATTGTACTTTTTTTGATAACTACATTGTATGTGGATGTGATTTGGAGGGAACATGATGAAATTCATGAAAAATGGGCTAGCATGTGTAGGATCCAAACACCCTACGGGACTCAACCGCACACTTCTACTAAATAGTACATCCAAATTGGCTGCAATATTATGGTATGGTTGAATAATATATTGGATACATTTCATATAAAGTGATCCAATCCCCATTATTCAATTAAAGGATGCATCTGAACTGATCTTTCTAGGGGATCAAATCTCCTCAAAGTCAAAATGTTTGTTCTGTATTTCATCCATATCGCCAACTATGATTTTCCAAAATTGGGAAAAAAATTGAAGGTGACTTAAATATGTGGGTATTCTACTGTTAGCTTTTTTTAAAGTGATATGAAACTGTCTTTTCATAAAAATTCATTGGACAATTAGTTTTTCAATATCAGGGTGCCCAAAACCACCTTGCACATTTCCTATTAATTGAGAATCTTGGATACCCCATTTGGAAGTTCCAACCAGAAGAGAATAAATAACATTTTGGTGTCCCTAATTATTCTTCTACACATATAAGACGTTCTAAAGTCCTCTATTATCTTAGAGGGATAAAGGATGAAGGGGAAGTTCCACCCAAGTTTTCTACTCCTCTCGATGTAGAGCTAAATGGTGGATGATCATTTCAGGGTATCTAGACACACCTGGGAGGGAGTTACGACACATATTCATATACTGGTGTTTTTTAATTTGTGTGTTAATTATTTCACTTATATTTTATCTTGACATGATAATCATCTGAATTCTACTTTTTTGGTATAATAAAGTTAAACACTTTAGATTTCAACACCAATTGGGTTGATATTTCTAGTAAGAATATTGGGTTTCTCCGATTGGGAAACAAAACAATCCATTTTCACTCAAACAAACATAATATATTAGTATTATTTGGTATCCTCTATTATTTTATGGAGGTCCAAAACTTGACAACATGATTTTTGTGTCAGGGTTTGGAACATTGTGGAACATTTTAAGATGCAAGAGGGGAATCGAGATTCTGAAAACCCTCAACCATGGAATTGAATTAAACCATATGCACTTTTCATAACAATAAATATCAAATATGTGTAGTAAAATTGAATTTACCTCCTTCTATACTAATTATGAAACCACTTCCTTCCTTTGTAAACTATTAAAATAATTAAATTATGTTATTTTAAAAAATATTCTAAACCACCCACTCTATTATTACATTTAATTGAATATTCACACTATAAACCACCAATGTTCCATCAGAGACGACCTACAGTTTTACCTATAATATAAAAAGGCACAAAAGAGGGGGTGGTCTGGAAAAATAATTTTAAGAAGGTAACATAATTTAAAGGATTTAATATATGAAAATGAAGGTATTGTTTTTAGAATGATTATAGAAGGTGGTCATTTAAATTTTACTACACATCTTGGATAGTTTATTATTCTGAAAAGTTCACATGGTTTAACACAATTCCTTATTTGAGGGTTTTCAAAACACTGATTTATGTCTTGCATCTTTTAACATTGCACAACGTACCAAAACATGACACTAAAATCATGTTGTCATGTTTTGGACCTCAAGAAAAAAGTGATGTATACCTAAGTATAATAATATTTTATGTATGTTTAAGAGAAAAAGGATTCTTGGTTTTCCAAATCAGAGCAACCCAGGATTCCCACTTGAAATAACAACCTAGTTAGCATTGAAATAGAATTTTTTTCACATAATTATATCAAAATAAATTAATTAAGATGAAAATAATTAAACAAAAATCATAAGTGAAATATTAAACACACAAATTTCCCCAAAACAATAGAAGAACAAGTGTCGGAACTCCCTCCCAAGTGTTTATAGGTCCCCTGGAATGAACTCCGGCCATTTACCTTTCCAGCAAGAGGAGGATAAAAGTCAGGTGTAACTCCAACTTTATCCTTAACACTCTATAATGTTATGGGAAATCGGAACTTCTTGCATGTGGAGATGAATAATTTTAAACCACAAAATTGTATAGAGTTTTATTTTTTTCAAACTACCAAATGGGGTGCCCATTCTGGCAATTTATAGGAAATGTGGAATGTGGTTTTGGGACCCTTGATTTCGAGATACTACATGTCCCATGGTTTTTGATAGTTTGACTGTCTTATCACACTTTTGAAAAAAATAAATAAAACATTATATCCTCACCTCATGAATATCTCCACTGAAAATTTGGCACATATTGAACAATCAAAACCAATGATATTGATGAAATACCAAACCCATTTTTAATTTGAGAATATTTGAACCCTTAGATAAATCAGTTTGGATGGGGCCATTAATTGTTGAATGAGGATCGGGTATTTTTCCTTTTATATGTATCCCATTGAATTTTGGGACATCCCAAAAAATCTAATCCCGGATCGATGAATTGTATAATAGTCATGAAAATGAATTTATTGTTTCTAGGATAAAAAATCATTTGTGTATTCCAATTTATTCAGTTTATCTAGTTTCATTCAAAATTCATCATGTTAGTTGATGTTGTAATCAAAAAAACATTTACACATAAACAACAAAACATGATATTTAATGTAATAATCCTATCATATTTCTTCAAAGACTCAATAATATATGATTTACGCAGAGATTGGTTTTTTTCCCTGACACGTAAAAAATAATTTTCTTCTTTTGAGGACATAGACACACTATAATTCAGAACCGAATTTCTATTGATATGATCTTTCATAATAAAAGTATATCCATTAATTTCATACTCAGACCATGTTATAAAATTTAAATTTAAACTACCCACTAACCATTTCAATGTTTTTTGATGTATATGGTTTCAAGGTCTCTTTAAACTATGGAAAAAAATGATTTCTAATGCTCATTCAGAATCAAAATATATTTCTTCTTTGGATAGTTTTTTACAACTCATATATATGTAATGTTATTTATGGTTGAACACCATCTATGTTATTCAAGATATAAAATTGTAGCTTCATTATTAGATCACCAATCAATGATTTTCCGTTCAATCCATGAATCCCCTTTCCCCCATAATTATGTCATTCATGGAATGATTTAGGATAAATGATGTTCTCTATATCATAAAAATAGCTCATACAAAAATCTATAACTTCATCAGAAATATACTTCTCAGCAATTGATGTTTTAGGTATATATGGATTATTAACATACTTTGTCAATATATTCATATACCTTTCAAAAGGATACATAAAACATAGCTATATATGTTCATAAAGCCTTATTTATCTGACCAATTGAACCATTAAATCTACCATGATATGAAAATATATGTAATAAAATACATTACCAACTGAAAAGGTATGGAAACCACTTTGTTCAATTAAAATTTAAAAGAATTCGAATTAATCACCTTATTATGAATTGAATTTTAAAAAACAACTAACCATTATGATATTAATTCTAAAAAGGATGGTAAATATTACATGCAATGCAATTGGTAAAAGTTATTGCATCATGACGTGATAGTAATGGGATTTTGTACCTTTCAACTTCAAATTATTTAAAAAAAACTTTTTTACATTTTAAGGTTAACCATGTGGAAATTTATTATCCCGAAGACATTGAGAAAATATAGTTTTCTCCATCATAGATAAGTTATGAAATGTTTGGTAGGAATGATCACCTTCCATTAATATTTGGAAAAAACTCCAAATTTATTCCAATTGAGAGTAAATCTATTCATGCATTCAATCCAACTTTTGTATTTTCATTAATATCTAACAATATTACAATAATTATTTCATATTTATTATTCTCCATGTTTATGAAATCAATTTTATGTTTCACCTCATGATATCTCCAATAGGGTTGCTCAAATCATATTGACCCTTTATTCCAAATATTTATATCATTACTATAATTATGTGTTTTTTAGAAAATTAAATAAATGATTTTCACCAACTCAAAACACTAATCAATGGTTAAAGGTTATGGAGGAATGTAAAATTATATTGAGCTATTGAAATACTTATTAAATATTTTATAAAAGTGAACCATTGGAAACCCATCTAATTACCGGTGTAAACTATTTTTCTCCCATAATGTAGTTGATAATATTAAGTATTTTGTTCAAAAATAGGAAAATCATTAATACCCTTAACATTGTATCCATAAAACCATCCATATGGTAGGAATCCATTTATAGTTAACATAACCATTTTATATAGTTGAATATATTACATTTTATAAGTATCATAATCCCTTATACCTTTCTCATATAATAGATTAAAATTATCAATTAATGGTTACATGAATTTGTCCACAAATATTTCGAGATGTTTTGGTCCAAAGATCATTAAACTCAACATGACATATTCTCACATCATATAAATTTCAAGAGACAAGTTATAAATTACCAATAAAATAATACAAGAAATTTTAATTCTACTAAATCTTATGTATGGATTCGTTCTATACATGCAGAGTCTAAGTCTAATATTTCTAACCTGATTTCCATATGTAAGAAACTGTTGATCAATTTTCTTACACTATGGAATATCACCTAGATGACCTATTTTCCCATCATATATCTTTTCTTCACCATGCCATCATATTTTTTTATCACATGAATAAGAAAATAAATATTTCAAATGTTAAACTATTATAAGACTCAAAAATTATTTGGTAGGGGTCTCTGAGTCTTCTAAATCAGCCTGTGATTTTTCATTCAACTTATACTATGATGTCTCATATTTTGGAAACTCTAGCATAATTTCATATTCTTTCCTATATATAACATAATCACTTAGGTAGACATATAAATTATTTTACCCCTAACCCATCAGGTATAATATCTGATTTTTCATATAATGTAAATTTGTAAGATAATTGTTTTTTGGAATGTTGTCTTTCAAAAACTACATCGACTATGTATAACTCTTATCACTCCATCCATGTTTTTCCTTTAGTTTTATCAATATTAACACTGTTGATAAAATTGTATATTATGTACAACCTAGATACAATGGTTTTCTGTATGAACATATAAACACTCAATTTGCAGTTTTTTCTCAATTATATATACATCAATATCAAGAATCATTTCATCATGTTTAACAGATTTATTATCTTGAAAAGTAGTATCATCAATTGATTTGATATTCTTTATGGTTTCACCATGCCAAATCCATGGATTCTAACTCTAATAAAAACCATTAAAAATTAAATGATCATTCATATTCTAACTTTTGAACTTCAAAAAATTTAGGAATTTTAGACATAGACAGAAAAATATGTCATTTTTTGGGAACATTTAGTTTAGAAAATTATTAAAACGAACCAACACATTTCTCATATTGAACATCTATTCAAGGAACATTAATTAAACTCCAATTAATTAGCTATAAAAAAAATAAAAAAGAAATATAAAAAAAGGTAGTAATTTATAAAATATTTATATTAGAAATTAAATTAAAAATATATAAAACCAACAAGGGAAACATTAGATGGAAAATAAAATCTTTTGTTGAGAAAACTCATTCATGTGGAAGGAATTACAAAATTGGTTCTTTTAAAAAATGTATCATGTAAAAATAAATGAATATAACCTTATGAAATTATAAAGAAAAATTGTACAATGGTATCCAAAAAACGATATCAATAAAAAAATATATAGAACAAGAACAACTAATTCATAGTTGATTATTTATAAATATAACAAGTTTATTCTATATTGTAATTAAAAATATAATATTATAAAAAATTGAGAGTTTTTTTAAACAAATGTAAAATTAATCCATGATCAATGAGACATAATATTGTATATAGTATTCCCTAATAGGGTATCCAGTTGGTCTTCTACATTAAATATTATACCGACCACCCATTCAACCCTTTTTCAATTCCCAAAGAACTTTTTGAAATGGTTTTCACTATAAGTTAGGAATTTCAAACTCCCACTTAGTTTTTAAGAAAATGTAAAATTAAATTCTACAATAGGAATTTACAATATCTTAAATACATCTATTAGAAAACCCATTAAAAAACCCATCTTGTGATTTTAAAATACTTGTAAAATAATTTTTTCAACACTCTCATACTCCAACTTTATCATAGATGAAATGAACCAACAATTATATCAACACCTAAATAATTTAATACCCAAATCATTGACCTAATTGAAAATGTATAAAAAACAAAATAAACCTAAATTATCTATTAATTTTAATACGTAACATGACATATTTTATAGAATAATTTTTATGTAATCTTAAAAAAGGAATGATATATTAAATGTGAACATCTAATTAATACTCGAAATAAAATTAGTACAAACAAATTTAAACATTATAAAATATATTAAAACCAAAATGTGAATTAGTTTGAGATTAACATATATATAACAGAATTCATAAACAAGAAGTTGAAACCCCATGATTGAATGAAGATGATAATTTGAGAATAAATAATTACTGATTGAACAATCGTCAATTAGAGATTCCAAGACAAAGAATGACTGAACAGAGAAAAAGTAAAATTAGTTTGCCTTACTCTGGATTTATATTTGATATCTAAATATGTTCTTTGAATCTTAATAATGGATTAACATCGTAATGTGAGATTGTACCATCAGATCAAAGAAACTATAGAGTTACACATGTGTAAGATAGAAATGATACATACATCATGATAACTGAATATCACATCATGATCTCTCACCCAATTCATAAAATTTTCATTGATTTTTCAGATTTTTATAATATAAATGGTTGGAAAGAGATGTGAATATCTATTTTTTTTGAAAAAGGTGTTTTGAAAATTGATGTGAAAATTTCCTTTTTCATGTCGATCAATGGAAAACTAACATAAACAGTTAATATTTTCATATGTTCATGTTGGTTATAAATAACCGACATGAACACTATAACATAATTTCTTTATTATACCATATATTAAATTAATTAGATTAATAAGTACTAAATTATAATAAAATTTATAGGTTTATTATGAATTTTTCATTTAATATCATTCAACTAATATTCATGAATAATAATTCTCGATTAGAATGTGATTATGAAATAAACCATAAAAATTGTCTTAATGATGATGTGAGAATTAAGTATTGAATAAAATATCTATATGAATTTTAAATATAAGTAAAAAAATTGTAAATACAATAGAATATAATAATATGTCTTTACACTCATAATATTAACATTACATAACAAATGAAGTAGAATTTTAATCCATTGAGTGGAAATAGTGTTAAGAAATATCTAACTTTAAACATCCTTTTCATGGAGCATTGTTAACTACATGTATAGTGGTTTTAAACATGTTACTAAATTTTTATAGAATAATTTTAATATTTATTCTATCATATTTTTTTATAATATCACATCAACAACATGTTAATAATAATTTATTATTTTTATTATTTCTCGTTTTAATTTTTATTATTACCATGTATGTTATGACTTGTTATTTGTGTGTTCCTATTAGTTAGATAATAATATAATAATCTAAATAATGTAACAAATAATTTATGTATCATGTATATTTGTTATATATTTATTTATAGAAATCTAATATATTTGTTGATAGGAAATGAAATACACCACTCATGGAGAGGGTATCTTGTATGTACCCATGAATGTTGTATCCATTTTCTTATCTAATTGATAGAAATAAATTTAAAATATAAAAATTTATATATAATATATAAATTATCATTTTTATTTTATATATTCCAATAATTTTATAAAACTTATCTGTAATAATTTTTTTAATGCTTCAATGAATCATGTGACTTCTTGAGGCAGTAATTCACCGTACACACAAGCGATGTTATCATATTCCTGAAAAAATGGAAATCAGGAATTGATGTGTTATATAATAATATTATAATAGTAAAAAATTCCCAAATATCATAAATATCATATATATAAATAGTATTTACATCATTATTCCTTACTGTGATAGGTGTTATTAAAAAATGTGTGACATCGCTTCGTGAGGTAGTAGTCCTTCGTACACCTGAACTATAATTTTGTAACCCAATTGATGGAAGTGTGTGTTATTGTTCATCACTCATATAACATAAAAACATATCATTATATTTAATATAAGTTTTTTATTATATAAGAATTATATATGAATAATTTAAGGAGTTGTATAATTTAATAAGACAAAAACACTTTTAGAAAAACATTACATCTTCTTTGGGTATCCTCCTCAGTTTTAAACTAATTCCACAATTAGTTTAATTTATTCTGATGATATGGATTATAGTATTAGTGTTGGTAAATTAGGTAGCCATTTGGGGATTTATTTATTAATATAATTTGGATTGATAGGTTTGAATAAGGGGGATTGGGGGAGGCCTTTTTTAAGTGGGGAGAGTAAGAAACATCAAAATTTTGAGAGATGGAATTTCACAAAAGGATTTTTCCATAGTAAGTGGAACCAATAACATGAAAAATATATATAATATAAGATATAAAATATATATTTTTCTATAAAATGAGTGTTTTACTTGTTTATTGTTCATTTTTACCCTTATGTTTTTCTTTTAGTCCCTTGGTAAACTTGAGATTCTCTTAATCGCTGTAATTAATTTTAATGGCTTTCAGTAATCATTTTCATCCAATATTATGTTTCACTACTTAGATATTATAAATAACTATTAGTAGAAACATTTTATCATTTTTTTCAAAATTCCAACCACAAGGATGGAGAAATTATGGTGAAATTTAACCCCATAAACAGAACTAGAAAGCAGGTTTTTAATGAGATCATTTTCAAAAGACTACTAATTTTTTTATATTAATTTAATGTAAAAATGATTAAAATGATTAAAATTGGATTTATATATTTAAATTATATATAAACATACTTTAAAACAAATGAAAAAAATATTTTTAAAATATAAGTTATTTATATGAAATGTTAGTTTTTAATGAAAATATAGTATTTTAAACCATTCATCAAAAAATAAATATTCTTAAAAAAAATTCATCCAAATATTATTGTAAAATTTATAATTCAAATAAAAATTTGAACTTATCAAAATTTAGTTCTTCAATAAGTAAAGTATGAAAATGTGAAAAAACTATATTTAAAATATACTTTTTTATGCATAAAACTGGATTTGTTCTTTTCTTATGCTTATAAAATCCATTTGATGAAGATAAAAGATTTTATTTAATATATAATATATAAAATTCATTAATATAATTCAAGAATATAAATTAATTTAATTTATTTAGATAAAATTCCTCTGGCGCATAAAAAAGTTTTTCATAAAAGAAACTATTTTATATTTAATTGGTTTTTATATTCATTTATAATTAGTTGGTTACCAATTAATTCAACCTTATATATTTTGAATTTATAAAATGTTACTCAAAACTAAAAATTTAGTGCCTATGAGATAACTATCATATTAAATGAAAATATTAATACTATATTGTTATTTGGTAAAACCAAGACTTATGTGTAGAATAATATATCCATGAAACTTGAGGTTTCATGTAATGTAAGATAATTCTTTATTGAGTGGATTTAAAACTATATAATAGATTTAATTTATTTAAAATTATAAATTTATCTTAATGTATTGGGTCATCTGATTCTTTTTTATTCTTGGTGTTTCATGTCATAAAATCTATCAACTACGGTGTTCATAATATAAAATTTCAGGGTGTAACACTATTACATTACTAATAGATAAATCAATTGTTTTTTAACTCATAATATATTTATATTATTTTTTCTTGAAATTTTCATTATCATTCACTTTTTTATGATAAAATATCTCTATCACTCTTGATAACTATTTATGATTTTCTTCCATGTCCAAACATTCAATTGCCTATAATGTTTCCAAATTGGAAACCATGTTATGTGTCATTATAGATTACCATATTACTTGTCATTATCTATTACCATGAGTAATTTTTCATCACTTTTACAATGTAATATTAAATAAAAAAAATTCAATTTTCGAGCTGCTGATTTCCAAGGGAATGTTTAGATTGGGATGACATAATTTATTGAAGGAGGGGAGAATGTAAGACCCTAATGTCATAATTTATTTTACATTTAAAAACAATTAATCTCTAATATATATATATATATATATATATATTTGTATATATAACCTTGATATTTTAAAACAAGAACATTATGTTCGATTACATATCTAACACGAAACACCAAGCTTAAATGAATCCTGAAATATATTATTTAAATATGACTGTTATTAACCATATATTGATCTTTTGGGTACGAACAAGATTAAAAAAATTATGAAATATAAATTAATTTCATAACAAATAAAAATTTATCAATAAATACAACTAAAATTTTAGTGAATTCAATTAATTTATCAAAAAATATGCTTTCGTTAAAAATGATTTTTCATGTTTTTTACGGGAAAATTATATAAATAATTTTTTCCACTATTACAACATTTATTTGGTATATTTGGATCCATATATTAAATCATTAAATAAATAATATATTTCAGTAAAAATATGGGATTTATTTGAAAATAGTGATTTTTTAGAGAATAAGGAAAAATACAATTTTTTGTCAAATTGTTATTTATTTTAAAATTATAAAAAATATTAAAGGTATCATTATTATTTGAATTTTATTTCAAACTAAAAAAATATTATTTGGTTAGGTTTAAAAAATTTATTACATTATATTCATTTTTATAGAATACTTTGTTATATGCTTCTTTTTCAACATAAAAATGCATTTTCCTAAATATAGTTTCTAAGTGCGTAATGTCCTTCAATTTTAATTTTTTAATATATCCATGAATAAACAAATCTATAATTAAAATCTATATATTTTATATATTAATATAAGAATTAAAATACATATAATTATTAATACTGGTCATATAGTTAATGTAAGATAATCATATGTTTGAAAAATACATTTCATGAGAAACGTTTTTCAACACGTTTATTCGTTTGATTGAAATTTAATTTTTCCACCTATGAAAGTTGTATTTGGAAAAATGGAATAAATATTTCCAATAATTATAATTAATATTTTATAGTATGGTTAGTATATAATTATTTCACAATGATAAGTAAATATGGTAAATTTTATTTGCTGCATTTATTGTCAAAATGATGTTTTGGGCCTTACATGTACTTCTGTTAAAATTAATTGTCAACAAAAAATATAATTCCTCTAGGAATCAATTTCCTTCATATTTATGATATATAAGAAAAAATTAACTAATATTTTTCATCATATTTTATTCATAAATGAATAATTTCATAGATTTAATAAACTATTCACAATGGTTGAATATAAAATGAAAAAAGTAAGAAAATATAGGTGATAACAAAGAATAGGTTTAAAACATGTTTATTTATATGTGGTTGATATTTTATTCTTTATCTTACATAAAATATATTATTTATGAATTGGTAGGTACTTGGGGTGACAAAAACATCCCATTATTCAATAGTTTTGGTTATTTACAAAAATTGATCTCATCAGTTATAAAAGGGTACTCTCTCTACTCACTTCATCACACCAATCATTAAATTTCATTCAACCAAACCATAGAAAAATCTATCCAGAGAATACACAAACATATTATCAATTAATTGGTCTTCTCAAAACACCATCCCTATGATCCTTATAAGGAAATATTGTAGTTTTTCTAATAGAAGGTAATTGTCTTCACAATACTCTTTCCTTTTTAATTCTACTTTTTCAAAATTTAATTTAATTTTAACACCTAAAATATAAAAACAATAGTATATTATATATAATTATATGTTATTATGTTAATGGAATAAAATTTATCTATTTCCTCCTCTATCAAATGGAAAACAAATATATCGCTCGTGTGTATGGGGGACTACCACCTTGCGAACTGATGTATATTGTTCTCCACCACCAACCCACATGGATTGTGATAATGATTGAAAAAAAATATATATATAATAAATATGAAAAGATATTAATTATATGTAATTAATATACCATATAATAACACACCCATTCACCCATTAAGGAAATTAAAATTGTCACTTGTGCATGTGAAGGACCTACCATATCCATGAAGTGATGCGACACATTTTACATTTAAAACAGTCATGAATGGTTTTAAAAAGGAATACAATAAGAATATATGATTTTATAACATTTATATAACTCTATTGATGATGCAACTATATCCTATACTCACAATAGCTACATTCAATACATAAAATGCATGAGAAAATAAGGAAATTAGTAACTGACACAAGAATACTTAATAAAATTATAATAGGTTGTTAATGAATGGGTGGTAAGTTATTATAATGTAATCATATATGATATTATAAAAAATAATATGTTTAAGATATCAATTAATAGAGTGGTTGATTAAATTATACATGAGTTTATAACACATCCATCCTAAAGTAAGTGTGGGAAAAGGGACTTTGTAACCACTTGGCCTAGCAGGCCACTTGATGGTAGCAAGACCAGTTTCCACTTGGACTCAATTGTTCCTCCCAATACACTAGAGGCTACCGACTAGCAGCAAGGGTCCCATTATGGTATGTTGGGATGTAGATACCCCCATGGTTAGAGTTAAAAAATGGTATAATGATAATGAAATCAATATAGAGTAGAGGAATCAGTATAACGAATTGGAAAAAAAATGAAAGATTAATGTAATATCAAATGAAAATGAATGTGGCCAAAAACAAATATAAAACAGTGATTTTATTTCATATTATGCTACATTTACAGAAATAAAATAATATAACTAGTATGTATAACACAATGTATAGAAGAATAAAATCTCATCACCAGCACATTGAGAATCTCAAGTACCAGCTCGGTCCTCTGCCCCGACTACATTCTAGAAATTTGAAACACTAATTGGATGATTGATGATTCTCATTTATCAATACCTATAGACATAATGTTTACATGGGTAATAATGTTTCCCAAGAATCTTGTGAGATACAATCCAATTTGGCCGACACCAATAGTGTCCATACCATTCCATTTCGGGGCACATAAATAATTTGTGTGCAATAGTATGTATGTGAAATATTGAAATAAGTAAATAAAATAAATGAATTGGACAAGGTTCCACTTGAAGAGCCATCCAATTGCATGCTTCAGCCTAAGTCAGTGGTTCTGAACTCAATTATCCTAAAATGGTAAATTTTATGAGATATATATAAGATGGTGGACTGGCCCTAATATTATTATTGGGATTGGAGGAAACTTTCATTTGTTTTTTTTCAAACCAAGGACTATTTATCATTTTTAAAACATTAAATTACATTTTCATTAATTCAATTTGAATCCAATTTCATTATACATAGACACAACCATAGCCCATCCATGAAAATATAGTAGGAAATTCCGTGTCTCTCTCTAGGGGATCCACATATTTCGAAATACAAGGAGTCTATCCATTGTGACCCATGAATGAAGACCCACGTGTCACTCCAAAAAGGATTAAAGATTCAATTACTAGCCTATGAGGGCATACCTGGTATCGAACATAGGGTATCGAGTACCACTCAATGCCTGATACAACCATCATTTAGTTGATCCTATCAATGGGGTCTCCACCTGGGAACTAGTGTCTCATATCTAGAGGTAAATAAAGATAACGCTCAGTGAACCTATCCCAGACATAGCTAGTATCACCCCAACATGTTTACCGACCATTAATAATTTCAAAAATAATGAATGAGAGTATCTCTAATGGGTGACTAATTTTTAACACCTTGTTTCACAATTGAATCTAAGATAAAATCACTAAAACCTCATTTAATTTATAGAAATCCAAGAAAATATGGAGTATTACCATGTAAAAAGGAATTAAGTGTAAGATTAAGAATGTAACTATAGGGTAGATAACACATAATTTTCAATTAAATAAAACACACCTCATTATGAGGTTTTATTATAAAACATAACCTAGTTACTCAAAAATGAAATTAATCCAATTCAAATGATTCAATTTCATCACTAGGAATAAAGTTAGGATGAGGTATGAAGCTCAAGAATAAGTGACATAGCAAGGAATATTGGTAACCAAAATAAATTTTCCTGGAGCATAAGCCTATAAATTTAATACATGATGCACCATGATCAAAGCCTAACTCATGAATAACATTATATTGTGGTTTAATATATTAATTAAGATATTTTTTATAATTATAACACAAACAACCTATGGTGGTTCAATATTCAAAGGCATATAAATTTACATTAAATATTGGATCACCCATAGAGGCGGGAAACAATGAGTTGAACAACCCATGGACAATTTTCTCCATAAAGAGACATTATATAGGACATGAAATTAAATTTTAATTAATATATTAAATAATAAAAATATGTGTCTAGAAGTGTATGCAGAATGGTACAAAGACACATCATTTAAAAAGCATAAATCTATGGGAAATAACCTAGACCACAAACCCTTAATCAAGATCTCCTCCCTCTATTTCATCTATATTCTATTTCCCTAAGTTTCTTGAGTTGTTCAATGGTTTCCCTAACCTCCTGCTCTCAATCGAAGAGTTTACTGATGCCTTGGAACTCCTCAATCGGACTCTGATAGCTCATTTTTTGAAAAGATATCCTTTAGTGGATTCATTTGATTAGTTTGTATTTGGATCCTAGGATTTAATTGAACGGGCAACTATGGGGTTACACAATAGAAAGATTATCATGATTCTCCTTGCATTAGAAGAGGATCTGATAAAATCATGGGCTTTCTCTCCACAGAGCTGCAACTGGTCCCAATTTTTTCTATTCATATGGACTTATGAGTTTTAAATGAAGTGTGACTGTCCCTCGGTTGCGATTTGGGTGATCTTGCCTAACCTTCCTTTGCCTTTTTACGATCATTTAATCTTTATGATTCTTGGGAACCTATATCGTAGGCTCTTGTGTGTTAATAGCTGAACTCAACTGCTTTGTGAACCGATAAATCATCATTCTTATGTGGAAACTAATGATTCAAGAACGCTGACAGATTTTTTTGGATAATAGTAGGAGAAGAGTTTTGCTATGAACAACAGGATGTTTATGAATCTTGGGTGGATTTCTGCTAAGGTTATATGATAATGGGTTAGTAACCAGATGTTTATAGGTGAGATTCTAAATAGATGGAGATGCAGGGTGATACAGATGTTACAGGCGGCAGTAGAGCCCATGTATCCAATAGAGGAACCACTGGCTAGGGGACGTGGATGTGGAGAAGGTGGAAGGGGTAGTTCAGAAGGACCATCAGGACGGAAAAAATCTGGGTACTTAGCTTTTCAGATAGGCGAGGAAGGACCTGGAGGATCCATATCATGGTGTGAAATAGTTTGCAGTTAATGCCTGTTTTTGGGATCCATTACCTATGGAGTATTCAATTGGTGAAAATTATAGTGGTATCATCTTGGAAGTGGAAACAAGAAATAAGGATGAGGGAAATACTACGTTCATTAAGGATTCTTTGTATGTATAGGTTGTGATTCTAGGTTTGGATTCATCTAGAAAAGGGCTTCCTCAGGAGACTAAGTCTTTGAACAGATCAGGTCCAAATACCGAGTACATACCCATTATGCAGTGTAACCGCTTTGAGATATTTCATATTGAAGGGCCTAATCAAGTGGATGATTTTCCAAGGTAGGAATTTGATAGCGAGTCATCTGGTCAGTTTGCTGAAGAAATTGATCCATAATTCCAGGACAAAAAACCCTACATTTAGAGGAGGATTAATGTGATTTAATTTTTTAAGAAAGGCCAAATGGACTACTCATATTTACTTCTACTATTGGAGACTCGAACTGCTAAAAAAGAAAAATACTAGGTAAAGGTAAGTGCTACAAATCCTGCTGAAATTTCGATTAATTTGGAGGAGGGGGTTGTGGGGAAGCCCTATTTAAGGGCGACCTACATTTGGATAATACATTGGAGTTGCTTCTAGGTTTTGGAGATGTTATAGAAGAAGAATCCCTCAAGATTAAGGCCTTTATAGAGGATTCTAAAAATATGATGTTCAATCATATTCTAGTGCATACTAATAGTGAATAGAGTGATTGGATATACTAGGAGAACCAATTTTTAATAAGATTTTTCAATGAAGAGAATATCACATAGGAGGAGAACATGAAAGTGAGGGACATAATGGTTTCCCACTTTTAAGACCTATTAAATGATGCTCCAGAAACACTAGTAACTTCTATTTCCTGGAAAAACTTTAAGGATAAGAATGCTAATAAGCTCAAGTTTCATTTTAACACATATGTTTCTTCCTTTAGTGCTTCTCCTAAATGAACATTGATTTTCTCTCTTTTTCTCAAAAAAGTGTCATTGATAATAAAAAAATTAACTTTTAGTAAGATGATACTGATGAATATCCATAGAGACTGATGGTGCTCTAATTTCGTGATAGATAGAGGAGATGTTGAGATAGCAAGGTAGAGGAACCTAAGAGATCAATGTATTCAAGAGAGGAGGGTTTTTCTATAATGAAAACAATAATAATGGTACTAAATAATTAAAACTCATTATGAGAAGTATCATAAACTCAACCCCAGAACATTGCCACATGGTTTGGCCACATGGTTTGGCAGAACTGTGCGCCAACCGTGTGACACCCTATTCCCTTGAAACCACCTCTCATATTTTTTCATTCTTGGTTAGCCTAATCATTCACAAACATTATTTTGGATATTGTGATGTTAATTTCTATGAGTTACTAACCATGCTTGTTTGGATCACAGTTTTGGTTTAAATTTCATAGCACATTAGGGGAATATATGCTCCATCTCTACAGCGGAACGATTTTCTACTCAGGTATTATATAGTTCTAAACAAATCGTGCACCCTATATAGACCATAAAATCCTTCTATTTTCAAAGACTAAAACTCCCAAAACACGATGATACACCGATGTAAACCCTCAGGCCTTTTATAAATTCTAAAAATAACATGTTGATGTTTTCAAACACTCATAAACACAATCTAAATATTTGTTCAAAGAGTGTCCCATATATTAAATGAAAAAAATTCAAATTCCATCATAATTTTTACCGTGGATCAAAACACACGTCTTTAAAAACTCCCCACTAAAGAAATTTTCATCCCTGATATGTCTTGGGGGATAATGAAAACATCACCGATCCTACAAGTTCCATGAAGTCCCATTCAAATGGTTTTGTTTCATTTCAAAACACCATTGAACCTACAATAAAATCTCATTAATATAACACTTAAACCATTAAAATACTCACCAAATATCATTTTCGAAATATGAAACTATAATAGAGATCATCCTAGCCCATTTATCTAGAGACCCAATCACATCATGGTATTGATAAACAACTCTCCAATGATGCTCTCTACCTTTTATTATCTTCAAAAAGGTTACAATTTTGAACCACGGTGACTCAACCATTTTAATTTCATATAAATCATTCCTCAAAAAATTCCAGTGATGTTATAGGTCTGATCATCCTCAGCTATGAGAACCCAATTACCTTTGAGTTCATTAAAGAGACATATCTTTAGAAAATAGTCAAATCTCAATTGATCACACTGATACTCTGTACACATTCTTTCTATGAAATACACCTCTGACCTACAAGCTAAACACTCATTAACCTAGAAACAAGCTTTAAAAGATATCTGTTTTTTCTTGTAAATTGAACTCGAAGGATAAGGATTCGAGTAATTAATGGATGATCCTAATTGACAAGATAAACTTATATATCTAGTGTAAAAAAATAATGGCAACGTCTTATCCTAAGGAACCCTATGTTTACTACAACCACATCCACCGAAGTCTATAACAAACTTCTCGTGACATTCCCTGATGAAACAATCACATAATAATTTAAATTTTTCTGATACTTCGTGAACAATATTGGTGGGGGGTGGTATCCCAGATCCAATCCACTAAAATTATAAACCTTTTATATACATATTAAAAAAATATAATTTTAAAAAACTAAATAATTAAAACACATGATTAAATAAAAATATAATTTAATAAATGTTTATCGAGAGTAATTTATCAAGAAAAATAAAAATAGTAATGAATTTAAAAGATTCAAATACTAATAAAATTCTTATTTTGGAAAATTTAAAAAATATTTCATTTATTAAATATTCATCAAATGATAATCATAAAATATATTACTAGGAACCAATTTTCAATATAAATAGAAGATGATATAGATAGAAATCAATGTAATCAATGAAAACTCCCAAATAAGATAATACTAAAAGTAAAATATATATAAAAAATCCCATATGGTACACCATAAAATTACCAAAACAACAATATACACAACCCATGTACCAATGGAAAAAACACTCCAAGACCAAATATTCATCATCAAGCACCCCCTCGAAGTGGAATTTTCTTCATTATCAGGCCTAGAAAAAGGAAATCTACCGGTTCCCAAAGGTAATGGTAGGGTGTGAGATAAAATCCTATTAGGGTATCACAAAGTGATCTATAATAATATTCCATAATAAATAAATCAAATAATTCATTCAAATTCTAATAAAATATGTATATAAGAAAAATTTCATATTTAAACGAAAACATTATTTCTTGTTAAAATGATTGAAACATTTCAAAACAATGCCTTAATAAAACATTTTATGTAAAACAGATTATATAAATCTATATGCATTAATAATTATTTTTCACAATTATTTTAATATATATCATTGTAACAAAAAAGTATTTTAAAATATTGATAGGTTTGAGAGTTCCAAGATATGATATCAATACACATCCTATATCAGTGATCATAGAAATGTGCGCAAACACCCCTCAAACACTCTCCAGATAGGACTCATCAATATCACAAAAGAGATATGAACTTCCAAAATTGGTTTTTGTTATAGAGGTGAAGTTTCAATCTATTTATAGAGAATTAACATCCTATAATTTATTCCCCAAACAACCTAATATCTATCGAGCTTCGCATGTTCCCCAAAAAATCAATAAAAAATGATAAATTATTTCAGAATAGTTTAAATTACAATCTACCCATTTCAAATTTCAATATACATATTAAACATTAAAAAACAAAATATGGTTTTTAAATAAATTAATGAATATTTCAAGATAAAACAAAACCTAGGTTTCTATCAAATCAATTTAATCTAAATTTTCTAAATTAAAAATTCATAAATAAATTAATTTCCCAAATTCCATCAAATCAAAATCACACCCCAATTTCCAATTCAATTAGATTTTGGGGGATTTACACATAAATTAGTGATTTATAAATTGAAATCAAAATTCACTTATAATTAGTTTTTCATAAATAAATTGAAGAATATTTAATTTAAATTAATCAAATTAACTGTTTATAACATGGAAAATATCAATGGAACCACCTAACATTAAAAATAGAGATCACATAACACAAAACCAAAAAATGATTTTCCAATGAAGAAAATCAAAAATATAGATCATGGCAACAAGATATATTCAACATCTGAAACAAATGAGTTTAGATCCATAAACAATAATAAGATCTTAAAAACCCTATGGAATAAATACATAGAGAGTGGGAGAGATGGAATGGGAGAAGAACCCTTACTAGAAAAGAATTGAATGATTTTCAGCAAGATTAGCTACACCTAAGAAGGTGTTTATATGAGTGAAAATATCCAATTGGTATCCTCTATGAATCAATAATTATTTATATGTTGAGTTAGGGTTGAGTGAGTGATTGCATGGGGGGTTCAGGATTCTTAAAACCGATTCTCATAATTAAAAATGTATGCACACACAATTAGTTGGGAAGGAACATATAGTTTCTCAAACTATGATCCCAAACTATTATCCCCTGTGATGAGGTGCACAGTTTCTACTATTTGATTTTATTATTTTTCAAACCATGCCCCAACCATGAAAACCCACACTTTCCTAGGATTTAATTATTTCCACTAGGTCGGTATACGGTTTTGGAACCCAATGTGCCTAACATTAATAGCCCTGAAACAACCAAAAAATCATAATTTTACCAAATGAAAACCTACTTGAGTCCCAAAAAAAGGATTATCAGTATTATAGTTTAAATTACCTAAAAATAGTAACATTTTGTTGCACACATTTAGTTAGATATATGGTTATAGTCTTAGTGAGGTGTATTTCATCTAATTTCATGAAACATCTTCATCACTACAATGATTTTTATTTCCCCCAATGTTATATTAATATTTTGATCTATGTATTTCCTCCAAATTTAATTTTTTAACATCGATGGTGATTTTTTGAATAGTAATATCTTCTATGGGATACAATCATTTATTTCTTCTCAACTATAGTTATTCTGAAAGTGATTTAAGGATAGTTATAAGATTACATATTTTACGTCACGGCTATCTAGAATGATATTATTCTACATTTTATATCATATAATTTATTAATTTATGTTTTAGGAAGAATTTTTTACGACATACTGGTCAATCCATTACATAAGATGATAATGGAAGGTATTATATATCACAACATCATGTGAACATTTTCTCTCTCACTTTTTTTATATTGATCCCCACGAGTTCTATAAACATGTTTTTGGAAGGAATAGTGGTATTGGAGAAACTCATAATTATAAATCACTTCATATATTTATAATATGGATAACTTTTGTTTTCACACATATTTGCGGGCTGACATTCAGTTTTGTGGGTGTTATGGGGATTTCATGGTTTGTAATTCCTAATTTCATTAGTTAGATGTCGTATTATTTTTCATATCGTTAGTTAATTTCAATATAGTTTGAGATTAGATAGTATTTTGGGATAATAACTCACATTTAAATGTGGATAACATAATTCTTATTATAGGACATTGACCTAGTGTTGGTTGTTTTTGGGTGATAACTAATCAGAAATGTAGGATGTGAAAAATTGATATCTATGAATATGATAGTGTATAGAGTCGGAATATAATGAGGATAAGTCTCTGTAAAAAAGTGTTAAAAATTGAAGGAGTGATAGTCTAGTTATCCACAATTACGAATATCAAAATTAAATAGTAATTGATATACTCAAGAGTGGTGATCTTGTGATTAAATAAAAACTATGAATATTCATGTAATAAAAACCAATTAAATTATAGGTGGTATTCATGGAACATAATGGATTCAATTTTTATTACATTTTTTGATTATTAGAGTTTGATTTATAATAATTATACATTATATTATACAAAATTTTCTCTTATTAGGTGTTAAATTTCATTTTTTGGGGCTTCAATGAAATTTTTATGCCACTATGGATATTTCAAATTGATTATTAAAAATCTAATGTGGTTAACCAGTTTTCATCTTATGAGGTTTAGCAAAGATAATATGCAACCCAACCACTTGATTCCTTGTGAAAAGTGGCCTCTTCTGGGGAACCCTAGGTGCTTATGAAGACCCATATAGGGTAGAGATTATGGTTTATGATGAAAATTCCTAGGATTCAGACATCACTCTCTTGAAAAATTGTAGAGTTCCTTGGGAAGGTGTTCAGATAGGGTGTCCAAGAGATGGTTAATGGAGTTATATTTTTCATTATGATTTTGATATTATTAATTATAGTATAGAGTGATCATGATATCCTCCTTACATTCAAAAATGATTCTCTACTAGTGGATCCTAATATATTGTAGCATGGTAACAATTTCTTTTCATTTGGGGGGGGGGGATTTTACCCTATTTAGATATAATTATTATTTCTATTATTAGTTACTACTCGATATTAGTATATCTAAGTTATTTTGTACATAGGGAACTCATTAAGGGTTATACTACTTGATTTATGCATTTAGTTATATAGTCGCCTGACAAGATGCAGAGTGAGGGGAAGGGTCTAGGAAAATTATGGTTGGTCTGAAACTAGAGATCCTATAATATATCATGTTTCTGCACCTAGACACCTATTTTATGGTCATAGAGCATGAAATATTAGCCTTCAATGTGTGTAATATGATATAAGGGATTCACAAATGAAATTAGAGTGATGAAGATTGTTATCATGTCTATAAGATATCATAATCTAGATGTAGGTTATCTTATTTAAGGATATTCCAATATTAATAAATAAAGAATTCCTTGATTTTATTTTTCCCTATATCTCGCAATTATAGGCACCCAAATCAGGTATTTGTCATACCTCCCATGATATAGTTGTGAATCATGTACAATACAATCTATATAAGAGAGGAGCACTCTAGTGGATGGATTATATGATTACATTTTTTAGATGTTATATAATAATTACGTTGGATTGGATCCTTAGATTAGATCGTTGTTATAGATTTATGATTTATATCATAAAAAGGGTGGAACTTTTTTTAAATGTATAGGATAGTGGAGAAAAATGGCCACTATATTTTTTTTAATGCCCACCAAAACCCCTAGGAAGATCATGGTGAAGAGAATGTAGACCACAAGTTCATCGAGTTAATGCGTGATGAAAAAATAGAGGAAGTTAAGGATATCAAGGATAGATGTATGTGTATATAGTATCAGAATACAAGCATCCAGTGAGTGTGGGGATGGTTATTGGTACTATTATTATCTTTTGAACTTTAGCTTCCATTCCAATAGACAATGAGGAATTACATTCCATTATCACCTCAATTCTCATGAGAAAACTCAATCTCATTATGTCCATGATAAACTGACCTTTGACACTATTTATTCTAACAAGGGATTGATGAATCATGATAAAAGTATTACAAGGTATCATCCTTGTTACTGTAAGTGATAGGTTATCATGGGATGTTATAAATATATAGTTTTGTTCATACAATATTATCAATATCATCAATTATTAACCTTCTATATAATATTATTTTATTTTTTTAGAATTCATTTTAACTTATAAAATTCACAAAAAAGTATAAATAATTTTTAATAGGGATAAGGATCAACTACACAAGGTAATATATCAATGGGGTGAACCAAACCCACATTGTTTGATGGAATTACTATATATGTCACATATTTTAAGTCACATGACCTGACTTTTATTTTTTAGTGTATATATATTTCTTTATTCAGAACATGGTTATATAGATGGGAGTAGGAGTTTTGTTTTAGACTATTAAAATGAGAGGAGACTATATCCATTGAGGCTTACCATATAACACCTCATGCCCACTATGAGATAAGGGTGCATATATTTGTGTAACTGCAAGTAGGATTTCCCCCATAGTTTTTCACCAATGGGTTCTCCAATAATGTCTTTGATTATTCTGTGTATTGTTTTAGATATTATTAGGAATTATATTGAGACCAGGTTCTAATATGACTTGTGATTCTGAGGCCTAGTGTTCATGGAATAAATTTTTAAAAAATAATGATATTTAAATAAAACACAATAGATATTTCCCTGAAATGATGAATAACATCTAAATGGTTGCTCAGATTACAAATATAAGGATTTTGTTGCATTCAATGCAGCGATTTAACCCATTGTGAGGCCTAACATCTACCGACATGGGTTAAATATGAATGTTAGTTATAGAAACATTAAATGATAAAATAAATTTAAGATATATTTTATATTAACATTAAAAAATGACGCATCGATTCATTTTCATTTAAATAAATGTTGTCAAGATAATATAGGGTTTTTTCAATAACCCTGGAGTTATCTAAATCTTGGAGAATGAATATACTCAAATGGACGAAAACTGGATGGTAGATCAAGATTTTTCTTGACGTATTGTCATCGGTAATGAATCATCTACATTGAATGATCCTTTCCCAGGTAGGTTGTTGTGATTTCAGATCATTCTATCCATGTTAATAAAATCATGGATAAACTCATATCAACCCATGAATATGTTGACCACGGTTCAATCCTTCTTCCAGCATGGGATTGATTATGAGAAATGTTTTTGGATGATTATTTTTATAATGCTTATTATTTATTGATCATTCATTATGGAATGGATCGAGACCTTAATAGACAACATTTTCGGTTCATTCCTTGAGATTTTTTCATTCAATTTTCTTCTCCTATTTCCCAACATGTTCATCATTTATTGCGTAATTTGAACGAATGATCATTACACATTCAATTCATGAAGCAACAATCTGAAATTGAATACTTGACCACATGAAGATGTAATAGAGGTGCAATGTAGAATGCACATGCAATGTGAATAGGACGGTGATTTATGATGGCTCAGGTGGTGGCGGTTGGGTTGGAAGCTACGTTTGGACTATCTAAGAGGCTGCATGAGTGCAAGGGGAGGTTTTGGCAGACAAAGAGGTGGAAGGTCATCCTTCAGTGGAGGAAGAATGTATCTCAACTATGGGATGGGTGAATGTAGAGGTGATGAGGCACTGTGAAGGCATAACACATGGGGTGAATGCAGACACATTAGGACTACCATCTGGGACATGGTGCAGTTTAGCAGGGACCAGGGGGTTTTGGCCAGGGTGAGCTGTGTGTGGTGCACAAGCCTCCCTGGTTGTGTGCGGGTGGAACTAAGAGAGTCGGGCCACACCATGTAGCCTAGTGGGTAGTAGACCTAGAAGGCCAAAATTTATAGGGTCTAACGGTCCATGCAGTACTGGGCCAATTATGCATGAATGTGTTGTTCTGGGTCAATGAGACCTCGTTGGTTCAACCAGTGGGTAAATTTAGATTGGGACTAGGCCCGGGATAGACCATTTCACTAAAACAACCATACCATTTAAATAGTAAATTTGATTGATGAGAAGTCTTCATCTTTGGGACCCAAAAATTGAGGCGATCCATTTGAGTTGAATGAAGGAATTTAATAATGACTTCTTTCCAGTGACATGGACCATTTACACGTGTAGTACCCAGTGTAATGGGACATGGCGAGTGGGGCCACTTCTCACTATGCAACTGACTTTTTTACACTGATTGATTCAATCATCCTCTATATCTTGTACGTGTATTGGTAGTTTTAGTTCCATTTATCATTTCCCTGAAGGTTTTTTGGTATCATTTCCTACTCAATGGTGTATGATCCCTTCAACCAGACATCCATGATAGAATTATTGGAATCCCCTGAGATGCCTCAAGTGGATCCTATATTCCTTCTTCATTCCATAGGTAGGGTCTTCATTATTTATGTGAAAAACTTCACTAGTAGTCGATCCTCTACTTAGAGGGTTAATCTATACCGGGCTATTCTTATCCTCCCATGTCCCTAGATAAGATACTCTTCTAATGTGTCATATATCTCTTCAAATCATTCAACATATCTATCTCTCATGATGATTTATGACAAACAGTACTTCTCAGACGAACATCATCCATTCAATCAAGCATAGGTGTGTGTTCACCCAGATGTGTGCTTTGTGGAATCTTAAAACTGAATCCCCAGTGATGGTATGTAGTGGTTGTGATTTACCGTAGACCATGTGGTATTGTTTCATTATATTAGTATATTCTTTTTAAATGTTTTTTAAACTATACTTGTGTAGAGATGATAATATTTATCTCTTTTTTTTTTGAATTTTGGTTTTGGGTTGTCCTACTGAGTATTTTTATACTCACCCACACACAATATTTTCCCATATGGGTTGTCTCATGTACAGACAAGAAGCATTTTTATATGTCTAGGGAGGACTACGATCAGATGGTAACTTCTGAGATCATGCCTGAAAAAGAGTTCCTATGGATTTAGACAAAAGTTCTTGTACTTTTACATCAGGTTAGATCAAGTATGGTTTTTTTGGATGAGTTTCAAGAACATGTTTACAATTTTTTTGTGAACATGTTTTTTGTCTTGGTTTAACATAATCTACTTCACATTCCTATCATATCATGGTAGAGTTTTAGTGGTATGCATTCATTTGTTTCATAGAAGTATTTTAATTTTCAGTATTGTGGGCTTAGATATGTCTGTGTTCATAAAGGTATTGTGGAAATGCATCAAATGTTATTTATATTATTAATCAATTATATTAAACATCCCCAATCCTTTTGAGGCAGGTATTGGGAGTCGTAGCATGGGCCCCTCTGGGATGGGTCAAGACCGAGTGGTATAAGTGCTTGTCAATTCTATCATAGGACCGAGATTCTATGAGATAGGTTTTGGGAAACTGTATTATGTGTTTCAATATTGGATTTCAGGATATGGAATCTAGTGTTGGTGCATTAGACGACATAAACATTCACCTATACATTGGTAACTCAATTTTCCACTCGGTATGTGAGAACACTAGTTTCAGGGAAAACAATTAAACATGTATCATATAGAAATGGATAGTGATTTATATTTCTTTATTGAGTCAGCTATCCATATATACTCATTAAATGTGTTACATATTATTTTCATACATGATGCCTCCATGATACATACTAGATATAATTCAACAGCTCAATCATGATGATGAACCCCTTAGTGATGAGGCTTCAGTACATTCCTGATTGTTCCACATGTTACCTCCAAGTGGGGCACTAGCTATACCACCACCTGTGGAGCTGACAGTTGCATATCTAGTACTTGCAGATGAGTATCACGAGTTTATAATTATCCATGAGTATCAGAGATAGATACCCCTCAGGATCTGAGGTGTGCCTGCCCCTCATGCGCCTGAGGAATGGATTGGGGTAGTAACCAAAATTTTCTATCTAGTAAGGAGAACAAATAATCAGATGGTTGTTCTAGTGGTGAGCCTTCTAAAGGAATCATAAAGGTGATGGTGTTTTTTGTTCTATCTATATCCTTGATGAGGTGACCCCCTTGTGGAAAGAGTCGTAGAACCTCTTCAGAGAGGATTTCTCATGAATTTCACTGAGTGATGTGCATATATGAGTTTCTTCAGCTGTAGTAGGTCAGTATGACAGCCGATTATTATTCATCGAGGTTTACCATCCATTCCAGGTTCTCAATGAAATTGGTCAGGGATAATTACTTCACAACATAGAACTTCGTGAAAGGAATTCAAAGAAACATTTGAGCATGTATTATCTATATGAGAATTCCTAATTAAGCTAGGGTATCTGTGTAGGTGTTGGTGATGGAGGTCTTCCAGGCTGAGCAGAGACATCCGGTTTCCATCCATAATGGGAAGGAAGGTTCAAAGACCTTGGTTGTGGGTATTCGATGTCTATCTCTAGGATTTTAATGCTGGATATGTCTAAGGAGGAGGTCTCCAGATAGAGGATCTACATATTTGGGTTTATAGGGGGATCCAGGCCACATAGAGAGAGGAAGTGAAAATCATGTGAAGGTAGTGCACATCTCACAAGCGATTGTCCAACCTGATGTGTTCCAGATAGGTAGATGGTGGATGGACCACTACGGTAGAGGAAAAGGAAGAAAGTGGGCAGATCTATCAGGTGGAAAACATGGTATAGAATCTAAGAGTGTAGTAAGAAGTGGTTGATGATTTGACATGCTACCACCACACCACCAAGTGGGCCGCACCAGGCATAGGGAGCTGGACGAAGAGGGTGGGGAAAGCTACATGTGGTCGAGTCTTATGATCTATGGGCTATATGTATTATTTGAGGTCTTATCTATGTCTTTTCTACCAATCTACCATACTGATAGACATAGGTTCAAGTAATCCCTTTCTTTCCTCATATCTTGAATGAGATATTAAGATTCTAGTAGAAACAATGAATCGACCTTTACACTTAGAGACAACTACGGTATGATACTCGATGATCACACGTCTATGAAGACAGTTTGAACATACCCTTGGTGGTTAGAATTTCAGTTGTATCCTCTTGGTGATAGTGTCAATACGTTATGACATCATTCATGGTATGGATTGTTTATTTTTGGTCCATGGCTATATTGATTGTTTTAGGTGAAGGGTGCAGTGTGTCCATATTGATGGGACAATATTTTACTTTTTCTATGAAATGCAAACTCAAGTAGCATAGGATGGCCTCAGGAATAGGAGGAAGTAGCTGATCACTCCCCAGTTGGCTAGCCAGGCCCTCAGAGTATTATTTTTAATGAGTTTTATTTTCTTATGGTAGTGGCAGTGTATGAGGATGCTTCCCCAAATATGTTCCTAGATTACCTACCCATTGAGAGATTTACTTCTTTATAAATTTACACCTCGAGATGGAAAGAATCTAATCACCATCATATCAGACGGATATCACATAGCTACACAAGCTGAGGTTGTAGTTGGAGGAATTATAGAGGAAGGGATTTGTGAGAACCAGTGTTACACCCAAAGTGGCCCCATTGTTGTTTTACAAAAAGTTATACAGGACCATGAGGTTATGTGTGGATTACTGGTGCCTGGACTAGGTGACTGTGAAGAAGAAGTATCTACTATTGAGGATCAATTAACACTTATTCCAATTGATAGGGGAAGGATAGTTCTCAATGGATGAACATCAATCTTTCTATCAACATCGACGAGTACAGGATAAGGATATACTGAACATGGATTTTGGATGTCACTACTGTCATTATTAATAATTTTTGATGTCCTTTGGAAGGATGAATTCACTTGTTTTGTGCATGGGACACAAGAAAATGATATTATATCCATATTTATAGTAGTTCATGGTGGTGTTCATTAACAATATACTTGTGTACTCAGTTTCTCAAGAGGAGAATGTGAGGCACATAAGGATGGTTTTGGATGTACTCTAATAGCACCATATTTATGGGAAACTCTCATAGTTAAGGTTATGGATATAGGCAGCCCACTTTTGGGACATATTATCTCGAATGATGGTTTGGTATTGGACCTACCTATGGTCGAGGAAGTGCCATCATGGGAACCACATAAGATTGTGTCGAAGGTAAGGAGCATCTAATGGATGCTAGGCTATTACTATAGATTCAAAACTGATTACTCTAGGATAATAGCACATATGAATACTTTTACTCAAAAGGGATTTCCTATTGTGTGGATAGATAAGTGTCAAAAGGATTTCTAGCTATTGAGGTACAGTTTGATGAGTACTCCAATATTTAGATTTCAGAAGGATGGTTTTTAGTATGTAGTTCTTTACGATGCATTAGAGACTAAACAAGGTTGTTTCTTGATGTAGATTCATGAAGGGATTGCCTCTGGTTCATGGTAGTTGATACCACATGAGAAGAATGTTGTGACCCCTGATATTTTTTTGGTAGTGGTAGTCTCCATGCTGAATATGTGGTGACACTACCAGATGGGAGAGTGGTTTATCATCTATTTTGATCACAAGAGTATCAAGTATACATTATCTCATAAGTATCTGAACATGAGAAAGGGGAGGTCACTAGAGTTATTATAGGATTATCAATTTGAGATTCTCTATACTCTTATGGAGGATAATGTGGTGTCATATTCTATTTGTAGGAGATGGAGTACACAGTTGTTGGAAAAGGAATCTGAGAAGATGGACTCGTTGCAGTTATCCATTATAGAGAAAGATGGGAGGTATTACCTCCATTCCATGGTTGTTACACCTTCACTCTAAAAGTGAGTCAGTGAGGCACATCTTGGGGTACCAATAGTGAGACTTCATGTGAATAGTTATCCACATGACATGTTTTATAAGGATATATGAATGGTGGGTAGAACATAATTTTTTTTAAGAATTCACCATTGTACCAATGGTGTTGTGGGAGGAGGTTTTGACGGAGTTTCATACACCCCCCCTAGGGGTTCATGAAGGTGTGTAAAAGATATACAACGGTCTCTGACATAAATTTTGGTGGTCTGTAATTAAGAAGGGAGTTGCAGAGTTCATTTCTTAGTGCCTTCCTTATCAGCAAGTGATAGCAAAGCACCAGGTTCTAGTGGGTTTGGCTCAACCCCAAGAGGTTCCAGAGTGGAGGTGGGATGGGATATTGCTGGACATCATGATAGGATTACAACGCACATCTAGGGGACATGATACCATCTTGGTGATCATTTAACTACTCACCAATTCTACCCACTTCTTAGCTATATGAGATAAGAGATTAATGGAGAGATTTGGGTGCATCTATATATGGGAGATAGTTCAGATCCATAGAGTTCCATAAATTATTGTTTCATATCATGATTCTCGATTCTCATCTCGGTTCTAGAAGGAATTTCATGAGGCATTTGGGACTTAGTTATACTTTATCATGATGTTTCTTCCTTAGATGGATGTTCGGAAAAAGATGACCATTCAGGTTCCTCTGGACATGTTGCAGGCCTGCATCTTGGACATGGGTCGTAGTTGGGTGGATCACCTACTAATGGTGAGATTTGAATACAATAATATATAACACTCCGAAATTAGTATAAAACCATTAATGTCTATGTATGGGCGTCCATGTAGGTAACCACAGTGTTAGAATAACCCTGTAGAGTCTGCACTCATGGGCTCGCAGTTGGTTCAAGCTACTGCAGAGAAGTTACAGATCATCCAAGAGCATATAAGGACTATAAAAATCCAACATAAGTAATATGATGACATAAGATGAAGACCATTGGAGTTAAAGGAGGAAGAAAATGGGTTTCTTTGGATCTCACCTCAATGTTAGTTAGAATCATTTGGATGGGTAGGCATGTTATCTCAAAGGTATATCATCACTTTATAGGTATGGTTTAGTGTTGGCATGGTGGAATGCCACCTATCCCTATCCCCATGGTTTCATTGGGTACATGATGTCCTCGATGTGTTGTAGTAGAGAAGATACATGCATGACCCATTGCACATCATCGACTGGGGTGATCTGGACATTATGGAGGGGGAAAATTTTGTAATGTACCTGGTGAAGATGAAAGATTTATAATAGAGTACTCTTTGTGGGTGAGATATTTCATTGGTGATTGTACAGTGGAAGCATTGGAATCTCCATGAGAGTATGTGGGAGTGGGAGTCTTGGATTAGTTCACATTATCCACATCTTTTTGAGTATCCTATTGTTTTTTATTTTGGGGGACGTTAATCCCAATGGTCGTAAGAATATAATGTCTTGTATTTTACTTTCTATTGTTTCAAATATTATATGAAATTATTTGTAGACCATGAACTATAATGCCATGTGATTCTGAGGCCCGGTGTGTCAGGAATAAGTTTTTGAAATATATTATTCTTTAAATAACACATGTGAGAGGTTTCCCTAAAAATTTTGAATATAATCAAAAACGGTTCCAAAATAAGAATTCCAACAGCATCGTTGTGTTCAGAGTAGTGATTTTACCATAATAGAGGCCTAACATTGGTTGACTTGAGTCAGCTCTGAAAGTTTGTTTTTTGACATTTTAAAGAATATAAAATTTTAAGTATTATTTTATTTAAACTGTATGCAGGGACATTTTTTCTATTTTTAAAAAAAAATTAAGAGAATTTAGGATTATCTCCATAACATTGTAATTCCCTTAAATAATGGTAAACGAATCCTCTCCAATGGATGACGATTGGAAGGTGTATCAAGATCTTTCTTGATAGATCACCATCAACAATGAATCATCTACAATGAATGATCCATTACTAGGTAGGGTGTAGTAATTTATGTTATTTCATTCCCCATTCATATAATCCATGATGACTCTAGATCAACCCCCAAATAGGTTGACGTCAGTTCAATTGTTCTGGCCCGATGGGTTTGATTGTGTGAATTTTTTGGGGATGCTTATTAATATACTACTTAGTTTTTAACGATTATTCATACAAGAATAGATCTTGATCGAAATGAAAATCATTTGATATTAATTACTCGAGAGTGATCAATGTGATATTCATCCACCCATTTCCCTTGTGTTCTTCTTTCTTCATGGGTTATGAATTAACAATTAGGGTGCCTTCGATTATTGGATCAATGATATAAAATTAATGATATATCCATGTGATGTCATAGTGGAGGTGTGATGGTGAAGGAACAGAATTATTTGGTAGGTATTGTGGCATATAGTGTCGTATGTGGTGGTATACGATGGATGATGGGTTGGGGGCTCCGGTCGGTCTAGGTGAGTGGCGATGTGGGTCCAAGGGGCCGGTCCTGGACAAATTTGAGGCATACGAAGAGCCACCGGTGGAGGAAGAATGCTGATCAGCCATAGAATGGATGGTCATGGTGGTGGCGAAGTGGCGGCAAGTCATTGTGCATGGGATGTGTGTGGAAGTGGAGGGAAAACTATGCAGGATGCAGAACAGCACTGCGGGGGATAGGGGGCACGCTATGAGGGTGATCCGTGTGCGGGGAACAAGATGGCCTGTATTGGTGTTGATCATACCAAAAGAGTCTGCTCATGCTAGAAATCCCAACAGGAAGGGAGAAAGGAGGCCAAGTGGGTAGCGGGCCTAGCATGATGGACTATTTCAGGCTAGGTCAACTGGACCTGGTCCTGTCATCCAGTGGGTTGGGTCAGATCCGAACTGAACCAAGGTCAAATATTTTTACTAAAATGACCATAGAATTCAAAACGTATATTTGATTAAAGATAATTATGTGGAATTGGGACCCTGATGATGATATGGTATTTTTGAAATAAATTATGGTATTTTTACGCAGACTTATTTCCAATGACATAGGCCATTTACACAGAAAGTACCCATGGTCAGGGAACATGACAGGTGTGACCTCTACTCACCATTCACCCTCCATTCCATTAGTACTTGATTTTATCATCCACTATATAATAGAAGATAATCATAAGGGTTCATTACCATTATCATTTCCATGCTATTTTTTTCATTTCATACTAATAAGTGTATGATCTCATTAGTAGTACATCTATGATAGAGTTGTTGGAATCCCCTGAGAGACACTGAGTGGATCCTCTATTCCTTTTTCATGCCCTAGGTATAGTCTTTGTTATTGACATGACCAAATTCACTGGGAACTGATTCTCTACATTGCGGGTTTATATAGATGGAGTTTTTTATACCCCCATGGACCTAGCTATGATCCTCTTATTTATTGTATCTACCATCATATCATTCATCATATCTCTCTCTCATGATGTTTTCTACAGAACAATACTTCTCAGACAGACGTCATAATTGATATTAGAATCAAGTATGTGTTCTCCCAGATTTTTGATTTGTGTAATCATCAAACTAAATCCCTAGTGTGGGTATGAAGTGGTTAAGATTTACACTGGATTGTGTGGTATGGTTTTAGTATATCAGTATATTCTTGTTATATGTTCTATAAACATATAATTTTGTAGAGATAACTACATATCAATCATTGTGTATTGGTTTTTTGGTTTTGGGGTTTTCAACTGACTATTCTTATACTCTCCCATTTCTGTGATTTTCGGGAACATGTCTTGTATTGTACAGATGAGTAGCCTTTTGATAGAGTATAGGGTGGACAACGACCTGATGGAGCATTGTGAGATTACGAATGTTGGTGTGATGCTATGACTTTAGATAGTAATTCTAGTTCCTTTCCTTCAGGTTGGATCTGGTAGATATTTTTTCGGAAAAGTTTCAAAAACTTGTTTACAGACTTTCCTTTTGATGGGCTTGTATTCTTTCATGGTTTACCTTGTTGTACATTACGTTCCTATAATAATATTTTTGGGTTACAATGGTATTATTTCATTTTTTTTCTTAGTGGTTTTTAATTTTTCATTTTTTGGTGTTGAAGATGTGTGTGTTCATACATGTACAAAGGAAATGAATCCCAGGTTAATGATATTCCTACTCGATGATTTTCACCAGTCCATATCCTATTAGAGGTGGGCATGGGGATTCATGGAACATGCCCCTCTTGGATGGGTCATGACATCTCCCATTCTCTATGTGATTAAGGCCTATACGAATCTATATCTTTACAATATTTAAAACATATAATACTAGGGATGATGGAGAGAAAATACTCTATAGCCTATATGATGGACATGTCAAACAGGGAATCAAGTCTTATTAATGATTAATTTTTTATTAGGATATTATAATTTACATGTTATGGTGGAAGAAATTAAATTTATGGATTTTCAAAATTTATGTTAGTATTTTGTTCTATGTTTCCCTTTAATTTGAAAAATCCCCCAATGTTGTTAAAAGGATTCATGAATAATATGTTATAGATTTTTCTAGATATATTTTTAGTGTTATTAATCAACTATATTTTGGTGTATTCTTCCAAATTATGAGGATTATTTAGATTATCATAGGGTATTATTGAATACCCAGAGATCCTGAGCTGAACAAAAAACATTAAATGTTAAAATTTTAATTACCCCAGGTTCATTTCCTTAGAAATGTTTTATAATATGAAGGATTTTCAGTAAAACAAATGAATTTATAGGTGGTGTTGGATTCAGACTAACCCTAAAGAATATTATAGGTTAAGATTTTCTTATGGTATGTTAATGACTACCATAACTTCATCCAAATGAAATGAAGGATATCCATCACTTTTACTCCCTTGTGAAATAAGGGAAAGGATATAATTTGGATTGAAGAGTGTATGAAATACGTAAAAAATCATAAGGAGAATCTAAATAATTCAATAGTTTATAGATTTTTTTCATTAAGTGAATCTATAAGAATTTTACAATGATACATCTTATTAAGTCATGCAATGATTATAGTTATAAGATCATGTTTTTATTTAAGAAGAAGCAATCTACTTGTCGAATCGTGATAATGAAAATATAATTAACTAATTGGAGTTAGTGATAGTGTTTTTCGTATTAGTATATGAATTTATTAGATTCTTAATGAGTGGTTTGGTGTTTATTGACCAAAATATTTTTGAGATAAATTTTCACCAATCGAAAGATGAACATGTGATAACAATGTTTTGTGGAGTATATCAAAAATTATTATTTTGACATATCATATAATCTTAGAATGATAAATGTTATAATAGACGATCATATTAGAAAACATACAGATTAATTTTTTAAGAATCCTATAATTATTGGACTTTCATGGAGTAGTTTGATTCCATTCACATAGATATTGAGAATATTTTGATAGAGGAATAATTGTTCTAGAAGATACCTTCATCTACCATGATGTAGTATATTTCAGATTTTGATTTGGGTGACATTAATGCTTACATTTATCTCGGCCACATTATTCCTAAAGGGCACGCCAGTGTTTGGATAAAGGTTGGGAGAACCAGATCCTCTTATAGGGGAATATATTTGTTCGTTATGTATAGTGGAAAGAGGTATTTGGAGAATTCAACCATTCTCCTTTATCAGTCTACCATAATGTGTTTAATTTTTTGCATGGATTGAATTTTAATTTTTTGTGGATAATGATTAATTCAAATGTAATATAGTATTCTATCAAATATGACACATTCTAGATGATGATGGAAAAACAACATGTTTAATCTCTTATGCTTCTTCTACCCAGTATCCTATATTAGATGTGTAATGACATCATCATATATTATTTGATGGTTCAAATTTAAATTTATAGATAGTTTAATTTTTTATAATTTATAGTTTATAGATTATAAATATCTATAATATTTTCTCTTATTTAATGGAATACACTAGTATAACACCTGAAGAGGTGATATGTCTATGAAATTGTGACTCTCTATTGGGTACCTCTAAACATTGTCTCTAATTAGGATTCATGTTTCACATTGATAATTTAGTGAGGGTTATTCCTAATTTATCTAAAATTTTATAGATTAGTATATAATTCCATCCCTATAATTATTGAAATATTTATATGACTATTCATATTCTATAGTATATACAAAAACAATGTGTTTTTTATTTTAGTGTCTCATTGTCATGGAACGTTCCTTTGGTGGTGTTTTTGTAAAATAAAAGATATCACCCTACATTCAACATGGATCCATTTGGGAACATGTATGAGCTTCCATGAATGTCACATTTATGTTGTCTCAAATATAAAGAGGTAGAAAATTTGGGACTCAATCTATTATAGAGTATGAAAGATTCCATTAACATGAACTATTAGCATATGATTATTTCGTAGAGTCAAAGGAAATAATATTAATGTTATATAAGTATTAACAAGGAGTTATTGATTGGGGACCATGTCTTCATGATGGTTTCCCCATAAAAAGTAAAATGGAGAATCATGAAGATAAAAAATATACCTTCACAATTTAAATAGTATTTTGATACCCAGGAGTGTGTCAAGTAATTATACTATTACATGGCCTTGTAACTACATCATGAGAAGGTGCACCATATGTTCCATGTATCGTAAATTTGGAGGTATCTTCAGGATCCATCTCATGTTATAAAAAGGCATTATTTAAACATGGAATAGGATTATACCTAGTTCAGAACCATATAGAGATACAAGATCATAAGGAGTAAGTACTATGTGGATTGAATATTTCTTTTACCATGGTGATTTGGAGGAATATTTGAGTCATTGGGTGCACCAAGGATTATGACGAGGTGATTCGAGGCTTTTATTTATACCTCACACAAAGATATTTTCTGGTTAATATTATTTAGATTATGCTTGATTAATTTTTAGGATTAAAATTTTTATGGTGGGGATGATGTGATATCTTGATTTCACCCTAGGATATAATTTACAATTTATAAGAAATGTGATTTTTAGATAATGTTATCCAATATTATTATTTATTTTTACGATGGTTAAAAAGTTAATTTTACAAAATCTTTAAAATTAAAAAAAAAAGTTATTAGGCTTTGTAATTGGATATAGTGAGTGGGATTTCCTTCTTGGTGATATTATTTTAATAATTAATGTATCATGAAATTTGTATCAAATTTAATGAAATTAAATAAAAATCATATTAATATTACTTAATTGTATAATTCCACCTCAAATTTATATATACATGTGAAATATATAAAGTATAATCACATAAACCCAACATATCCTATCATTTAGAAGAATAAGTAGGTTGTTTGATGGAGTATCCAAAATGATTTATCATGAACTAGCCCATGAAAATATATATGAACACATTTTTTGTCCACCATATGTCCATAAGGAAATTATAATCCCTTATAGCTAGAAACTAGTCAATTGGAATTGAGGAAGCATGTTAGAGATTTTTATCTTAAAAACTAACATTAATAATAGGAACTGAGTAAATGAGTGAAATAAAAATATGGTAATGAGAATTCAAAATTCATCAATCATTTCATTAAAATAATATAAGATTATACCTGACTAAACCAATGGAAACTATAATGAATAAAATATGTTATAAAATATATGACTAATTACCCTTAAAACATGTGAACATTTTTATGCCACCACATCCATTAATCCAATTATTAATAATTTATAAGTGTATTTATATACAACTACAAAATATCTCAATAGAAAACGATCTATATACAGCTAGGGGTGTATGTAAAGTCGGATTATAAGAACCACCGTATGATTTCCCTAATCATCCTTTTAAAAATCATTAAAAATTTATTCAAGACATGGTAGTATAGAATACACATTGTATACTACTTCCTTTAATCCAACAGAATATTTATTATCTAATATAGCATTTTATAATCATAGATAAATAAATAAACACCAAAATAATGTTCATGATTAATAAATATAAAAAATAATAAAGAACATGTTTCATATTGTAAAAAAATCATGTGTAGGTACTAAGGGGTCAAAATTGGATTTATATGGTCTTCACGCCATAAAAAGATTACATTAGTAAGAACTATAGGGAGCTCTATGTCAACTAGAGAAACATGATGTCGTAGGTTCATGTCAAACCATCTAGATAATTCGGGGTTTCCCAAGTATAAATATATCAAAGAGTGCCATGTACTTGTACAATTTGTGCATTTAAATAACCTCAAACAACCTATGACCCCTCATGGGAAATCAAATTAATAACTGATGGTTTTTAAATAAAATTAATCTCTATTTCATCTATCAAATATATCAAATGACACCACATAAACATGTAATTTCCTAAATAGTTTAATCGCTAATAATCCATTAGGATCCATTTCTATATCCCAATTAGAAAATACAATTTAAAATTGTGAATATATAGTTCAGTAATTTCATCTTACACAATATGGGAATTAATTTAAAAAATTATTTTATAAATAATTTATACATTCAATTTATGAAAATATAAAAAGTTCAATAAATATATGGGAATAGAAAGAAATATCATCAATATGAAGTTTAAACCAATTTAAATTTATTTAAAATAAATTGTTCATTCATTCATGAAAATGTGATCATGTTTACAAGGGTAAACATTCCTTTTAGATATCATAAATGAATCCAAATACATATTATCAATTTAATATCACTCATATGAACCTATGGATACATATGAAATTATATAATAGACATAAGTAGTGAAATATTGAAATCGGTTGAATCCCTTTGATTGAAAACACTTATCAGTGAGTTGTTGTCTGTATGAGAACTCCATCACATTATTCTGATGTCTTGTGTAGAAGGATACAATTAATTTGGAGAGAAAATAACTAAGATACTTAGAAGTTTCATATTTACATGGTGAACACCCCCCCAATCCATAAACCCTAGACATAAGAATTGCATGAGAATTATAATAGAAATAGATGATGTGGAAAATAGGGGAAGATGATAAATACATACCATACTATTTAGATATATTTAGATAGAATATAATGGATATTGAAGGTGATGATATGGGGATGAAAATCTCTCTCCCCCACTCTATAGTGAATAATTTTGGAAGTGGGGGAGATAAGGGGTTTCCCCTCATTGTAACGCCTGGATTATTTTATAAAATGTTTTATTTAAATAATTTTAATTCTCCAATGGATTACATTGCATGAAATTTTGACTTTAAACGAACCATAAGATCCAATTCATATAAAATGAACATTTTAGCCTAGATGTTAGGTTTGGAATAATAACCATAGCCAAAATGTGAAAATGTATAGGGAATCTATATGCTACCAATAATTTATGAAAAAAATATAATTCAATTATATATTTGTATTTTTTTAATAGATTTAGTGAATTAATATTAGTAAAGTAAATTAATGAAATATATATTTTATACACTTATAAAATATTTTTTATATTCGTCCAATATATTTTTTTATACATTATCAAGAAACCATATTTGATGTATAAAAACCAATTTTTTTTAAAACGGTAATTTTCTGGATTTTAATGTAGAACACCTTTTAAATTAATATTTTCACACATTAATAGCTTTTATATTAAAAAACATTTTTTTGAAAAGTTTGATATAAAAAATTACACTGGATGAATTTTTTATATTTCTCTGAAAACATTCAAATTTTGATAAATAGTAAAAATTGAACAACATTTAATTGGAAAAAAAATTAATCAAAATAATTTATATGGATAAATAATAATATTGAATTTTTTTTATAGTATAAATAGAATATAGTTTTATAATTAAATATAATTTATGTAATTTTTATTTATTTTACATTTAATTAAGATGTAAAAACATTTCAAACATTTACATTATTTTAGATTTTAAAACATGTACTATATTTCCAACAATGGGATTAATTTTAAATTAATTAATAAAACTATTTAGTTTTTAATTTAGAAAATTTTGTTAAATTATTTGGAACCATTAGGTCCAAATCATGTAAAAATATTTATTTTATTTTTGGGAATTATAATTATTAACATTTGTAAGTTTTATTAATACAGTTAAAGGGTAAATCATGTAATTAAGTGTAATAATACTATTATAAAATTACAATAACATTTATATTGTTATCATTATATTCTTTTTTTCAACCATAATCATCCTTGGGTCAAAATGGTGTCCTTTGGAAGACAATTGGATGAGTTTAGTACATTTAATTTTATTTATTTAAAAAAATTAAATATTTCGTACTCAAATTTTAATAACTATATCGTATTTAAAATAAGGTTATACAAGAAGATTAATTTTATCATAAACACTCATATGAAATCTATAATGTTTTTATTTTGCGTGATAAATTATTATATATTTTTAGGAGATAAATAATTAACTAAAAGGCTTATACATTATTGATGAATAAATTATTTAATTGATGAGATATCAGTAAAAAAAATTTATATTAAAATGATAATAACCATTAAAATACCCAAAAACTTGACCAAATATTATTGGACGATTTTATCTTGACCATAACCATCCAAAGATCGAGTTATTGACAATTTGGAGCTCTATAGAAGAGATTATGACACTTATTTTATTTTATTTAAAATGATCTTAAAGTTTAAACATACATGTTTTCAAATTTATTGAAATTTTAATGTAGGATTTTATAGAATATAAATTTACATAAATTTATTCTTATGAAATATATTAGATTTATCTTATTATTATGATTTTGTTTTTTATTAAAAAGATATGTATATTAAATTATTACAAAAAATTGATATTGTAATTATTTTATTAATGGATATAAAAAATAAATGTTATTAAAACATTAAAAAAAATATAATTTTCGATAATTAATTTGTAAAATTAATTTTATAGACGAATTTAAACTTTTGTAAAATAATAAAATTTTTGGTTCAAAGGTACCCTATTATCTTAATATTTTATATAAATAATTTAATTGAATAGTGTCAAAATTGACACTTTGATTTTTTTATTAAATTAATGTTTTATTAAGTTATTTAAAAATCATAATTTTTTAAAAAATATAAAATAATTATTATATATTATAAAATATTATATGTTATTTATTTATGCTATAATTTGCATCAAATAATTTAATATTTCACGTTTTTAATATTTTTTTAAGGTTGGGGATGAAGCCTCGTTTTGTTATTAAAGAAAGGCCTCTTTTGACTAAGTACAGGGAGACCCATTACATTGACCAAAGTCCCAAGAACAAGTTGCTGAAATACATGGCTTGAAAGCCCTTTTTTGGCCCAAAGGACCCATCGGTGAATAGTATTTCTACAATAGCTGGGCTGTTACAGTGCCTCTGCAGCTACAGTGTCGCCGCAACTATAGTTCTTCCACTAATACAGTGGTGCTATAGTACCCCTGAAATTTTTTCCTTCCATAGATTTGACCTTTGGTCTTTTTGATTCCATGTAAGAGCTTGTACCACTTGGGTACAAGCTCGTTGGCACCTTTTAATATTTAAATATTTTTTACCCTCGTTAAAAATTAAATTAAATAACTACGTGTTAATTAAAATAGTAAAGTTTAAATTGAAGGAAAAAATATTTCCAACAATTTAATAGTTTCTAATATTACCAATGTATCTCACATAATATTTTAACTTGGGACATTTAGTTGTTTTTTTGGTAGGGTTTTATTTTATTATAAATTAATACTTATGGAGTTTCCAAAATTTTCCCTCACCGCAATTATTAAAAAACATATACTCCCTCACATCATTACATTACTTTTAGCCTTAAATCTTGGAAAAACCCTTCCCATTTCCATTGAAAACATTCCTAGTTACATTACATAGGTTTTTATCTTTTTCAATGGACAACTCTAGTGATTTAAGCGATTATTTAGTGGGAGCACATTGAATAATTGGTAATCTCCTCTATCGATTATTAAAAGTAAACATTCTACTTATACTTCATCATTTTTGTTTCCATTATTAATTAATTACATCTGTATCACCTATATACTAACATGTTATTATATTCATGTTACAACCTTATTTCTCATTCAATCCATCCAATGAAAAATTACATCACCATGTATGCACACATACGACTTACCTTTTCCACGATGTGTTGTAATATTTTTCCCCCACCACCTTACCTGGGTGGGTATAATTATGGAAGTAGTTACTATATATTATTATTATTAAATGATATTTATATTTTAATATTATACACCATACACTTAAATACCATTTAATAAATATTTGAATGATATTGTCGCTCATGCGTACGTAAGACGTGCCATCTCTTTGATGCGATGTTATTTCTTCTATATGATCTTTATTAATGTATGATTATATAAATGGAAAGATATAATAAATATTCTATATATGATGTTCATATAATTTTTTATGATATTAATATTACCTAATAGTAGAACCAGAACATAATAAACAAAACATGGATAAGAAAATGAAGCTGTTAATACCAAAATAACAAGTAATATTAAAATGTTATTAACAAACAGATGAAATATGACCATATTTGATTTCATAAAAATGAATATGACCCTGTATTAATTATATTAAATTATTTAAATCATTATACAAGTAGTTTGGATACATTTTAAGGATAGCATACTTAATGTAAGGTATAATTTTCTTATCTCATTGTTATTCTATATTGTTTATTCCTATGTATTTACTAGTGTATATTTTTCAACGATGTCCATGTTTTCAAAATATGTATTCTCAAAATATTATTAATATCATTATAAAACTTTTTAATTTAAATTTTACATATTAATGATTTTTTTCTTAAACGGTATGAATGGAATCATTTGTCATTTCTGGTACGAGGATCTTTTTGACATTTAGAGAAAAATACATGAAGAATGTTTTATTTTAACTTATATGGAATGGAATGATTTATTCATTTTCATAACCACTAATTTCCATTAAGATAATTGATAATATTTCATGGTAATTTTCAATTAAAATATTTTATTTTTAAATTTCATGATATTTTGAAAATAAATTTTGGTTGGATAACAAAGGAGATTTTCATTAATAATTAATTTCAAGTGATTTATGAATTTTTTTTCAAATAATATGGTATTAATTAATTGAGTTATATTTAAATTATAATATCTCTATTATTCCTATGGTTTTATTTTGTTTATTATGAACAATTATGTATGAAATACATGTGTTTTATATAGATTATTTTTTGATGGAATGATGTTTAATAAATCTATTTTATTACTTGGGTTATGCTATGATGAATGATTTTTTTGTGGAACATGTATGAAGGATTTCATAATGATATAGGTGGGAACTATATAAAAATCTAAATCATTGTCTTAAGATTTATATTTCAACATATAGACATTTCTGGAACCATGTTTAATGTTTTATATTATCACTATTAGCATTACAAGAATTGATTCTTATAAACAGTTATGATTTATACCATGGAATAATATCGCGATTCTTCATATTCAAAATAATATTTTCAAATGTTATGTAATTATAAATTATGATCATGATATGATCGATAGCCCCCTTTTTTACCCATACTGAAAATATGATCTCACTATTTCAGGTATTTCTTTTCCCCATGTCAGGAAGAATGTTATTAAATAAGATATATCAAAAAAGGGTTTAGTTATGATGATATAAATGAGAGACAATATATATTCCTTATAAAATAGTTGTTTATGTTTCCTAGTTTATAAATACACTATACCTATATGGTCATATCATGTTTTTTTATATTTTGTAGTGAATATTATTCAATTTTAATGTAATATTAATTTATGTAAAATTTGGTTCATTATAGTTAGCATCATAGAAATTATATTTAACCTTTTAAAACTACGAAGAGAAACCCCTATGATGAATGTCATGGTTATGTTAAAGATTATGTTATAATATTATTGTTTGATAAATGAGCATGACTAACATAGGATAAAATTTAAATATCCTAAATTGGAATTTTATTATTTTTTTTGTGGTCTTCCCTTTATAGTTAGTGTTGCTCATATTATGCTTCTTGGTTTTAGTTAGTGGCTAGAACCCAAAATAAGTACTTTAAGGTTGAATGTAATAACCAATGCAATTATTTTCCACCTGAGAAACCAATGGTTATGGGAGTTGTAATGAAAAATATTATTGTTGTGGTAAAATTACTCTCTCAACCTATAAATCATGTAGTACTTCTATATGAGAAAAAATGGTAACAACATTTTGTTTAGTCTTTAATAAGGAAGCATGAAACTTATTTAATTGGTTATTCTAATCCATTAGGGGATGTACAATGGATCTATACCACTAAAATATATTTTCAGTTCTCCAATGTTCAGAACATGATAACGTCAACTTAGTAGTCTAACATTTAGATGTTAAGGCTAATCAATGGTGGATCCTTTTAAAGGATATGAGGCAAAGATATAACATTGAAGATATGAAATGGAAAAAGTTCAATATTAGAAATTTAAATAAGTATATTCTTCATGATCTTTGAAAAATTATTGAGAATGAGTTCCTTGAGATTAAAACCGATGATAATGAATCTGTTGGTACCTACGAAATATATTTTAAAATTATATTTGAGGCACGCTTCTAGAATTCTTATCCAACCTCAGAGTAAAATTGATCAATTTTAATGGCTTAAAATCATGTCTCGAAAGGGAACTATCCATAAATTCAATAAATAACTAGGAGGAAATATTTTTACGTGCTATTAAGGTTGATATGGAGATTAGTGTAACTCATCAGTCCTATGGGTTTGATAAGAAAAAAAAATTTAATTAAAGGGAAAATATAAATATCACATTGAAAAGAAGATGATTTTTCTATACAGTAAATGTGTGGAGAGACACATGGAATATATTTTATTAAAGGAACTATATAATGGATTTATGTGCGGTCAAAAAGTCTATCAGGTAGTTGACTACTGAATCGATGTGAAAAAGATATCTAATGAGTATAATAGATAAAATGTTATAGAGAATTCTCCTCATGCACTTCAATTTTATAGGTAAAAGGAAATGGGGAACAATTTCAATGAATTAACCAATCTAGGTGTTATTTATGGTGATAAATGTTAGAAAATATTAAGGCCAAAGTCAAAGGAAAGTCATATGGGATCAGTATATGTGATTTGGAGTAAAATTATTAATTATTGAATGTTACACTAACCATCCAATTTGAAGTAGAAAATGCATTATTTTATTATTAATCCACGAAGTATTTTATTTTTGAAGATTATTATATGGGTATTGTTGTATTTCCTCAATAATTAGATGTTGATTAAGTTAAGACAATTTATAATGCAGAACACTCACATCAAGAGTTTATAATTCTTCATTGGTTTATGTTATAGGGAATGTTATTATTTCAATTCTTGTGATATATCTATGGAGGAATTTTATATTATTACATGAATGGATTGTAATTCCCTATATGAAGCTCAAATTAAGAATACACCCATTGTATGGGAGTTTTATGATGACATTCCGTAATAATTTCTTGGTCATCATCCTAATCATGAGTTTGAGTCTTTAATATAACTCATACTAGGTGTGATGGTTATTTTAAAGAAAACTTATAGAATGGATCCAATTTAGATGTAGAAATTGATGAATAAACTCAAAGAGAATTTTGAAAATGGGTTAACATGCCCTAGTGCATCACCTTGGGGTACACCTGTTATATTTTTCAAGAAGTTAGATGGATCTACGAGATTATGCATTTATTATCAGCAACAAAAATTGTTCAATATCAAGAAAAAATATTTTCTTCCACGCATTGATTATATATTCAACAAAATACATGGAGCTCAATACTTTCCAAGATTGATATTCGATCATTATATCATCATTTAAGGGTCGGGATGTTAGATATACTAGTGAAAAAATTCCATAAAAGGTATAAAAAATGAAATTATAGTGATGCCTTTTGGTCTTACTAATTCTCATTCCATCATGAAGGTTCTAATTAATAGAGTCTTTAGATAATATCTTGATCAATGTGTGGTAGTCTTTAGAGATTATATTCTAGTCAATTTACAGTGAATGTAATAACACAAATATCACATGATAATTATACTAAAGACTATGAGAATGCAGAATAATTATGATAAATTTACCAAGTGTAAATTTTGGATTTAGGAAGTTTTATTTTGGGTCACATAATCTCAAAATAGGCAATATCTAAAGATTAATAAAAAACAACAGTTTTTTAAAAATTAACCGAGGCCAGAAACTATAACTGAGATGTAATATTTTCATAGATTGGATTGATATTATTGATTTATTGTGAATAATTATTCATGATTATCTATTTCACTCACCGTATTGACTCAAAAAGGAGTTAAGTTCACGTGGATGTTGGAATGTGAATATAATTTCAAATAAATCAAAAGATGGTTAGCCAGTCCACCTTTGCTGACACGAACTTATAGTGGAGAATGGATTGTTATCTATTGTGAAGAATCTAATAAGTGTTCGGGATTTTTTCTCATGAAAAATGATATGGTGGTAGCTTATGCCATGCCACAATTGAAAATTCATGACATAAATTAACCACCGCATGATTTGGAGTTATCATTGGTAATCATTACCATTATGATAGGAAGGAATTATCTTTGTGGCAAAATGTGTGATATTTGTACTACTAAAAAACTAGAAACTAAATTTTCACACAAAAGGAGTTTAATATGTGGAAAGAAATATGGTTGGTGTTTATTAAATATTATGACTTCTAAACACATTACCACCCTATGAAAGTGGACATGGTGGAAGATTCTTTGAGTCGAATTGATAATGCTAGATGATGTATTATGAGGATCACAAATGATATAATATTTATGCATTTTCAAAAGATTTATCCTATAATTTTAAATAAAGGTGATAAGTTTTATATTTATCAGATGATTGTTCAACCATCTATATATGTGATGATTAAGGAGGAAGAAAAGGAAGATATAGAGCAAAAAATTATGGTGAGAAAGGTTTTTTGAATTCAACATTCATTATGATGGAATAATAAGGTTCTGGAATCAGGTTCATATTCTTCCTATAATAGAAATAAATAAAGGACCTATTGGATGAGGCTGATAGTTCTTTCTTCTCATTCACCCAAGAAGAAAAAAGATTTATAGGGACTTGAAAGGGTATTTTTGGTGGGATGTCATGAAAATATATGTTGCTAAATATGTCTCCTAGTTCATGGTTTATCAGAAAGTTAATGATAAGTGATAGAATTCTAAGGGTTTGTTACAAACCTTACACATACTACAATAAAAATGTGAAAACAAAACTATGGATATTGTTTTCGGACTTCCCAAAAACATCTAATGAACAAAACTCAATATGGTTTATAGGTGATCAACTTATGAAGTCCACACACTTCACTTCTATTATATATTATTTCTACCTTCATCAGAATTACATGATATATGTAAAGGGAGTTTTACGATTGTATGGAGTACCACATTCCATTATATCTGATTGTGATCTATGGTTTGCCTATATGTTCTGGGGAAGTTTTTAGTGGGATCTTGATAAAATGTTCTCTTGAATCCTACTTATGATCCTCAGATCGATGGTTATTCTAACTGAACAATTCAATCCCTATAAGACATGTTGAGATCATTCTATTTGGATTTGAAATGCTGTTGGGATCGTAACATACCTTTTATTTAATTTACTTACAAAAACATCTGTTAATCCATAATTCATATGGATCTTTATGAATCCCTCTATGAAAATAAGTGTATAACTCTAAATTTCTAGGATGATATTGGGGAAATATGGTAATTAAAACCTTATCATGTTGATGAAATGGATTTAAAGTTCATAACTTCTTGACAGCACAAAAGAGAATCTCAGAGTCGTCAAAAAGGTTATTCTGAAAACTGATGATAATACCTAGTGTTTGAAGTGGGTGAAAAGGGTTTCTATGAATATCACCCTATAATAGAGTAATGGGATTTGTAAATAAGGGAAATATGAGACCTATGTATCTTGATCCTTTTAAAATTCTAGATCTTGTTGGGAAGGCCGCAAACCGATCAGATGTTCCACCGAATCACTCTCAAGTTCATGATGTGTTCCACATATATCGCATGAGAAGATACATAACTGATACTTTACATATACTAAACTCGGATGTTGTAGCATTACAGCCTGATATTTATTGTGAAGAATAACTGATAGAGATTCTCGATCATAAATAAAAATTTATATTAAATAAAACCACTCACCTGGTTACAGTTTTATGGAGGAAACAAAACATTTATATAATATATTGAGGATTTGTTGAGGAAGAAGTATCCTCATATGTTCTTTTATAAATGATTGATTTAGATGGAGATATTTAGTGTAGGAGGGGGTAGAATGTAACACCGTGATGTTTTTATCAAAATATTTTCTTTAAATAATTTTAATTTTTAAATATCTTGCATTGCACGCATTATGGAGTTTAAATGAATCGTGAGAAATAATAAGTATAAATTGACCATTTAAACATAGCCCTAAGGTTAGCGAGAATAAAAATATCTAACTTATGAAAATTTTTGGCGAATCCATTGCTAACAAATTATTTATGAAAAATTATTATTCAAGGATATATTTGTATTTATGTTTTAATAAATTTAGTGAATTAATATTTTTAAATTAATTTATGCAATATTATTTTTATACTCAATAAAATATTCATTATATTCATCCAATAGAAATTTTTTTCATATGGTATGAATAAACCCTATTTGATGTATAAAACCATATATTTTTCAAAAGAATAACTTTCCACCTTCTAATAGTGAACCCTTTTTAAATTATGATTTCACACGTAAGTAATTTTTATATGACAACATAAAAAGTTTCATTGAATTCGGAATATGAAAATTTACATTGGATGATTTTTTGAATACTTTTATGATATCTTTTAAATATTGTTGAATAGTAAAAACACTGTAATTTTTAATTGAAAAATATTTTTTCATCTATATAATTTATTTGGTTAAATTAAAATGTTTAATATATTAAATTATAAATATAATATATTTTTATCATTCAATATAATTTATTTCATTATAATTATTTTTTCCTTGAATACACTTGTAAAAAAATTTCAATTTTTTTAATGTTTTAACATTCAAATATTGTCCTCTCTTTCTGACAATAGGGTAAATAATAAATTATTGACCAAAAATTTTCAATTTTGAATTTTGAGAAATGGATTAATTATTTGGAATTTGTAATCCAAATTATGTTAATCACATAATTTTATATTTGTGCATTTTTAATAGTAATTCAGTAATTTTTATTAGAATGAGAAAAAGGTATGTCCTATAATTATGGGTAAGAATACTATTATAAAAATATGTTTACAATTTTCTTAATATTATTGGATGAATTCATTTCAACCAAAATCACCCTTGGGCTGAAATAATGTACTTGAAAATCCACATGGATGATACTTGGACATTTAATTTTTTATATTTATTGAAAAATTAAATATGTCTTACTGAAATTTTCGTAATTAAATAATTTTTAAAATAAGGTTATTAAAAATATAAATTAGATTAAAATACTCATTTGCAATAATATGTATTTTTAATTACCATGATAAATTATTTTAAATTTTTGGAAATAAATAGTTACCTTAAATATAAAAAATTTATTGATGCATTAATTATTTAATTGAAGAGAAATAAATAAAATAATTATTATAAAAATGATAATAATAATAATGGTCCCAAAAACATGACCAAATCTTATCTTTATAGTATATATCGACCATAACCATCCAATGATAGAGTTATTTACCATTTGGATCGTATATAATATATTAGGACACTTATATTATTTTATTTAAATTGTTGTTAAAGTTGTCACATCAATGTTTTCAAAAATTATAACATTTTTAATGGAAGATTTTTCAGAAGATAAATTCTACTATAATTCTTCGTATGAAATTTAGTAGATTTATCTTCATAATATTATGTTATTTTTAATTTTTTACTTAGTGATTATTTATATTAAATAATCACATAAAATTTATGTAGTAATTATTTATGTAATGGAGATAACAAATAAATGTTATTAAAATATTAAAATAAATATAATTTTTGATAATTAATATGTTCAATGAATTTTCAGGAATTCATTTTCCTTTTCAGAATGTAATATAATAGTTGGTTCGAAGTTATCTTAATATCTTAATATTTTAAAAAAATGAATTGTGTTGCGTCAAAATTGAAAATAATATTTATTTTTTAAAATAATGTTTCATTAATTTGTTTTAATATTATAAATTTTTAAAAATATAGATTAATAATTATATGGTATAAAATATTTAGTGTAATTATTTATGGTCTAATTGACATGAAATAAATAAATATTCCACTTTTAATGTTTACATATTTATTACCCTAGAAAAAATTAAATATAATAACTTAGTGTTAATTAAAATATTAGGAATTAAATTGATATGAAAACATGTCAAAATTTTATTGGATGATAATATTACCACACTATGTATTCTCTTCATTTAAATTTGTATAATTTGGAGGCTTTTTGGGTTGGGTTTTATTTTATTTTAAATTTTTTTAATGAAGTTTCCAAAAGTGCCCCTCATCTCAATTATAGAGGGAACCTCCTCCTTTAACTCCTCACTTTGCATTGAGACAAAACGTTCCAACATACCCATCCCATTTCCCTTCTAAAATTCCAAATTGTATTATATAGGTTCTATTCTTCTTAAAATACCAACTCTAATTCATTGAGAGGAGATTTAGAGGGATCACATAGAAGAAAACGAAATCTCCAATACAGGTTCATTATATCTTTTTTCTTCTTATCCTTCATATGAATTGTTGTTTCCATTATTAAGTAATAAAAACATTATAACCTATAAACTAAGATGTTATTATGGTTATTTAACAAACTTATTATGCCTTCTATCCATCCTATGAAAAATGAAATCACCATACTTGTGTACGTACGACTTACCATCTCCACACCATCATGTAATCTATTTTTCCGCACCAACTTATTTTTATGGGTATAATGATGAAAATAATAACAATATGTTATTATAATAATATTTATTTATTCTAAAATATTATACACCATCCACTTCTATATCATTCAACAATTATTAGAATGATATCACTACTCATGTGTACTTACGACCAACCATCTTCAGGATGCGATGCGATTTATTCTACATGATCTTTATTAATGAATGGTTATATAAATGTATAAATTGAATAAATATGGTATATATGATGTTAATATTATTTTTAATGATATAACTATGAACATAAAATGAGATAAAAAACTTATTCGATAAATAATGCATAAGGAAATGAAGAAGTAATAATGAAATGCTGTTAAAATACAGATGATAACATGATCATATATGATATTATAAAAATTACTATAATTCTATAATATATTCATGACATTATTAAAATCACTATACATGAGGATATGATATATACTAAGGAAACCAGACCTAAGGTAAGGGATAGTTTTACAATCTCGTTATTATCTGATATTGTTTATTCTTAAGTATTTAATATGGTATATTTACCATCCAGGACCATTTTTCCAAAATATGAATTATAAAACATTCATTATATAATTATATAATTGTTTAATGTCAATTTTACCCATTTTATAATTTTTCTAAAATGGTATGAAGGGAATATTTTTTTGTTTTGAGTTTGAGGTAATTTGTTCCCTTCAGACAAAAGTACGTGAAGAATGTTCTCATTTATCTTATATGACATCAACAGATATTTTAATTTTTATAAAGGTTTAATTACTTGGGGGAACATTTACATGATTCCACGTTTATTTTAAATTCAATTGTTTTCTTTTAAAATTTAAAGATATTTTAAAAAGAGATCATTTTTTTGAGAAGAATGGATATTTTCCTCAAGAGTTAATTTCAAGTGCTTTATCAAAATTATTTTCCATATAAGATGACATTGATTAATAGGGTTATTTTTCAAGTATACTATCCATGTTATTAATATATTATAATTTTGATTATTATGAAATTGTATTTATAAATACATTTTTTATATGGATTATTTTATAATTTAATGATGTTTAAAAAACCCATTTTTTCCTCAAGTTATGCTCTAATAAATGATTTATTTTTTTTGGAACTTGTAAGAATGATTTCATAATGAAATGGGTGGGATCTATATATTCCTCTAATTAATTGTGTAAATATTTATATCTAATTAGAAATAAATGTCTGGAAATGGAAATGATCTCGATTCAGTAGTACATGGATAGAAGGAGGAGAGAATTCGGTTCAGTAATGGAATGTGTCTGCTATGATGGTCTTGGAAATTAGTCATGATTATTAGGAAATTATTTTATTTGCTTATTTGTATGGAAAAATAATTTGTTTCTAAACTTTTGACATTTGGGATTATATTAATTTATTATTATGAACATTTATGACTTATACAATGGCATATTATCATGATACTTCATATGCAGAATAATATTTTTTAAATGTTATGTTCTTATGTCTTATGATTATGATATGGTTGATATTTCCCTTTTTTAAAATTACTGAGAATATTAGCTCACCCTTTTATATGATTCATTTACCTGCGTCATGAAGAAGGTTATTAAATATGATATTTCAAAAAGGGTTCTTGTTATTATGAAAAAAGTGGGAGACAATAACGATGTTTTATGAACAAACTGTTTATGTTTTCTAGTTTCTAAAGACACTATACCTATACTATCCTATCATGGATTTGTTTTATTTTTTAATGAATTTTCATAAATGTTAAATTTATACCAATATATGTAATTTATGGGTTGTTATACTCTTAGATATATAAAACCAATAATAATATAAATAATAAGGGTTTAAAACTACAAATAATAAATTTTTTAGAACTACCATCATTTATATCTATATTTAATCACACAAACATATATTCCCATTTTCTCACCTAATAATTCCAAATATATATATATATATATACTATTTCTAAAGAACAAATCTACATGTAAAGTAAAATAATATATATTTTTGTGTATAAAAAGATAAATATTAAGAACATCATTAATTTAAAAATTTAATATATTATACAAGTAATTATTACAAGTGTCGAGAAGTCTAGAAAGAAAACATGAAATATCTAGTAAAAATTTAAGACATTCATGATCACCTATCACAATTATTATGTTATTTGGACTGATCATGAAAAATTCATTTTTTTCAAAATTTATCAAAAACTCACTTATTAGCATCAATGTGATTATATAGCCAAAATTAAAAATTCAGAAGTGATCATTCAAACCACTAGATTTCATTCCACCCTTGAAAATCCACCATAAGGAATAATTTATGAAAACCACGTTATAATTGATAATGCATTATATATTAATTTTTAAAACATTTACTATATATTATACCACTTTCTAAAAAAATATATAGGCATACATTAAGACGGTTTTTTTATTTAGGGTCATGTTAGAACTCTCCTCAATTCAAATGATACTATTTCACATCATACATTAAACGAGTCATTTTAATGGAACAATAAAGTGGTGTATTACTTTGAAATATAATAATCATCCATATAATTCATAACTCATTACCAAGGACATGTTTTATAGTTTTTGCATCTCTTCATTTGTTACCAAGTTATAGAATTGTATATATTTTTTTTTAAGAACTACAGATTTTAATTCATAAAAATATTCCACTTAGGATTGAAATCATTTTGGAATCATTTTTTCCATTCATAAATTAAAAATAATGAATTAAAACACATGTTTCAGAAAAAAAATTACTACTATATACATAATTTAATGTATCATTTGATTAACTCAAACAATTAACCAAACAAGGTAAATTGTGGGTCCAAACTAAAAACAAAATTTTGGTGGAAATATGGGACACTTTCAGTTAACAAAAAATGGGTTATATAGTCCCATAAATACAAAAAACGTCATTGAGATCATCCCAATATTTTATTGAATAGATAATAGGGAACATAAAAATAATTTAATAAAAAGTATGGTTGTTCAATGTTGAACATAATTCCCTAACTTCACTTAGAATATTTGAGATTAAAAATTATAATAAAAAATTACTAGAATATTTTATAGGGTTAAATTAGTGTTAATTTTTTTCCATATTTTTTCCACATTTCACTGGTAATAATCATTTTCATAATACCATGAAATAGTTATCTAACAAACTTTTGTTGAATTGGTTGTTTTTAACCTTAATCAGTAGTATTTAAGACTGTGAAACATTCACATGAAAATTAATGCCTCGCTAGAAAATTTTCATATTTACCCCGGAAAACAAACAATTCCAATGAACTCTTCATATACATCACCATTTAATTGCCAAAAAATTCATGGTTCGAGATATTTTTTATATATTTTCAACTCTAAAGTTCCCTAGGAATTTTAAATAAAAAAATTCGTAAATTTGAAATATATAATTACTATTAAAAATAAGTGGATAAAAACATTTACTAAATGTTTTGATTCCAAATTTCAACTATAGAAATACATTAAACTAAAATCCTAAATAAAATATATAAAAGAATTTCATATTATTCCTTTAAACCAAGATAACAAACTAAATATAATCAAACTAAATTATCTATAATAATGTCAATTAGACTTAAAAAAATTAAATCCCACTTCAAGTAACCTTCTCATATTAAATTTATATTCAAAACCATTTCTCTTCCAACCAATTTAAAAGTGTCATTTCCAAAATTAAACTCATATAACCAAAAAATCCCCTATGAGTAAAATTAAATAAACATAAAATTATTTAAACCCCATATGATTTCTAAATCAAAAAAATTGGGATCCTTTTTAACTATAAAAAGTTAATATTTTAATCCAAATTTCATCTATTTAACCAATTTAAAATTGAAATTAAATTTATCCAAAAAATCATGGAAAAATACCATTCTAAATTAATATTGTTTTGAAGCTATAATTTCTAAAAAGAATGTTTAAAAAAATTGTAACGAAATAACCATTTATTACTCAATTAAAATTTCCATTAAAATAAATTTACTAAATAAAATATCCTTCATAGAAAACAATAAAAACTACAGACAATGAAATACCCTTAATATTATTTCATACATAAATAAATAACCTTAATTAATATCAAATCAGAATAAGATCATCATAGAATAAAATATAAAAACATTTAAATTATTCCAATAAAAACATGTGTTGAGGGGAAGTTTTATAAATACAGTATTAAATCAATTATGTATACAAAATATGTCTCAAAATAATAAACATAACATAATAAATACAATAAAAATAATAATCATTGAAAAAATTATTTAAAATAAAAAATTTTAAAAAACAAATGAAATTCTATTTACCATTTGAAATGTTAAAAAATTTTCCATGTAAAATATAAACATCATTCCCACCCCACCTTTATCTAATAGTTTATTTATATAATTTTAAATACAAACACTCATCAAATTAATCCATTACACCTCAACAATTCACCAATTAAATAACATTTGGTATTACATTAAAGCATATTAAAATTTTATAAGTTGACACAATATTTCCAAATAAATAAAATTACCATAAAAAAATATCCAGTGAACACCATCTTTTTATTAGAGGAATTTAATTAATGAATGTATTTTATAATATGTAAAATTATATAATAAATAAAATTTCCCTCCATAAATTTTATTTTATAATGAACTTCACCATTGAAAATAAAATATAATTCCATCCAATAATGGGTTTGAAATCACTACTCAATATATTGATTCCCTAGTAACAAGAACATTAGCCATATTGATTATTATCATGTATGATTTTATTTTAAGACTTGTTTTAATATGATTATAAATCCACCTAACAATAATCTTTCTTCCCAAAAATGGATTTAGTACTAATATGTCTTTAATTGCATGGGATATCAAATCCCAGCACCCGATCAGGTCTTCCATAAATATTGAGGGGAATTTCAAATCCCTATGGGGTAGTAATGAGGTAATTCACATAAAGAACGCACCTTTTGAATGATTTCATCCTTCAAAGGAAAATTTAATAATAGATACTGACTAAATTTATCTAATTAAAATACTATAGTATAAATTCGAAATACACCTGGAATCATACAATAAGAACTCATGTGTTTTAATTACTAATGTAAGGGATGCTCAAATAAAAAATAATGGTTTGAAATACATGAATATATCCTCGTGTCCCATGAGAACAATCATATGATCCCACATTTATTGTTTCTCTACTGATATTAGTATCTTCTTCTTAAATTATAATCATTGTTCTAATCACATACAAAAATAGATTAATGGAAGATGATCAATATAAACAGGACAATGTATGTTTGGTGTGAACCTGACAATTCGAATAGGATTTCAGCAATCACCCTAGGAAAAAACATAACCAAATATTCAAATCCATTCTAATATTAAAAACACATATAATTTTATTCAATTAAATATTTAAGGAATATTAATAACGATTATAAATTATTAGAGTCTTTGTAATGATGAATAAACCATATAATGATTTGTTTTTATGAAAATAAAACAATAATGAAGTAGAATATTCATAATGAAAAAAATAATGATAAGGAAATTTGAGATCAAGGTTGGGATTCCTAGGGTCTCCACATTGTCATCATATAATATAATTAGGTTTCATTAGGTGTACCATATCAACCCGATGAACAAGTTATAGGAGTTTCATGTCCCACCAATTTATCTAGTTAAAGAAGAACCATGTCTCATTTATAATTATCTATGTTATATCTATGTCATAGTAACATTTGTGCCTTTATAGAAACTTATCCCTCCTAGAATCCCTCTCGAAAACTAATAGTATATACTAATGATGTTTTGAAAGTAAATTATATTCCATTTCAATCAACCTACATATCAACAACAAAAACCCAAAAATATATAATTTCATTAATTTGTAATGATGTCACAAATCACAAGGATCCATTTCCCCTATTAAAAAAATCCATTAAAAGCAATGAAAACAATGATCAATCATTTCATTAAACACTATATGGATAATAATGTAATCAAAAATTTTATATACAATTGAATCTTAAAAATTCCATATATATGAAAAATATATAATTGATATGGTGATACCAAGAACTAAAATCATAATAAATAAATACACCAGAAATTTCATTAAAATAAATCAATAATTTCATAACCAAATTGTAAAGAATCTTACATAGGAAGAACTACCATTTATTCCACACCATTGAATATTAATAGTTATTTTCAATGTATATTACTCATTTGAACACAAGGGTTAAATGAAAATTATTTATGAACTTACAATCACAAAAATTAGGTAATATTCTAAATCTTCGGAATTATGGTAACATATTAAAAATCTATGGGGTAAATGAGAACTATATATCTGGTTGTGAATGTCACTCATATGGATACTCTTACCCTAGAGAGATAAATGAATATGAAATTTGGGAGTTTATCCTTGATTCCATGAACCCCTTCCCCATTCCAAATCCATGAACACTTTTTATAGATTGTTCTTGGGAAGGGGATGTGAAATTACATTGGAGAAAGATAATGGGGTAGAGGTGATGAAAATTTTTCTTCTTCTAAGGGACTATCGATGGGAAATAGTGTTGATATTGAAGGATATGAGAGGGGTTGAACCTCTCTCAATGCCCCATGGTTAAATCATGAGATAAAAATAGATTGTTTTATTCCCCACTTATATATAGAAAACTGAACATTATAGTCCATTATATGTATTCGGGATACAAATAAAACATTAACATAGATGTACCCTTAGGCCATCATGAATAAGACCTCATCCATTATCCCTAAAGATATTTCAAGATCCATGATATGATATTATAATTTTATATAACCCAAGGGCCTAACAATTTGATGACCAGAAAACCATGTGTCTTTAAATCCATTTTTTATACTAGAGACACATTCAACAATATTAAATATATAGTACTCTTATTATGGTAACATTGAAAATAATCCACATTATACTATAATACATATTCTATGATAGTACCTATGGTTATTATTTCATGGAAAAATCCCCAAAAATGTTGTTTGTCGAGTGAAACCCCCTGAACACATAGATGTGGAGTAACATGTTGAACCACACTAGTATGGGATAAACCATAAACAAAAATAACAATGAAAATAAAAACAATTAAGGTTTAATATTATCTATAGTAATATTATTCAAATCCCATCATATATAACTATATTAAATCACCCAAATTGTTATTCATGTTATGTATAATGTCAATAGAAATTTCATATATATATATATATATAATATTTTTAATAAATATTCTAAAATTAGAAAAATATTTTTTTATGATTATACAAAAAAAAATATTTATATTTTAATATATTGTCTTCATAAATATATTTATAAAGTAATTACATCATGTCTGCGGAAGTCCATATATGAATGTTGAATACCTGGTTCAAATTTTAAGACATACGTGAACACCTGGAAAAATCAGTATGACCATGCACAATAAAATTTCCAAACACGAATTTTATTAAAGTACAGAATATTAAATTATATAATATTTATTTTATATTCCTTCAAAACATAAAAATTATGGTTCTCTAGAAAGAATGATCAAAACTCAAATATGTGGTTATTTATATCAAAATATCTCGTTGTTAATATATTTTTAACACTGGAAAATCATTCTTATTATTTATATACTATGTTGATCAATTTTAATCCAAAAATCAAGTAAGGTAATTTTTATATCCATATATAAATAACTTGTTTTTTGGTGAAAACAAGATCTCTAGATTTTGGGAAAAGCAAGAAATACTTTTTTGATTTTTATAAATTCTCTCTCTATTTCCCTAACAAACCATTGAATGATGATCCAAAATTTAGGTATATTGTTTCATGTTCCTATGTCTTCATAATAGAACATTTTATTAAATATTGGCTTGATAGATTTAATTTTAACATCGAGTGATTAATTTTTTTTAATAGTTGGATAATATAGAAATTTACATAAATATAAAAAGAATCACATATTAAATGACATATTTGTGTGTATCTCTTCTCAATATGAACCAATTTCGAATAGTATTAGGTTTTTCAAGATTAAAATATAGAATTTTATTTAGAGAAATATTTTCAAATAATTTGTATTCTGCATTATTTTTATGTTCATTAATGATCGAAATATATGAAAATATTTACCTTTCTATGATCTATAAGAGGAAATATCTTTACTGTAAAATTTGGGTAAATATTATTATCTTTGTCTCAAAAAAAGACATCATGACTGATAGAGAATGGTATTAGAACCTCAATTTGAATGGAGTAATCATAGGTCCATTCACATCCCATAGATCATCAATTATGGGTTTTGAACAATCCACAAGACTCAACTCAAAATGAATTTTTGAAAAGCATAACCTCTGGTGTAACCTTTAATACCGACCATTTGAACAATTGATATGACATCATGGAATTTATTGAATATTCAATACCACTTTTGGTATGGTTAATAAGTCGGGTTCACAATATCATTCCATTCATTCTAATCATACAATATTTCATATATCCACTTCAGCCAAGTGGGTTTGTTCACCCCTTCAAATTGACATTTACTACTCGAAATGATCGAATAACATCCCACATGGCCATGCCAACAATGTGGGATCCACCAAAACCGATTTTTTATCCATGTGAATATGTTTCATCAACTAATGATCGGATGGCCCATGTCCTTCCATATAAATGGTGTGATGGTAAGTGCCTCCTCAGGCATGGGAGGTGTTCCATGTCACACCCTTCCACTACACAACATCATCCACCACATGTGATGGAAGGGGGTGAATATTTCATTAAATATAATAGAATCCTTTCTCCACTCATATTTCTCATTCCCCATTGTCTCTTTTAATAGAATAATTTTAAAACCCTATGTGAGTGAATTTTGATGATTTTTTATATGTGATAACTTTTTACCTTTTAAAATTATATCATGTTTATAAAAATGGATGATACACTTCATTCATTACCCCATAGACTTTAGTATATTTTTAAAATGAATTTAGTTATGTCTTTGAAATCAATACAATGTGATCTACAATAAATGAAATAATTATAAATTGTAATTATATATTAATATAAAAATTTCATTTCATTTTCATTATATTCTTAGTGGTCATTATTCATGAGGAATTGTAGTGGATCAATGTGATTAAAATTATATATTATTTGTGTTATCGAATGGTCATGTTATATTAATCATGGTTAGTGACCCTTCAAATGTGTTATCCTTTTATTGATTGAGGTGGATAAATACTCATTAGCCATCTTTCTATTTCATCCAAAACACTGGGACTAAGAAATAAATGTGGATGGAGATACTTTGAGGATTTATATTTCAACAATATATAGATATATGATAGAATGCATGAAAATATATATTTTCTATAATGACTAGTAATATCATCGTATCGATGGATTTGTGTCTGTATTCTAGAATTCCATGTGTAGGTAGTGGAAAACATTTCCACATAAATCTATATTGGTGCATCAATGGTGAATTTTTGAATGGGTAAATATTCTAAGAGATATGATAATATGTCTTTGTATCATTTTATTTAATTGATATTTTTTATGGTGATAAACAGTTAAATTTTGGGATTGGATTTTCTACCTCATGACTATTTGCAATGATTATATTTTTTCTAATATTTCTTTTATTTTAAAAATTATTATTGAATTAAAAGTTGTTTATTATATACTAGGTAGTATAATCCATAGGATGATCATATGAAGTATTATTTCTAACTCCTATACATGCACACTTATACTCTTTTTATAGTGTTCATATAGATCACCAAGAGAACATTATGAGTGCTTATGAGTAGGGGGATTGGAATGTGGGGTGTGGGGGATACATGTGGTTATCAATCACATCTTGATGGTTTAGTAATTTTGATACTAATTTTCTATTGTATCATTAAGTTTGGTTATAAATTATGTGTTTTTTATGTTTTTTATGTATTTCATGTTTGCTACATTTTACTTAATTAGGATGGATGTATTATAATTATATAGAGGGACTGCTGGAGCAGTGTGACTAGTGGTGTTGGTAATATGTCATATATTTTCTGGGTACCTCAACAATATTATCGAGATCCTAACCTAGTTATTGTGGGTTTAGGATAATAATGAATATAAAATATGGGAGATGAATATAAATACAAAGTTTAATTCCACATATATAATAAATTAAATGTAATTCATGATTTATAATAGAATTAATTAAAATTTGTCACTAGCGAAGGAGGGAATACAGAATTTTATTCTTTCATTATATAATGATGTTTCTAGGAAATACATACGTCAATTTTGGAAAATTTTTAATTCTGTATTTGTCCTAGATTCTTATTAATCAACAATGTTAAATTTTCTATCCAATAATTACCTGGATTTAATAGAATTAAAATTTAAATTATTTGTAAATTTAGATTTCCGATTTTTTTTATTATAAAAAACGGAATACATTATTAAGAAATGTATAGCACAAAAAACAATGTTATAATTCCTTTTTAAATAAATAGCTAATAAATGTTTTAAAGAATAATAATAAAAATTAGAAAAAAAAATTACCATTATATTATTTGAATTTGAAATATTATTTGACCATTATTTATTTATATTATGGTTGACTTGATGGCACACATTTAAAGGGAGATCCAAATTTGTAAGTCTATATATTTTTTGTGTATATTCCCTAAATGTCACAAAAAAAATTAATACATGCACTAGGATATACTATAGGGATGTATATAATGAATATTTTGTTGAATTGTACATTTAATACTATTGAATCCCACCAAATGAGAACCAAAAATTCTAGTATTGATGAAATACCCAGAGAATGGGTTTTATTTTATCCAACAAATAATGTAAGGAGTAGCATTAGATCTATTTTTCTGAATAATGTGGATAACATAACACCCATATGGACAAGTTATTTCATGAACTGATGAAGATCATATGAATTGGTCATGCTCTACACATGATAAAATCATGATCATGCTGGACACTCTAAAAAATCACTATGCTCTTGTGATGGTGTTTAGACAATCAAATATTGTCATGTGAAGAATACAAGATGAGTTCCACTTACCATGAAAATTTTCAATTAATAGATTCATGAAAATCACCAAAAAACATTATAATATAAATTTTTAAAAAGTTGAATGCTTCATGATATTGTGAGTTACACTGATTTTCATGTGATATGCTTATGAAATTCATAAGAATCAATAGAGTCCCATGGTTTTATGTTGACCCCATCACATGAGTTCATGTTGAAATTTAAAATTCATTATGTTAAGGAACTACTAAACTTCCATTAAATCATTTTATATTCCATTGGCTTCCATGATGGGTGGAGGTATTGTTCATGAAAATTCTTACACACCATTGTGAGATCTAACATTAATCACGTGATCAATCCCATACAAGTAGAAAAAATGACCATGACTATTCTCAAGCATCGTTATGAGTTATTTTATTGATCATCCAATTTACTAAAAGAAAAGAGTGGGAATGGTCTGATATACTTCAAAAATATAGAATAAAATAACATAGTCAAAGGTGGAAGCCGATCAGAAAGGGAATACACACAATTTTCTTGAGAAATGGGTTATGCACCTCATGTGACAACATTGATCATGTGATGTCCCATTGAAAGGACATATTGGTATGATGAATTCCCCTAAACATCTCATCTTGATCTCATGTGAGGTACTAGAAAAGATAAATTACTTTCACAAAGGGCCCCATAAATGGTTTCTGCGATCACACAAAAGCACTTTTGTGGGTGTCTTGATATCACAAAGGTTACCATATATGTTGTGTTAATGGTTAAATGACCGTTATATATGTAAAATTATTATGGGAGAGACCACGTATAAGTCATGGTATATAAAATATAATGATGACAGATTTTTCTCGTTGTTACTAAAAATCATGTAATGCATTGGAAAACCTGAGGCAACATCTTGCGAAGTGTGTGATGTGATACAACCACCACTGACCCCAGCATATATATCAGTTGATCTTCCATGAATGGTGGAGTATAACCATTGTAGATAGGCCTGCAAATTTATTTTCATGATTAAAATAAATACCTGGATACACATGATGGTTACTACACCAATGAGAGTGTATAATAGGGTACTTCTCAAAGTCAAATTTCATGTGATTTCAGTAGTCTAATTCTCGGTAATAATCTGGAAAATGTCCTAGATAATCAGATGACATGCATATATAATTTGAATGATCACCTTATACATCATGTGACAATATTATAGAGTTCTATATAGATTATGTAAATTAGTATCTACATATCAGATTGTTCAAGAGAGATTTTAATAGGTAAATGATTGATGAAGCATGGGGTACATATTAAATAAAAATTGATAAATATTGAGGTCTTATTTGAAGAAAAATAATAATTTTTTCATGTGAATACATCATGTGATTCACATGACCTATGTAGATTATGTGAAAGAACCAGTACATGTCACCCCCATGTCTTGTTATGTCTTATGTACATGTCACCCTTTTATTTTAATGTCCTCAAAATCTATTGGTAAAGTATTGTGTGGCCATCCAGACATTCCATCCACATGATGCGATGTACACTAGGCATATATTATGATATCATGTGTTGTTCTTTGGGAATTTCATTCAATGTTATGATAATTAATTATGACTTATTTTTCAAGTCATGTGATGACCTCCAGACTGACCATACAAATTATGTGACATCCTCAAATAATTTCATAAGAATTCCTCTATAAATGTCATACGGGTCATGAAATGTCTTAAAAACATGCCATCTAGAAGATGTGACATCAAAAAGACAAGAATAATGGTTTATAATACAATCATCTGACATTTCATCTATGGAACTAGGACATGTCAATACATCCTTATACATTAATACAGACACTCCAGACATGTCGGGTGGATAATCAGGACATATCTAGAGGACCCCCAGGTCATGATAACCTAGTCTAATAATCATTTTCAGGAATACCAAAAATTAAACAAAGATGGCTCTGATTTCTATCCAAACAAAATAAATCGGGCTCCTTTTACAAGTACTGATCTACAATGGGCATCCACCTCGGTGTAATTCCCTCCATGTCTCGCACACTTTTACTCATGAGACCCAATCTATCACATAGGTTCAACATTATTCATAATCAATCAATGGATTGAGTAGTTAGGTGAAGTAAATGAAATTTAGTTCCTTCTAAAATAAGATTCAAAAGATTCTTTCCGAAGGTTCAATCTCTTATAGGAATCTACATCGGTGTAAGTCCCTCGATGTCTTAGACACACTAATCCTTTGGAACCAATCCCTCTTATGAGGTTATCATTATACATCATGAATTAGTATATTGAGAAGATAAAAGAATTATGACGACTATGATTATTTATATAAGTAAGATACATAGGAAAACGTCCCCTTCCTCGAGCTCCATATCAAACACACCATTAGTGCTACCCCATTATATATGCTTTCAGTCCATATGGGATGAGATTTAACACTTTTTATCCCCTTTTTCTTTAACCGTTCTTGGAATAAGTGGTCTTTGATATTTATAGTAAGCATATCATTTTCATTATGAATTCCCCCAATCAATAGAAACCTCAATTTTAAGCCATATTCATCGGCGTGATATGTCATCCCCCATACAAGGGAATCCACCTCAAGGTAAGTCCCAATGGAAAAATTGAAGTACGATGAATTTAATTACTATTATAAGAAGGATACATATGATGACTTCCTAAAAATAAATATTGATACCAACTACATAAGTTCCCTAAAATATTTATTTTCATTCTAATATTAATCATAATGGTTTAAATGTACTACATGGGTTTTTATTCCTGGATTAAAAAATATAAGTATGATTCCTCATAAAGGTTCGATCACATCCTTGAGATATCCATCACCTCCCTATATGGAAGAAAAATCTAGAGTTCCTAGTTATATGGATTCAAAATATAAGTAACTACCAATTAATAAGATGTAAAGAAAGTATAAAAAAACTCAGATTCATATATATGTTTTCATTAATATACCCACCACCCTTTAATTAAAAATTATTCAACACCCAATCATTTTTTATGGTAACTGGTTCTATATCAATATTAGGAAGAGTTTCATGAATATATGTTAAATTTATAAGAGAGTATAGAGTATGAAATAATTTCCCCAAAATGGTGTGAAAATCCAAACCACCCATCCTCTCAACAAATTAAAGCACCTAAGAAATTTTGGGTATGAAACCAAAATTGACCACCCGCCTTTGGAAAGCATGTCGGTACCTTGTTATGTATGTAGGAGATGATGGTCAATTCTAAGAAATGAAAATAGTAATATGAGAATAAATGATTATGAAACCATATTATATCCTAGAAATTAAATACAAGAAAAGTAAATAGATAATTTTATACCTAGTTTGATGGAATATAATAATAGAATAAATGAATCGTTACAGGAATCATGAGAATTTTCTACTAAACCAAAGAAAACATGTATTTCTGTGTGAAAAAACTGGTGAACATGATTTGAGTCTATAGAGAAAATAAAATGGTCCATTAAGCGTACATTGGGATATTTTTTTCATATCCTATGAAGAAAAAGGTATAGCCAATTTGGTATCTTATATAACAGAGGTTCCCATGATATAATTCCATTACCACTGTGAAAATTACATATGATTAAAATAGCCAAATCAGGGATAATAAAGGATCATAGAGTTTCATGTGCATGGATAATTGAAAAAGGTTTATACATGATAAAATTAATTGACCAATGACCTTATTCTGTGTTGTCTTTGGGACCAAGTACAGACCCCACTAACAACACCTTGACTATATATCATGTCTTCATTGATCAATTTCTATTGAACCTCAGTTACAACAAAAAACTATGTGGGTCACAAAACAACCTCCCACACCTCAAAAATTATGGATTGGGTGGGAAAAAAGATGGTTCAAGAATACCATTGACATGGTATGATCAGGACCATAAGGATTCATTCAAAGGTCTACAGAAGTTGAAGGTGATGAGTCTGTATTATCATGAGAAACACAATTTGAAACTAGTGGCATGGTTCTCCACCACCAATATTTTCGGAATTCATACCCCATGAAATGAAATGATAACCATTAATACAATATGATGTTAGATAAAGGGGTCATTAATAGATCTATTCTGTTTTTGGAGCTACTGAGGAGGGATCCTATCAACTTTCATCACCCGCATCAGCCCACAGGTGCCCCTTAATTACCTACTAAGGGAACCACATGACACATTACAACCCTAGATAATATTTCAATGTTACCAAGGAACATAATATGGCATATAAATATGTGTATAAATGTGTTCTCTATCATATCCCCACTATAATTTCTGAATCCATCTTGCATATTTTTGTGCAGCTAGTGAGTACGCACATATTAATACCCACCCAGGACATGAATGCACATATATTCCTACAAAAAATAGTGGAGGAACATATCCCTAACCCAAAAATTAAGTACATCAGTATATTTCAATGGTAAATGTATGATAACTGTTATTATATATCCCATATTACGTCAAACATATCTCCCATACATATTGGAGACTGAAAATATGGAGGCCAATATTCTTGAAAAAAATTCTAAAATGTCACTAAAATCTAGAAATAATTAAATAAATCCTCTAGTATATTCACATTTCAATAATAATAGATAGATTATCACATAACAATGATCATTATAAGTTGGATGATAATTCAGTGAATTCTCACATTCTCACCCTAATTTAGGAAGTATATAGGAATATTCAGATAAAGGATGAGGCATAGGACCTAACTCATAACTCTATTTCAATCGATGATCCCCATTTGAGAGTTGTACATGATTCGGGGTTGGAAAATAATTTTTATAAATTAACCAGTGACGTACTCCAATGGAACAAGATAGTTCTCATATCCTCATTCTGAGTGGGGCTAAAATAGTTAGAGTGGCCCATTCCTCGATAGAGGCACCTATTCATATCTAAAAACACAATGATATACTCCAAAAGCACAAGACCATGATCATATCTTCATTATGATCGGGGATCACCTTGTGATAGAGGAACATTCATTAAGAAGGACCCATGTTCGTATCAGGTAAGATACTTGGAACATTCTAGTATCTCACAAAAGCTTGGATTTCATCCCTACTTACTCTGGGGAATAACTACACCAGCATCATTCAGATGACATATAGAAGAAGTATCATATCCCTTATCCCATTTAAGAGGTACATTAAAATATTGTGTCATGGAATGCATATTTGAACTAAGATCAAATAACCACATCAATTATGATTCATTGCAATATTCTCAAACCCACTAAATGGGAGGATCATATTTCCTTCTATGATGCATAAGCTCCCAAAAATACAATATAAGCTTCTCAAAAGAAAGATCATATTACAATATCACATGATAGTTATCAACATATTGTAGAATATGTTATGGATTAAGATCATATCCCTACTCAACCCCAAAAATCATGTATGCATATTCTAGACAAAAACTAGAATGATCCTCTTATCCTTAGTCTTCACAATGAAAGTGTCCTATAGGTTTTTCAACACATATATTCAACCCCTCAATAGTGAAAAAACCCTTAATCCAAATTATATGTTGATATTTACCTCGATATTTATCATTTTGGTAATTTGGAGAAAATTTTTGGGATTATACTATTAAAATATACCATGTTCAACCTCTTCAAGGAAATATATGCCTCGAAAAAGGAAATCATACCCTTTAATAGGATCCATTTTATAAATAAGTGCTCAAAATTAATACGCCTTCAAATAAATAGTTTCTCAAAACACTAGGGTCAATTGTATATAGTTACCCCATAAACTATATTTTTTCCTTCACAATGTGTAGCAGTAAACCTAGAGAAGAGTCCTCTACAGTTTAACTTGATGGAGGGATCTAAATCTAATGAATATGTGGCTAAAAAGGATATATGAAGATATTTAGCGAAAATAAACCACCCTACCATGTTCTAGACCCTTGGAATGTCCAACTCTTAGATCCCAGATCTGCTAGAGAAGGAGTTCATGCCTAAACTATGAAAAAATATATGGGATACTCATTAGTGACAAAAGGAAAAACACCTCCTTTATCTAGGATATGAGAGTGATCTAAAGAATATGAATACACACTGTTCTTATGGAGAAATTCTCACATTCATTATATTCTATCACCTTGGGATGTAAGAAAAGGAAAAATTATAATGCATTATTTTTTTCCGTATCATAACAATGATATGATGACATCTCTCTAGAGATATTCCATATGTCAGTATATAAGGGTGGAAAAAATATGGATCATTTCACATCACTATATACATGGAATAGAAATTTCCCCTAGATTTGGATTATATAATGACTTATCCTCCAGAAGATATTATATGATTGGGTAATTAATGATCCAGTTGATCAATACAACTAAATACATCTTCATTAAAAATGAAATGTTGCGATGAATAGATGTTGGGTGATACCATTATACATTTAATAAGGGACACTTAAAAAAATGGGAATGAAATTCAAACAAAGAATATGATGATACATCCAACATGGAAACATCCCATATAAGATGACTCTTATCATGGTCGACAATTTCACCCAACTAATACACAATCAAAGTTGTTCCAAATGGAATAGATCACAATATTATCTTCCAAAACAACAACATAGTAGAAAACCCATCCCATATGGTTGGAGGATTATTTAACACCACCGCCAACCCTTATGTCCCCAAAACCTAAATGGATCTATTATACATCGGTAATAGATACTACCAACTCCATCCTATAGGGATGGGGGAATTTTTATCTCAAAATCAATAACTAGGTTCATCACTTCTCGAGCTAGTCCTGGTAAAATTAGGGGTAGTATCTTATCAACTTCTTCCCACATAAATAGGGTAATTAATATCCCAAATCCTATTTCAAGAGTCATCAAATCCTCAACATGAAACATCAAATACTTTAAATAGGATAAAAGATGCCAATAGTGGCTCTGAATAATTCATAAACCATTAGGATGGGGTAATTTCCATCGTCATCATCACCGTAGAAGGAATTAGTCTTCAACAGGTTTGGAGGTAAATATCTATTGTTAGTATCACATATATTTCACCTGCCCCAAGACAAAAGATTGTTATTTCGGGCCCATTCGCAAAATATGACGATGAACTCCAGAAATATCACTATTCATATAATAAATATATTAAATGTATGGAAATGGAATTGTAACCTTGTAGAGTTCATATGCCTAAATGGTCCAATATTTTAAATAGTCAAGGAATTGGCCCTAATGCAAGAGGTGAAGAATCACCCAATTTCCTTGAGAGTAATAGGATAAATACCATTTCTAGATACAAACATATGAATTTCATCACCATCAACAAAAAAGATTATGTAAATTAGGATGATAACATATAGAGATGAAATATAGAAATCAAACCCTAAGATGAGGGTGATCCGTACGAACTAATTATTCCTACACATATTTGGAATCATAGAATAAACCAAAATCTAGAATTTTAAAATAATGATTTTCCAACTCTTTGGAGGAAAAATTCCAAGGATAAAGGGAAATGTTTGGCTACATCCCCATCATAACACATATCATTAAAAATTCCTTGTAATGAGGAATGACTTGAACTATATGATGATGAGGTAAAAAATATAAGACAACTTAATCAAGATCTAATAGGCGGTATAATTCCAATTAGGTATTATATTTAGACAGAAATAAATATCCCTCATCCTAGAGATTAGTAAATATTTGATCTAACTAAATTATTTTCTTCTTAGTATCAATTTGGCTGTACATCTATTTAGTCTACCGACATAAATTAGGAAGTAAAAGATGATCAATACTTCACTCCATTGACACGATAGCCTCTCCCCAACCCATGTGATCATTAGTTATGAGAATATATTAAAATTATAAATATATTAAAATGTGTCGACCTCGTCAAACTCATCCCACTCCCTATAGACGGGAGGTGACCCATTAGTTATGAGAATATATTAAAATTATAAATATATTAAAATGCATCGACCTTGAAAATATATCCCATTCCCTATATACGGGAGGTGACCCATATAGTTTTACATCCAGAACTACTCGTTGTCATTGAATCCCTAGTTTCTCAAATAGAAATCTTATAATGGAAAAATGCTCCCATCACTACTAGAAAAACAGATATTTGCGACGGGTCATTTGCGATGGGGCCCGTCGGAAATGGCCCGTCCCGGAAAACGGTGTCGCAAAAACAATTATTTGCAACGGGCCCATCGCTAAAGACATTATTTGCGATGGGGATCCTTCTCGTCGCAAATATTACTCCATATATTTGTAAAAAACATTAAAAATAGTAATTATGACGGCCCCCGTTACAAATACTAGTTGCGACGGGCCCTCCGCAAATAGTATTTGCAACGGGGCCCGTCGCAATTACTATTTAAAAAAACTATTAATAAATTATTTTAATGAATATAATAATAATACTATTTTCGATGGGAATAGTATCCCGTCACAAATACTATTAAAAAATAAAAAATAAATAAATTATTAATAAATTATTTTAATTAATATAATAATAATCCAATTATAAATGATTAATATAATAATAATCCAATTATTAATATAATAATAATCCAATTATATTAATAAATGATTTAATTAATATAATAATATTAGAATTATAATTCATAAATAAAAAAAATATTAATAAGTTATTTTAATTAATATAAAAATAATAGAGTTATTTTACATTCAAATAATAATATAAATCAAATATTACAAAAAAATATAATTAAATTATACTATTATAAAATTTTAATATATATATATATATAATTTAAAATTATAAAATATAAATAATAATATTATTCATATTAATATTGTTCTTTCAAAATATAATATTATTTATATTTTATAATGAGACAGAAACTACGAATAGAAAAAAATTCATATTTTGATTTAACAAACTTTATAACATAAAAACAAGATCTAATCTAAAGGAGGGGGAGGGGGAGGGGGGATCTGTAGATGATGGTGGAGGAAACTCCATCCCTAAATAATGAATGAGTCGGCGCATATACTCCATCTGCTCTTGCTGCTGCTGCTGCTGCCACCGACTCATCTGCTCCTTATACAGCTGCTGCTGACGTCGATGCTCCTCCTCATTCTACTGCTGCTGCTGACGCATTTGCTCCTACTCTTGCCGGCGACTCTCTATCAGTGCAGTTTGAGATCGCAACTGATCCTCATACTGTGTAGCAGAAGAAGATGCACGAGCTCCTCTCAAGCTGGATGCCGACATCGCAGCACTGCCATAATAATCTACGGGAGTCAGTCGAGAGCTGATACCAACTACCCAGCCCTTCTCAAAGGCATATTGGGTGGTCTGCATCTATGCCGCCTCATAAAAATGACGTACAGTGGTCTGATCTGATGACTCGGCCTGACTCTCAGGTCGGGTCTCTGACGCTGTAGCCTCATATGACTCCTGTAGTTGCAATTTAAAATTAAAATTGTGAATATATTATATGCAGTTAATTTTTAAACTTGAAAAAAAAATACTGACCACGATGTCATGCTGACAATCACCTCTGAGCTCTCCAGTAGCAGGATCACTATACATCCTCCGATATAAGTCGTACTCCGTAATATCAGGGTACTCGACAGCCTATATGAATAAAAAATAAACTGTTAATATTTATAGTTATATAAAATATTTATAAATAATGTACATACCAGATGTTGTCTATGAGTACTGAAAGAACGACTCTCAGCTCGATGAGTCACCTCCTGTCTCCCCCGATTCTGCCTCCCCACCAATAATCTCCTCTGAAAGGCACCACTCAACCAGTGCGCACATAATCCATCTCATACATGGGATGAAATGTACTCTGGTCGGTGTGCTCTACATGACTCGTCAAAATTTGACACTCCTTCTTCCTTCATGGAAGCTTTTCTTAAATTGTGAAAAAACTGACGAAAGCGATCACGGATGGCCACCTCCAATGCCTCGTGGATGGCGTCACGCATGGTATCCTCGATCGGATACCATAAACCCTACAAATAAATCAAAATATCAATTTAGAAATGAAATAATTTTCAAAATAAAAATTATTTATTGACGTACGTACCAACCAATGGTCGAACATGGCCTGCTGCACATCAATGGGAATCTTCTCCCATGTGATCCATGGCTGAGTGAAATAGTTGCGCAAAATAGCGCTGCCCTGTCCGACTGCTATATGAGGAAAACTGTAAAAATAATAAACATTTATTATGTGAATAAATTAATTAAATCTTAGTCAAATGCATAGGTTATCACACAGGTTATCACACCTACGTGTGCGTGGATCAAACCCAAGACGTGGATGTCGCTCGGGGATGGGGTCAGGAATCATCAATCGTGCAAGACCGTGCCCCCTCCGCATACTCCCTATAGTGCTTGCAGGCTGAGGGTCATCTGCCAGCAACTCATCCGCATCGAAAGGCAGGTCAGCATCCACTGACTCACAAAATGTGTCATAGTCCATCTGAAACAGAAAATGTTAATGTTGTTAGAAAATAATTGATAATTACTATTATATATACATATATATGTATTATGATTGTATATAACTGTCATGGAATTCTATCAGTGTTCATCTTCATCATCATCTTCATATATTTTAATGTCATCTTCATATTCCTCCTCAACATCATCTATATCCATTCGAGTTCCAGTTGCTTCATCTCTTACCATTTCAAATTCATATGTGACATCATTAACATCATCGTCATCACTGACTCTTAAATGTGGGGTGTCGTCATCGATACTCATGTATCTTTGTAAAAATGATTTATTTTGAGTACTCTCTTGAAAAACATCAATTCTTTGCACATCAGTGAAAGCACATTCACTTTGACTAAACTGATTGTCTCGAATTTTGATTTTTATTACACTCCACCAATCAGTCAAGTCTCTTGATATAGCACAGTACTCTGCGTAATAAACTTGATGTGCCTGTTGAGCTAATAAGAATAGTTCATTTACTGTGAGAACACTTTTACATTTAATATCGATGATGCCATGAGTCGGATGAACACGCACGCCTCTCTCTGTATCCAACAACCAACATTTGAACATGGTTATGTAATGTTGTCCAAGATAACAGAGTTCAATGATTTCATCAAGTATGCCATAAAAGTCAACTTCATTTTCTCGATGATGAGATCCTCTCAAGATGACTCCACTGTTCATTGTTTTTTTGATTCCCCATATGCATGTGTGTGAAATCGAAATCCATTCACCACATATGCATTATAATTTTTAACAAGTTTGGAAGGTGGGTTACTCAATATACACAGTCGTTTTTCAATTTTATCAACATGTCGAGACACCTGAAAATTTGTGAAATAATTATCAATATAGTAAACTATACATTGAATGAGTTTCTAAAAGATAAAGAATTTACGTTACCAGTTTTTGAAACCACTGAGATAAATTTTTCTGTCGGCGTTTTTCGAGAGCAGCTGCTATAATTTGTGGAATTTGTTTCTTGATATGATTATCATACAACCTATAAAAAACAAAGTTATATACTGTAACATAAATGATAAAATAAGTGATATAAACACTTACAGTACAACTTATGTCATCTCTTAACAGTTGAGCAGAACATACGTATGAGCTCTGTGATGTTCATCATCCGAAAGCCAGCGTTCAGAAACACCACCAAAACAAAGATCTGGCTGGTTGAAAACAGGTAATTTATTGTTGATTTCATCAATATTATTGTCGTTCCATCCCATTCGGTTGTGTGTTAAAGGATACTCAGATTCAAAATAATGGGAGTAGAAAAAAGATATTTCTTATTGCAAATAATCTTCTGCAATAGATCCTTCAACAGATGCTTTGTTACGTACTTTTCATTTCAATTTTTACATGCATCGTTTAAATGGGTACATCCATCGAAACTGTACTGGACCTCCACATTTGGATTCATATTGCAAATGTAACATCAAATGATCAATTGATTCAAATAAAGACGGCGGAAATATTTTTTCCAGTTTACATATAGTTATAACAACATCTTCTTAATGTTTGCATAGAGCATCATAATCTGCTGTAGCCACACAAATTTCTCGAAAAAAATGAGACATGTCTGTTTTGGAATCCCAAATCACAGAATTCAAAAGCCCTCTTAATCCAATGGGTAGAATCCTTTCCATTATAACATGAAAATCATGACTTTTTAATCCAGTAATATGACCATTCTTTACACATCTACCCAAATTGGAAGCACAACCATCTAGAAGTCTCAAATCTGCAATCCACTGAAAAAATAAAAAACGGTTTTCTTTAGACAGTGTATAAGCTGCTTTTGGTTTCAGAAACCTTTCTGTTCTGACATTCTCAAATAGTTCCAGTTCTGGATGCCTACAAATTTGGGCAAGATCTAAACGTGAATTTACATTGTCTTTTCTCTTTCCTGGCATATCCAAAACTGTATGAAACAAATTAGCAAAACATTTCTTCTCAATATGCATGACATCCAACATGTGGTGGACCAACAAATCAGACCAATATGGGAAATACCAAAATATGCTATGTTTAATCCAATTGTGTTATTTCCGAAAACCAGAAATTTTCTGTTGGTTTATTATGGGACCAAAAGTGATGGGAGGTAATGAAAATACAACTGCTTTTAACTCCGAACCTGATAGCATTTTTGGAGGCCCATCCCTTTCAATTGTTCCTTTTCTGAAATGAGATCTGTTTCTGAGAAAAGGATGATCAGCTGTAAGAAATCTGTGATGACAATCAAAATAATAAGGTTTCTTTCCATGATGAGAATAAATGCTTTGTTCTCTCCAATACAGTAAGGACATGATTTCTGACCATGTGTACTCCATCCAGATAACATCCTATAAGCCGGGAAGTCACTAATTGTCCACATCAATGCTGCTCTCAGTATGAAATTTTGTTTCGTAGCAACATCATATGTACTGACACCAGTACTCCACGATAAACTTAATTCATCAATCAATGGTTTCAAATAAACATCAATATTTTTCTTTGGATGTCCTGGAATTAGTAAAGTCAAAAAGATATATGGCTCCTTCATCAACATCCATGGAGGTAAATTGTACGGAGTTAAAAAAACAGGCCAACAAGAATATTGAATACCATAAGATCCGAACAGACAGAAACCATCAGTGGAAAGGCCCAGTCGAACATTTCTAGCTTCTAAAGCAAAGGATGGATGCACTCTATCAAAATGTTTCCATGAATCACCATCGGCTGGATGATTCAGGCTTTTATTGGTTGAAATATTCGCTTTATTCCATGACATCATTGTCGTTGTATTATTAGACATGAATAAACGCTGAAGTCTGGATGTAAGCGGAAAATATCTCAACTATTTTACAGGAATCAAACCAGACTTCCCATGTTTCCCTTCTTTATATCTCAATTGCCCACATGTGGGACAACTATCCAATGACTCATTTTCCCCAGAATATAAAATGCAGTTATTTGAACATGCATGAATCTTCTGAGAAGTAATTCCCAAATTTCGAACCAGCCTCTTACTCTCATAGTAATTTGCAGGAAAAACATTTCCTTCGGGTAACAGTGTTTTAAGAAAAGAAAATATCTGGTCAAAACAGGTGTTTGACATTCCATTATCTGATTTGATAGCCATAAATTTTGCTACTGCTTCTAATTTGCTCATCTTGCAGCCAGGATATAATGCATCCTCAGCAGACATCAACAACTCATAAAATTCAGACGGTGCCAACTCAGGATTTAAATCTATATCAGCTGGAGTTTCTGTATGTTGAACAGATGAACCTGCAACATCATGTACTAAATCTTGAAACTGGTATGGATCTGGAATCAAGTTGGTATCACCTACTTTGGAACTACATTCACCATGTTGATACCAAAAAACATAATCTGGTTGAAAACAAAAACGCAAGAGATGTTCCCCCACTTTGTCAAATGTGTCAAACGTTCACAATGCACATTTTCTACAAGGGCATTTTATTTTTCCTTCTGAAAAAAATTCTGGATTTGATGTCGCAAATGATAAAAAAGTCTTCACACCCTCTATATATACTAGATTTAAAATAGAACCGTTTGGATTTCTACGTTGATTTATCCATATGTGGTCATCTAATAATGACTGTTGACGACCACATTGTTCAATATTTTTCTATAAAATATAAAAGAATTACTGGTTTTGAATAATTTGTTAGAAAAAACACTCAAGCAAGGATTTAATATGTTGAGAATATAGAAAAACCTGTTACAAATATGGATAATTTTAATATTATATTGATTTTTTATTTTTTAATAATACTAATAGAATTTTTTCATAAATATTAATTATATAATAATAACATTATTACATTATTAGTATATTTTATTATTAATATTAAAATAATATAATTTTCTATATTATATACAATTATCCTTTCATCTGTGTGTTTAACATTCTATCTCCACATGTAATATTTTCATTCACTTTCACCTCTCCATTGGCGAGTAGGTTGATAATTTTGAAAAAAAATGCAAATATTACATGTGGAGGCAGAAAACACATAGATAAAAAGAGAATTGTATATAATATATAAAATTATATTATTTTAATATTAATAATAAAATATAAAAATAATTTAATAATGTTATTATTCCTAATTATTTGTAATTATTCCTAATTATTGGTAATTATTCCTAATTATTGGTAATTAATCCAAATTATAGGTAATTATTCCAAATTATTGGTAATTATTCCGAATTATTTGTAAATATTAATAATTATTGGTAATTACTGGTAATTATTGGTAAATATTGGCAAATATTGATAAATATTGGTAAATATTGGAAATTATTGGAAAATATTGGTATTTATTGGAAAATATTGGTAATTATTGGTAATTATAACTAATTATTAATAATTATTGGTAATTATTACTAATTATTGGCAATTATTACTAATTATTGGTAATTATTACTAATTATTACTAATTATTACTAATTATTACTAATTATTGGTAATTATTACTAATTATTGGTAATTATTACTAATTATTGGTAATTATTACTAATTTTTACTAATTTTTACTAATTATTACAAATTATTGGTAATTATTACTAATTATTGGTAATTATTACTAATTATTGGTAATTATTACGAATTATTGGTAATTATTGGTAATTATTACTAATTATTGGTAATTATTACTAATTATTGCTAATTATTAGTAATTATTGGCAATTATTACTAATTATTGGTAATTATTACTAATTATTGGTAATTATTACTAATTATTGGTAATTATTGGTAATTATTACTAATTATTACTAATTATTACTAATTATTGGTAATTATTACTAATTATTGGTAATTATTACAAATTATTGGTAATTATTACGCATTATTGGTAATTATTACTAATTATTGGTAATTATTACTAATTGTTACTAATTATTACTAATTATTACTAATTATTACTAATTATTTCTAATTATTACTAATTATTCCTAATTATTCCTAATTATTACTAATTATTGGTTATTATTTCTAATTATTGGTAATTATTACCAATTATTGGTAATTATTACAAATTATTACTAATTATTACTAATTATTCCTAATTATATCTAATTATTACTAATTATTGGTAATTATTACTAATTATTACTAATTATTGGTAATTATTAATTATTACTAATTAGTGGTAATTATTGGTAATTATTTCTAATTATTACTAATTATTGGTAATTATTACTAATTATTACCAATAATTACTAATTATTGGTAATTATTGGTAATTATTGGTAATTATTACTAATTATGGGTAATTATTGGTAATTATTACTAATTATGGATAATTATTGGTAATTATTACTAATTATTGATAATTATTGATAATTATTACTAATAATTGGTAATTATTACTAATTATTGGTAATTATTACTAATTATTGGTAATTATTACGAAATATTACTAATTATTACTAATTATTGGTAATTATCTCTAATTATTGGTAAATATTACTAATTATTGGTAATTATTACTAATTATTAGTAATTATTACTAATTATTGGTAATTATTACTAATTATTGGTAATTATTACTAATTATTGGTAATTATTACTAATTATTGTTAATTATTACTAATTATTGGTAATTATTACTAATTATTGATAATTATTACTAATTATTGGTAATTATTGGTAATTATTGGTAATTATTACTAATTATTGGTAATTATTACTAATTATTGGTAATTATTGGTAATTATAACTAATTATTACTAATTATTGGTAATTATTACTAATTATTGGTAATTATTACTAATTATTGGTAATTATTACTAATTATTGGTAATTATTACTAATTATTACTAATTATTACTAATTATTACTAATTATTACTAATTATTACTAATTATTACTAATTATTGGTAATTATTACTAATTATTGGTAATTATTACCAATTATTGGTAATTATTACTAATTATTACTAATTATTACTAATTATTACTAATTATTAATAATTATTGGTAATTATTACTAATTATTACTAATTATTGGTAATTGTTATTAATTATTACTAATTAGTGGTAATTATTGGTAATTATTTCTAATTATTACTAATTATTGGTAATTATTACTAATTATTACCAATTATTACTAATTATTGGTAATTATTGGTAATTATTGGTAATTATTACTAATTATGGGTAATTATTGTTAATTATTACTATTTATGGATAATTATTGGTAATTCTTACTAATTCTTACTAATTATTGGTAATTATTACTAATAATTGGTAATTATTACTAATTATTGGTAATTATTACTAATTATTGGTAATTATTATTAATTATTATTAATTATTACTAATTATTGGTAATTATTACAAATTATTGGTAATTATTACTAATTATTGGTAATTATTACTAATTATTGGTAATTATTACTAATTATTAGTAATTATTACTAATTGTTGGTAATTATTACTAATTATTACTCATTATTACTAATTATTACTATTTATTACTAATTATTATTAATTATTACTATTATTACTAATTATTTGTAATTATTGGTAATTATTACTAATTATTGGTAATTATTACTAATTATTGGTAATTAATACTAATTATTGGTAATTAATACTAATTATTGGTAATTATTACTAATTATTACGAATTATTGGTAATTATTATTAATTATTGGTAATTATTACTAATTATAGTTAATTATTACTAATTATTGGTAATTATTACTAATTATTCATAATTATTACTAATTATTGTTAATTATTACTAATTATTGTTAATTATTACTAATTATTGGTAATTATTACTAATTATTGGTAATTATTACTAATTATTTGCAATTATTACTAATTATTGGTAATTATTACTAATTATTACTAATTATTACTAATTATTACTAATTATTACTAATTATTACTAATTATTACTAATTATTACGAATTATTGGTAATTATTACTAATTATTGGTAATTATTACTAATTATTGGTAATTATTGTTAATTATTGGTAATTATTGGTAATTATGACTAATTATTACTAATTATTGATAATTATTACTAATTATTGGTAATTATTACTAATTATTGGTAATTATTACTAATTATTGTTAATTATTACAAATTATTACTAATTATTACTAATTATTGGTAACTATTACTAATTATTACTAATTATTAATAATTATTGGTATTTATTACTAATTATTAGAATTTATTCTTAATTATTGGTAATTATTATTAATTATTCTTAATTGCCATTAACTATGAACAATGAATACTAATACTTTAAATTTATTAAGTAACAAAACAATGTAAACATAATTAAATTACAACTAATTAAGAATAATTGAAACTAATAAATAATTTAAAATAAATATTAAATTAAAATGAACATAAATACCATTAAAATTGATCTGAGGTTGATCTCTGATCGTTGTTGAAAACTTCAATATCAACTCCCGAAAAAAAAAATTAAACTCAAGAAACGATGAACTCTAAAAATAGAGTTTTGAGAGAAGTAGAAGATCGATATTGAGAATGAATGGAAAAAAATGGAGGGGGGGTATTTATAGGTTAGATTATTTGCGACGGGATACCTGTCACAAATAGTCGTATTTGCGACAGTACCCGTCGCAAATACCTTAGCCCGCATTGATTACGATCAACGATTAAATAGTTATTTGCGACGGGTCCTGTCGCAAATAATAACCTGCCGACATACTATTTGCGACGACGGTATATTCCCGTCACAAATATCTTTTACCGCCTCCGATTATTTGCGACGGGGGGTAACCGCCCGTCGCAAATAACTTTCCCGCGATTTGGTGCGCTTTGCGCGCCAGTCCTTTTGCGACGGGGAAAGCTAACCCGTCACAATTAACTACTTATTTGCGACGGGGGAATTCCCCCTTCGAAAAATAAGTTTCTAACGGGACTATTTGCGACGAGATTTATCCCCGTCGCAAATAACCCGTCGCAAATGCCCATTTTTCCCGTAGTGCATGTATCCCAAGAAGAAGTGATATCCTTAATGGGTGGATGAAACCATTTTTCCAACAAATTTCAGTGATCCATCCTTCTCTACCTTTTTTGGTGTGGCATCTCACAAACTTTGTGTCCCAACGTGGCTTGATGATGGGCCTTCAAATCCAATAGTATTCGACAAAGCTAAGATGTTCTATAAAAACTATGATTGGGATAGTATTCATTTTTTATAATATCTTTATATAGGTTTCCCTTAGTGTATAGGAATACCTTCTTCGTCAATTCCATTATTAGTTCATCTATTTTACATGGAAAACCACAATCGCCATCCTTATGAAACAAAAGAAACACAAAACTGATAGGGTTTCTGACTTCATATCTAGATGGAAGGGATTGACCTATTCACTATTTTTCCTTCTCCCATAATAGAAAATGTTGGAATACTAAGATGATCATTTTTGGGATGAGTTGAAAAAATCATTGACCCTATTAAAGTATCCAATTGGATGATATGATTTTAAAAGTGCGAAAATTCCAAGAAGATTCCATTTAGTGGAATGAAGATATATCTTAGCCCATGCCCCCGACATAGGTAAAAATTATTGCTGCGGAAGAGAATGCTGATGAAACCCTAAAACTAGTGTCCATGTAAATTCAATAACCCAAGTTGGACCCAAATTTCATATAGCCTATTTTGGATAAGTAGAAATAAGAAAACGATCCTTGAAAAGAAGCAATGGAGATCAGTGTTTACCATTGTTTGATGAATGTATGATTAATGTGTAATCCTTAAAAAATGAGTTGTTCAATTATTATTTCTCAGATACTGTGGAATATAACCTAATCAAGATCTTGCAACATAGAAAACCATATGTGTTCGACCTAACTATTTATCCACATTTCCTCTATATCCATAAGAGGATGGGTAAGATCATATAAGATTGATTTGTATTCAAATATGTCTTATAGATTATGGTTGATTTTGAACATGTAATGATTGAGAATTCCTTAGAACATAGGACTTGTGTAACCATTTCCCCACCCAAGGAAGAGAGTGATTGGAAAGACGATTGATCCAAGAATGTATATAAGTTAGATTACTAGATGACAGAAAAGATAGTTGACCAAGATTGTTCCACCCTATGAGAACATTTTTTTAAACCCATAATGATCGTATCTCCATTAGAAGTGAAATTGAATACACCTCCTATAGGTGGATAGAATCATCAGACATGTGAAGAGATAGAATAAGAATATTCATATTAAACTCCAACACATGCTCTAAATCTTAAATCTTTATTCCTTATAAAATTCAATGTATGGGAATCAACCACCAAATAGAAACCATATCATATAAATATCTCATTTTTATATTAACATAGTTCACATAACACAACCCTTCAATAATGTTGAATATTATTTAGATTATGAGTTCTTGGTACCTAACTAGGGAGTTGGAGACCAAAGTCACGTGAGGCAAGGATATATGGGACACTACGGCCATGGTCAAACTCAATATTTCATTCAAATTCTCAAAGAATCCATATATGAAGTTGTGACCCATTGGAAAGAACTCCTTTATGACCAACAAAAAATGGAGGTTCCCTATATCCCTCCATTAGTCATCCAAGACATGTTATCTTACACGACCATCTAGTAGGGGTGAAATTGTCAGATAACATCAGAAAAAGGTGGAAGTTGGAATGACCAGCACCATTCAAAATAGATGCTCCCTCACCATATTATCAATATATAATAACTTCTACCTTGAAATCCTCAACTCCAATGAATAAAACTATGGAGAAACATCACAATATAAAGTATAGACCCTTGTAACAATGGTATGAAACTATTGAATATTTATAATTTTTTCTAGCTAAAATCCTAATAACCGATTCTAACAATCTTCCAAAATTACTCATATTTACACTCATATGAGCCCTCCAATGCCCATATGGGTTTTGAATAGAAGTAACTATAGCCGAGGTTTATCATTTGGAGACTGTGTCATATTTATTCATTATCTCAATATCATTAATATAACATGGTATGGATGAACTAATATAGGTTTATACCATAACTCTATATGTTTTAGGTGAGATTAATGATGTTGAAATCTAAATTGCACTAATTGATAGTGGTTTTGTGATCTATCTCATTTTGATTCAGACCCTCTGAAATTTGGGATATAAAGAGGAGGATTTATCCCCAACAAATATAACTATTCTAGGTTATTCTATGTGTAAGAAAAGTCCTCCAAAAAATATAAAAATCAAATAATAGTTTGTGTATCTCACATATAATATTAGGTTCATGGTTATCTAGAATGAAACAACATATAATTTTAGTCATGGAAGACCTTAGCTTTATAGACATGTAGTGGGGCCTTAAACATTTAAATAGATTTTGAAATACCCAATAATTAAGAAGGTTAAAATACAACACGGCGACAATTCCTCCTTAGAGTCTTTTAAATCCATATGTTCTAAGTCATTTTTCTATAAATGGGAAGGCTTAAAACTAATGATGGGTGATGATATGAAGGATTTAGTCCCCAATTGGTTGGGGGTGTTCTTCTAGTCCCTAGAGTATGCTTGATGGTGATTATGTGCTACTCATAACCCTTATTGAGGTACTAGACTTAATCATAACTATTCAAGATCCTCATGACCCCAGTGATAGCATAAAGTAAAAAAGATTAGCTTTGGAACTTCACTGTGATGACTCTATCATTTTGGGATGATAATATCACTTCTCATGGAATCTCTTTCCTTGATAGTAATAGATACACCCATGAATCACCCACCATGTCTTAGAGTGACTCCATATACTTTAAGAATAATGAAGAAGAGGATGACCTCAGGAACACCGCTCCCACATTTTATAAAGGCCACTTCACCATTGATAAATAACTCATGCATGTGAATCAGGGACATGAAGAATACATGAAACAAATATTGATTAGTTTGACCATGCCTCTAGAAAAGTATGGGATATACATTTCACTTTTAAAGATACATGAATATTAATATTCTTGGAATTATAAAATAATTCCCAAACTGATCCCTCATATGACTATGCATAATATAAGAATACCGAATGACCATCAAGGTTTTGGGTAGGCAGCCCGGAATATTCACCTCTCTCATGTTACTAATGTATAATTGAAGATGAAAATTAGATCAAAAAGTTATTTTTATGGGAGGTGAAATACCAAAAATGGATTTCCAACATTATTCTTGAATATAAGAAGAATGGGAATATCATGGTCTCCACTAAATTCAGAGAACATAATCAACACTACTTAAATGATGATTCCCCATTATTGATCACTATTCTTTTTATTAATCAAACCTCAATATTCCAATACATTTTCTATATGAATATGTGTTCAATGTACCATAAAATTGAGATATCCCTTGAGTATGAGGAAGTTGCCTCCTTCAAAAAACCTCAAAGGATCTTTTTTATATATGTTCAAAATAATTGGATTTAAAAATATTGGTTCTATATACAATTTCATGAAAAATAATATATTTAAGACCTTAATAAGAAGAATAGAAAATTTCAATGTTGAAAATCTAGTAATGAAATCATTATAATGATGTGATTTCCTCACATGTATTAAAAAATCCTCAATAAGTTACAACAACATCGTTTGTAAAAGAATAAGATTATGTAAACTTGTAGGGTAACATTAATAAAATTCCTTGTCTTTATGGTACACCACCATGGAATTGAGGTCGAACCAGTAAATACTAGTATAATATTATAAATATCTCCACCTCATAATGTCAATGACAGGAGGATGATCCAAAGTAACCCTTCTTACATTCGGTGTTTCATATCTAATTGGGATGGAAAATATATAGCCTTTACCAAATTAATGATGAATGGAGTGGACTACTAATGAGGTGATGACATCCATATAGATATTGAGAGTATCATGAAATAAATTTTGAACCCACCTATCTTCATTCCATTAGGGGAAGGAAATCCACTAATTTTATATGTGACCTCCATGGAATGGTAAATCGGTTCACTCCTCGAATTGAAAATTGATACCATGAACGAAGATGAGTTCTACTATAATCAAGAAGAAGATGCTAGGTATTGAAACATAGTATTCTGATATTTGGGAGACTTTCCAATCACTCATATTTGCATTGAAAAGGCTGAGGAATATCATGTGTAATCACAAAGTCCACTTGGTTTCCCATATTTACCCACTCAAGTACATCATTGGATTCCTTATGTTGATTGGGCTTCTATCCTGACATGAAGTTATTTTTCAGTAGACTGAAATCCATTTTATGGAATAAAAGGAAATTAAAGGAAAATCCCTCGATGATTTGATTATAGCACATCCCAACATCTGAAGCACAATAGTGGGAACATATCTTTTATAATAAGATGTATTTTATTTCCATATCTATCCCTAAACAAGGGAGAAACATTTTGATGTTTCCACCTGAAGTCATGATAGATAGATGCTAGAAAACATGAAGCTCAATTGGAATAGTTTAGGGATTTTATATGTTTTTACGGACAATGAAATTTTACCCTACTCTTTCTCATTATCCAATGGAAGCACTAACAATGAGGTAGAATATCAGGCATTCATTACTAGATTGGAACTAGCCCAACTACTTCATATAACCATCCAAAAAGACAAAGGGTATTTAGAGCTAGTTATAAAATATATCAATAGAGATTATAACATAATTAATTAATCATTAGTCCCTTTCATCGGTCTTTTTAGAGGAATAATGGCACAAATACTATTTGAATCCACATTACATCATGTTACTCTATAAAAAATTCTTCAGCTGACATACTAGCTAATACAGCCATGGATATGGCTGATACTAATAATGAAGAGGTGTTCTTCATTATATCACATATAATTACGGTATGATAGGTCATCATATGTGACATGGTAGATATTAATCAAAACAAAACCACCCAAGAGTGTAATTAATGTATATTTCCCCTAGATATATGGAGCATGTAGTTGAAAACCATAAAAATAGGATCATCCCATTTGATTGATCCAAAAGGAAATAGGATTAGTGTCAATCAAAAAAATTTACCCTTGGGGGTGGACCAGATGATAAAAAAATACTTTACTATTGATTCTTTTATAGAATCATCATCAAATTCATAGGAGAAATAGGGATTCCCACCATTGTGCAAAAAGTCCATCCAGGCTCCTACAACACTCATCAATCTAGGAACAGACTCTCCCATCTGATTAGGCGTTTACATTACTACTGCTGATATGATACTAGACTATGTGGAATTCAACCTGAAATATAATGCATTCACGAATCAGTTGAAATTCATCCACTAACCATCTGAATTTTTATATATCAATAAATATTTTTGTTTTATTTATTGTAGGGTGAACGAATTCTGTAGATCCATATTCCTCACACACAACTAACAACTTTAAGTATATCCATACTACTAAATAATCCTTTTCAAAATGGAGGAGCCAATACCCCTCGGGGAATTTATGTTGGAGAATATCAATAACATCCTAATGTTCAACATCATCTCCATAATCAGTGACCATCATACAATATTGATGTAAAATTACACCAATATTTATTCTACCATATTTATGAAAATTTATATGTTGTACAACATTAATTAAATCCATTTTTTTGCTTCCATGTTTCAAAACATGGAAAAATTGAGGCCTTCCATAAGACACTATCAATATTTTACAATTGATGGAAGATAAATACATAGTGTCTTTTCCAGACAAGATCCTTTATAATTTAGGGGCCTACTATGCAACCACATGCATTACTATATAATAAACCCCATATTCAATAATTTATTGAACTGATGTATCATTTCCCATATATGTTTGGCTACCTCACATTGAATTTCTTTCTAAAAAAACTCTTAGACGATGTGAAGTAGAAAAATCGGCTGGATGAGTAATAATGGATCAAAGAGAAGAGGATGCATATACTAAACAACCAAAAAGTTCATTAAAATCGTATTTCACTATCAATCAATAAAAAGGTTTTACTTAACTCATTGCTTCTAGAATAACTGATATTAGAACTCAGAACCAAAATGATACCGAGAAAAAAGCCTATAGTGATGAAAACAAAATGGGAAAGGACATGCATCATACACAAGGTCTATTCCAATGTATCTTACTCACTAAAAACAATGGATATGGAACACATTATAGCCTCCACTAATGAGATATTTCTCATGAAATACATCCCATAGATACTTTTAATCATCCTATAACCTGATCACATGCTGTTAAAAAACATCATATTTCATTTTCACAGGATATTAAACTACATGATATGTTCTATTCACATGATGTTTACCTACAAGATACATCCTAGTATTTGTGATGTTAAAATTCATGATACATCTCATTCATATGATGTTGAACTACACAATGCATCCTAACCGCATGATGATAAACTGTGTGGAATACATCCTAACAGTATGGAACTAAACTGTATTAAAAATCTCCTTAATATTATAATGTTCATATGAGTGATATATACATTGTTATTTCATGATGTAAAAATTCTTGGAGAACATTACTTTTCCAGAAAATTCAATACACAAAATATATATTTTTTAAAAATAAAAAATGTAGTTCCCCATCCCTGTTTTTGAGTCTGATCCACATAAGGAATTTCCCCATTAAAAACCCTTGAATTTATTAATTATTTTAATCCTAAGGTAAATAGTGATTCCAACATAAAAATTCCTAGGCCCAAGCATAATATATTCATCCTGGTCAGAAGAAATTAATTCTTTCAACAACATCTTAGGAACATCACATTAAGATGTGGTCTTACATTATATACCATGTCTAGATTTCCTTAAGAAACCATCTTATAAAACCATGTGTAAAAAACATGGGATTCCTCTCAAGAGAAGATTCATTAAACACCTATACAACTCTTATAAAGATCCATTCCTTAATTTTACACATTGGGTAACCTTCATCATTTTATCATGAAAATAAACTCCATGGTTTCTTAGAAATACGTATGACTTTATTCTCATTCCAATGATATGCATAAATATTCCAAGATCTTATATCACGAAACATACACCACATTCTACAAGATAAACTCTTGTTCCTTTTGTGAGTATGGTGGGAGAACATTTTCCATTATTTTTTACTCATACTAATAATAAATCACGTGAGGTTAGGAATTTTGGTAAAGGATTCCCTGCATAATCGTGACAAATCAGTTTGTGTTATGGTAAGCACAGTCCTGGACGAATGACCTTAAAAGGAAAACCAAATTCCCTACTACATGACATTTAAATACATAGTTTCCCTCTCATGCAAGGAATAAAACAATTCATTACTATGGACATCACCCCTGATGACCACTATCCTTAGTGTTGGTCTCCCATCACAACTCAATTTACGAACTATATAGGGCTTGATTCCTATCATCCCATGATACATAATGACATTCAAATCTCTAATCATCATCCCATCGACAATTATAAATGGGAATAATTCTACCCTATAAATATGGGTTAGACCGGGGAGAAGAGTCTCCTATTAAAGAACTACATGTGGCTTATTTACTTCCATTACATGTGACATAGTGATGCTCAAATATCCAATACTGGTTTCAACCCCAATAATCAATTGGAACAATTCCCCTATATATGTATTTTTCAAACCTATGGGCAGTTTTTCTCATTTACGAACTATGTGTGCTTTGACTCTTACCATCATGGAATATGTAGTGATTCCCAAATCCTCAGAAATGTTCCTTGCTACAAAAATGAATAGAAACAATTACCCCATCTACGTATGGGTTAGACCAGCATAGAGAGTTTCCCATTCATGAAAAATGTGTAGATTTATATTTATTATCATATGATATATAGATACACTCGGATTTCCAATTCTAGTTCTATTTTCATTATTAATGAAAAAATACACAACTAACGATATACGGGATATACCAATGCAGTGAGCCATCTGAGACCAATTCTCATAAAGATTAGTCGGCTTCCCAGTGTACCTTCATTTCATAACCGAGAATAGATCATCAATGGTTAGGGAACCTGGTAATATACTCTTCCAATGTGACTGAGATGATCTTCATATTAGAAACCATGTTCTAGTCACATGATGTTAAACATAATGTCCATGTCCATGTTTCATGATATTAAACACCATTATCACTATTATTCACATTGAACAGATCATCCCCTCTGATAGTTTTTTATCAAATAATCATATTCTTTATTCCATTTCCATGAAATTCATTCAATACATGCTGGTTTATCATTTATGGTTCTTTATCCCTACACGAATATTAATTTCTCCACAAACCAACATCAAATCTTCGATATATGATTCGACACAGCCAACTCTATGAGTTATTATCATATTCTTGGAACCCCATTCAGCTTGGGAATCCATCCACATGGATATTCCCAATAAGTAAATAATAATAAATAATATTTTAACCCAGAAAAACATCAGTCACAGGAAGGATCCTCATAAAATATATTATTTATTGGTCTTTTTGATTCGAAAATTATAGGCCTCTGTCGTTACCAATGGTTGACCTATATGAACTAGTTCCCAGCTACATTTAACTCCAATATTATTGGGTTTTGATTTACACCTTCCATGAACCAAATATTGAGGTTGATTTATATACCATTTATTTCATACATTTGTGCATCATAAATATTTTAAAAGAAACGTTATGAAATCATATGCTTGTACCCTTCCATTTTGGGTTATTCATATTCTATGAAGATCCAATAACACTATTTTATGCACCCATATCCCTTAAATAAGAGTCAGATATATGCAATGGGATCAAATTTAAATGTGTTAATTGTGAAATGATTCATTCCATTACTATAATCATATTTAATCCTATGAAATATTTTCCATAAAGGTAGTAAATACCTATTTTTAATAAGGGTATTTTCATCAAAACATCTTCTTCAAACACACATCCCAGATCTACATACGACACTCTTCCATGCATGATAAATCTAAGTATGAGGGGATCTTCCCAATGAATTACCACAAATAGTCTTGTGCATAGATAAAAGGTTCTCCCTCTATCTAAATTCCCCTAACTAGTAAAAATTGTCCCCAAATATTTATTACATAATTTTTATTTATTTCCCACATCCTAAAGATATTTCATAATAGCGTAAGGAAAACATCATTATTGTATAATGCTAAACTAAACTATATAAAATTCCCCACTTCATGATGTTAAAATATAAATTCCATCAGTCATGTTTATTAATTATCAATGGAAAACAAGAACCTGACCCTGGTTAACGAGAGTACAATGTTCTTTCAATATCTTTTAATATACTCAACCATAAATCACAGTTCATTATATCCACACATCAGGTTGAAAAAACCTTTTCATATCCCTTAATAAAGAAAATTGATATCATTTTTTGGCAATGCTATAGATGTATTAGAGATTTGAAGAAAAAAAACTAGATATATCTTCACCCTACAAGATATATTTCTGATCCTCGTGAGTTTTACATCACTGTGGCAGCGCACAACACCTTACGGTGTTCTGAGTAATTCCCAAAATGAGTTTCTAATATCATTACTTATGCCCTGAGAACCATGAACCATGAATTATAAAATTTCATCTCCCTCTCCAAATGATATTAGAGTGATCTTTACAATGGGTTTTTTAATTATGTTATTTTGTAATATTCCTCTCATAACAGGTTCATGTACATCAATACTTTAAACATCATTCAATTTGGTCTAAATTATACAACCATAGGTTTCATAATTACATTTTTTGGTAACATTCACCCTTCTACCAGGTCCATGTGAATCATTACATTAAACCTCAACAAATTTTTTCAATGTTATATGAACATAAATATTGCACTTTTAGGGTCCAAATTTCAAGAGTCTAAAATTGATAGATAAAAAGACTAAAAAATTATGAGGTGAAAACCCAGCAATGGGAGGCTAGGGAAAAAATTCAACTTTCCACTTTCTAAACACTCCACCTCCATCGTTTATGAAACGTTTTCGAATAAATTAAAAAGGAATAAATATCATAGGGAACAATTTTTGGACTCAATAAAATCCCTTAAATGCTCACTATCCCCCCTGGTCCACTAATAACATATTCACTAAGTGTTGAAACAACCTTTAGGTTATCAAAACCTTCATGAATATTTATCTTTTCATAACTAACCATAATTTAATAGAAGTAGGATACAACAAACCTATTTTATTGAGTTGATATCCATTTCTTGGAACCCCTTGGACCATAGGATAGCTGGCTCTCATCTCTTCCCTATAGAAAACTGGTAACATTGACTGGTTTATCCAAATGGACACTTTAATCCCAATAATCCTCCCTTAAATCTAGGAGTTATTTTCACGATTGTGTTGATCCTTATAGGCTCCCTCCATTTCCAATTTCGGTCATTTGCTCACTATATCACACATTTAGTTAACTCAGATATTCATATACCGTGATTTTTAGAACCCATAACGAGACTACTAAAGTCTACATGATATATTTGATGTTACATCGCCATGTATTGTATCATTTCTCAAAATAGGAATAAGATGCTCCACTCTCGAACCTATTGATGGCCCCCACCACATAACCCAAAACCAAATGGTTTTGTTCTTGAGCCTCCTAACAAAAATATAAACAACCATGGTATACCAAAACCCTCTATGGATTGTTTTCAATCCATTCCACACTTCATATTCTATATGTTTGAGTCTTCTCAAATATTTCATAGACCTAGGAAAAGAGTGGAGCTAACCTCTTCATGACCATGCATGAAAACCCTATGTGTTCATAATTAGGTTTTATGACCCAAAAACTAGACATATCACCTCTTTGTAGGTAGACAACACTAATCCTCATGAGCCTCGATAACACCATGGTGGATCCCAACACCCTTTTCTGTTTTGTGTCATCAAAGTTATGTATAATAAATTCCATAATCATCAATTCATGATCCTATATACATGATTTACATAACCCATTTCTAAACTATCCTGGTGGACTTAACATCATTAATATTTTAAAATCCACTGATATTGTCCCCATAAGTCATTCATAGACCTTATAAATGATATGAGATCCAAATTTCAGGACCATGAATGTTAGCCATGTGGTCCAATGCATAAGGGCCTTTTAACCTCTAACTAGATGCATCTCTTCTTTATAGGAAACAAAATATAATACTCCTAATCCCTAGTAACACCATTGTAGATCTTAGATGAATGGGTAATTTTGGTCGAACCAAGAAAAGTCCTTCTTATTCCTTATTCATCAATCATGATATAATATATAAGAACATAATCTACCATAGTATAAGGTCCTATCTAGATGAATCTAAACTAAAATAGCAGATGGTATGATCTAGAAGGCCTTAAATTAAATCATCAAATGGAATGACCTAGAAGATAGTGAACTACATGAGCAGAAGGTCCATGATACATGACTCTAAACTATAGAAGTACAAGGTTCAATCTACAATACACTAAACAACAATAATATAATTACAAATATGGATGTCCTTGAATTAAATCATAGAAATGGCCTAGTTTACAAGACCTTAAAATAGACAACTAAATGTTACATAATTCTAACCATGTTGTAAACTAAAAAATATAATCCTTTGAAAAAGGCAAGTCTCTACTCACCGAAAATGAAATTTTTGTGATCCAATAAATATTTATCACCCATAAAATTTAAAATTCATAAAACATCTTTGGTCAAAACCTATAAGTGGGAATCCAAATAAAAATACAGTTCCACACTTTCCAATCTTTCCCCATAAGAATATTATTACATAGAGAGCACAAGGAAAATTAAAAGATATAGTGATTTTAGCTGTAACTATTTTCCCCTATAAGAATAAAAATTTTCTCCCTAAATAAAATTTATTAGGGAAAAATTAGATTCTTCCACCTTCATGAAATATAGCATTCCCAAATTATCCTTCTAAATAATCTGATCTGAATAATACTAGAGAAGGTAAATCAACGAGGAATTTAATTTTCCTTGGAATTCATGAGACATTGTCAACAATAATATTTTGGGATTTAAAAATTAACTTCTATACATTTGGGTTTAATTTTTATTATAAAAAACATAGGTATCATTAATGATCCACAAGAAACCATATCATAGAATATTCATGCACATTATGACTGAAGTAATAACAGACAAAGACATGTAATGTTCAAAGGATTTATTTATTGATATGGTTCATTATAACAAGGAATATCATAATTACAGATCCTCTACAAGGTTTCAATAAAAAAACCCATTATGGATAGACTATAATTAAATTTTTTTAGATAAACATTTGAAATCAACTACAATCTATTGAGAAGTTTATATTGAGTGTTAAAGTGTTGTCAGCCTAACTTCTAATGCTATTTCACATGGATAATGAGTTTCTATAATAGGGGAAAACTACCCAAATCCTTTATGAGTACTCAATAATATAGATGATGATAATTAAATATCAAACTCTCAGTGAGAAACAATTTCATCCTATTTCACTATCTGTGTTGTCATGTCATTCATCTTGGCATGTAGCTAATAAATTATTTTTTGTTTCTTTTCAATAACCTATAAATCTCACATAATTAATTACACTAGGGGAGTCCCATCATCCAAAATAAATAAAATTCCCTCACTACTATAAAATTCTTTATTGTTAATAATATTTTTTGTATGATGTCATGCAATGGTTAGAAATCAAAGCCACCTGCCCCAAAATTGTGGAAGAGATGGTGAAGGAATTCCACATTGATTAAAAACTATTCCAAGAGAGTATAGGTAATCAAGGAATGGATCTGCTTTAATATTTTTCTTCTTTATACATGAATGTAAATCTCAGAAGGGGGAATAGTTTGATGGGCTAATAAAAAATAATGATAAAAATTTTCATGCACTCTCCTCACAATCAATTCAGCATACATCAATGATTTTGAAGGACCAAATTCATTAAAAAAAAATAAATCCCTCTAATAGTACGTTTACAATATGATGATAATGATTCCTCAAAGGATTTCCAAAGTCTTGAATAAACTATATTTTAACAAAAAATAATGATTTTTGTAAAGCACACTATTTTTACACCTGGAGGACCAATCAATTTAGTACACTACACAGGTATGCTTCCACTCAAGCATGGGAATATTTGTAATATAGGACGGTAGAGGATTCAATTGGTGGAATAATAATCATAGTGTTTATGTATTCATGAGGAAAAATAATAAAAAATTGAAGAATGATCCTAGGGTTTTATTCTCCACACACTCTATTTTTAGGAAGATTAGAAACCATTTTAATATAATCACGTTAGAATGGGAACCGATAAGGGGTGTATGGATAGAAAATAATCATCTCATCTATAAAGACTACAAGGAACCCATCATGTAGAGAAATATTTTATGACCCCTCATCAAGATATTATATTCCATTATCAAATTTTTCCTCGATTGTGAAATACGTGGAATTAAAAGGAAATGATCACACCAACCCATCATGACAATGTCCTCATCAGGACCTAGTGTTGTCTCCTCAACCCAAAAAATAGTTAATATCCAGGAATAGAATACATATTCATGTATTCCAGTTGTGTTATGATAGTTATTAAATTGGAAATTATCTCATATCTATTAAAATTTGAACATTAATGGGATGTTAATCTGTTAAAGAATGCTACCTTGATGGATATGAATTAGGAGTTAATAAAGGTGGGAAAATGGTAGGACATATAGGTTATGAAGGAACTACATAGTGAATCTGATATTTTATAATCAATATGACTACAAAAATTTCCATGCATTTCCCACCATCCATGAAAAACCATCCAATCAAAAATGTGGCTAAAACCCTCTTGAAAAAAGGCTTGGGGATTCCTATGGTCTCACATGCTAACACCTTGTGGTATATTACCCTATTCCATGATGTCCCTATAAGACCTCATACTAACCTGAATCTTTTGGAAAGTGAATCGATGAGGGAATATACTGTTTGACCAAACACCACTATGGTTGATGAATATTTTGATATATTCATTAAAGTAAATGATCCAATGTTGTCTCATATCTTTCCCTAATAGCTCCTTCAAAATTTTGGGCATGTATCTTTCCATGGTCGGTGTTTATTTTGGACATCCAATACATCCACATTTGAAAAAAATGCATCATATATCTCCCGAAGAAGGGGTGGTCCACTCAATTTATAAATAACCAAAAGGCTTCTCCCTGTTTCACTATAGGATTGATGGAAGTAATTATCGTCAAGAAACCAATGAAAAATCGTCTCTTTGAGATGTTTTGATTGAGGATAAATGATTACCTAAAAACTCCATCATTCCTCAAAGATGGATATCATGTACTTAGATGAATAATTATCAACATCTTTGAATGACCCAAAAAATCCAAGCCCTTTGATTAAAAATATATAGCTAGTTTGTACGTCCCATGTGGAGCTCTAACTAATTCTCGGGGTATTTATAGAGGAAATGAGTATACTCAAATTACTTTTATTAATCATCTCATGGATAACATTTCAAATGACTTTATTTTGCCTCTAGTTCACCAATATTAATGTAATCCCATGGGACTATTTTATTACTTATTGATTATCTTCATAGATTTTCAGTTGAATATAGTTATGGTAATGTGGTTGGCTATAAAATGGGAGATTGAAATCTATTGGGTGTATAGTAGGATCATCATGTTGTCACAATCCAGAAAAAAGGAATCTCGTGTGATGGGGAATATCTATGAATTTCATTTGGGACAAACCCTCACAAAACCAAGTTGTCATAGAAGATATAATACCAAGGGTTAGCATTTTGATTCTCAGTAATAAGATATCTATGGAATGTCATGTTGGGATTGGTATGAGAAGTGGAAGACATATATTTGAATTTTTTAGATGAATAAAATAATCCTTTTAATAATGTTTCATGAATTGGTGAACATCTTAAAAATCACTTGGACTATAAAATGACTCCTGATTGCATGACTAGATATTGTTCTTGTGGTCACATGACCAAATACAAGCCCCATGAATTTCATTACCCACATAAATTCTCATGAATAACATGAACCATGGAGAATCTCTCGATCATGTAATATTTTAAAATAATTACAATCTTGTGACCCTGATACAATATTATAAATTGTATAATGATCATTACATTGAGATAGAAGATCATGTAAAGCCAAAAATTAAGACATGAATCAAAGTTAATGGTTATAGGTTTTTTTAAAATTACTGAGTGTAGAATCGTAGGATTATTTATAAGAGTCATGTGGAGGGAAGACACTTTGTAAGAGATCATGAAACAATATCGTGAATCAATCATACGATCGGTTCTTATAGAGAGGTCTTACAAAATGGATCATATAGAGTGGTCATATGGATGCATCAAATGATGATTGGAATCAAAGGACATTTTATATTCAAATTCACTAGTGGAATGAGAAACCACCATGCTCCACTCATTATTGTATGCTTCATGAAATACCAAAATTCACCTAGATGACCAAATGTACTCTCATTCTAAAATCAATAAAATCTCCTAGGACTCAACCAGGAATTTACACACACCAAAACAGATTCATTTACCCTATGAACATCTTTTCATAGGGAATTTTTTGGATTCCCATCAAATGAGTACTACAAATTTTAGAATTTAAGAAATTCTTATAGTGTGTTAATTATTTTCCCCACATAAAATGAAAGGAATATCATGAATTATAGGTTTTCTATTTGGGAAGATCATTTAACCAATATAAGTACATTATATCTCATGTCCCTATAATGGCAATTAGAATGGATCATGTTTTATTCATGATCTTATTATGATCATGGATGGCCCCTATTGAAAACCATCATCTTCATGTGACAGTTTTCAAATAAGAGTTAATGGTCGTATGAAAGCTACAAGATGAGTTCCTCCATTAGAAAACTTGTTAATCAGTTGATGATTAAAAATCATCCATAAAACCTTACAAAATTAATGGATAAAATGGTAAAAGAATCATTGGTTAAAGATTTGTGTTAATTATCAAGAGATGTTCTTATCAGACTCACAATAACTAATAGATCCGCAAGTGATATTTTGACCATGACACATGATAGAATGTTGATGTGACACCTTAATCATGTGAATAAAATATGAAATTTCCATTCAATCATGTGATACCCATTTCACTCCAAAAACTAGTGGAGGGATTATTTGTGAAAATACTCACACACATTCATGAGACCCATTATTTTACATACAGTGCATTATAGACAAGAAGTTAAACTATCCATGAAAATGTTTTTCATTGATGCAATATATTTTATTGGTCACATGATTTTATGTTGGATAACCAATGAGAAAAGGCGAAGAAACCTTTAAAATAAAGAAGAAAATAAAATAATGAAATGTGAAATCCTTTCACGAGGAATGGATATGTTGATTTTAATCAAAAATGGGTCATGTTCCTCGGGTGATCTCCATTTATCATGTGATGGCCCTGTGACATGCCATATTGGCCTCATGAGTAACATTAAACCATTCATATTGATCTCATGAGTTTCCCCGTAAAATCAATATTAATTTCAAGAAGGACCACAGAAAAGACTTTTTAGATCACACAATGGCATTTCATCCAGAATTGATCTGATGAAAAATATCATACATGTTAGCTCAATGGTGAAAAATCATTTTGATTGTCATAATTATTGTTTGAAATCCTTTTAATGAGATGTGGTAAAATAAATTTGAAGGTGATGGAGTATTATTGAAATTTATAAATAACATGCAATGACTTAGATAACCTATTGATGGATTCTATGAAGAACATGATGTGATACTCCATCCAATGATTCCATATCATATCCTAGATATAAACATCATTAAAGGTGTCATATAATGGTGTGGAATGTCTTATAAATTCATCCCCTTTTTCACAAAAAAGACAAAAGAATGCTTGAATATGACAACACCGATGGGATCATAGAATAGTAGACTACTATGAGTGTAAATCAATATGATTTTAAGAGTAATACACCTGGTAATAATACAAGGAATTTATAATGGAATCAAATAACATAAATATATTCATCTAATTTTTTAATTATAAATAATAATAAGGACTTATGGTGTGCTAGATACATTATTTATAGGTGTCTCCAATAGTTGAATTGGTCATGTCTGATATAAAAAATTTAATTATTTAAGATTCTTGTGGTAAATATAGAATAATCATTAAAAAATATAGAAGGATTATGAAAATAAGCATATTATAAATTTCATGTAAGGTATTCATGCATTTAAAATGGGCTATCCAAATCAATTGACAATACCATTACATTTCACTCAATTCTTTTGAAGTCTTCTATAAAATTCACCCAAATATTTCAAAGTACTCAAGTCATTTTGTTTTAGTCATGATACATCCTCCAGACATTCCATCCTAATCATGTCATTTCCTCTGGGAATTGTAGTCAAGATCATTGAATTTACTCTGGGTATATCAGCCGACGTCATGAGAATCCCTCTAGATGTATCATTAAAGTCAAGAGACACCCAACAGACATGACATTCAGATCATGCAATGTAATATGGGCATGTCATCTAATGTCATGTGATGTCCTCTAAACATGTCCTTCAATTCATGTGTCCTACGCTAGACATTCCATATAGATCATGTGACATCTTATAGAGAAGTCAATTAGATCCCAAGATTGTATTTCTACATGTCCTCTTGAAAACTAGGACATTTATAGACATCCTCAAACATACTAGATAGACATCATGAACATGTTATGGGGATTATCAAGACATGTCATTAAGACCCCCCCTTGGGACATGTAACCTTTCCTATTAGAAATACTTTGGAATAACCAATGCTAAACTATAATTACATTATTTATTGGGAAAACTAGATATGAAGGAATTCATTTTAAGTTATAATCTCCAATCGAAATATATCTTAGTGTAATCCCCTTGATATTTTATACACTCTAAAACTTGTGTCTCAATCTCTATAATGGGTTCAACATACATTCTCATCCATCAGTGGATTGATACGTTAAGTATCCAATGTGAACTATAATTATTACATGACCAAGATATAAAAGATTCATTTATAAGGCTCTAGATACAATGGTAATAAACCTAGGTGTAGTACCTCCATGTATCAGCCCATCTACCCCTAGGTACCCAATCTCACCATGGGGTTCATCATTATTCCTCATACATAATTTTACTAATAATCTACCTGAACTACAATGAATCAAATTTCTATTATAAGGAGGGTATGTAGAACGCATTCATAAGCCTCAAGATCCAAATTTAACACATCAAAAGGGATACCCTAATGCACACATCCTGAGTCCATAAGTGATCTGACAGATCACATACTATCCCCTGTTTCTAACTCTACCCAGGGCTCATGTGGGCTTATGGATTTGCAGTCATCATATCATTCACGTCATGAATGTACACCAATTATTGAAACCCCACAGTGTAATCCCCATTCAACAACATAATATGACTACCCAAATAAAATGGAATCCACCTTTGTGTATGTCTCAATGTAATGATCAAACTATGATAACATTGATTCCTGTTATAAGAAAGATTGGTATGACACATTCCTAGGGACCAATCTTGATACCTCATGCCTATGTGACCAAATATATTTCTCCTACACATGATGTTAATTTTTTTAAGAACTATGTGGTTTTTGACTCCTATAATAAAAAATATATGTAGGATACCTTGAAAAGGATCAATCACATCCCCATCCTATCAATCACATCCTTGGATGGATGTAAAATCTACGGTGCATGGTTATATGGCCAATAAATATAAGAAGATATCTATTTCTAGGAAATAATAGGAAATATATAAAGAACCTCATATACATATTGATGGTCTCATTAATAAAACCTCCTTTACATATAAAACGATTCCACAACCAATCATTTTGTTATGGAAACAAGATATGTATATGGATTAGGAAGTGATTCACGAACATATCTTCAATCTATAAGAGAGGAATCGAGTAGGATGTAATTCCACCCATTTGGGTTTTATGAGTCTAACCACCAATCCTATTTACCAATCATAGTTCCTAATAGACTTTGGGTCTGTAACATCAATTGAATTCCTATGATTGGAAAGAAGGTTTGTACCTCATTATGGATATGGGAGCCATTGGGTTTTCTATGAAATAAAAATGGTGGACTGGGAATAAATTATTGTGAAACCACATATTAAACCCCACATTAAATCATGAAGAAAGAATCAAGAAAAATGGTAGCCCCAGTGTGATTTCATGTAATTATATAATAATTCAATTTTCATATATATCAATCACACTGTCTCTTAAACATAAGGAACCACACATTTCTAAGAAAAAAAATAACTATGCAACATGGATTGAATTTTTCATACAGAATCTCCTAATGATGGTTTTATTTAAGTTTATTGAATTACAAGAACATATTTAACTAAAAAACCATCATTTATTGGGATCAATATCACCTATATGTTTTGAATAATAGTGTATATGATGTTTTATATTTTAAAACACTATTATGACATACTCGGGAATTTAAATCCAAAAGGCTAAAAGATAAATATCAAATACATATAACTAACGATATATTATTTGGTTTTGAGACATCATTTATAATGATTTATCTATAAATCCTATATCTATCTCTTAAAAATTATAATAGATATCCAAATAACTATGTGTACAAATATTATCTTATAATGGCAAGATAATTATGATTTATCAATTTAATATAACGAAAAATGATATATGTATTGTTGTTAAAAAAAGTACAGTCAATACTATGGATAATGATCTTCATATATCTAGTGTAAAAGATGATAATATTTATTGTGCTACTATGTATTTAATTAGGATTATTGATAAAAACTAGAGTTATACTATGCACCATTTCATGATCCAATTTTCTAATGTATATATTGATATAATGGAATTACATTAAAAGATAATGAATTAGGATTTGAAATAATGAATTTTAATAGGTTTGGATATAGATATGATCTTTTCATATGAAAATCACATGTAATAAATATATTTAAACTCATGATCTTTCAAATGAAAAATTTTCCATCCTTTTTATGTGAATTAAAATAGCATAAAATGAGAGTTAATTCCATGTAAGATGATCCTTTTCATGGTAATATCACAATCATTTCATATTGGGCCAAATGTAGATGATTTCATGTTTGTAATTAGTGACTATTGTGAATAAATTTGGATAAAAAATGTTGATGAAAAACACTTCAAAACTAAATAAGAATATATTCTAGAATATATTTTTATTTTCAATGATATTATTTATATATCATTTTATTAATCTATATGATCTATGTCCAAGACAATGGTTATTTTTATAATTTATTTTTATAACATGTTTTATAGAAAACATTTTCACAACCCCATAATTACACATAGTTTGATGCGAAATGTTTTAGTGATCCTAACAGTGAGTAATAAATGGATATAAATATAATATAAAAATGAACACATAAAATTAATAATAAAGTGGTTTATTTATATTACATAAAAAATGATAGAGAGTTGGATTTGTATACACATATTGAAAGTCAAAGATGGGGTATTTTTAACAAGACATTCAACTGGTATGTACATTTAATATATAATAAGATGTTTTTATGATATAATATAAAAATTATCGTTGAAAAAATATTTGGAGAAATATTAATTATCAAAGCTAGTGTTTACTTCCATCCAACATCATATGGTTTGGTATAAGGTTCATGAAAATAATAACATTTAAATTATAGATGAATGTATATAAGTATATATGAATGTGTGAGTATTAATGAAATTAGTTTTATTTTTATTTGATAATTTTATAAATAAAATAATAAAATATATTTTATTTTATTTCATTTACACATAAGATCAGTCTTATATCGATACTAAATAACAACATCACATTGTTTTTTTTATTATCCATAACAGCATAGAATAACTTTCAAGAATTAAAATATATCTCTCAGACCTTGGAGGAAAAAACAAATACAAAATAAATTGTTTTTTGAGAAAAATAAATGGTATATGAAATAAAATGAGATATTAATGAAACAAAAATAACTAGTGGAATAAAAAAATATGATCCCTAAACTCTGTGATTTGATGGAATTTCCCCCCTCAAATTCGTAACATTCCCTATTTAATCATTTATTTAAAGAAAATTTTTATATCATTCCAATAAAATTATATTTATTATTTAGTTAAATTAAAATATTTTAGGTTGAAATTGATTTTAACTTATGTCTATCTACACTCATTAATTTCATCATTGTAAGATCTATAGTACACAATATTTAAATGGATACACATTAAAATATTTTAATACAAACATATAATTTGATAGATGGGATTTAGGTTCCCCAAAATCCTAAATTAAAGTCATATGGTTCCTTTAATAAGGGCGATATGTACAAATTCAAACAACCTATTAGAATTTTCCTTCCATGGTCATCCGTTCATAAAAATCTGCATGATGAATAAATCAATATACCATTTCAAATTTATATTATATTCAAATTTTTTATTATGAATAGTAAATTATAATGTAATTTTTCAATTTTAATAGTGGGAAGCATGTAGCTATGTAATGGAAATTGAAGGGATTAGTTAATGCATCATGAATATGGACTATAGAATGAAAAGTTTCACAACCATTGACCCTAACATAGTTAATGACATTAAACATTATTTTAAAAACATATTTACATATTAATAATAATACCTTCTAATTTACATTTTTAGATGGAATACATGATATAGAGTTGGATGGATATATTTTCATTCCCTAATTGTTGACTGTATTAGTATTACAAGTGTAAATGAAATTCTAAAATTGATTAGTTTAGGGACACCGTAGAAAAAATTTATTTGAATTACAAGATCAAAATTAAAATTTCTAAATAATGATGTATTTTTTAAATTATAAGTATAATGGAATTATTCTTATCCTATATATTCATGTTAACATTTGTAATTATGAGAAATTTGACAAAAACAACATTTATATTTCCTCATCTTCATTTTAAAAAAGAAACAACTCTAAAATAAATTGCAATTTTAAGTAATGTAGAACTACATTAAATATTTTTTGAAACCAAAGAATTAAATTCTAGTTTATTATTAATACTTACCATGATAAGGTAAAATTAATACATGTATTTTTTATTGTAATATTTTTATTAATAAATAGTTCTCCTAATTTTTCTAATATATCTAGGCATCACAAGACATTATTTTATATAAATCTATTTAATATGAAGATATATCTATATTAACAATTATTTTATATAACATAAATCATCCAAACAAAATACTATTTTATAATATTGATACATTATATTTAAAACATGTTATATTTTATTCTTTTATGTTTATAAATTATTATTAACATTTAGATTTTATTTTCATGTGTAGAGTTATTATATCTAATTGTTATGGGCTTATAGAAAAAAAACAAAAACAAAAAATAAATAGGTTGCTACATATTGAAGTATATTGAGGTATATAAAATAATATTTTAGTATTAATGCATATATCATCACAAATTTCTTAAAATTTCCAATGCATTTGTAGTTTACAAACAACCAAAAGGTTCTTATCACATCACAACATGTGTATTAGTGAAAACCCCAAAATAAGCTCTACTAAGTAATGTGCTAGTGTCCAGATTTTAGGTATTCATGATTTGATGGAATGAATTACCCCTAAAAATCATCACAACATCCACTAAAATGAAATCATCTAAATATAAGAAGAATATCAATATATCCAACTAGATGAAGAAAAAATGTACAAACTAATAAATCCATATTACACCTAAAATTACCCACAAAATAAAAATACCACAATCGAATAACATGAAATAAATATAAAATCCAGTTATAACATAACCCTTAGAAAGGATATAAAATGATAAGTTGGACATACTTCAATAATCACACAACTCCTACTTACATGCCTCCATAAAGAACTTAGGAGGATCTATATAGACAAGCGTGATAGAGTGTAAGGGAACTTATAGGGGTAAGAAATAATACTCATTATGGTTTTCCCATTCGATGAATCAAATCATAATAATAATAAAATAATTCATGAAACAAAATTTAATAATGTAATATAATGTATATGAATGAACACATCATCCTAATAAATCCCAAGGTAGTGAATATTTCTTTTAGGTCATCCATTATCACACCTTTAAACTAGATCTAAGTAACTGTAGTTTATAAAACCATAATAAACCATATCCCATTGGAGTGCTACATGAACAAAACATCACCCACAATGTAAAAAATAGAATTTGTAGAAATTAATCATCTCTATTATATACAAGATGAAACACACATATTTTTATATACATTGATACATCCATGATCTGAAGTAAATAAACTTCCACTGTGCTGAAACCATATATCTAACATCTGTTGTTTTACACATATCTATAGATTAACTATCTAACAATCCCAACATTCCTCAAATATTTTTTTTGTAAATTTTAAAGGATTTAGTCCATCACTATCCCCCTCAATCATAAAGAATATAACTAGAAATGGATGAGTCAATAATCGCATGTGGTAGTAGATATTTTAGGATAGTTACCATCATCATGGTCATCTATAACTCCATATTGAGCAGTGTGGGAGAATGAGAACTATCACTTATATAATCATTTAACTATGTATCACTCGAAGGGTGAGTATGGAGTGATTAAAAATAGAAATTTTAAACCACATAAACTAAACCATAAATCCAATAAACCCTTGGATTTTCCCATGACGATTTTTATAAATAGATTGTTTATTACACATCATAACTAGACCATTTGATTATAACATATCATTAATAGTTCATGTATTAAAAAAATATTAATTAATAGATCCAAAAAAATTCATCATGAAGGGTAGATACTAAAATGATTATGTTAACATAGTACATATAGAGTTTCCGTTAACCTTAGTATATTTTGGTTTCATTCAATTGGGTTCTTAAGGTATATGTTTTACCACTATATTATTTTTAGGCACTGGTTATTCCTTTGTGACTTATATCATTTACCACATACAATATTTTTTTTGTATTTTGTTTTAGTTATCTATACAACATAATTATATACTATGTGGAGATGAAAAATGTTGACAAGTGCATTAAACTACGGTTGCTCATCATTTGTAATATGCCTACTTGGTGGTCGTCACTAGACAATATCATACTAGGGGAAGGATTGGGGTGGTACAGAAGTCTTACTATCCTTCATGGTGGGATCACCAATGGTATAGTTAATTTCAATGTGGAATCAAAATGGTTACATATTGAGGATGAATATTAGAGTTAAACATTATATGAGAAATTTTAGTTGAACTTAAAAAATTGTATCAAGGGGTCTTGAGTTTGGATTTTGGGATAGGTAACATTGTATTTATGTGAATATCGATATATCTATTCACCAAGACTATGATAACCAACTTTTTACATGTAACACTACGAAGCCTATTATACGTAATAAGTATATGATACTTGAATCATATAGTAATGATCCATTTATTTCTATGATGTTCATGAGTTTTTTCCACATGCATGCTTAAATGATATGGTTCATCTTCTCAACTGTATGATGACACTGAGAAGATAGCCATCTAGGGTCATGTGGTTGACTTGTGAAATTAATGTTCCATCAATTAAGCCCCCATTCATTGACCATGCCAGTAATGATTCATCTATTTATTTACCATGTCATGTGATTCCCAAAACCAATGCCTAGGGAAGTATTAACTTCACTAATTTTTTTATCATCAAACCCATGTCATGTATTATAGTAATAGGTTCCTATAACTATTAAAAAATATTTCATTACATCTGGATAGTATGAGGATTAATTTATCATAGGTTCACTTTAAAACTTCTAGTGATATTGGTCACTTGGGTTGTTAGGTGAGCATAACCCTTATGTAGATGATGATTGGATTTAGGTAGTGATCTTGGTGTTCCACCTTATTCAAATTTCTGACTATCATATTGAAGTTCTAACATTCATCCTTCACTATAGTATAGTTAGTATTTAGTATAACATGATCATCTATACCCACGAAATGTTATATCATCCATGGTCAAAGATCAAAAACTTTTTCAATGAAGAGTACTCCCTGAAAAAAAAAATCCCTCATGGTGATATTTGATCTTAAGGAGAGTAAAAAGTTTGTTAGAGAATATGAATCAGGTTTAAAAAAACTCATGATATACTTTCCATCATTATTTATGAACGGTGATTTTAAGAATAAAAATTAAATCACATACTCTAAAGATAAGTTCATGTTGAAATTCATACCCTTTATATCTTCCTTAGATCGGGGTTCTAGAAAGATCATTAGTGATTGAGATAATCTTGGAAAATAGGTCACAAGTAGTATGTTTGGGTGGTGGAATCTTGTTAGTAGATTCTTCTCCTATAGTTGTATGATGAAATAATACATGGTCACAACACAATAAGAATGATTATGAAAATATTGATCTCTATGATTAGTATCCAAGCAGTCACACAATGCATCCATTCACATGTAAGATATTATTTTTACATGAATGGAGAAAACTAACATTTGAAACAAGAATACTGAAACCAATGTGTAGAATATGTTATCTAGGAAATGGATGGACCATGCAAAAGAGGATATCACATTATCAAGGACCTACATAGAGAATATAGGGTGTGCTTCAAGGAGGAATATTTACAAAAGCGGGTAGTGGTGAACGTGGAGGATGCGATATGATTGAAAATACTAATGATCCTCTTTCACTACAGACACTCTCGGGTGGTCCACATTAGGCACAAGGAGAGGGTATCTAGGTTTACATATGGAAGTATGATAAATAAACATATGACAGTGAAACACCTAACATAATTCATGGTACATTATGTTTCTTCTCTATATAAGAACCCACAATCAAAGATACATGCATGATCAATTCTATTAATGTTAACCCCCTTGTTTGGGAGATAAAAATCCATGTAGTGACCCAGAAATGACCTATAAGAATAGTGAATTCCACTAACATAAATAAAAAGTCACACTAATGTCAACCAATGATATAGGAAAACTATTAGTTGGGTTGGTATTATCATGGGACCTTATAGTGGTTTGGATGGTGACCAATGATTTTATCATGGGTATAGAAAAGATATCTTTTATATATTACTACATACACTAGAATCCTTATAGAGTGGTGTTTTTATGAGATAATTGTTCTAAGTATCCCTTCATGGAAAATTGGTACATTCAATAGAGAAAAACATGGATATTGAACAAGATATTGAAGTTTGTGCCCCTTAAGTTACAGATTTTGTATCAATATACGGTTGATAATTTTCACATTCATCATTTTATAGTTTTTCCAAATTTTATAAAAATATCTTCATGGATGTTACTAGATTTCCTCTACATCCGAAGATTAAATTGGCATTCCATATAGACTATGGAACTGCCTCAATATCTTATACAGTATGAAAAATATCACAACTTATTCTTAGGTAGATAATGGTATAGTTGTAAGACCTCATAGAGAAGGATTTCATCTGAACCATTTTTCCCCATTAGTTTCTATGTTCTTACTTTAAAAAAATGTATGAAGGATCTTGAGATTTATTCTTAACTATTTCCCCATAAATTATTTGAAAATCAATCACAAGTTCCCTCTAATGAAAATTAATGACCAGATTGTCTAGTTTAATAGTGTGAAGTGGTTATCAACGATCGAAAATAGGTCTAATTATCACCATATTTGGTTTCATGAAGAGGATATCTCAAAGATTGAATTCAGATATCATTATAGATATTATGAGTTCCTTTTGATGCACTATGGTGTGAAAAATTCCCTGAATGTGTTCGTGAGCCTCATAAACTAGATCCTCTATCCTTTAATAACATATTTCATGGTTTCCATATTCCATAACATCATTGTCTATTAAAAATTAGAGTATGTGAACATTGAGCATCTGAGTATTATCCTAGAACTACTTCGAGATCCCAATATATAAAATAATATTTTAATGTTTCAATGTTTTATTTAAGAGGTCTATTCTCTCTGTAATATCATCTTAGAGTGTATAAAAGTCATGGAAGATGAATATATCATAAAATTCCATGATTTTTAGCCATCCTAGTGTTATTTCACAATGTATAATTTCCGTTAGCTAATAGGTTACTACTAAAGATTCATGAAACAATTCATTAGGCACATGAGCCTCATCCAGGTTGGTGGGGACTCGTCAAGTACGTACAAGAAACCCGAAATAAAATCTAGGTTGAGATATATTTCGTGGTTACTATAGTGTAAATGTAGTAATATTATATTTGCACAGTATTTGGTATTGTAGAAGGTAATGTTCGGTACTATAGCAGCTGGAACTATTCATCGATTTGGGCATATGGGGCACCGGTTAGGTCCTCGGGTCTTGAAAGACTTTCAAGACACCCATGACATTAAGTCTAGTTGAATATCAAGGCCTTTGAGCCACCTGAAGGCTTTTGAGGCACCCCTAGGCATTCAGGATGTAACACCCCAAGATTTCATAGTACGCTATTTTTTCAAAGTAATTCAATAACATTCACTACAGGAAACACCGAGTTCTAGCTCACCATAACATACAAAACAATCCATTCAAAAGAGGTTTTGAATAGTATTAACTGAATTTTGAACTTTATATAATCCTTATAATTTTAGAATTCATATTATGAGTTTCTAAGACATAATGTAAGAACAAATACATTTTTTTAGAAAAAAGAAGTATTTTTTAAAAAAATGTAACATTCCTACCTTTTAATGGAGAAGACTTTTTAAATCCAATATTTGAAACTTTTATATATTAAATTTGACAAAATAAAATTCTTCTTTATAATCGGGACATAAGAATTTAGTTTCAATAATGTTTTTGTGTTTTTTATAACATTCATATTTGGGAGAATACTGAACAATACTATATTTTAACAAAAAACAACTTTTTAAATGAAAATAATTTATATTGTTAAATTATAAATTTTAATGGCTAGGAAGTATAAATTGATTATATTTTTACTATTTAATTAAATGATGGTCATTGTAAGTCATTTCACATTGAAATTGGTTATAAACAAGTGTTAGATTTTGGTAGTTATTATTTCATAAAAATATGGCTTCATTATTTTGACAGTTGGAATTAATTTTAAATTAATAAAAGAAACATCAATGTTTTTAATTTGGTAAAACAGACTTCATTATTGAATTATTAATATCAAAATCAGCTTACGGTAAAAAAAATTTTCTTTTTCTGAATACATTTAATTTTTGATGAATAGTGAAAAACACTGAGTTATAGTTTAAAATCAAATTTCTATTTAAATAATTATTTATTTTATTTAAATTTATATTATTTCATAAAAGATACATAATACCGATATAATTTCAATGTAATTCATTGGAGTCAGTTTATAATAATTTTATTGAACTTTTCACCGTCTTTTTATCCACCCTCTAGGGGAATTTGCAAATTCACATAAAACATAATTTTACCACTTTTGTGAATGGAATTTGGAAAATATGAGAGACACGGTTAAAATGAAGATTTAAAATGTGGTTCAATAATATAAAAATAATTTCTGGTGAATTGTATCTTTTCACTTTTATTTACCATGGTTAAAAGTAAATTGGGTAATTAAGGGTAAAAATGATATTATTATTACCCTAACACATGTCCTAATTCTATTGGATAAGTATAATTCGACCAAAAACAACCTTAGTAATTAAATATGAAGCTCTTTGGTTCACTTGGATTAGATTCAGACATTTATTATTATTTAATCAAAAAAAGATAAAAGACTTAAAATCAATGGTTAATATATAAAACATTATAAATATAATGTTATACAAAAGATAAATTCAATTATATGTATTCATTAGAAATATTAAAATATTTCCTACATACTGGTATTTTATTTATAATTTTTAGAAATTATATAATTTAATTTATTTATGACACATTGATGATGCAGTAATTACCTTTTTAGTGAAATATTAAAATAATAGATATTATAAATACACAAATAAATAAAATTGAGACTTTTAATGAATTCCAGGAATTTTATTGGTCAATATGACATGTTAAGATTGATTAAACGAATTTTTGTAGTATTAATAAATTTAATAAGACTTTAACAAAAATCAATTATTAAATCGTGTGAAAATTGACATAAAAGGGTTTTAAAAAAATATTATTTTATTAATTGATATAATATTCCTAAAAATATAAGGTTCTACAAAAGAACATATATGATGATAGTTATTTCATTAATGAACCACTTGGTGTTCTTTTGGCAGTTTATAGTATGTTTATTAACCGTATAATATTAAAATAAAAAGAGACATGGTAAATGTCATACTATTTAACTATGATTTAAATCTAAAAGATAACTGTAAAATAGTCACCCAAACTTGACTAAAACCTATTGGTTGAGTGTTTTTCGACCCATACTAACATTATACTTTAAATAATCCAGTTTGGAGCCATTATAAACGGAATATGAATATATTATTAAATAATACTTTAAGTTTTTCCTAAAGAGCCCCTCCTTCCCCGTAGAAAAGTACACCACTTCTAACCAATTTCTCACACCTATTAAGCCTTTGGTATCATCCAACCTCTACCCAATTAATCTTCCTACAAACTTTCCCTCATCCTAGAAGCCTTACCTTAGGCAGAAGGTAGTTTAAGAGTCTTTTTTGGTTCAAACAAAATAGAGTTACCCAAAATAGAGGTAACGATTTCTCGTAGCTTCTTTTCTTTTATTTTACTTCTCCAACCCCTAAAATATTCTTATTATTTTATTTTGTAATAAATCCTGTATCATAAATATACTAGGATATTGTTATAATAATTATTCTAACTAAACTTACACACACCTACATCTATTGGGTGAAAAACATAATGTTTTTGTGGATGGCAACCAAACGCCTCCCGAAATGATGATTGTTCAATTATCTCTTACCACCTCTCATGGTGGCCATTATGATGGAAATATAATTAAATATTATATTAATGATATTTATTTTATATATAAGCATATTTAATTCCATTTTATTTCAGAACATTATTTTTTTCATGTTGTATATATATAAGATAATTTCATTTGAGGAAGTGTGGACTACCGCCCCCTCAAAGTGATATGACTTGTTCATACCATACGTGGAACGTATAAAGGATGGTGTTAATGAACATAAGTAACACATATAACATATTATATTATACTGTAATAATAATATACCAATGTATTTTTTGGTTTTGATTCCTTTTAAAATGACAAATGAAATGGAAGTAGCGTTCGTGCATACGTACGGACTACCGTCTCCACGAACGCGATGAGATTCATTCCCCATCGTATCCATTTAAGTATAATTCTCGATTTGTGATTAAAAATAGCTTTTAAGGACTTGATATCATTCTGAATATGAATAAGATACAACCTATCCATAAAAAAGATGGCCTATATTACAAAACATATAAAATAAAATGAGTAAGTTAACACCCGAAACGACGATAATACTAAGATATTATTAACAAAGAAATGTTAAAAGATAATATATGATATCATATTAATGTATATGATTCTTGTATAATTTAATAACAATCATTTCACCATTATACTAGAGTTTAAACTACCCTCAACCAAGGAAAAGTACAAGGTAAGTGTTTATTTCACAATTTCTTCATTATTCGAGGTTGTTTATACGTAATTATCTACTGGGACCTCTTTATCACCCACATCCATGATTCTTAAATATGTATTTCAAATCATTCTTAATATTTTATAGAATATGGATTAAAGTCATTTATACCCGTGTTTAATTTTTATAAGATGTTTATAAAGGAATATTTCTGTCATTTTCCAAACAATGTCCTTTTTAACCTTTTCGACAAAATTAAGGTAAGAATTTTTTTTAACATATACGATGGGTGCAAATATTTTCCACTGTTATAAAATCGTCTAATATCCCCTTAGAAGATTATAAGGATATTTTCATAGTAAATGTTTTCTTTTAAAATTATGTTACTTTTAAATGATTTCAATAAAAAGATATTTCTCTCAAATTGTTTTTATTTCATCTATGTCAACATCATTTGATTGATTTTAAGCTTATTTGAAGTTGATTTGTTATGATAACAAACATACATATTGTATTAATGGTTTTGTGATATGTTTGACTGTGGATGTGTTATTTTTATACCATTCATTGTTTATGGAGAAAGTATTTACATTTCGTATGCTATTTTTAATACGAATGTTTATGTTATGTTTAAACCTGTTCATATGAGGAATGCATTGGACTTAGTAAGTGACGGGTGGAGCCTGCTACAGCTCCTCGATGCATCGGTCGGTCTCATGAGACAAACTTGTGTCTTGGCACGAGGCCTTGACAAAATTTTATTTCTACTCTTGGCACGAGGCCTTGGCTCTGTGGTTATGATAAATTGGCATAATGCATTCCATCATTATGAATGTGGTTATTGATATTTCATGTCATTATTCAACTAGTAGAATATTCATGTGAATAAGTAAATAGAATTATTTCATTTTATCTTTTCCATATTATGCTGAAGTTCATGTTTAGAAGGGTTTTTTTGTTATACATTTCCTTAAATGTTTGTGCTTATTTATTAAAGATTCCTCTATATTGTTATCCTTACTGAGCATCGGAGATCACCCCTTTCAATGTTTTATTTTTCACAAGATGTGAAGAAATATTTTATGACTGACCTGCAGGGATAGTCTAAAGGGGACATGAGTGTGGACCATAGAGACTATATTATTGTAGTTGTTCACTTTATGATTTAAGGTATCATTTATGAATGTATCTAGTCATTCCAAGTCTACTAATTTATCAGTCTTTCGAGACATGATATTTTGTTATCATGCCAAGAATACATAATAATGCACCGACTCTGGGTAACTGGGTTCGGGGCATTATAGTTGGTATCAGAAGAAGTTTAGAACAAACCTTGAAAGCTATATTTTGATGAACTCTCATTAGAGCACATAGACCTAAGATGGATTTTGAGGATTTGTATAGAAGAACTTCCTAGAATTTTTGTATTCTAGAGATTATGTGAGTTTTTCATGAAATACATCCATGTCTGGATACGAGCAGGTAGAGGCGGATCTGGCACAGATGTACCAAGGTGTAAAACCAAAAAACACCACTTTGAGCTAGACTCGAACCGGAAGTGGTGCACGAAAATGGGCCTTGCTGTAATCTTGGTTACGACACTCCCGAGTGATATGCTTAGTATAATTCTCATTTTCATTACAAATCATTTTCAAGGGTTTATGAGTATATAATTCCTCAATAAAAACATCTTTATGATTATGGATTATATCCATAAACCATTCAATTTACTTTAGCTATTTTACAAGTTTGGAATTATTCATATAAATTCATAAACTGACCTAGTTTATGCTATTGTATAGAAATATTTCCCAGTAGAAGGAATGTGAACTCCAAAAATACGTATGATCCAAAGGGTAAGAAGGATCATATCTTTCATAGTATTAAGCATACATTTAGAAGTGAAATAGTCTCCCATGTATTCTAAACATATTAAGAAATAGTATCATGTGTTAATTAGATAATAATGAATTTTCCGAGTCATATGGATTTGAAGGGAAGCAAGAGAAGAAAAGGATGGAAGAGATAAAGATGGATAAAGGGAAGAGGGAAAAGATGAACATTCCCATATGTGATAACTATGGGACGAAACACCCTTGAACTTTCTTGAAGGGAATGGGAGTTTTTTATAAGTGTGGAGAAAAAGGACACCAAGTACACGATTGAAAAGGTAAGAAAAAAGTTTCAAATTAACAACGCTTCATCTGCAAGGAGTTGGGACACTAGGTGAAATGATGTCCAAATCATCAGAGTATTCCCCAAATGATGCTATTGGATAATAATCAATTTATGATACTACCACATATGAGGAGGAATGATTAGAGTTATTATGTTTTAATTATATAATTTTTTCATTTGAGTGTTGTATCAACAATGTACTGGTTATAATAATTATGGATTATATAAGGGTTGTACTACAGTACTATTTCATTAAGGACTTGAGATTGTGTGGAAGCATGAAAAGTGACTCAATAAAAGGTTAAATTTTTGGAAAATATGTGTTTAAGAGAAAGATAAATGGTAATATGGTTTTGATACCAAGGCAGTGATTTTGGAATAATACATGATTGATTTCGATAAATTATATTGGATATTTTTGATAACCATGAAACTAATGTATTATTTTTATATTCCATAATTGTTGGAGTATACAATATTTTTTAATATAAGAAGTATATCTTTCATTCTATAAGGAATAAGGGATCATTAATGTAATCAATAAGGTTTTATGGTAATTCAAGATGTTGTAGTGTTTTAAAAGGATACATGATGAAGGTCTTCTCATGTTATTACATGGAAAAAAGGATCTTCATTGTGTTTACCACCCTAATAAATTTTGGACTATGAGTTTGGACTTAAGTATTTTGGATAATTCTAGTTTGAGATTATTTTTGGATTGCCATAAAAGGAAAACACGGAGGTCGGGTGGCAACCCGTCGCGTCTGGAAAGGCTGTGAGGCTTGAACCCGCATGCGAAGGGAGAAAAATGTGTATCACCTACCATTGGACCACGTGATTTCCTGGATTGAATAATGTAGTTTTTTTAAAAAAAAATCTGTATATGAATTATAAATTCATATTTTTAAACCATATATGAATAGGATAAATTTAATATTATTTTTATGTCCTATTTTCATTTAGAGTGAATGATGAGTTTGTGGTAGAAATTAGTTAAAGGCTGGGACTCTACTTGTCAATTATATATTTTTATTCTTCTCTGATTCTATGAAGAAATTAATTCTTATACTTTAGTGAAGGAATCATAAAACAAAAGAATTTTTTATCCTAATAACATATGTTTTGCTGAACTGAGGTTATTTTCAATCATCATAGATTGATGAATTTATTTCCCTCAATTCTACACATGTTTTTGATTGATGACCCCAATCACTAAGTATAAATATTTATGTTTTCCTCCAATTATATTTCTTTAATTTCCACCTCTGTTCTCCTAATCGAGTTCATAATTTGGTGTGACCCTTTTATTTTCCTTTTCCTCTTATTAAGACTTAATATTATTATCTAACTTTCTGATGTGGGTTTTCCCAACAGTATTTTCTATATTCAACCTTTAATTTTCGAAGAATAATTTCAAATTGTGAGGATACAATTTATTGAAGGAGGGAAGAGTGTAACCCCCCAATATTTAATAGTACTTTATTTCTTCAAAGTAATTCAATAACTTGAACTACACGCAACACCTGGTTATATTGCACCATAACATACCAAACAAGCCGTTCAAAAGAGGTTATGAAAAGTATTAACATAATTTTGAACGTTATATAATAATTATAATTTTAGAATCCATATTATGAGTTTCTTAGACATAATGTAAGAACATGTTCATTTTTTTAGATAAAAGAATTATTTTTAAAAAAAATGTAATTTTCCTACCTTTTAATGGAAAATCATTTTTAAATCCAATATTTGAAACTTTTATATATTCAATTTTACAAAATACACTTATTCTTTATTATAGGGACATAATAATTTAGTTTCAATAATGTTTTGGTGATTTTCTGATAACTTTCATATTTGGGTGAATAGTGAACAATACTATATTTTAACTGAAAACAAATTTTTAAATCAAATTAATTTATATTGTTAAATTATAAATTTTATGGTTTTGGAAGTATAAATAGATTATATTTTTACAATTTAATCCAATGATGAACTTTGTAAGTATTTTCACTTTGAAATTGGACATAAATTAGTGTCAAACTTTTGGTAATTATTATTTCTTAAAAATACGCCTTTTGATTTGGACAGCTGGAATTAATTTTAAATTAATTATTGAAAATTATATGTCTTTAATTTGGTATAATAGACTTAATTATAAAATTCGGAATATCAAAATTATCTTAGGGTAATCTTTTTTATGAAAACTTTTAATTTTTGATGAATAGTGAAAAACACTGAGTTATAGTTTAAAATCAAATTTTTATTTAAATTTTTTTTTTATTTAAATTTATTTTATTTCAAAATAGATACATAATACCAATATATTTTCAATGTAATTAATTGGAGTTATTTTATAGTAATTTTAGATATATAATAATTTTATTGAGCTTTTCACCGTCTTTTACCCACCCATAGGAGAATTTGCAAATTCACATAAAACATAATTTTACTGCATCTGTGAATGTAATTTCAAATAACTAAGAGACACGGTTTATATCAAAGAGTAAAATGTGGTTCAATAAGATAAAAACAACTTTTGGTGCATAGTAACTTTTTACATTTATTTACGACAGTAAAAAGTAAATATGGTAATTAAGGGTAAAAAAGATATTATTATTACTCTAACAATGTCCTAATTCTATTGGCTAAGTATAATTCGTTGAAAAACAACCTTAGGAATAAAATATGAACCTCTTTGGTCCACTTGGATTAGATTAGGACATTTATTATTATTTAATTCAAAAAAGAGTTAAAAGAGTTAAAATCAACGTTTAATATCTTAAACATTTTTAATATAGGGTTATACAAAAGATAAAATAGATTATAAATATTAATTAGAAATCTAAAAATATTTCTTATATAATTGTATTTTATTTATAATTTTAAGACATTATATAATTTAATTTATTTATGACACAATGTTGATGTAGTAATTAACACGTTATTAAAATGTTAAAATAATTGATATTATAAATACCCAAATAAATATAATTTGAGACTTTTAATGAATTCCACTAATTTTATTGGTTAATATACCATTTTAGGATTTATTAAATGAATTTGGTTCGAATTAATAATGTTAATAAGACATTAACAAAAATCAATTATTAAAACGTGTCAAAATTGACATAAAGGGATTTTTAAAACAAATATTATATTATTAATTGATATAATATTACTAAAAATATATGGTTCTTCCAGAGGACGTATATTATGATAGGTATGGCATTAATGAACCACTTCTGGTTCTCTTGTTAGTTTATAGTATGTGTTTTAACCATATAATATAAAAATACAAAGAGACATGGTAAATGTCAAACTATTTAACTAAGAGTTAAATCTAAAATATAAGGTTAAAATGGTGAACCAAAATTGTCTAAAACCTATTTGATGAGTGTTATTCGACCCATCCCAACCTTAGAATTTAAATAATCCTGTTTTATGCCATTATAAACCAAATTTAAATTTATTATAAAATAATACTTTAATTTTTTCCTAAAGAGCCCCTCCTCCCCCTATAAAAGGACACCACTTCTAAACAATTCCTCACACCTCTCAAGCCTTTTAGATCGTCAATAATTTTACCAATTAATATCCCTACATCCCTATCCTACTCCTAGAAGCCTTACCATAGTCATAAGGAACTTAAAGAGTTGTTTTTGGTTCAATCCAAAGGGAGTTACCCAAATTAAAGGTAAAAATTTCTCTTAGCTTGTTTTCTTTTATTTTACTTCTCCAACCCCTAAAATATTCTTATTATTTTTTTTGTAACAAAAAAAGTATCCAAAATATACTACGATATTTTTATGAGAATTTTTAGAACTACACTTACACACACCTCCATCCAATGGGTTAAAAACTAAATGTTTTTGTGGATGGAAACCAAACGCCTCACGAAACGATGATTGTTCAATTATCTATTTTCTCCTCTCATGGTGGCCATTATGAAGGAACTATAATTAAATAGGATATTAATTATATTTATTTTTATATAAGAATCTGTAATTCCATTTTATATCATACAATTATTCATTTCATGTTTTATATATATATGATAATTTCATTTGAGGAAGTGCGGACTACCGCCAACTCAAAGTGATATGACTCGTTCATACCATACATGGAACGAATAAAGGATGGTCTTAATTAAAATAAGTAACAAATATAAGATAATATATTATAATGGAATAATAATATACCTATGTATCATTTGGTTTTTATTCCTTTTAAAATGAAAAATGAAATGGAAGTAGCGTTTGTGCGTACATAGGGACTAATGTCTCCACGAACGCGATTAGATTCATTCCCCATCGTATCCATTTAAGTATAATTATAATATTATGATTAAAAATAATGTTTAAGTACTTGAAATAAATCTTAATATGAATAATATACAACCTATCGTAAAAAACACGTCTTATGTAACAAAACATATAAAATAAAACGAGTAAATTAACACCCGAAATGACGATAATACTATGATATTATTAACAAAGCAATGTTAAGAGATCATATATGATATCATATTAACGAATATGATTCTTTTATAATTTAATAAAAATTATTTCACCGTTATAAAAGAGGTTAAACTACCCTCAACCATGGAAATGTACAAGGTAAGGGTTTATTTCACAATCTCTTCACTATCTGAGGTTGTATATACGTAATTATCTACAGGGACCTCTTTATCATCCACATCCACGTTTCTTAAAAATGTATTTCGAAACATTCTTACTATTTTATAGACTATGGGTTAAATTAATTTATACCCTTTTTTACTTTTTATAAGAAGTTTATAAAGGAATCTATCTATCATTTTCCAAACAAGGTCCTTTTTAACCTTTCTGACAAAATTAAGGTAAGAATATTTTTTTAACATATATGGTGGGTGTAGCTATTTTCCACCATTATAAAATCGTCTAAGCTTACATTAAAATATTATATGAATATTTTCATAGTAAAATATGGGTGGAAAATAACTTCATGACTGTCTACACTGCATGGAATGGGAATGTGGTGGAAAATTACAATCATAAGAGGTCTTATTCCTAATAAATTTTCCTTAGTTAATGGGGGAGAAGATTCTTATCATTGATATATTGTGTTGGCCCCTCCATTTATGTATTACATGATGGAATCTCTTTTAATAGAAACCAATGGGTGAACTTTCATGAGTAGAAATCCACAATAGATTCCCTAAATAGACATTCTATGGTGTGGAGTATATAATCCTCTAATGAGGACATATATTATTTCCATTCACGTTGCATGAGGATGTAATGATTGAGTTCTTCACGTCCCTCTAATTAGTACATCTAAGTGTGATCATGATGTATCATTAACCTAATCATAGTTTTATGAGTTCCATGTATGGAATAGATAATTATAGAATTTAACTTATTGTTTATCACTAATAACTAGGTGTAAGAAAAGAACCAATCCCCCCACATGTTTTCTCCAACATATTTATGTTCCATAGTGAAATTAGAAAATTATATTAATGGATTTAATGATGGGGTTTCTATGAAATTCATGTGGTCATGATTCTATTTGATTTATAATCTACATACTGACAAATAAAACCTAATTTAATCTTATTTGTGAGTAATCTTTATGTGAGTAAATAGGACAATTTTAGATGTCAGAGATTATTCTAGTGAAATGGATAACATATATGATCATTTTCAACCATCATGCTCATTTTTTGGAAAATATTTATAGAATATTTCAGTATTATTTCTTGAATTCTTTTGTCGATGAGTATAGAATTTCAAAATTTGACTGGTGGCTAAATTGAGATAACCATTGATGAACATTATAATATACTAATTGATTTGTTGGATGATTTTAACTATATATTGGAGGATAAATTATTGTTAGTGTATTTATCATAAAATAATATCTAACACTTTAACATTATAAAATTAATATTTGGGTCCTTATATGATAGACACTATACTGGTGGTTGAAGATTTATGAGTCATCATTGATGGGTCCAAAGAAAATGAAATGAAAGCATTGAAGGTTTGGGTGATACTAGAGAATATGAAGAAAGCATATAGTTAGAAAAATTCCTACATTGACCAATGATGGAGATGTTATAAAAATGTTGTATGAGATTATGTGATCTTAAATATAGGAACGCGTTCATTTTAAAATTATTTTTATATTATTTTTAACATAAATATTAAATAAGAACAACGCCTAATATCATCAGGCCTAGTGTAATTATAAGACTAGGTTCATAATACATTAAAAGGAAAGGAAAACATGACTTTCTTATATTGTTACTCATAATGTGATCCTAAATACAATTGAAAACCTAAAACTATATAGGATCTCCTAGACAATAAATAAATCAAATTTGTGAGATAAATATATATTTAAGGGAATAAACATGATAAGTATTTATAACACGTGAGTTAAAAGGTATAACTTGATATCACAAAAGATAAGGCTCTTTATTATTTAAATTGAAGAATAACATAAATAAGAAGGTATCATGGAATCATAGAAATCTAAGAAATGTGGATGAAATATAAATATTAAATAAACATGATTTCAGGATAAATACCTTCCAAATAACACATGGTGGACATAGTTCCATGATAGATTAAGTTTACCCATTAATCTTGTACATAAAATCTCAGGAGACAAATGATTTACCTATTTCATTAGAGTAAATTCTGGGAAAACACCTCATAACATTTTTTGAATATGTGTTCCAAAATAATGAAAACAATCCTAAGGAATAATCGTTTAAATTACCCCTAGAAATAAAATCTGTTATATAATCTTGCCTCATATCATAATCAATTGAAATCTCATAATGAAAGTTTTTGGGATATGAACAAATGGAATGTATTACACCATCAAAGAAATGTAAAAAAGAGATAGTATTATATTTGAGAAGAATTTATATATAATCTATAACAATCCAATAATATTTAGAAGAAATAGAGAGATAATGTGTGCGAGAGAGTGAGTAGTTAAATCTTGAATAAAAGGGTGGTTTAGTGAGATCCCCTTCATCAAAACTGAATCATCATGTGCATTACTTTACATAATGGATTATAAAATTATGTTAGTAATTTTATTATATAATAACCTTTTAATTTTTTTATTCATTTTTTAGTTATTATCATATAACATTTAATTACCAGAGAATTTAGGTTATGTTGGATGTTCAACCGATATTCGACACATATACCAAAAATAAATTTGGAAAGTTTACTATGGTCAAATAGATTATTATTTAATCACCCACAAAATAACAATCATGAAATGATTATCATTTTTATTAATAAATTATTATTTTTAAACCAACCATTAAATAGGGTAATGAAATATAACTATGTTACAATCATAGAGATGTTAGATCATACGTACGAATGGGAAACATTTCAATTGTTGTATGATCATGATTAAATAAAGTTAAATTGTCATTTTACCATTATATAATTATAAATATATTATAAAATTGATATTATTTATCTATATACAATACAATATATCATCCATATGATGTTTTAATAAAAAATTAATCATATCTCTTCGTGAGATAATTATCCACCATACACATGAACAATGTTATCATTCTTCCATGGATGGTATGATATGAACTAATTAGATAAAAAAAATTTATAAAATTATTAACATGTCATTAATATGATATATTAAAAATATATCATTAATAATTAATTGGTGTGATAAGTGATTATTTAGAATGGATTATGTTAGACCATTAGGTGGTACTCCTCCAAACACACGAACCATGGTTTCACTTCTTATTTAATGGAAGAGGATACGTATCTTATTGATGAAATTATGAAAATAACACCAAATTATGTCTGAGGTACTGATTTTGTTATATCATCCTGATTGATTAATTTTAACAGTTATTGTAACCATAATAAAACAATTGTTATCAATTTATAACAATGCCTACTCTTAAGACCACCTCTATAAGATTATACATAAAGCCTCCAAATATTGGATTTATGATCCATCCTAGTCCATTAGTACAAGGTTATAAAATTATGGAATGAATTGGTCTAGGTATCAGAAGAAAAATTTGATTTTGTGTATGAAAATAATAGGATATAAGGTTTCCTTTTATAGGTGAGGGGGAGTGGCATTTTTTGTAAAAACACAAAACTATTCAATAATAGAAAGTCAATGTCAATAAAAGTTACTCCAGAATTGATAAGTAATGTATATCAGGGTGATATGATAATAAAATTCTAAAATTAGAAAAATAACATGTTTTAAATAGGATATTACATTTACCTACAAGGTTACTCAACTTTACCTTTTTTACTTTTTCACAATAGTAACTAGTTTTTTAAATATCATTCTATTCATTGTGACCAAAAAATAAGTTCATATGATTAAGATAAATTAATTATTATGATTTTAAAATGGAATACATTTTACCAAATTAAAATCATAGAAATTTCATAATTAAATTTTTAATTAAATGGGAAAAATGTGTTGGAAAAATGGTTTTTTTGATAAATGTATTTTTGAAGCGATATATGATCTAATATTATCTTGATGACTATAAATCATAATTATATGTATATAAATACAAATTAATTGATATATAATATAAATATTTCATTTAATTCTTAATTTATTAATGGATATTTTAATTATTTAAATATGTTATATTTTATGGACATCAAAACTCTATAAATAAACCTTGTTTTTAAGCATAAAACAATTTCATTCTAATTTCAGGAAAATCGTGATTCAAATTAAATTATATAAATAATTGTGAATATAAATTTTCATATTTCATTTAACTAAAAAATTCTCACTTTAATTATGTTTTTAAATTTCTTGGTTTAATGAAAATAAATTGTTGTATATAAAGAATAGGTAATTTTCACTGTTCACTGAAAAATAACGCATTTCATATATACCCAAAATATTATCCAAATTTATTTTTATTTTTATAATTTCAAAAAGGATTTTTATTTTATAAAATATAATTTCTAAAATATATATAAATTTATTATATTATATTCTCACCAAAATTGATAAAAACCATTTATGAAGGAAACTTATTTTTTATAATAAAATGTCTTTGTTATAAATTTTGTTCTTATTTACTAATAAATTATTAATAAATTAATATATTTTAGGGAAATTATATATATTTCATAAATTAGTTAATAATATTCATACTATCTAATTAAACATCTATGATATAATGGACATAAATTATTATGTTTGTTTTAGACTTGGTGTTGCATGTCATATACGCTACCAAAAATGGTTTTATTTTTATGAAATTATGATTTTAAATTATCCACCCATAAATAATTTGACACTAAAAATAATCTATTAAATAATAATTTTAAAATAGGATAATTTACTTCTTCTTCATTCATTCCACTAGTTCTTTGGTCGCCTTCCTGTATTTATGTTTTCAAAAATGTATTTCGACTAGGTTATTTGTCTTAATGTGAAAATCATTATATCTATGGTCTTCAATATTCACCAAAAACTCCTCAAAAGAGAGATAATTTTCTAGTTATGACACTAATTAATCAATACATGTTATAGATATGGTATATACTAACTCAACATGGTTACTTGAAATATATTGTTTACTTGAGAAAGGGTTGGTGGATGAGCTACTCAATATACCACAACTCTGATTGAATAAAGAAAATTAAAAAGGATTATATACATGGGATTTAGATTTCCATTCATCCTAAATATATATCCTATCTTCCATGGATATATCTCTAGAAAATAATTGTCCGTGACCTCAAAATCCAAGTCCAATCGACGATTGTAAACATAATAATTCTATTAACTTTAAGAAGTGCTAATGTATTTATGAATAGTCTTGGCCATTTCTAGTATATCCATAAAAATTTAAGGTCCAAATATATTATATTCACCTAATTTATCCCATTTTTTTCACATCACATACTATAATGGTATTCATAAGGATCTGTTTGAATTATTGAGAAAAATATTTTATTGTATATGAAGTCATCCAGTTGCAGATGTTGATCTCATCCTCCTCTAATGTCCATCGAACAAGATATAAATATTTATATTAGTGTGTGAAAATATATATCAGATTGTAAATTTGTTTTGGGTGATAATATATACTAATGTTTGATAACAACTTTGATCATGTTATAGGCTCTTCTAGTTAGTGGAGGTAAATCTCAGATCTCTGACAGATACAATCAATAATGGTATTCCATGTAGCCACACCACCTATATAATTTATATCCTTACACATTGAATGAGTGATAAGTCTTATATAATAGAAATTAAGTGATATGAATTGGTAATATTATCCACCATATCTGATATGGACTATTTTTTTATTTATGTATTTAAAAGACAAGTAAAAAAATTACATGGTGATGCTTTCCAATTTCTATATAGGTATGGGTAACAAGTATATAATCCACATATAATTTTTCCTTTGAAACATCACTTTATAACATTCTAGTCACTTTGATTCATATTTCAAAATCCCCTTATTTATATTTTCCTACCAATAGTGCCCTAGTAGATAATGATGCATATTCATGCTCTTTGGGTAGATGTAGAAGGTCAAGCTATGTGCATCATTCAACAGATCATTCTTTATCTCTAGATTTAATGGAACACATATCCAAGAATAAAATCATAAAACTCATTCATCATTAATTTTTATCTCTTAGTTATTACATATTCCTAATTCTTCTTCATTGTTATAAATTTTTTCAACCCCCTGTAGATAATTATTTATCATCACTATAAGGTTGATTGATAATTTTTTAAAAAAAGTAAGGATGGTATTTATTCTTTAATGATTTATATTTTCATCATTAGTAAGATTATGATGATTATATCCTTCACATTTCTCATATTTGATAAATTTTCAGTATCATTTCTACTTATATCATCTACTGATTATTTATTTTCTAGTATGGAAATAGATTAAGTATTCATTTTCCTTGGTCACCTCTAAACATGTTCACTAGTGAACACTGACATCATTATGTGTGAATATATATTTGAGGCCCTTATCATCTATATATATTTCAATGTTCTAAACATAGTGATAATTTCTTCATATTTTTCTCTTAATGATAAATGATGCGAACTCTAGATCATTTATAATATAGATCATCTCATGGAAATTCCACTTCCACGATTTGTATGCTATCACTTCGCATTTTCATTAGTACATGGAATAATATATTATTTTACGAATAATATTATACCATGAGATGATCTCCACCTGATCTCATATTGAGGACTAGTGTAGCGATAAGTCACTTTTTCATCTCCTTAAATCATTCTTCATAGTTACAAATCTAATAAAAATTTACTACCTCATATAGTAGAATGGTAACTAGGTTTAAAAATAATGAAATTTTTTCCACAAATCATCACTAATACCCATATAATTCCATGAATATATTAATATATATTATAGATGCTATAGTTAAACATTTTTAAGTTAATATTGTAATAGAAGGATGTAGTGATATATCTTTTTTGGTTGCAATATACACCATAAATAATATTTCATTAATCTATAGCTAACATTTACTTTACTGTTCTTATAACATCCCATTACGTTAATCCTTTTGCATTGTATTATAATTCTATACATGTTTCTCCATAGTTTTGGAGTAAATAAAAATTTCATATATATATAAAACCACAAAATTTTCATTGTAATATCTAATTTTAGTATTCCATAAGTCTATAAATAATTCTACATCATTATTGAACCCTAAAGGCATCAATATGAACTCATAGTTTCTACACCCTATTTGAAAAATTTTTTTGGGAATATATTCTTTCACCTACCTTTATTTGTGAAATCACAATCGTTGGTCCAGCTTATAAAAATAACATGCTCCAAGTAGTTTATTGAAAAAAATATATTTATTGGATGTTATACTGGTTATTTATTATATTTTATTGTTTTTTATAATCAATGAATACATGATTTAACCCATCCTTCTTATTAAAAAAGAGGATTAATTCCCTATATAGTTAAGCACTCAGAAATATAACCCCCATTTATAGAATATATTTTAAATAATTTTTGGTTATTCTAAATCAAATGTGGTTATTCTAGAAGGATCATTTGACATTGGAAGAGATCAAGGTATATGTTTTGTTGGGAACTCAACAAATCTGCCAGAAGGAAGACAAGATAACTCTTTCGAGAATACATTAGTATAATATCTCACAATGGGGATGTCATTAACAATTATTCTCTCCTTTTTCACAATCTCTTGGGTTGGATTTTCATTCACATGGAGAAAAAATATCTATTCGTGTATAGAGGATTCCATGGAAGAATCATCATCCTCCTTACACTTATATAGAATCAAAGGATAGCATGGGACATAGGGAGTTTTTTAACACTATCTACAGTTAATGTTGGATTTATATAAGGACTGTCATCCAATTCTTAATATTTTATCAAACTATACTAATAAATGTAAGAGGGTATTTTATTGTATATCCAATAAAAAAACATTGACTGTGTTGGCATTTTCTTTATTTAATAAGGAAACTCTTTCCTCTCGGAAAAATATTTTATCTTTTATGATATAAGCACAAAAAAATAATTTTACATTTCATAAATAAACTACACATCATGTGTAGATACAGGATAATGAAATGAGGAATGTTACATGGATATGCATATGAAATAATATTACATTCTTTAAAACAGACCCCATTGAATTTATATCATCCAAGAAGATCAACCTTTCCACGATGATAATAGAAAGTAAAATAATTTTTAAGAAAGCAGGAGATATAAATAAAATAATTTTTAATAACCAATATATGTAAAATAGTGAAGAATGAAGGGGTAATTACGATGTATTTATTTTGTAATATTGTAACACCAAGATGTTTTTAAGAAACATTATCGTTAAATAATTTTAATTCGTCAATAGTTTTTAATTCAAGAAATCAAGAGTTTAAATGAACTATGAGATTCCCATAGTATAAAATTACTATTTAACCTAAAAGTTTGCATAGCTGGAATAAATATAACTTTTTTATAAAAATGTAAGGTGAATCCAATGTCTACCAATTATTTATGAAAAAAATATAAATAAATTTTATATTTTTATTTTTAAAATTAACAAATTGAGTTAATTTATATAATTTAATTAAATTAAAGAAATATATTTGTTATATATTTAATAAAACATTTTTTATATTCATTTAATAAACATTTTTTCCATAGCGTATGGATAAACCCAATTTGATGTATAAAAACATATATTTTTCAGAAGGGTAATTTTATGCCTTTTAATAGAGAACTATTCATAAATTATTATTTTAACAAATTAATAGTTTATATATGAAAACATAAACTAGATATTTGGAAGAAAGATATAAAAATTTACATTACAATTTTTTAATTTTTTTCCCGATAACAATTAAATTGTGATGAATTGTAAAAATACAATAAATATTAATTGAAAAATGTTTTTTCATCAAAATAGTATATCTTGTTAAATTATAAAATATAATTGTTTAAATGAATAAATAAAATATATTTTATCATAAAATAAAATTTATTTCATTTCTATTATTTTTACAATTAATTCAGATATAAAAACATTTCAATCTTTTCTAATGTTTTACTTTTAAAACACGTTATATTTTTTTCAAAAATGGGATTAATTTATAAGTAACTATTAAAAATTCTAGGTTTTGAATTTTGATACATAAAATCCATATTTGGAATCCGTTGGTACAAATTATATAAATAGATTTTTATTATTTGGGTGCATTATTAATAGTAACCTTTATAAATATTATTAATATGGTAAAATGATCAATAGTGTAATTAAGGGTTAGGATACTATTTTGAAAATACCCTAAAACTTGTTTTAATATAATATTAAGAATTATTTTTTTATCTAAATCATCTTTAGGTAGAAATTTTTTCTTTTAATGAAATCTTGGATATGATTATAACATTTAATTTATTTTATATAATGAATAATTAAATATGTCTCACTCAAATTTAAATAAATATATAATTTTTAAAATAATGTTATACATAAGATAAATTTAATTACAAAAACACTTTTGACTGGTAATTTTTTTATTTATCGTGATAATTATTTGTAATTTGTAGGAAATAAATAATTACATTAATGAATTATAGTTCTTTGACGCATAAATTTTCGAATTGACGAGAAATCAATATAATTATTATTATTATTATTATTATTATTATAAAAATTAAAATACACAAACAATTGATAAAATATTATTTTTTGAGCATATATAGACCATAACCATCAAAAGGACGAGTTATTGACTATTTGGAGTCATATAATAGATATTATGACACTTATATTACTTTATTTAAACTCGTGCTAAAGCTTTGACATTCACGATTTTTGAAATATACTATTTTTATTTCCTAATTCTCATGAAGATAAATTCTACTCAAAGAATTCTTTATAAATCTAGTACATTTATCATTATCATAGTATTTTATTTTTATTTTTTTATTCAATAAATATGTATAGAAAAAAATTATAAAAAATTGATGTAGTACTTATTTTATTAATGGAAATAAAAAATAAATGTAATTAAAATATTAAAATAAATATAATTTGAGATAATTAATATTTATTATGATTTTTAAAGATGCTACTGACATCATATGAATTTAATAATTTTTTTTGAAGTTACCCTATTATCTTAATATTTTTAAAAATCCATTAATTGAAGTGTTTAAAAATTAACACTATTGTTTGTTTATCAAAATATTGTATCATTAAATTAATTTAAAATTCAAAAACATGATAAAAATATATATCAATTATCTTATGGTCATGAAATATCTATTTTATTTATTTATGGTCTAATTGACATCAAATAAGTAAACATTCCACTCATTTAATATTTAAATATATTTTACCTTTGTTAAAAAGTAAATATAAGAACTAAAGGTTAATTAAAATATTAAGGTTTGAATAGATATAAAAACAAAAAAAATTGAGGAGATTTATACATGATCTCATATATTCATCTAAATTGGTACATTTTGGTGGTTTTTGAGTAGGGTTTTATTTTATTATAAATTATTGTTTATGGAGTTTCCAAAAGATCCCCTCGCATCAATTATAATAGAGAACCTACTCCTTCACCAATTCTCCTCCCATTGATCATTCAAACTCATTCATACAATACCAATTTCCCATAAAAATTTCCCTATTTATATTTTAGTGGCTTTGGTATTCTTCAAATACTAACTCTAGTGCATTAAGATGAAAATTATATGGGGCATATCGAAGAAGAGGTAATCTCCCCTACCGAGTCATTCAAACATCTATATTTTTTACTTGCTTTTCCTGATTTGTTTCATTATGAAGTAATATCACTATTATGAAATTTATATTGTGATGTTATTATGATTATGAAACAACCATATTGAAACTTTTTCCATCCAATTAAAAATGATATCATCATGTGTGTGTACGTACGAAATAACATCTCCAAACAATGGTGTAATCTTTTTTCACCACCACCTTACAAGGATGCATTTAATGATGGAAATAATTACTATATATGATTATTATAAAATTATATTATTCTAAAATTTTATACACCATCCACTTAAATAATATTTAATAATTATGGTAATGATATTGTCGCTCATTTGCACGTAAGGCCTATCATCTCAATAATGTGATGAAATTCATTCTTCATGATAATCATTAAAGAAATATTATATAAATATAAATAATGAATAAATAAGTTATATATTATGTTCATATCATTTTATAATTATATAACTATGTCCTAATAAAGAGAACCAAAACATATATAACAAAACATGCATAAGAAAATGGAATAGTTAATACCAAAATAACACGTAGTAATTAAATATTATTAACAAATGGATGATAATATCATCATTTTTTATAACATAAAAATAAATATGATTCTATAATAAGTCAATAACATTATTTAAGTAATTATACATGAGGGTCAGATACATACAAAGGATACAATACTATGGTAAGGGATAATTTTATAATCTCGTTATTATATGAGATTGTTTATTCGTATGTACTTACTAGGGTATATTTATTATCCATATACTAGTTTCATAAATATGCATTCCAAAATATTTTTTTTCTATACATATATAATTTTTTAAATTCAATTCCAACCATTGGTGAATACTTAATAAAATGTAAGAAATGATTTTTTTTTGTTTTTGGTATGAGGTACTTTTTTACTTTTCGAAACAAGTATGAGAAGAATGTTCTCTTTTAACATATATGGAATGAGGGGATTTTTACATTTTAATAAGTAAAAATTTACATGAATATAACATTATTATATTTATAGTTTCTTTTCATTTAAAATCTTTTCCTTTAAATTATCATTACATTTTGAGAAAATAAAATATTATTGATGAAGAAGGGATATTTTACTCAAAAATTAATTTCATGTGTTTTATCAAAATTAATTTCCATCTAAGATGAAATTATTTAATAATTTATATTTAAATTATACAATAATTATTATTATTTTTCTTTTATTTTTTATTATGATCATATATTTATGAAATCTATTTATTTTATAAGGATTATTTTATAATGGAATGACAATTAAGAAACCCAATTTATTTCTTGGGTTATGATTTGATGAATGATTGGTTTTTTTGGAACATATAATAATGATTTTATTATGTGATACGTGGGACCTATATCTCCATACAAATCATTGTTTAATGATTTATATCTCATTATATAGACATGAATGGATTTAGAAATGAACTAGGTTTTGTAGTACAAGGAAATAATGAGGACTGAACCCGGTTCAGTAATTTAATTCATCTGCTATGATGGTGTTGGATGATCCTTGACTAATATTAAATGAGTTAATATGAAATGTTTATATGAAATTAAAACATATCTCATTTTATGACTTTTGAGATTATTGTTAATAATTCTTATAAAAAATTATGATTTATAACCAGGAATAAGAACATGATCCTTCATATGTAGGAAATAATTTTCAAATGTTTGGTTCATATAACTTATGATTATTATATGTTCTACATCTCACTTTTTTACCCTTACTCAGCATTAGATCTCACCCTTTCACATGTTTCATTTCCCTAGGTCAACAATAAGTGTATTAAATAAGATATGTAAAAATGGGGTCCCATTATGACAAAATAAGTGGGAGAAAATAATGATGTCTTATTAAATAATTGATTCAGTTTCCTAGTTTCGAGAGAAACTAAACCTATATGTTCATGTCATGAGTTAGTTATAATTATAATGATTATTCCTATATTTTGATGTAATATTAATGTTTGTAATGTATGAGTTGCTTCAGTTGGTATCAGATAATTGATGTAGTTATCCTTTGGAAACTAGGATGAGAAACCCATAGGAAGAAAATCAAATATATTTTTAAGTATTGGTTTCCATAATAGTGTTTTAGAAATGATCATGAAAAACCTATGAAAAAATCTAAATACCCTAAATTGTAATTTTATTCATTATTATGTGGTTTTCCGAATACATTTAGTTCTTCTCATATTATGTTTCATTGTTTTTTCCAATAGATAGAACCTAGAGGAAACACGTTAATTATGAATGAGGTGTAGAATACAGGGATTTTACTCATGAGAAAACAAATGTTATGAGAGATGGAATAAATAATCTTATAGTTATTCTCATATTACTTTCTCAAGCTATGAAGAATTAAGGGCTTCAAAATGAGTAATGGAGGGAAAAACATTTTGTTGATTCCTTCGTGATATATAATCAACCTTATTTTAGCGGCTCTTTTGGTCCTTTAATGGCTGAAAAATTGATCAGTAACATGGAAAATATAGTTTGAGTTCTCCAATGTTTAGGACAAGATAAATTCATATTATCAGTATATCATTTGGAAGATGAATCTGATCAATGGTGTAACCTTTTTAAGAATACTAGGTAAAGAGATGAAATGGAATCCATGTAATTGGACGATTTCATGAACTTATCTTTCAATAATTACTTTCATCATATTATTTGAAAAATTATGGATATGGAGTTCCTTGAACATAAGAAAAATTAATTTGAATCTATTGGTACAAACGAAGAAAATTTTACAAGGCTTGAATGTTACGCTTATAGAATTATTATCCAACCCAAGAGTAAAATTGGCTGATTTATTAGCTTCTTAAAATCTATTATTTGAATGGAATTATACATAGGGTAATTCAATGGTTATGAGGAAATCATTTTATGTGATCTCAATGCTGTGATGGATATTGGAGTAACCCATTAGTCTTATGGGTCTGATAAGATGTCAAAAATAAAATTCAATAGAAAATCTAAAGACCAACCTTAAAATAATATGAATTTTACCTAACGCTCAATGTGTGGAATGAAATAGGGAGGAAATTGTAATAAAGGGACATAAAAAATGTTTTTACGAGATAGAGATAATTTCATCAGCCAGTTGAATGGAAAAGTTATAGGATTAAGATTTTTAATGGTGTGGATAGGGAAAATGCTGCACAAAATGAACATCTTAGACTTCCATGTTACAAGTGAATGGAAATGGGGCATAATACCAATCAATTCCCTAATATAATGGTTATTTATGATGATCGTCATCAATAAATGCTTATGTCCGGAGAAAAATTCATGTCACATGTGATCACTATCATTGATGTGGAGTATAATAATGAAGTGGTGATATGTACATTTACCATCCTTTTTAAAGTAAAAAACTTGTTATTTGACTCAAGATCAACCCAATATTTAATTTATGAATAATTTTCTAAGGTTATCTCTATATTAGCTCAAAAATTAGATGCTGACTTATTTGTGACAACTGCTAATTACACAACCGTCTTATCATAAGTCTATAATTATTCTATAGTAGAAATTTGTACGAAATTTCTTACTATAATCCTTTAGATCCTTCATATAGTATAATTTGATGTGATTAATAGAATTGATAATATTTATATATATGGATATCATTTCAATTAATAGGTAATGGAAGTCACATTTCATATTCCAGATCAATCTGTGATCATCCATTGAAGAAAGTATTAGTTTGACCTTCCAATGAAATTTTCTTCCTTTTAATGGGTGTTTATTCCTATAAATTATTCTAAACTATCTAAATTGTCTGGGGAGAAAAATAAAATTATGAATACACCAATTTTATCAGTGTTTGATGATTTCTTTCCAAATTAATTTGAAAGTATTCCACTGAATTGCAAGGATTAATTTTAAATAGTACTCATACTGGGTTCTAGTCCTATTTCAAACACACCTAATAGAATTTCCCCAATTGAGTTCTAGAAATTTCTGAATCAACTCCAAGAGAATCATGATAAGGGATTCATGTGACCTATTGTCTCACCTCGGGGTTCACTTGTTTGGTATGTTAAGATAAAATATGGATCAATGAGAACCTATAATGATTTTCAAGATCTTTACAAGATTATTATCTATATAAAATATCATCTTCCCCAAATTGATGTCTTATTATAACAACTACATGGATCTCAATACTTTTCCAAGATTGATCATTGTTTAAGATATCATTAATTTGGGTTCAATAAGTACAATATACCAAATAATAAATTCATTATAAGGTACAAACACTAAGAATTTATAGTGATTATTTCTTCTCCTTACTAATTCCCCCACTATCTTTATGGATCCAAGGAATAAAGTCTTTAGAGACTATATTGGTTAGTTTTTGGTAGTATTTATATATGGAATTCTTGTCTATTCAATGTGAAAGGATGAAAGTGAAGATCACTTGAGAATTTTATTGAATACCCTTAGAATGGAGAATCTTTTTAAAAAATTTACCATGTGTTAATTTTGGCTTCAGAAAGTTCATTTTTTGATTACATAATCTCAAATGAGGGGATATTTGTGGATATAGCAGAAACATATGTCATTAATTGATGGATGAGACCAAAAATGATAACTATGATCTCATGTTTCTTTGGTTTTGATGCATATTATCGACATTTTGTGAAATATCATTCTTAATTATCTAATACACTCACCATATTTATTGTAAAGTAGTTATGTTCATGTGAAAAATTTAATGTGAAGATTATCTCAATAATATTAAAAGAATGTTAGACATTCCAACTATGCCCACATTTCTTTGTAGTGGAGAAAAATTTATGATCCATAATGATGCATCCAAAAAGGGGCTATAATGTTTTTTCATGAAAAATGGTATAGTGATTGCTTATTCCTCACCACAATTGAAAATCCATGAGAAAAATTACACAAATCATGATTTGTAGTTAATAGTGGTAATATTCAAATTAAAGTTATAGATGAATTATATTTATTGGTAAAGGTTTGATATTTATACTAATCATAAAATATTAAAGTATATTCTCACACAAATGGTGTTGAATATATTCCAAAGAAGATGGTTGGATTTGATTAAATATTATGACATTTCAATGCATGTCCACCATAAGAAAGCAAACAAGATGGAATATTTTTTGGGTTAAAACACCATGCTATCCTATTCATGATGAGGACAACAAAAGATACAATATTTATGGAATTTAAAAGGATTGATCTTGAAATTTTAATGAAAGGGGAGAAATTATATATTTCTTAAATAAATGTTCATCCATATATAAAATTGAAGATTAAGAAATTATTGAAGTAAGATGTAGAGATACATTAGAAGGTGAGAATTTATCTAGAATTAAACCATGATTGCGATCGAAAAATAATGTTCAGTAATCGAGTTTATATTCCTCCCATAATTGAATTAAAGAAGAAGCTATTAAATGAGGATCATAGTTCTTGATTCTCTATTCATCTTGGAAGAAACAAGATATAACGGGACCTGAAAGAGTATTTTTGGTGGGATGGCATGAGAAGAGATATTTTCAAATATTTCTCTCAGTGAATGGGTTTTCATGATGTAAAGGCCGAGAGATATATTTCAAAGGGGTTGTTACAATCATTTCCCATGCTAAAATAGAAATGGGAAAACGTCACTATGGACCTTGTCTTTGGGATTATCAAAACATCTAATGGAAAAAATTCTATATGGGTTATATTTGATCACCATACACTGATGACAGACTTCATTTCTATTAGAGAGGATTTCTCTATTGATCATATTTCCATGATATATTTAAAAGAAGTGGTAATATTTCATGGAGTGCCACATTCCATTATATTTGATCTGGATTCGAAGTTTACCTTGATGTTCTATTGAATTATTCACTGAGCACTAGATACAGAGTTATTATTTATCACTACATATAATCATTAGATTGTTTTTCAGTCTGAGAAGAAAATTAACCTCTAAAAGGCTTTTTTAGATTTTTCTCAATGGATTTCAAATTTGGTTGGGATCAACACCTATATTTGGTGGATGTTTTGTATAATGATTTCTTTCACTCATGTATTCAAATAGATCCTTATGAATACCTATAGGGAAATAAGTTCATAACACCAAATTTAAGGGATGAATTAAGGGAAGGAAATCAATTAGGACCTAATATTGTTAATGACATGGAAGAAAAGGAAAGATCTATTCGACATCACATAATTGAAGATGAAATTTGAAAAAAATACTATACTGACAACCAATATAAAAGACCTTGATATTGATTTGGGTGACACAATGTTCTTATGAATATCTCCTTTGATGATATTATCGAGACTTGGAAATAAGAGAATGTTGAGCACTAGATATATAATTTGTTTTGAAATAATGGATTGTGTTGGGAAAGTAGCATACTGATTTTCACATCCACCGAATCTCTCTCAATATCATAATGTGTTCTGTCTATCTATTCTGAGATAGTGCATACCTAATCATTTATTTATACTAATCATTGATTTTGTACCAATGAAGAATGATCATTCTTATAAAGAACAATCGATGGAAATTTTGGATTGCAATTAAAAATTTATACGAAACAAGACCAATCTCTTGGTTAAAGATTTGAGGTGGACCCACCAATTTGAGGAACCTCTGTGGAAACATATGGATTTGATGAGGTAGAATTGTCCCCCTCTGTTTGTTTCCAATTGATGAATTTTTTTTGGTGAAACTCAGTTTAAGGTGGGTAGAATGTAACTCCTGCATTTTTTATAAAATATTTTCATTAAATAATTATAATTATTTAATAGCTTCCATTTCATGAAATCCTGAATTAAAATGAACGTTGAGACACCTTAGAATAAAATGTCAATTTAACATATTTTTTAGTTTAGTATGAATAAATATTACTATCTTATGAAAATGTATGGTGAATCTATTAGCAACAAATTATTTTTGAAAAAAATATAAATCAATTATATATTGGTTTTTTTGTGTTAAAAATTGTGAGAATTAATATTAGTAAATAATATTATTGATTTATACATATTACATTTTTTTATAAAAAAAATTATTTTCATCTAGTAGATATTTTTTTCAAATCGTATTAACAAACCATATTTAATGTATAAAAACCTATAATTTTTAGAAGGTTAATTTTCTTTATTTTAATGGGGAACCCATTTTATATTAAGATTTTTACACATTAAAATTTTTATATGAAAACATAAACACATTATTTTGGTATTAGAATAAATAATTTTCTTTGAATTTTTTTTAATATTTTTAAAATAACCTTCTAATATTTATGAATTGTAAAAATACAAAGAATTTTAATTGAAAACAAGTTCATTCATCAAAATAATTTATAATGTTAAATTATAATATTTAATGGGTTTAATGAATAAATAGAATATATTATTACCATTCAATGTAAATTATATCATTATCATTTATTTTATATTGAATTCAGATACAAAAACATTTAAATCTATTTCTATTTTTTAACTATTAGAACTTGTTCTATCTTTCTGATAATGGTATTAATTCTAAATTAATTTCGAAAACATATCTGTTTTGAATTTTTAAAAATAGATTCGATATTTGGAATAATTAAATAGATCATATGTAAATATCACTTTTTTATATTTGAGTATTATGAATAGTAACTTGAGTAAACAAAATACAGTAAAAGGGTAAATCAGGTATTTATGGGCAATATTACAATAAAATAACCCTAAAACATGTCTTAATATAATTTGATAAGTTTTTATTGGCCTAAATCATCATTGGGTCGAAATAGATTCCCTTGTAAGACACTAGGATAAGGTTGAGATATCTAATTTATTTTATTTGATGAAAAATTAAATATGTCTTTTTAAAAATTCCAAAAATATACCATTTTTAAAATAAAATTATAAAAAATAAAAATTTTATTATAAATTATAATTTGAAATCTAAAATATTTTTTTATTTCATGATAATTTTATGGTAATTTTTTGGAAATAAATAATTACCTTAAAGATGTCTACTTTATTTATGCATATATTATTTATTTAATGTGTTGTTGAAGTTGTCACATTTACGTTTTCAAAATTATAACATTTTTATTTTAGGATTTTCAGTATTATAATTTTGACTAAAATAATTATTATGAAATCTAATAGATTTGTATTCATCATAGAATTTTATTTTTTATTTTTATTCAAAAAAAGTGAATTAAATAATTACACAAAATTGATGTAGAAATTATTTTATTAATGGAGACAACAATAAATATTATTAAAAATATTAAAAAACATAATTTTGGATAATTAAAATATACAATCAATATTTTATTTTTCCTTGACATAATAAAAATATAATAAAGCAGTTGTTTCGAAATCAGCTTATTATCATAATTTTTTTAAAAAGTATATTAAATAGTGTGAAAATTGGAACTCTTGTTTGTTTATCATATTTATGGTTTATTAAATTCTTTAAATATAATAAAAAAATTTAAAATATTAAAATTATAATTATATGATATAAAATGTTCAAAGTTATTTTTTATGGTCTAACTAACATCAAATAAGTAAATATTGAACCGTTTAAATATTTAATTCTTTTTACTGATGTTAAAAATTAAATAGAATAACTAAGTGGTAATTAACATATTAAGGTTTAAATTGAAAGAAAATATGTAAAACATTGATTGGAATAGTATATTACAACCTTATCTCATCTCATTAACTAAATTGGGACATTTTGGTGGTTTTTGGGTAGGTATTGATATTATTATAAATTTTTATTTTTGGAGTTTCAAAAGGTGAATGTTACATCAATTTATTGTGGGCACATCCTCCCTAACCTCTTCACATCACTTTGAGGATTCAATATTGACCATAAATAGACTATTTCCATTATCAACATCCCTAGTAACATTCTAAAAGTTATGGTATACTTCAAATACTATCTCTAGTTGTTTAAATGGATATTTAAAAGGAGCACATCGAAGAAGAAGGGATCCCCTCTACCAATTCTTTCAAACCTCCTTCTAATTAAAATTAAACTTCATGTGTTGTTCCATTAAAAATTAACAAGTCTAATATCAATTATATAGTAATATGTTATTATGATTATAAAAAATCATTTTATACCTCTTATCCATCCTATGAAAAATATAATCACCATGTTTGTCTTGGTACGGTTTATCGTCTCTACATTATAGTGTAATAGATTTTTCACCACCATGTTACATGAATGGGTATAATGATGGATATAATAACAATATATGATTATTATAAAAATAAAATTACTCTGATATATTATAAACAACCCAATTCAATTTCATTAAACAATTATCAGAATTATATTGTCTCTCATGCGTACGTACGACATACCATCTCCACGATGGTATGTGATTCATTCTGCTTGATCATTATTAATGATTTATTATATAAATTTATAGAATTAAGAAATATGTTATATATAATTCTCATATAATTTTTTAATAATATAACTATAACTTAAGAAGGATAACCAATTTTTTTTTGACAAAACATGCAAAAAGAAATGACGTAGTTAATACCCAAGAAACAAGAATAATGATATGTTATTAACAAAAAGATGATAATATGATCATATAGGATATCATGAAAATGACTATGATTCTGAAATTAGTCAATGTAATTGTTTAAATCATTAAACCAGACGTTTAGATACACATAAAGCATATCATCCATAAGGTAATTGATAATTTTTCAATCTCATTACTATCCAAGATTGATTATTCGTAAGTATTTACTATGGTATATATATCATCCACATCCATGTTTCAAAAATATGTATTCCAAAATATTATTTCTATCCATATACAATATTTTAATGTCAATTTTACTATTTTTTTTATTTTTCATAAAATGGATGAATGGAATATTTTTTCTTTTTTAGTACGAGGTACTTTTTTACCTTCTGACAAAAGTACAAGGAGAATTTTCTCTTCTATCTTATACAGCATGGAGAGAATTTTAAATTCTCATCACGCCTTAATTCTGTGAAGATTTATTTACAATATTTCATGTTCATTTTCAATTAAATTCTTTTCTTTTAAAATTGCACATCATTTTGTGAAAAATAAAACATTCTTTGAGAATAAAGGATATTTTTATCATAAGTTAATTTCAAGTGTTTTATCAGAATTATTATCAATCTATGATGAAATTCTTTAATAGGATTTGGTTACTTGTATAATATCCCTATTCTTCCAATGGTAGGATATTTTTATATGATGGGATTTTATTTATGAATTTAATTTTTTTATATGGATTATAATTTGATGGAATGATGTTTATGAAACCCATTTTATTCCTTGGGTTATTATATGGTTAATTATTTTATTATTTTCTAGCACACGAATGAATGATATCATTATGAGATGGTTCGGTCCTATATCTCCCTCCAATGCTTTGAGGAATTGTTTATATCTCATGATATAGACATGTCTATAATAGAAAATGATGTTAGATCAGTAGTATAGTTCTAGAATGAAGAGTGAACTTATTTTGATAATTTACAATTTCCATTATGATGGCCTTGAAAATGAACCTTGGATAATATGAAATGATTTTATAGGCTTATACGCATGCCAAAAAATTACATGTCTAATGTTATGACTTTTGTGATTATGTTTATTGATTCTTATGAACTTTTATGACTTATTCTAACGCCCTAACCTCTGAAGCCCAGATCCGATGCATTATTTTAATACATTGGCATGATTATAAAGAATCAAGTCCTGAAGGACTGATCGGTTTATAAGTCCTATAAAATAGATTGCACACATGAACGTTACATTAGAATTTGTAAAATAAAATACAACATAGATAATACATTTAGATTTCGATTATTATTATAGTTTAAACCTATATATAAATTATAATACACTTCTTGGCATCCTGAGAAAATAAATCATAATAAAGGGGTGAGCTTGGATGCCCAGTAAGGGTAAATAATTTAGCGAAATCCATAAACATTAAAGGAAATATGTGAAATAAAAACAAAAACATTTTTAAACATAATGTTGAACATAATACAACAAAAATAAATCAGTCGTTTCCATATAAACATGCACAATGATATTCTACTAGTCAAAAAATCACATGTAATAACTAATTTCATAACGAGGGAAAGCATAATTCTGGATATCATAAACACATAGTCAAGGCCTCGTTCCAAGAATACAAAAAAATTTCAAGGCCTTGTGCCAGAACACTAGTTTTTCTCCTGATACCAACCAATGCTTTGAGGATCTATAGCGATCCCCACCCATCAGTTACAAAGTACAATTCATTCCTCATATGAAAATCTTGAAACATAACATAAATATTTCTTTTAAAACCAGAATATGAAATGTTATTAAGAAAATCTTAAACATTGAATGGTATAAAAATAGCACATCTATATTCAAACATATAATAACTCATTCAATACAATATGGAATATTGTATTATAATAAATCAACCTCAATCAAGAATAATATCTAGTAAAGGATGTTGACATAGTTGAAAATGATCAGTAATACTCTTTGAGAGAAATATCCATTTATGTGAAATCATTTTAAAGTTACGTATTTATAAAGGTAGACATTTAAAAGATATTTTTGAATCAAAGTGTCCCCTATCACTTTGAATATTTTTAATGAAAATAAAACTTTAAAACAATCGTTTTCACTTAAATAAATCATTAAAATATTTTTCAAGAACATGGACATTATTTAAAAAATTTAGAATAATAAGTCTTTAAAAAAAATTAAAAATGATGATTTAGTTAAAGATTCACATCCATAAAACATTAAAATATTAATTTCTAAACAATTTTAATAAATCATGGATATATATTATAAATAGTTTCTTGTATATACATATAGATAAAAAATATCAGATAATAATGTGATTGGGTAAATAACCCTTAACTTGTTCTTTTCTTTAGTTGAGGGAACGTTTAACATCATGTATAATGACCATAGTATTTTATTAAATTATACCAAAAACATATTAATATTTATGATATCATACATGATACATTTATTAATTTATAATAACTATTTAATAATAATTTCTATGTTAAATTAACATTTTAGGTAATAATCACTTTCTTTATCATACGTGTTTAACCTTATTATTCTTCATCATATCACTTAGATAATGTTTCAAATACTTACAGAATATAAAAATAAATTATATATCATATATATCTAGAATAGAAATATTTATAATATATAGATATTCAAAATTGAAAACACCATTTATGGAGACAGTGGGTCATATGTACGCATAAACGCTGTTTCAGTTTTCATATCATATTGAAGGAAAGTAAGTGAATGTGATATTTGTAAATATATATATATATATATAATATCATGATTATGTAATATGTTACATAATTATTAATAATATACCTTTTTATAATCATAATTGAATGGTGAATGTGGAAAATGAATCTTATCGCGCCCTGGAGACGGTAAGCCGTATGCACACACGAGCGACAATATCATCATACTGATGGTGAAATCATATATAATTGGATTTTGTATTATATATAAAAAAATTAACATGTTACAATTATTATTTACATAAATTGTTCTCATTATTATAATCATCCAAATAATGAACTGTTGAATAACATACTAAACCATAATGTGGAGACGGTAAGTTGTACGTACACACGTATGATGAAATTTTTATTAATAGGATGGATAGAATAATAAATATGGTTGTACAATATTTAAAATAACATCAAAGTATGTAAAATCTACCGGAATTGTTATTTTTTTATGGAAACTACAAAGAAAGAGTTAGTGGTAGAAGAAGATAACTCTGAAAGAGATGATGAAATTATTACCTATTCTTCAGGTGCTTCCTTTTTCTTTGATCAAAAGGGCCCCTTAGGTTGGCTTTTTTATCAAAGTAAGGCATCTAAGAAAAATTGAGGGTAGTTGGGAGGATATTTGAGTAGGGTTTTTCCAATTAAAATGGATTTGGTGGTGTGAATGTAATAGAAGGAGAAGTTCCCTTTTAAGAGATATGTGAGGGGCACCTTAGGAAAAAATAGAAATATTATTTTATTATAAACTAATTATGGGTTTTAATGGATCAAAATGATTTATTTCATGTATAAGGTGAGGATGGGTTGAAATTATCTCAACCAATAGGTTTTAGAAAAGTTTAGGTCACCATATTATCTTTATCTTTTAGATTTAACTCTTAGTTAAATAGTTTAACTTTTAACATGTCTTCTTGTATTATTAAAATAAATGGTTATTAAACATTCTGTAAAAATGCCATGGGAAACCCAAGTGGTTAATTATATATATATATCTAAACTTATGTTTGTTAGTTGGAAAAAACATATATTTTTAGGAATATTATATCATTTAATAATGTAGTATTTGTTTTAAAAACTGATTTATTTCTATTTTTATAATATTTAGTATTTGGTTTTTCTGAAAGTCAAAAAATACTTTATTAATTTGATAAAATACATAAAAGCAACCCAAACATGTCATTTTAATCGATAAAATTATTTGAATGCATCAAAATTATTAATTTACATTTATTTTGATAATTATATTATCAATTATTTAAATCTTTTATTAACAAGGAAATTACTACATCATCATTGTGTCATAAATAAATTTAATTATCTAATGTATAAATGTTATAAATACAATACCATGATGTATATTTGTTTATATTTTCAATGAATATTTATATTCAAATTTATATTATGTATAACCCTATATTAAAAATGATTTAGTTATTAAACATTGAATTATACACTTTTAACACTTATTTAAATAAAATAATAATAAATGTCCAAATCTAATCCAAGTGGATCGAAAAGGATTATATTTTATTCCTAAAGATGATTTTGGTCAAAATACACTTATTAAATAGATTTTGGAAATGTGTTACTGTAATTATAATATCATTTTTACCTTTAATTAGCTTATTTACTTTTAACCGTGGTAAATAAAATTCAAAATTTATTATTCACCAAAAAATTATTTTCATCCTTTTAATCCACATTTTACTTACAGACAGAAATTTTGATTCTTGGAATTTTTAAATTCAATTCACAAAACGGTAAAATTACGTTTTCTATAAATATGAAAATGTGCCTTGAAGGAGGGTAAAATACGTTAAAAAGTTCAATAAAATTTTATACATGTAGTCTTATTATAATAAGACTCCAAGGAATTAAATTTAACTAATATAGGTATTTATTTATCTATTTTGACTTTAAAATAAATTTAAATAAATAATAAAAATTATTTAAATAAAATTCGGTTTTAAACAATAACGCGTTGTTTTTCTCTATTCATCATAATATAAATGTTTTAAAAAGATTAAAAAAATTCACCCTGATCTATTTTTGATAATCTGAATTTAAAAAATGAATTCTATGTTACCAAATTCAAAACATATAAGCTGAACTAATTAATTTAAAATTAATTCCCGTTGTCAAAACCAAAAAGCGTGTTTTAAAAAGTAAAAAACTATCAAAAGATTTACACATGTTTAGGTCCAATTTAAATATGAAATTACATATAATGACCTATATTATATTAAATGATAATAATATAACATAATTATACTTTATAACCACTCATATTAGTTATTTATCAATATAAATTATTTCGATTAAAAAAGTTGTTTTCAATTAAAATTTAGTATTTTTCGCTATTCATCAAAACATGAATGTTATTAGAAAAATACAAAAAATATAACAAAAATAGATTTTTATGACTTTCTTCTTACAAATATTTTTATTTGGTCAAATTAAATATATTATAGTGTCAAATATTAGATTTAAAAAGGGTTTTCCATTAAAAGGTGGTAAAATTGCATTTTTGTAAAAAGAATTTCTTTTTTTAAAAAATTTTATTTGTTCTTCTATTATGTCTAATAAAAACATAATATTTATGTTAAAATTATATTGAATATATAAAATTAAAAATGTTAGTTAATATTATTAGTAACCTCTTTTGAACGGCTAGTTTTATAAGTCGTGGTGCACACAGACTCGGTGTTGCATGTTGCACAATCTATCGAATTACATTAAAGAGATAACATACTATGAAATCCCAAGGTGTTATATTTTCCCATCCTTAAATAAATTTCATCCTCAAAATTTGAAATTGTTCTTCGAAAATAAAAGGCTATAAATAGAAAATACCATTATGGAAAATCCATTTCGGAAATAGAGTTAATAAAATTTTGTCTTAATAAGAGGGAAATGGAAAGGAAAAAGTCACCACCAAATTATGATCTCGAATAAGAGAAAATTGGTGGAAATTAGAGACACATAATTGGTGTAAAGATTTAAATATTTATAGTGAGTGATTATGGTTATCAATCCCAAATAAGTGAACAATAAATGGAATATTGAGGGACTCAAAGCCATAAATAAATGATGATTTAAATACCATCAGTTCTACAAAACATAAGTTATTAGGATAAGACATTTTTGGTTTTATGATCCCTTCCCTAAAGTATAAAAATTAATTTCTTAACAGAATAAGTGCAAAAAATAATTGACATGTAGAGTTTCATCCTTAAAATAACTTCTACCACAAATTCATCTTTCACTCCAAAAGACAACAGAATTCAAAAATATTCTATTTATCTTAATCATATAGGGGTTCAAAAAATGAATTTGTAATTCCACTATCAGATCATAGAAAAAATACATTATGCAAACTACTATATCACGTAGGCCTGTGTCCGCTGATTAACAATTGTTTCCCTTCAGTTTCATGTTCAAGTCTCATGGATTTTCTGGACCTGACAGGTTGTTGCCCGACCATCGTGTTTCCATTTTTATAAAAAACCCAAAAATAATCATAAGAAATGTTTTAATATTAAACCACAGTATCAAATGTCCAACATAATCTATTCCAATCATTATACTTTTCCAAAATACATGAACCCAAACTCTAAGTCCAAAACATTATAAGTAATGTGAACATAACATAATGAAGATATTTTTTCCCCATAAATACATGTGAGTACATTCATCCTGTATTCTCTTAAAACATGGTGACACCCTAAATTACCAAAAAACCATATTGATTACATTCATGCTCCCTTATTCCTTATAGAATACTAGATATATTCAATATATCCAAAATATTTTAATACTCCATCAATGGTGGTATAAACAAACAATAAATCAGTTCCAAGGTAGTCATGAATATCCAATATAATTTATCCAAATCAGCCATATCTTATTCCAAAAACACTACCTCAGTATCAAAACTATATTAATGTTTATCTTTCCTTTAACCATGTATTTTAAAAAATGTTTAACTTGTTGTTGAGTCACTTTTCAAAGTACCATATCATCTCAAATTTCGAATGAAATTTTATTTCAATACAATCATTATTTAATTCCACAATTAATATAACCAGTACATCATTAATAGAACAGTAAAACGACATAATATATGAACACTAATTATTCCACTTCAGATTTGGTAGTATAATAACTTTATTATTATCCAATTCCATATTTTTTCGAATACTATGATGATTGGGATATTGATACATATAGTGTCCCAACTCCTTGTAGATGATGTATTGTACATTTCACACCATTTTCCTACCCTTGAAATCTTGTACATGGTGTCCTTTTCCTCCATACATATAAAAAACACCCATTCCATTCAAGAACATTCCAAAGTTATTCATTCCACAATTATCACATAAGGGAAAAAATTCTTCATTCCCCTATTCACTTTATTCTTCTTTCTCTCTACTATCCTTTTTTATTTTTCTTCTAATAAAAACTATAGGACTTATAGATTTTTTTACATATCTTATTAACACATGATGTTATTTCATCATATGATGAGAATACATGGGAGAATATTTCCCTTATAAATGACCTATTAATACCATGAATGATACGATCCTTATTACTCTTTGGATCATGCATATTTCAAGAGTTCTCATTACTTCTACTGGGAAACATTTCTAAACAATGGAATACTCTATGATAGTTTATGAATCGCAATGCATAATCCCAAACTTATAAAACACCTAATGTAAATTGAAAATTTTATGCATATGATCCATAATCATAAAAATGATTTCATTGAGGATGTATTTACTCATAAATCCTTTATAATGGTTTATAAAAAATGTGAATTATCCAAAGCATATCCACCGGGAGTGTCATAACCAAGAGTATAGCAAGGCGAATTATCGTGTACTAGGATACCCTGGGTCATGAAAGAAACACATTTTCAGATTTTTCACTCCTAGGTAAAACTTTTCCAGAGCTGCCTCTACCTTCTTGTAATCAGAAAGCGATATATATCATAGAAAAATCACAAATTCTCTATAATACCAAAATTCTAGGAAGTTATTCTATACAAATCCAAAAAATTTATCTTAAGATAACGTTTTCTAATCAATGTTTTTATAAATCAAGTTTCCAATGTTATTGATAAATATTCTCTGATACCAACTATAATGCCCCAACCCCAGAAGCCAAGACCCAGTGCATTATTTTAATACCTTGGCAAGATTACAAGGAATCATGTCTCGAGGGACCTATCCAATTCTCAGTCTTAGAAAATAGTTTACATAAATAAGCTTAACAATACAATTTTTAACAAAAAATATACAAAATATAATATTTTGTGAATTCTGTTTTTATTCTAGATTAAACATTCATATAATCATATTACACTTTTTAGCATACTAGGAAAATAAAACATAAAGAAGGGGTTAGATCAGATGCACAGTAAGGGTAAATAATTTAGCGGAAACTATAAACTTTTAAGGAATGATGTGTAATAAAAACAGCAGCCTTTTTAAACATAATAATTAACAAAATATGGAAAACATAAATCGAACATTACCATATAACATGTACATTCTACTAAACGAATAATCACATGTCTAACAAATTTCATAACAAGGGAATGAATAATGCTAGACATCATAACCACATAGTCAAGGCCTCGTCCCAATACTACAAATAAATTTTTTTTCAAGGCTTTGTTCCAAGACACTAATATGTCTCATGATACCTACCGATACATCGAGGATCTATAACAGGATTCACCCATCACTTACTAAGTCCAATTCATTTCTGATATGAAAATGATGAAACAAAACATAAACATTCGTATTAAAAACGTGCATATGAAATGTTAATACTTTAACTATAAACCATGAATGGTATAATATTATCATATCCACATTCAAACATTTCATAACATATTCAATAAAATTTGGAATATTGTATTATAATAAATCAAACTCAATCACAAATAATATACAATAAATGATGTTTACATAGTTGAAAATGATATGTTAAACTCTTTGTGAGAAATATTCCTTTTTGTGAAATCAATTAAAAGTAAGGTATTTGTAAAGGATTTCATTTAAAATAAATTTTTGAATCAAAGTGTTCCATACCAATTTGAATCTTTTAAATGAAATTCACACTTTAAAAATTCATGTCCGCGTAAATAAATATTTAAAATAATTTTGAAAACATGGAAAATAATTTAAATATTAAGAAAAATAAATCATTAAAGACATTTAAAATCATAATTTAGATAAAGGGACCCTTCCATAAAACATTAAAATAATATTTTTTAAAACTTTTTAATTATACATGTACATTGACGATAAATATCTCCCAGTTGATACTTATAGATAAAAAATATCGTATAATAATGAAATTGAGTAAATAACCATTACCTTGAACATTCCTTTAGTTGAGGATATGTTTAACCTCCTGTATAATGACCATAGTATGATATTAAATTATAACAGAACCATATTAATATTTATGATATCATATGTGATTCACTTATGAATTTATACTATCCATTTAATAATAATTTTCATGTTAAATTAACATTTCGGGTAATAATCGCTTTCATTATCATATATGTTTTAACTTGTTATTATTATTTGTTTCACATAGATCAGGATTTCAAAACATCCATAATATAAAACATTTTTTAAATATCATATATATTTATAATATAAATATTTATAATAGATAGATATATGAAATGGAAAACACCGTTTATGGAGATGGTAGGTCGTACGTACGCATAAACACTGCTTCCGTTTTAATATCTTATTGAAGGGATATAAGTAGATGAGATATATGTAAATATATATATATATATATATATTTCTAGTAGAATTATTATTTCATATATTAAATACTTATTAATAATATAAATTCTTTATAACCATTGTTAAATAGTGAATGTGTAAATGAATCTCATCGTGTTATGGAGACGGTAAGACGTACATATGCAGGAGAGATGATATCCTTCGATTACTGTTGAAATAATATATAATTTGATGGTATATTATATTTACCGAATCATTATCATGTTATATTTATTTTTTACATAAACTGTACATATTATTATACTTATCCAAATAATAAAGGGTTGAATAACAAACTACACCACAAGGGGGAGACAGTAAGCCGTAATTACGCACGTATGGTGACATTGCAATTCATAGGATGGATAGAATAATGAATATCATTGTATCATATTTACAATAAAAGAACATTATTTATAATCTACTGGAGTTATTATTTTGATATGGAAACAACATAGAAGGAGTATGTGGTGGAAGAAGATTACTTTTAAAGAGGTGATGAAATTATTACCTCCTCTCCTGTGGTTCCTTTTTCTTTGGTCAAAAGGGCTCCATAAGATGGATTTTTGATCAAATGAAGGCATCTATGAAAAATTGAGGTTATTTGGGAGGATATTTTTGCAGGGTTTGTCCAAGTCAAATGTCTTTGGTGGTATGAAATTAAGAGAAGGGGAAGTGCCCTTTTATAAGAGAGGTGATGGGGCATCTTAGGAAAAGATTGAAATATTAGTTTATTATAAAATAATTTTAGGTTTCCAATGGATTCAAATTGATTTATTTCTAGGATATGGTTGGTATTGGTCAAAACACACTCAACCAATAGGTTTTATACAAGTATATGTTACCATATAATCCTTATCTTTTAGATTCAACTCTTAGTTAAATAGTTTGACTTTTAACATGTCTTTTTGTATTATTATAATAAATGGATAATAAAATTACTATAGAAAGACAAGAGAACCCCAATTGGTTCATAATTAATATATATAATCTTTTATAAGTCCATTGGACGAAACCTATATTTTAAGAAATTATATATCATTTAATAATATAGTATTTGTTTTAAAAACTCATTTATGTCCATTTTGACACTATTTAGTATTTGGATTTTGTGGAATTAAAAACAATTATTACATCAACATAAATACATTAAATCAACCATAACATGTCATATTAACTTAAAAAATTATTTTAATTCATCAAATGTATCAATTAAGAATTATTTTTATATTTATAATATTAATTATTTTAAGGTTTCATTAATAAGGAAATTATTATATCATCATTAAGTCATTAATAAATTTACTTATATAATGTATAAAAATTATAAATAAAATACCATGATATTGGAAATAGTTTTATCTTTCCAATTAATATTTATGTCTATTTTTTTATGTATAACCTTATATTAAAAATAAATTAGTTATTAAACTTGGAATTATAAACTTTTAACATTTCATTAAATAAAATATTTATAAATGTCCTAATATATTATAAGTGAATAAAACTAATCCTATTTTAATAATATGTTTGATTTTGGTATAAATTCACTTATCAAATAGAATGAAGACATTTTTTAGGGTAATTATAATATCATTTTTACCTTTAATTACCCTATTTACTTTTAACAGTGGTAAGTAAAACTCAAATGTTATGATTCACCAAAAATTGTTTTCATCATATTGAACCACATTGTACATAATGAGGTAAATCATGTCTCTAATATTTTTTAAATTCAATTCAGAGATGCGGTAAAATTATGTTTCATGAAAATTTGTAAATGTGCCAAAAAGATGAGTAAAATATTTTAAAAGTTCAAAAATATTTTTTACATCTAATATAATTATAAGTTCACTCAAATGAATTACAATAAACTAATGTTGGTATTATGTATCTATTATTACATTAAAAGTAAATTTAAATAAAAAATAATTACTATTTACATAAAATTCGGTTTTAAACAATAACACATTGTTTTCATTATTCATCAAAAATTGAATGTTTTTAGAAAAATACCGAAAAATTACCCTAAGATAATATTGATAATATTAATTCAAAAATTTAGTCTATTTGAAGAAATAAAAAAATATAAGTTTCATTAATTAATATAAAATTATTTCCATTTGTCAAAACCAAAAAGTGGGTTTTTAGAAAATAAAAAACTATCAAAGATTGACATGTGATTACGTCCAATTTAAATGTGAAATTACTTATAATGACCTAAATTATATTAAATGATAAAAATGTAATCTAATTATACATTTAAACCCCTTAAATGAATAGTTTTATAGTATAAATTATTTGGATTGAAAAATTTGTTTCCAATTAAAATTTAGTATTTTTCCCTATTCATGAAAATATTAATGTTTTCAGAAATGTAAATTTTTTATCAAAATTAAATTTTTATGTCCGAATTCTAAAAGGAATTTTATTTTTTCAAATAAAATATAATAAAGTGTCAAATATTATATTTTAAAAGGGGTCTCTATTAAAAGGTGGTAAAATTTCTTTTTTTTAAATACTTCATTTTCTGAAAAATCAATTTGTTCATATATTAGGTCTATAAAACACCTAATATAGATGTCAAAATTATATGGAATATATAAAAGTCAATTTTTAGTTAATACTATTCGTTGTTGTGTGTGGCACAAACTATTGAATTACTTTAAAGAGATAACATACTATGAAATTGTGGGTTGTTACAACTATACCATGGAATAATATCATGATCCTTTATATGCATAATATGATTTTCAAATATTACCTTCTTATGTCTTATGATTACGATATGATCGATAACTCCATTGTTTACCCTTACCAATAATTTGAGCTCACACTTTCATATATTTATTTTTCATAGGCCATGATGAAGGGTATTAAATATGATATTTCAAAAGCAGGTTTCTAATGATGAAATAAGTGGGAGACAATAAATATCTTTTATGAACCAATTATCTTAGTTTCCTAGGTTCTAAACACACTATACCTATACAATCCTGCCAGTGATTTTTTTAATATTTGCAATGAATAATCATAAATTTTGAAGTAATATCAATGTATGTAATGTACATTTCTTTATTAATATGGATTTTAGGCATGATTAATTCTTTCAAATATAGCTGATAGGCATTATGACCTTTAATCGAGGAGTTTGGTCATTATTGTTGTTATTGGAAAAATAAAGTTAGTATCAGTATAATTTAATATTTTTTCGAAACTATATAACTATTTTAATTTCCATTTTAATTGTTTTTTATGATAAATATATAAATTTCAAAAAAATTATTCCATCCTCTTTTCTTATAAAATTATTTTTTATTATAAGAATTGATGAAGTCCAATGTAATTTTTATAACTATTAGACAATTTATTCTATCATTAATGTCTTTAAATTTTCAAAATATAAGAATATTTTTTGAATTTTAATAGTCTCATATTCAGATAATTATTTTTAATAATATTCTCTTTTAGACTCGACAAATAAAAATAATATTAGAATTAATTTATGGTAATTTTATGAAAAATATGATTTTTATTGTTTAAAAAGTTAAAATACTATTTTTAAGAAATATAATAACTCTTATGATATATTTAGGATATGATCAATATTTTAAAAAAACTAATTCCTTTTTATTAATATAAATTTATTTAAGGAAAAAATAATTTATAATGTGTTACATTTAGAAACAAATTTTGTCAAATTTTGAAAACCACATTTTTATCCTTTTTAAAAAATATTTTTATGAGTTATACATGTATGATATTTATTTTTATAAATTTTATAAATTTAACCCATTAAAATGTATTAAATATTTTGAATTAGAAATTTCAAATTAGGTATATGTTTAGTTTCATTTTTAGAAATAAAAAATTTATTGTTGTAAAAAAATACTTACCGTTGTATAAGTAAAAAACAACAGGGGTTAAAAATAAATGGTAAAAACAATATTAAAATAAAACATTAAATGTGTGTTTTATGTGTTTTAAGAAGGTAACTAGGATTAAAACAACTAAATGTCAACCAATATTTTTGTAATTAATTCCACCAAATTGGGGTTAGCATTAAAAAAAAACAATCATTAATTATTCATATAATGTCCCCCTCCTTAAGTATAGATACAGAATTCCCACACACAATCTTTAATAAAAATCATATAAACATTAATTTATGTTCATTTAAAAACACAAATATTATTTCCCAGGATTCCTCATTGTCTCATGGTTCTATCCACATGTTTTATGAAAAAAATCACCATGGTACGTGAATTATCCTCTTCTCATATTCCATCTAAGTAACTCTTTTTTGTAAACCTACTAATTGTTAATCTAATTTCTTCTATTAAAATTATTGGAAAGAATTACATTTTACCTATGGAAGACCATTGTTCCCTCCCATTGTTTCCTCTTTATAATCCACAATGTAAATCTTTATGCTGTCGGATCAATTTCTTGAATTTATATTCTGTACATTTGAAATTATCCCATTGTAAATTCCAAAACTCTTATATTTCCATGGGTATTAAAAATGATGTAAAAATGTATTATTTATTTGGGTATTTACATTTATGAAACACATTTCCCTTATAATTTGTTAAAAAGGTTGTTTTGATCCTGACTTTAATAATTTTATACGCAATTATTTTGATATGAAACACATTTTTTTCATGGGTTATTGACGAAATTACTTGTTATGTTAAATTTGGATCACATGAATGAATACAAATGATTGATAAACCATGATAGGGCTTAATTTCATTGAGTAATGATTTAATCTCATGAAATGTTGTGTTTTATGATATCATGTTCAATAACATTGGTAATTATGACTTTATGACACCCTGGTGATAACCATTAGTGATAAGTTTATGAATATATCATTTTTATGTTTCATCCACATTTACAGGTTATGAATCATGTTATTTTAATTAATATATAAATTTTTTCATATGATCATGATTTATTGATATGTCTCTTTGTCACAAGTTGCGTACCTCCATTGATTATTCCATTTCTTGGCATTATACTCACCCCTAACATTGATATATGTCCTTAGGATATATTATTTAGTAAAAGAACAATAACACGAACCTATTATGGTGTATTTCAAGTGCATTACTTGAATAGTTGAACCTTAGGGAAATAACCCTAAAAGTGGAATATTGGGTTGCAGTGGATCACCACATTGTTCATACAAATGGGCCTTACTACACACATAGATTGACACTCTCGAGTGAAATTTTATGTTTAATTACTTGCTAATTCAATCTATTTTGAAGGATGTAATGATAATGAAAACCATTTATTAAGATTTAATTATATCATCCTAGAAGTGGGATATTAGAAAAGTTTACTATTAATATTTCCTTCCTATGTTTACGATTCGCTTTTTTCCCTCACCTATAACAACAGTATTGTGTAGAATTAAATTTTGAGGGTTGATTTTCATTAAGGGTAGGAAGAATTAAATGAAAAAAAAATTCCATTAAATAATGAAACACTTCCTTCTCAATTAATATTTTTTATGATTTAAAATAGAAACACATAAAAATATATTTACATTTCATATTAAATTAATCTTTATTCATATATATTGAATAATAAACCGATGAACAATTAAAGGATATACACATTAAAAAATAATAAATTAACTTATACAAACTATTTTGGAAAAAATCCACAAAAAGGTTCTCCCATACCAAGAAGCTCATCAAAAAGGAAAATAATTATTTGGAAAATTATATGAATTATCAATAGATCATCTCCTGGATCTTTCTTGACATTCGATTATAATTTTAGCTGGGGAATACTTTGAGATAGTATTAATTTTTTCCCTTTCCTTATGATTCCAACGTCCAAACATACTCTGACCTTGAACAATTTATCTTTTTGAAACCCCATCATTGCAATAACCCCATATTATTTCTTGCTCAATTCATTTATTACTTTCTTTAATCTTTTAGAATGATATTGAATTAAATAATCATAGTGATTAAAAACTATTAAACCATGTTTTTTTACATGTTCAGTTACTTTTGTGTCAATATACACTTCAATATTCAGTTATTATTTTATATGTCACACTTTTACCCAAAAATATCGTGTCTCCAAATCTTTAGAGAAAAAATGGTTTCTACTAAATTTATGTCATTGGTATGATTATTCTATTTATGATCCTTAATAGTCACAATGAAATGGTAATATCTTTTTAATTTTTCTTGTGTACGCATCAAGGTTTATTTAATGGTGAATCACTAAAAATGGAAAATCATTCCATATTAAAAGATAATTTTATCATAGGATCACTAACTAACATCATCTTAAATTATTTGAAACATTATTCACACTCCATTATCTAGGTAAAATTAACTCAATTTTTAGTTAAAAACATATTTAAATAAAAATTTGTTAAAATGTTTCCCCAATCATTCTAAGGTATCTTGATAAACCAAAGAAACTATGAATATCATATAATGTTATAGGATGTAGAAACTCCCAGAAAACCATTGTCATTATTGGATCCACTAATATTCCTTTACTAGACATTATGTGCCCTAAAAATTCAACTTTTTGAAACAAAATCTCAAAATAGTTGAATTTAATAAACAACTTATCATTCTTATAATTCCTAACATGACCCTTAAATTATATTCATTATCCTCATTTAGTTTTGAATATACCATTATTTAATCAATAAATATGACCACAAAATAATCCAAGTAGTCCTTAAATACTCTTTTCATCAAATATATTAATATGGATGAATCATTAGTAAAGAAAAAGGCCATAACAACATACTCATAATTTTTTTATATTATTTAGAAGGTAGTATCTATGATATATTCTTTCATAACCTTGAAATGATGAAACCGTGAATGAACATAAATCTTGGAAATTAATTGAGCATCACAGAGTTGGATGAAAAAATCATAAATCCTTTAAAATAGGATATATTTTCATCATTGTGATCCCATTAGGTTATCTATAATCAATAAATAGTTTCATTTATCCATCCTTCTTCTTTACAAACACAAATGTTTCTCCCCTAGGAAAAGAACTTATTTGAACAAAACTAATATCCCATTATGTTATTTATTCTCAATTCATAGTTTAATTTATTCATATTTCTTATTATTAAGGATATTATGTTTTCCTCAAAGAGACACACTTGGTCAAACAAAACCCTACTCCCAAATTTATTGATGATTTTTCATTAATTCATTCAAATCCGTGTATATAATTCTATATAGAGATTTTAATATTAGATTTGATCTAGGTAATAGTTCAATGGAGGACTCTGCCTCTCTTTCTCAGGAGGAAAAAATAACTCTTTAGGGAATACTTCAATTTCTTCTTAATCAAAGATAATATCTCTTATCATTAAACATTCTCTTTCATCTTATTATCCACCGATAAATTTCATAAATAAGGAAATATTGTGGTGGTCTATCGAAATTACTAGGCTTAAAAATCAGTACTTTGAAGATGATCTGAGGATTTCCATTAATGAATAATAAAATCATTTTCTTCTATAGTTGGTCTTGTAATTATACTTTGATAAACTATCCATACGAAATATAATGTCAAAATCCACTATTGGAATGATCACCATGTCCTCAAAGATATTATAATATCCAAAGTTAACATAGAAATCCATATTAATATATGATTACATAATACTTCATCCATGGGTTTTAATGGAAAGATCGACCAATAGCACTTCAGGGTTTATCCTGATATTCTTTACAATATTAAAACAAATAAAGGAATATATATATCCAAAATCACACAACATAATATCTATCGTTGATTTTATGGTGAATGTAACTTCCATAGAATAATTTGGATCCTTAAAATCATCCATCAAAATGAGAAAATCATAAACATGATCCCTTGGACTTTATTATGGTATTGGGGTGTTACCTCCATCATCTTCTGATTTGGACATTGATTAGTTAAATGGGAATGTCCCCTAAACTTATATAGTTTTCCAATATATTGTTCTTATTTAATCTTCTCCTTTTCATTGAAATTTAGATGATGAGTCTTTACATATCCCTAAAAATTTCATGCAATATATTTATCTCTTCCACAATTTTAGTATAATACACTTCCCTAAAAATAATTTCCCAAAAGCATCTTCCCCCATTTTTTCAACTGGATTTTTTTACATTCTCCCAATTCAGATTTTTCTTAAAATTTTGTTCCATATTTATCTTATTTTGATTATTTCCATGATTCCGCAAATAAAATATAAACACAATAACATATTTCAGAGAACATATTACTATCTCTTCATACCTTCCAAAAATCACTGATTTCTACAGACTTCCATATATAGGGTCTCATTCATCTAATGAGTTAATCTATCTACCCATCAAAATTGTTAACAATGATTCAAATGTAATTGGCATTCCAGGGAATGTTCATATTCTAATTCCACAAAAATCATTATTGTATTTTTCTTAACTCAAGGTATTCCCTTTCAGTTTTGGTTTCGACAATATAGGGAGAATAATTGATGAAAAATAATTTTTTTAAGTCTTCCCTTCCAATGATGCCCACCTTATAACATGGCATCATTTTGTTGATCAGAATCCACTACAATCTTGCTTATTCCTATAGGTGATATAATTATAACATAAATTTTACTTGTACTGATCAGTTGAGTAATGAAAACTCCCATTCTATATAGATGAATCAATTTTATTGTTTCAGAGGGTCAGGGGGTCCCCTAAAAAGTGGTGTCCACTAATACATGAATTATTCAATTGATAGGTGATTATACTTTGGTGAAGTATGACTCTCCACATGGTTTCATTTTTTTGTTCATGACATGAGTTAATTGATTCACCATACCATTAAGCTTTCTACACAATCACCCCATATTTGGAAGGACATCATCACGTTTTCTATTATATCCACTATTTTCACAGGTCCCTCTATTTTCTGCCACTTTTTCTTAGAATGAAAAAATCTAATTGACAAATTTTTTGATATTATGGATCCTATAATAACAATTATAATAGAAAATTAATCATAAAAATTTATTAAATCATGCTTCTAGGATGATAAACTTCAATATTAAAAAATAATTACATTACATATATATCCTTCATGATGTTTTGATCATGTGTTTTATTAACCAAAGATTATCCCTTAGAATTATCAAACCAGGTGTGTAGCATTTCTCATTTTCATGGTCATGTTACTATATTATTTTCAATGTTGTTTATATGTGGTACATCTTTTTCATTTCCACATCCACTAGTAGTATCCAGACATGGATGTATTTTATTGGAAACAACATAAATTAAAAATCACCAAAATACTAGAATGATTTAAAATAATTAAACTGTTTCCCAGGGTTCATAAAATTATTTTGTATTCTAAATTTCCACGTATGACTAAACCATCCATTTATTCCAACTATATAATACAGAATTCATTATTTTGTAAACGTTTCATTACATATTAAAACAGTTAACAATATATAGGATATTCTGGGGTTTTGTGTAGTTGAAATAACAACAGAACACTTGGAGAGGACATTAACATTAAAATTATTCTAATCCACTTTAATAAAAACTTCCTAGGTTCACCATAAGTTAAATTTGAGGTATATCATTTCTTGTGGCCATTCTTCCAAAGGTAGGGTGAGAATAAATCCCTATAAGGGAATAAACAATGGATGTACATAGTATGTGAAAAGGATGAATATCAATAAATCATGATCATATGAACAAAAATCATAGCCTAACGGATAAAACATGGATCATTAAATGGAAATGTGGATATAATAAAAAATGATAAATTTATAACAATATCACTAATGTTTATTAGCATGGTGTTATAAATCATTATTAAAAAATTTATTCACAAAGGTATCATAAAAATTTAATATCTAGAGACTAGTTATATTCCCAATGATTTGGGGTACTATTAGGGTGAAATCATCATATTTATTTGTTTATTTGAAACCCATTTAACATAAAAAACTTTTTTTCAACAACCCATTGAAAATGAATATCATTTTTCCTGTCAAAATCATAGAATATAGAATTCTTAAAGACATGATCTTAACATCATTTTTAACCCATGAAAATGGAATATGGGTTTTATATATTTAAATTCATGAATTAATAATAATTTTATTTTCATATAGTGTAAAACCAATGAGATAATTTATCATGTAGTAAAGAGAAATTAAAGAAATAGATTTGGCAACCTAAAGGCGTAAATTGTGGCTTAAGAAAATGGAATAATTAAAGAGAACAAAGGTATCCCATTGATAAAACATAATTTCATTCAGTAAGGGTAATACCAAAATTTCAATATAAACAATTAGATTAATAATTAAATGTTATATACCAAAGTGGTATTCAAATGAAAATAGAGAAGAGGATAATTCGCTTGCACTGGATATTTTCTTCCTAAAAGATGAGGATGGATCTTTCATACACTGAAAAAAACATTTGATGGAATATATGATAGTTTAAATGACAAAAAATCCATGATTAATGGAATTTTAGTTCATATTTTTGTTAGGATGGATAAATTTATACATGAGGTGGGGTGTTATTAAGTGATTTCAAAAAATATTATTTTTTATTTAAGGATAAAAAACATTTTGATGAAATTATTCCAATGGTTTGGGTTTATAATACAATTTTCAAATGTTTTCTAAGTTATTCTAATAATTTAACCACCTATTTAATTTTATATTTTTAATTTATTCTATTACATTACCATTTATCATTAAAAAACTACATTATTTTACGTATACTACAAAAAATCTTTTTTATCACAATAACATTTTTATGTATAAAAAATAAATTAAATATATTACCAAAATTGTACACTATAATTCCAAATATTTAAAAAAATTTATTAGATTCAATTAATAAAAATGAAAAAAAACTTATATCATACATATGACACATAGAAAAATTATTAATGTTAAAATTGTGGTTTTTAAAAATGTTAAGCATGTGTCTCTAAATGTGAAAAATTATATAATATGTAGTTACTTAAATATTCTCTGTTAATATAAAGGATTAAATAAATATAACTCTTTATCATATCTTAATTATATCATAATATTTATTGCCTTTTTTAAAACTGTTACATTTAGTTTTTAAACAAAAAAATATAGTAAAAAAAATTCTATAAATTAACATTAAGATAATTTCGATGTTCTGATTACAAAAAATAAATTTATTTTTTATAAAAAATATTATAATATTATAATATTTAGTTTTGGACAAGAATACTAATTATTTATTGTAAATTTACAGTCATTTATGATATTATAAATAATCTGGTTGATATAAAAAATATATATCTTCATTGAGTTGTTTTATTATAAAAAAGTGTAATATAAGATAAAATTATGGAAATAAAATTCATTGAAACCAATATATTTAACATAAAAAAATTCCAAATGATATGAAAATACATATATATTTTTCGAAAAAAAATTATAAAATAATCCCAATATTTTATTTATTATTCTTCTAATAGTAATAATAACCAACCGTCTCATTAATTAGTTTTCAAAATTCTAATTATACATATTGTCCAATGTTCCTAATTCCTAGAGGTCGTATTTTCTTTAGTAATATATCATAATTATCTATTTCTGCCTCATTTAACAACTTAGAAATGTTTTTATATATCCTTTAATAATGTATATTGTTTCACAATAGGTTCTTTTAATTTTTACGTTCTTCATGGATGGGGTGATCTTCTTGGCAGATTTCAAGAGAATTGAGTTTGTTTTAATGAAGGTATTATTATTCCATGTGTATATTCCATTATTACTCCTCAATATATTGTTCCATATCTACACATGGTGTTTTGTTTACTTATTTAATGTAAATTTAATTTTATGTGATTCTATTTAAAAACATAATAATTTTTTTGAGAAGATGCATTTTCTATATTAAATGTTGAAATTTTTTGGCATCTACATGTTATATATTTGGTATCGAACCCTTGTTCCAGTTTTTTCTCATAGGTATCTCAACTCTAATATTTTTTATGTGATTATTTACTGTTTCTAATAAACATATTAAATATAAAATAATCCAAAAAAAAATATCAAAGAGTATGTTCACAATTCTAGAATGAATAACTGGAATACCTCCCAAAACATCATTGTAAGTGTCAACCTCCATAGTAGTGATAGAATATTCTCTCCCTTCCTCTTTATCCCTTAGAGCGGTTTTTTATTGATTTTCTATTAAACCCTTTTACGTACGAATTTGTCTATTATAATTCCAAGGTTCCATGTATTTGAATCATTTCAAAGTAAGCCGAGTGTTTATCCAACCCTTATTTTTTTCTTCCCTATTAGTGGGTTTCCTCATTTCCCATTTGAACTGATTTTCATAATGATCATATATTCCATATTTTACGAAAATCCCAGTCCCTATCATATTGTTTCTAGGATTCATTTTCCTTCAGTTTTGATAAGTGGAATGTTGGGTTTTATTTCCTATATGATATTTATCTATTGAAACTCCCAAAAAACATAATTTTATGTTTTTTGACTACAATACTATGAGACCACTAAGATTCATTGAACTACATCTCAACATTAAGGTAAGAATAAAAAATCTATTTATAAAAAACAAAGCATAAAATTTCAAAAAAAAACTATACATGGGATTAATCCACAAAAGAACACGTACACCTTACCTTTGGTGATAATGAAAATTTCATCAGAATACCATGAATGACTTGTGATGTTTTCCTCATAAGAACTAATATACTGATATTTATTTTGGTTCAGACTGAGGAAATCCCTCTTTATTTTAAAATGGATTGTTTTAGAAACATATTTATTGGAAAAAAGTTTGTGATGTCTTCTCATTCCAGGAAATCAATATCCTCTTTGGACCTAGTGTTCTTGATCACATTCTTCCAGTAATCAACTTCTCCCTCAATATGATAAATTCAAATGACAACATTATATTTATTTATGGATTTAAAAGAATGAGAAAATCTTCTTAATATAATTTATCCATTTTTCAATGATGATGTCATCATAGGATCCTCTAATGGTAGAATTCCTTTGTGTCATAAAATAATCTTCTACAAAAATATATTCCTTTTGATTATGGTTGTGTTTTATGTGATTCATGTTATTATACATAACATGAATTATATGTTCCTTTACTATCATGAATTTTCTAGATCCCACTTCGAAAGGATTAGAATACCATTTTTGAAATTATAAAATTACCTATAATGTTGGTTGTTGCCACTACTTATCCAATTTCTAGTGACTAACTAAAAAGAGAACAAAATATGTAAACCAATTAACATATAAAATGGAAAAATATGAAAATTTAATGAATAACCCTATATTGATAATTAAATCCTAACATATGAGCCTCATGGTTTCAATCAAGGTTAACCATGATTATGATTCCTTTTTTTAAATTAGAGAATTTGTTCATGTCCATTAAAATTGTTCATAAAGTGTTCTGTTAAATTCCTATGCACATCCCCCCATGAGTTACAAATTTATTGTATAGTAAGTCTCAATTTCATGCATCTATTTATGATTGATTCTTACTAAATTAACCCTTTAGGGTTGATATAAATATATATAAATTTGAATAATTATCATATATTTGTATTATCCAAATAGGGATATATTTTCAGGGAAACCACTTCCTCTAAAAATATTTATCAATACATTCCCACTTTAGTCTCATCCCTATGTTTTCCCCTAGAATTTTATAACCATGATACGAAAAAATAACTATACCTTTCTCTATCACCAACTACAGTGACCCATGTATTTTCAATTTATTATTACATGATTTTTAAAAACAAATATGTTATAAGTAAAACCTTAATGATTATGAGGATTAATGTATTTAGAAGATTTGCTTCAAAATACATCAAAAGAATAAGAAAAAATGATATCCTTAATTTTTCACCATATTTATCCCCTAAATCAATTTTTTCTCTATAAACTACAAAATATAACATTGGGAATTTAAGAATCTTGTCTCTAGTAACTGAGATCTAGTTTCTACATCATTAAATTGGCATTGATATAAGGTATTAAATCTAGAATTACTGATCAATTTATAAGGCTTAATAAATCTAGACACATACATGATACCTTTTTTATATTGGGGGTAAAATATAAAACACATGAAAATAAAAATATTGTAATCCTTGAACATCAGTAATATAATGATTCTACATATCAGGGGGATGGAAACAATGATAGAGTAAACTATAATTCTTATTAGGGGATATGTGTAGTGGATGAAATCATGAATTAATAAAGCATGATCAATTAGGAAATTCAAATAAATGACAACAGATTCCATTTAATTAATTACTTGACTATCATTATTATATAATCCATAATTAATAAGGAATGTTTATTAACTAAAAACAAATGCCACAAAATTAATTCATTCTATAAAAAATTCATCCATGGAAAATATCAATGAAATAATATAATGGTTGATAATAAAAAAATTCATCATGATTTAAATTATTAATATGAAAAATTATTATCTTAGACATCATGATATCTATACCTACAAGACTATTCACAAAACAGTTTAAAAATACTGGTAAAAAGTCATTTTATTTATCCAAATTATTTGACTAATGAGACTTATCAATTAATTGAGTGGATATATAATTTCCATCCCCACATATAATTACCTATCCTAATTATTCCTCATATATTAAATAATGAATTTATTTTATGAATAATATTAATTGTCAAAAAAATAACTTTATTGAGAAAAAAAGTAAATATTTTATAATATTTTCTAGTTAATTACGTAATTTTCAAAGTAAACACCATATATAAAATTTTATGTGATTTAAGAAATAATACTACTCATGGTAAAAATAATATATATATTAATATAAATTTAATTAACAATAAAACATTATCACAATATTGTGATTGTGTCATGAAAAAGTTAAAAATCCCAAAATTAATCAAGAAATTGGAGGTGACCATCTGTTCATCAGGAATATAGGTTTTTGAAAAAAAACAAGTCCTGTTGAGGAATGAAGGTAATGGAAGTGAAATATTTCAATAAGATTTCATAAAAGGGAATTCATTTTATATCTATTGATTAATTTTTTAAAAAGTAACTATTAAAATGGTTAGAGCTGTGGGGAAGTCCATTATCACCATATATATTTAAAAATATCCATTTTGACTTTACGTCAAAAAAGTCTCCTTTGAATAGATTAATAAAATTCCTATAAAACCATCTGAAAAAATTAATTATAAATGAATATGTTAAAAATAAATATTTTCAAAAAACATCCAACATGGTCCGTCCCATGACTACCCACATCTTGCCTCTTATAGTCTATGTGTTGGAGACCAGGGTTGACTATGCATATCACACAAATGGAAGCATTAGTATAATGTACATGTACACACAGAAAAATATCAAAGAACATAAAATTCTGAAATGTAATACAATTAAAACAAATGCATGCATAAATCTAAAATATCATAACCATAATAGGCCATTAATGTACAAAGAATGAAATACAGGACAAATACAAGGCCAACAAAAAACTGCAAACAATAGAACCTTCCCCAATGGTGGAGACTATGGTCAAATAAAAGATATCAATAAAAACCTCTATATTTCTATCTTATGTTTTTATATTTTTGATCTTTTTCCTCCTAGGACATGACAAAAAGGGTTTGAATCTACATAAGACACGACATGTGCATGCATATTCCATGTAGTGGTGAGTATAAAATACTTATTAAGACACCATAAAAACACTGAACCAAAAATAATAATATATTGTCATCTCAATAAATGTATATAAAATTAAATTTATAATAGAAATATCCTTAATATACTAATGATGAACACTATTCCAAAAGGTGGTCATAACCATCTTCGTCCCACAGGATTCCAAAAGAATCACTTCTCATTCAAGAATAATATACTCTACAATAATAGTATTCATGAGAGACTCTCATCATAGAGGTCTAATTTATTGGGCCCTACCCATGAAAGCTCACTGCTCTTAGAAGAACCCGATACTCAGGTAGTGGGTCACACCCATAACTGTTGAACACAGCACAAACTAAATATAGATTTACTCTCTACAGATGGTATCATACAACAATGATATTATGAACCCCCCTGATATGGCCTACTAGATGGTGGATTCACATCCTTCTCAAGGAGGTCATACTGATTCCATAAACCCTATTTATGGTATAAACATAAATAGGATCACACTCTATTATCATGGAGGGACACCATGAAATATATTTAGGATTAATCTACTATAATGGATCACAATTCTAGGATGTGGACACAAAACACACCTTACCCTCAAGGAAAAGGAACAAGGGGAAAACCAATCAAGTTAAAATTGTCTAAACTGAAGAGATGAAGTGCTCCATACTGTCCCTAAGGGATATATAGAGTGTATGTAGAGTGCGAAAAATTCCATACTCACCCTAGATTTTTCTATATGGTTATTCCTCACACAGGATGTATCCTCAACATAAAAAGCATGTGATTGTGACACATAATATGTAGAGGTTTCTTAAAACACTACCCTTGTTTCCTGGGTATGTATATGTAATACTATTCATTCTTGTATACTATCACACGTATACTTATTCTTTTTTATATCCTATTACATGGTTTTCCCATTCCCATGTACTACTATCCAAGTTTGTCTGCCATCCTGTGTATACATCAATCCATCATAGAGCTGCCACACAGTGTGTGAAAATGTCACAACATGTGTGATGCTAAAACTCTTGCTGAAACCCCAGCAGTTTAGTCTAGGGGTCCCATAGAACTTATAATCTGGAAATACACTTCATGTGTATCTACATTTCCCAAATCCATCAATACCTCATATGGGTCATCCTATGTGTCTCCAGAGGCACTTCCCCAACCTGAACCTATAGATCATAGGTAATCCAACAAACTAGTCACCAATTATTGGGATTATAATCTTTGACTTTTCTCGGAAAATGTATTCTCATTAAATAACTAGAAACATAGTCCAAACTAGATTGTAAAGATATCATAAATCTATTCATATTCATCTTTTATCTTCCTCCATTATCATCACACCACAATTGAACTATCATTCCTAAACCTCACCCACGATGTCAAACCATTGTGTTGATTAATGGTCGTGCAATGATCATATATCTACTACTAATATAAAAATTGAATAAATGAATTCCCACGATTAAATTGAAATGTAATAGGGGGAAAATCAAAATCGATAAAACGTGAACAAATAAACTCGTCTTTAGTTCATTTGGCCTTGATTATTTATCATAGAAAAGATGAACGAAGAGGAATAAAACACAATGAACAAATATTATTACATCAATTTTAATCTAACAATAATGCATGTGTCAATTTTGTTAGTGTAACTGATATAATTTTTTATATGATTAATTAATTGGGTTGAAAACACAAATAAACATCCCACATAAGTTTTGATTGATTTTTGAAGAAGAAAGGTTCTGAATTTTTTTCACTAACATGGTCCATGAACTTTTTTGGTATATTGATCGATGATCTAGTCCCAACACATCATTTTTTCCAAGAGTATTATCTGATAGTATCATAACATTATAATTAAAGGAGAGCATGTCACTACATCGAGTAAAATAAATAAAATCATTATACTTAACTTATATTATTATTATATTCCTAAATGTTTTTTTCACAAATTCTACACACCAAAAAATATTATATTGTTTCAACTGTATACATATCTCCCTAAAATCATCTATTCCCTCAAATTAATGATTTGGGTCCCATTATAGATTCATTACAATTTTTTATAAATTTTCACATGTTTTTTATTTAATATGTTTCAAAATGTTTTTATGGGATAACAAAGTCATGAAATCAACTCATGTCGTAGCACTTGTTCTGAAAAATAATTCATATACTATCCAATATAAATACTTGTAATGTATCAATAATTTGATTCTCCCACATCTTAAGCATTTTCATCCCAAAAAGATAAAACACTGCCCAAAATGAGGAGGGTACTATGATCACACATGGGTCTCTTTCTCCCAGGTGCACTCATGAAGATTTTCATACTTAGACAAGGAATGAACCAGGGGAATTGATCACCCATGAATTATTATCTCATATAGTTCCTCGAACTCCACTATGTACACTGTAGATGTAGATCGATCTTTGTCTCCCATCCCTCCATAGTCAATAACATGTGGTTGGTCATTCAAGAATCTCCGCACCTGAGACATGTGGAAGACATCATGTACCCAATCCAAGTGAAGAAATAGAGCTAATAGGTATTCCAACTCTTCGATTCTATATTATATATAGAAATTGTAAATGTATTTCAATGATAACTTGTTTCCCCATCCAAATATATAATATTCATATCATGTTGTGACTCTAGGGATCATATGTTCTCTCTCCTTGAAATCAATAGGTATTCATTGTCAGTGTACATATTAATTATGATGTATTCATGCATTCTTCATTCTTATATTGATGATCAGGACCATCTCTATAGTAGCTCACAACAACTATAGGATTATGATTACTGAATGGACTATATCCGTCTAACAAAATGTTGACCTTCAGGGTCGCACATAAAAAGGCTCAAATTATAACGCACTAATTGTGGAATGGTGTATATATTTTTATGTAATATCCACCAGGGGTATATGATCATAAAAACAATAGATATTGTACAAAATGAAATCCCACAACATGTCCTCAAAGACTTAAATGGTCATCTCTATCTCGTCATCAATTTGGTGGTGAAATGATTTATTCAAGTCTATATAATTCCCAATTTTCTCATATCATACACTCCACAATCAATAAGTGAAGTATGTTTCACTATCTAAAATGTTCTTAAATGGATCTCCATAGACGTGAAGTATCTCTTTCACAAAAAGGCATCCCAGGATCTCTATGGAAATGGTCTCTCGAATATCTTGAATGTAGGCCGACATGGTTAGTCAGTCTATGACCACCCATATGGAATGATATTTCTTTGACATACAAGGTAACCTCATCATGAATTCTTGGTATATCCAATACAAAATCCACTCAATAACCTCAAGTGGTTGAAATAATCCTACTTAACCTAGTGTTATTATTTCAACAAAAGACAAGTGAGGCATTTAGAGATTAACAATGATAATTGTTTCTTTATACATGGCCAAAAAAACTGACATCATAGGTCCTGATACATATTTTACACACCTTGATGTATCAGTAAAGGGGTTTTAATAAACTCCACTACCACCTCCTTTCATGACGTCAAATCTACCATCATCCATTCTATAAAAAGGAATGTGTGGTCCCAACATTTAAAATATCTATTAGGAGAATATACTATTCATATTTGAGTACGTATGGTGTCTTTATATATATCTCATCAGTGAGAATCAAAATCTCTATGTAAAAGTGGTGAGGTGACAACAATCAACAGAAGGTTTGAATCACTAACCTTTTCTGCTAATGAAAATTGTAGCAAGGCTAAATGCTCTCAGGCCTCAACTAATAACTGAAAATAAGATCTCTTGCTGAGGGAATATTCCACCATGTTCTCCTACCAAGAAGTATAATGATCTTGATTTCATATTCCTAGAAAAATATTATACCTCACCTTGATCTTATGTTTACATCCATAAGTGAGTATATATAAATAAGACTCTTGAGGTCAGATAAAATGATAAACTACACTTCCATCAAGTAGTTTATCTACATATTTAGTGAAAATACTAATTATATAGGCTCAAGATCATTGGTTTTGTAGTTCTACTCATGTGATATGAACTTACATGATTCGTAGTCAATAACCTCTTACATCTTCATTAAAACGTAACCAATTTTCGTCACCGATTAATCCCATTAAACTACTTAATCTACACACTACATTGGAAAACTCTATATGGAAGTGATTTTCGGCTTATCTCTCAACTATTGAAAGCACTGGTGGCACCCTTCCATCCACATGAAAGGATTCCCCTTTCATAAAAAATATTTCGAGTGTTCTTCCATTCTTAATAAAATCAGGTAAAAACCTCCAATAGTGCCATTTCAACCAAAGTAAACTTGGAAACTCGATAACACCCTTGGTTAGCTCTTTTTCTAGAACTACCTCATCCATCACATTACCCAATTATACTCCTCCCTCTGAGAAGAAGTTTCCCAGTAATTGGACCTCTCGAATCAAAAACTAACACTTAAAGAGCTTCCCCTAATGCTGGTCTTCTTAGAGTGTGTCCAGGACCACCCTCATGTGTCTCGCATTCTCCTCCTCAAATGCTGAGTACAACAGGATGCCATTGATAAACACCACCATGAACCAATTTAGGAATGGATGAATGATCTAGTTAATGAGTACCATGAACTCTTCTAGGAATTCTTCTCACCAAATGACACCATCATTTTTTCTTTGTGATTGTAGTTATATCTGAATATCTGGATCATAGATGTCTACAATCCAAGGTAGGGGATACATATTCTTCACTATCTCCTAGATCATGTTCTATTAGTCCACACATAACCTTAAGAACTCAATATATTTCTTGGAGAACAACACAGGGGATTCCCAGGTTGAAACACTGGGTCTCACAAAATTATTCTCTTATAAGTCCTTCATCTATACCGTCATCTCGAAAACATATTAATAATACATATGATATGTTGTTGCATTTATTGATTCCATACTGGGGTTTAATTCAATATAGATGTTAAGATATTAGTGTACAGTTATGCCTAACACATCTTTAGGAATGAAATCCACATACTCTGATACAACTACATGACACAAAAATCTCATATTATCCACTACTCCAACACTCATTCTATCCCACTAGTGAGTAATTGGATGAACTCTCATATGGATAATCTCACCTTACTCTTCCATGTTTTATTTTTCACCCACTATTGAATACCTCGTTCTGTAAATGTGAACACACTGCATCCTCCACCTAAATATCCAATTTAGTCATGAAATATTGATAGATTGTCTATACCTAATATGGAATCATAAGGCCTCATCATTTCAATAAAAATTTTCCATTATAAAATCTCTTCTATAAGAATCATATCACACTTTTGGACTAAGTGTGAAATCATAGATTCACTCCCTATTAAATTCTATAACTGTATTGGTCAATCAAATGGCCCAACCAGAATAATTATATCTTAAACTAAAAAATTGGAAAGGAAGGAACAACCTGATCCTATGCCTATCAATTCGATAGATAAAGTAGAATGAACATATATCATTCTTTGGATCATCTTTGGACAATCTAGTTCATAGGGAACCATAGACTATAGATAGTATCTTCCCTAACAACTCTCTCTTGGAGCCTATAGTAGACCACCTGCTATAGGTGGTGGTAATAGGTTGATACTATGATAACCTATTGTTTCTCTACCAGTCCATCTTGCACCTCTTCCTCCCCACACACCACCAAGCTCCTAACCATGTCTCCACCTCGACATTCCCTCAACCATCTCTTCATTGGTTTTTATCGTATGTCATACTATCCTAATCTTGATGTACCATGGCGTTGCAGTGGAAACAATTCCTCTCCCTTAGATTATTTGATCCATAATTAGATCCCATCACTAATGACCCCATGTCCTGGGGTCCCTTCTTTATGTGTCTGATTTTCCAGGATTCCCATGACTATCATCATCAATTTGATGCCAATTTCTCCTCTCTTGGGTTCCCACTACCATCATCCACTATCGGTGTCAGCTCTACCAGTAATATATCCACATACAAGTCCTTCTCAAACACCCCGGCATAGGCTAGAATGGAAATGGATACAATTTACACCTTGATGTCCCAGTGTAATCCATTTTTAAAAAGTAGTGATCTAATGAATGTATATCGAACTATATCCATAGAGTAACATCAGAGATCATTTAATATTATTGATATCTCTTCCATAGTCAAACTATTCTGTTACACATGTAGAGGATACTAAATTCACACGGATCGATGTTTGGCTGGATAAAACTTCTCCCTGAAGATATGCTAAAATTCTAACTAGGGGAGAGTTATGTCATCATGTGACTGAGTCACTAATATCCACCATCAACTAGTAGAGCCTTGAATTATACTCACCATGAGGAGAACTATCTAACCTTAAATATAAATCCCACGATGAGAAACTCTAGTTACTACCACATGCCAGTCCTCAACCACCTAAGGGTCTTGCGGGCCTCAAAACCTGGGAGGTCATTTCCTCACGAACTATTGTAGTGCATGTAGACTATGATCATATTTATCTATCATTTTATGTTATATATTCTTCTCAAATGGTGGTGTTATGACTTATAAACCACTAAAATGTTCTATCATTGGTGTAGGCCTAGGTACTAATGCCTCATCACATGGCATTTCATCCTCATTATGACATAGTTGAATCCTATATTGTTTTCTTCATAGAGGCATCTAGAAATAATGGAATATTTACCACGATCTAAGAGTATATCTATAGATATATGTTAATATAGACAAATAATAAAAACCCATTAATATATGATGAACATACATTTGTTTTCCATGAAACCAATGTTTACAAGTATTGAATCAAAAGGAATGTGATCAGAGACTTAGTGCATGGATACATCAACTTCCACACAGAAAAATGGAGCACATAGCCTAATTGGAAAACTCAAAACAATAAAAAATATTTCTCAAAACCAATATTACTTACGTCAGTCCTAAAGTAGTTCCTCGCAATGATAGTACTCTGTCACGACTCCACCCACAAGGTCTTGTCCCATGACTGCCCAAAGACCGCCTCCAATAGGCCAGGGGCTGCATACTAGTTCTTGGTAGGTATATCACTTAAATGAGATTTATTAGCCTAATTTAACTATACACATTCAATCATATTCGATCCCATTAAATTATTACATATAAAACAAATAAAACCAGTGCATGCATACATCAATAATATCCAAACCCAGTATGATGGTAAAATACTTATAGAGGGGATAAATACAAGCCCAAATAAAAATTATATGTATCAAACCTACTCTAAGGAATGGGACTATGATCAAATGAATGATCATGGAAAACACCTCTGTCTTTATAGATCAAGATACACTCCACCTACTAATCATCCTCTTAGGAAACCGTGGAAAGGGGTATTGTTTACATAAGAGATGACATGTGTGGGTAGATCCCGTATAGGGGTGATGATAACAATACCTAGTAGGACACCCAAAAAACACTAAAAATTAATCATTAAATGTGGTCATCTCAATAAAATTATATTACAATAAATTTATAATTTAAAAAAATATAATACTGGTAGGAAGCACACTACGCAACCATGACTTCAAAAAACAACTAATATACATACTCTTCTGATAAAGGAATTTCTCATTCCTGGATAATACACACAACAAGACATGAAATCACTAAAGACACTCATCAATGAGTTATAGGTCATTGGATCCCACCCATGGATTCTGATTAGTCATAGAAGACCCTGATAATCAGTATGGGGGGTCACACCCATAACCACTTGGGTCACTAAGAACCCAATCTGGATCAGCATACTACATAATGGATCATACAACAATGATTTAAAAAACCCTAATGATATGTACAACTAGATGAGGGATCAATGCATGGCTCAAGATTGCCACTCCAATTCCACAAAACCCCACCTCAGGTATAAAGATGATAGAGGATCTCACTCCAGTAACATAGATGAACTCCAAAAACTCTATCTAAGATTAATCATTTATAGGGTATAACAGTCATGATATATTGATATATTACCACATTGTACTCTTGAGGGAATGTATCAAGGGAAAAACTAATAAACTGAAAATGGTCTTAACTAAAGTGAAAAATATCTTCAAGTTGTATCTATGGGAGTACATGGCATGTATTTAGAGTATAGAGAATGACTTTCTCAACATATATCTTCCAATCTGTTAATTCCCAAAATTTATGTAAACTAAACATATATCATGTGGGTGACAAAATGGCATATAGAGGTTTCTTGACACACTTCCCATGTTTATTGCCTGATTTTTGTGTACTATTTCCCACTCCCATATACACGAGGCTATATTTGTGTCCTAGTACAGGGCATGCCCATGCATGTGTACTCTAGTCCATGTTCATGTACACTATGAAGCATATGATCATCCATCAAGGAGGGATCACACAACATGTGACCATGTTACATAATGTGTGAATTTCAATATCACATGAAACCCAAATGCCAAATCCAAGGGGTCCCAAATTCCATGTAATCCAAAAATACATTTCATTTGTACCAGATTTTAAAAATCTATCGAAATATCCTCTACATAATTATACAAATCCTCAAAGCCATCGTGCTCAATAGAACTAACAGATCGGGGGATTTCAAAACCTCTAGTCACCGGATATCGGGTTTTTGGGCTTCAAATACTTTAAGGAAACATCCTCTCACATCGTTTGTAGCCACATCATCCCAAACGGTTTGAACATATACCACAAATCCATTATCGTATTCATCTGAATGTCCTTCATTTTCGTTGCACCACAATCAATCATTCATTTACAAACTGAACCCATGGTATCGATCTATTGCATCGAAGAATGGATATTAAATAATCATATACCATGTATTCATCAAACCATATGCCAAATAAAATTCAAATGATAAATATGTGAAGAAATAGGGGATGAAAACTGCAATACATAAAACATGATGAATGAACCTCAAACATTATTCCATTATCTTCATTTTGTATTCCTAGTAAAGGATTAATGAATATGAATAAAACACAACAAACAAATATAATTCATTCAATTTAAATCTACCAATGATGTGCATATCAATTCTATTCATGAATATGATCTAATTTCATGCTAGATTAAATAATGGTATAGAAAACACAAATAAATATCCTACCTATAGATTAGGTTGATAATTGAAAAATAATGATTTTTATTTCTATCATTGATTGGTTCCCCAAACTTTGTTGGTCCCACAATCCATGATTTGGTCTTAATTTGTTAGATTTCCTAAAGAATGTTCTCCAAAGATCATATAGATCTCTAAGATTTGATTGGACAACCCTAAGACTTGTCCACGAACATTATATTTAAAGTAGATATAGATTCTATGTCTAATAAAATCAATAAAATCAATTAAAATAATTTATTTTATTAATTATGTGTCTGCGATGGATTCTTCAAAAACACATTGCATAGATAAAAGTTATGTAATGCCTTCGGTAAAACCCACATTTTTTCTCAACAAGGCCCTCATATTTTGTATATGGGCCCCCATTCAAGATTTTTTACTTTTTTAGGAAAACTACATTCTATTGTTATTTAATATAATTAATACATTTATAAAATTTAATTTAGTAACCTTGGGCCATTGAATCACACACTGTATTAGTTCCTTGAATAAAAATTAGTTCATATAATATCAAAAAACAATACATTTAAAATGTTATTCATTAATTTTTTTGAGTAAGTATAAGGTATTTTTATGAACAATTTTGTAAAATATGGACATTAAAGAAAAATATATTTGATTCAAAGAGAAATAAAAAAAGGGTTTTCTTTAAAACAATTATTTTATTGATTTATGTACAAAGAGATAGGAAAAAATATAAAAAAATTATAAAAACTCATTAAATGTCATGTTCATAATAAATTTATTGGTTATTATGATGGATAAATGATATTATTCCTTCAATGAGAAAAAAGAAATCCCAAAAAAGTGAGTTTTTAAAATAGATTCCTACCTCTTTTATGGCATTCAAATTATAACCCCTTAAAATAATAATCATTTATTTAAATATTAACTATCATGAATAAATATGTATTCATGACAAATACAACAATGATGAGGTATATACACAACATAAAAGAGAATATGTTTATATTCATACATATGTCTCAATGTAGTGGGAATTGAGATAAAATATCTTACCTCATTCTTACCTTTGGTCAAACAATATTTAACATCATTTATAATAGTTTTAAGAAAGTTATTAATTTATAACTGTTTCGCATTCATATTTATAAAATCTTAGCATTGGATTTGTTTCCCATTTGTTGGATAATGTGATGGAAAAATATTATACCATCAACATAATAACATATGAGTATATTGGAGATACATTTTTATTATATTGTATGAATTAATACATAATACGAGCGGGTAAAAGAACAAAAAAATAGAATCAGTTTCATTAATATGAATGTTTACTCTAAGATAAACGTCATTTGGAACTCTTCTTAAAGACTCTAGAGTTGGTCTATTGGGATGAACATTAAAATTATAATATATATATAGAAGTTGGGAGATATTTTTTTTGGGTTTTTTGAATCTAAATGGCTTGAGTGGTGTGAATCTGTGATGTTGGGGAGATTCCTTTTATAATTGAGGAGTTGTATATTGTAAATACCTATAACAATTCAATAATGGGAAGTCACTCTCATCAAAATTGCCTCAAAACTTTATATGGGTGTGCATGTATGGTAAGGTCAATACATACGTCCAAAAAATTAAAATAAACATCTATTGAAAAATATATTCCCTTATCTTATAATTTTACTAACTTTTACAATTTTCGTTTTCCCTATATTAACTAGTTTTTAAGGTTGGAAATTAATTTTTTATGAAAAAAATAAAATGATATGTATTAAATAATTTATTCATTTTTATTATAAATATTTAATAAATTTTATAAAATAAAAAAATGTATGTGTGTGGAAAATTAATTTAATCAAAAACACATGTAACACATATAACATCATTTACACCTTAACAATGTTAATTATTTTTTACTACTTTAAAAATAATTTAGATCAAGTATAAAATTGATCTTATTAACTGATATTAATTATTAAAATAAAAAATGAGTAATCCATTTTATTAAATTTTTTCACATAATTAGAGAATTTAGTTTTAAAAAAATAACAAATCATTTTAATAAATAGTTTTTCGAAAAGTTTACTTTTCATGTATATGATGATATTATATAAATAATAAAACTATTAATAATATTTTGATGCATTAAAATTATTATATTTAGATATATAAAATATTAGTTTAATTAAAATAATTCAATATTAAAAATTATTTTAATTAATTAAAATGGATATCCATTGGTAAATTTTTTAAACTGTTTCCTGGAAAATAAACAGTTTTGGAAAAATATTTATTTTTACATCCGAATGTTCATATCATTATTTGCAGAAAATTTATAGTTAATAAATTATTTATTATAAATATAATTACATATTATTATAAATAAAATTTACAATAGTTAAATACTACATTTTTTTTATATAAACTTATTTGTAAGAGAATATTGCAAAAATTCATTCTTTCCTTATTTTGACAAAGTTCGATATTGATATTCATCGAATAAAATAAAAAAATCTACATGAATTATTTAAATTTTAAATTTATTATTGTTTCATTAATAATATATTCTAACTGAAAACAATTTAGGCTTTGGTGTATTGGGGAATACATAAAATAAAGTGGTGAGATAAAAATCCAAGTATGAAAAAACATGAGAAGGAAACATAAAGTGAGAGTAAAAAAGGTATAACAAGATATCATAATAGAGAATTATTATTATTCACATGAAATAATAAAATAATTAATATGGTAAAATATGATCATTGAAACATTGATAAATTAGTAGCAACAGAAAACAATACATAAACAAGTGTAAAGTATTACTTCCTAGACAACATTACATGGTGGACGAAGTCCCATAGTGGATTATATTTACTCCATAATTCCACACAAATATTCTCGTGATACTAAAGAATTACCAAATAAATTTGACTAATATTTTGTCACACGAGTCAATACATGATTATTATTATTTATTCCTAAAAAATAAATTCAATGATAATTCATAAACATAAGAATTACCATTTTAAATAAAATGGGTTTCATAATCTTTCCTCATTCCATAATCAAACAAAATTTCACAATTAAAAATTCTAATAAATTTAAATAAGGCATATTACCATATAAATGGATGTTATAAACAACAATTTATATATTTGGGAATAATATATACAAAATTTAAAAGAAATTCATATAATTAAAGAGACAGAGAAAGTGAGTTAGAGAGAGAATGATCATAATTCAAATAAATGGGTGGTTTAGCGAGATCCATTACCTTGATCCTAAATCATCACGTGTGTTCGAAATTTTATTAAAAAAAATTCTAATGTTATTTATTTTCAATCATGAATAGTTTTATGAGATTTCAACATTTCTTTTTATTTTTTTATTATCATATTATATGAATTTCATAATAATTTAGGTTCACTTTTTTTTTGTTTTGATAATATTTCTCTCATTGGTACAAAATAACCTTCGTATGTTTTCTAAGGTACTAGATATTATTAATTCATCATTATAAAAATAATATTCCTGAAAGAAATAGTTTTTCATAAAAAAAATTATTCTTTTAAAACCAATCATGAATTATGGTTATGAAAAATGAACTATATTACAATCACGGAGATGGCATGTCATGGATTTTCATGAGTAACATTTCCATTCTTCCATGATGGTAATGGAAGAAAGGTACGTATTATTTTATATTTCTAAAATTAAAATTATCTAAAAAATATAATTTTTATTATTTGAATACATTCAGATATACCATCTATGACATGTGTAAAAGAAACGAATCACATCGCTTTGCAAGATGGTAGTCGTCTATAAACAGGAAATACATTATCAATCGTCAATGGATGGTAAGGTAAAAAGGTATATGATATAATACTATTACAGAATGATTAATATCTCATTAATATATTATATAAAAATTAAATCTGTCATTATGATAGTCCAGGATTTTCAATTATGGAAATTGAATTACATCAGTTCGTGTAGGGGTAGTCCTTTAAACACATGAATGATGCTTTTGTTTCCCATTTTCTGGAAGAGGATAAGGATCTAGGTTTTTACATTAAAATAATAACATCTAGATATATGGGATATTATTACAATTATATAACATCATGATTTGAAAAATATTATATGGAGGTGGATGAATAAATAATACAATGATTCTTGGATAAGAGATATACCTCTTCTTCAGAAAACCTCTATATTATTTTTCCTAAATCCTCCATATATCACATATTTTTTAGAAATAAAATACTCTATAAAATATATAAGGAATTAAAAAACATATTTTTATATGGATAATAAAAATTAATTTTTATGTGTTTTATGAAGAGGTGAGGATGTTCCCTTTTAAAAATGAGACGGAGTGACATTTTCATAAATACCCAAAACCACTCAATAATTTGAAGCCATGCATATGACAAGTACCTAAAAAATTCATTAATAATAGTTTGTTGGGGGGATATTGCTGATCCAAATATTCACCATTCAAAATATAATAATTTTTCAAACCTATTATTTCCCATTCCTCTAAGGTTACTCACATTTACTATTTTAGTTTTTCTCAATGGTAGCTCTATTTTGTTTTCTATTTTTACTATTTAATATGAACTAAAAGTAAGTGGAATTTAATAAAAACAATAAATTAACATGATTAAAAATATGAAATCAATTTTATAAAATTTAAATAACATAAGTGGTATAATTAAATTATAAATTTAAACAAAAACATGTGTCACAAAATGTTTGTTCATGACATTATTTTTAAGAAATAGATGAAATTATATTAACACCATGACAACAAATAATAATAATAGGAATTTATATTTAAATTTTCAGAGTCATGTTATATGTATCACTGAGTGGGGGAAGGTGAATCAATCATATATTTTTTATATAAGTTTCCTTCCTTTGAAACAACATTCACTTCCTATTAAATAGTTATCAACTTACTGAAAACAAAATGACACAACAACAACAAGTATAAAATAATTTATGAGCTTCACTAATGAACAAAAATATCTTTATACTTGGTAGGTTTGGATAAAATGAAATACCATACAATAAAGTTGAATACAATCCATTTTTTTTATACAACAATTCATATATACCCTTAATCTTTTGTACCACTATGTTTAACATAGCAGTGTATGTGATTCAGGTAGCTCAAAATTATGTAATAAAAACATTTATAACAAGTTAAGAAACATTATTATGCTTATGTTAAATCTTTCAAAAAGTATTATTCAAAAAAAATCTTCACATTACTACAAATAAGATGGTAAGAACTTATTATAGACTTCATAATGATAATTAGTCCGATTCTTTGTCCGGTTGATCAGTCCAATAATTTTTCTATAATACCACTGAAACAATTATGAACCAATTCTTCATCATTCTAAAAATACTAGTCTAATTTCCCAATCTGATGGACCAATATAATCAAATAAACCACTAAATATGATATTCTCTTCATATTTTTCTGTTAAGAAAACTTCCTTAGGAATGTATGAATGAGAAATTCATTCTCTCTTCAAACATTCAACACTATAACTTATCTCTTCAATATATAACCCATGTTAGAAAGTAAAAATTACTTTTCCCCTTTTATAGGTGATCCAAATTTTTTATAGGTAGGATTCTAAAACCTATTCTGCATCAACCAAATTTCTTTGAGACATAAAATTTACAAAAGATTCAGATACATAGTTTACATCTAAAGTGATTATAATCTCTTCTCATTTCTTCTCAAACCTTATAGAATCATCTAAAAACATCAGTTTTCCCATCCTTTAAAAACAATACTTAGTACAACTTTGATTTCAATTATGATTTCTTCATTACTATAAAGACATTTGATGACTCTGATATACAAGACCAACATTCTGATACAATATAATTGAACACATATCATTAGGATACTCATTATCAACAGATTATGATAATAAAAAACAAACTTTTCATTCTAATTCTTCATACTAGCTGATAAAACCAAACATTCAAAAAATTCATCAATTAACATCATCAAAAATTATAAATATATCAACACTTATCTTATAAGGCCCCATCCATAAACCTTACTTAATATTGAATTAAATGAATAATTCACATTGAGGATCTTTTCGGGTTTAGAGTTTTAGAGAATTAGAACATAACTATTACATCTTAAAAGATTACAAAGTAGACACTTCTACTAAGTCTCCATAAAATAAAAACTCTTAAAAAGAAAGATGTCTAGATTCCATGTTTTAGATAGCATGAAATTACCTTGATCCCATCCTTGAACTTATTCCACTTTAAGTCCTGTGAAAAACATTTCGAAAAACTTGGGGTGAGCATAAAAAGCTCAGTAAGGGATACAAAAAGAATTAAAATTGTTAGTTTATCAAAACAACAAGTAAACCATGTATACTTTATCAAAGTAATACTTTTCACCTTTATGAAGTAATAAAAACTCTTCACTGAATAAAGTATCATTACCTACCTTTTTGTAACCAAAGTATTACCATAAAACCCATATAAAGAACACACAACATATATAATGGTAACTTGGGACATAAACATACTTAAGTGGAATAACCATACGGTTGACTTCCACACATATCACTTAATGGAATAGCAATACGACCAATTTCTATACATACTTAATGGAATAGCCATACGGCCAACTTCCATACCCAATGCATTGGAGGTTATAACGTAACCACCCGTCCTGGTATTCACGGCACCACCCGTCATATGGTTTATAACGTAACCACCCGTTAAAATGTCCAAGTACCAATATAAAATCATAAAACATAAAACCAATATAAAGGAATGATAACATTTCCACAATTCAATCACAATATATCATAAATATATTGACATAATAGAATCATTTATCAAAACCATTTTCAATACCAAAATACATAAAATAGTATATGGAATTTATTTTATTTTAAAAACATTACAGCTTGTTGAGGAAGCCAAAGATCAAATAATACTCGCGGCGGCGGAAAAACGTCGTTGTCACCGTGTACGTTAAAAAAAAATTCCTTTTTGTCGTTTAGTAAAACGCTTCGTAGAAAAAGATTCCTTTTGTATAAAAGTAAAAGTCAAAGGAGTTTATACACCGTATAAAAGAAAGTTGTGTATAAAACGAAATATGCCTCAATGAAAGGAGATTGAGACGAAGTCCCTTACCTTGGGTCCGACTTGACTCGATCGTTCTTTAACGTCCTGAATAATAAACTTGAGTTAATTTATACTTGATTAAGAACCTTTTTAAAGTTCATTATTACTTTTATATCACTTATTTCCATGTTATAAACATTATGTAACCATTTAAGTTAATAATGTTTGTTTTGTCAATATTTGGTTCTTAAGTTGAAAGTTGACTTCTTACAATTACATGTTGTTCGTGTGGTCAAAGGTTCTTTATAACAAGAATGAAATTCCTGATTTGGATATCATGTATATCATATATATCCAGAATATACATGTATTTATAATATTACATAATCATTTATAGGTAAGAAATGAAATGCACCGTTCATGGAGACGGTAAGCCGTACGTACGCATGAACGCTACTTTCATTTCTCTGTTATATTAGTGGAATTAAAACTAAATGAGAGGTATGTATATTTTAATTCCATAATTATATTCATCATTTAGATATATCATTAATTATATATATACATTATATACATGTAATTTTAATAGTACATTACATTTTGGGATAAGAAATGAAATGCACCATTCATGGAGACGGTAAGCCGTACGTACGCATGAACGCTACTTTCATTTCTATCTCATACATTAATGGAAATAAATAATAATGATATAGAGGTATATTATAATTCCAGTATAACATCATATATAATAACTTTAAATCCATCCTTTACACGTCCCACATATGGCATTAACGAATCACATCACTTTTAGGGGGCGGTAGTCCGCACTTCCTTAAATGAAGATATCGTGTTTACCCATAATGGAAACCATAAAGGAATGCCCAAAATGAAAAATACAGAAGCTTAAAGAAAACATAAACATATTATATATCTTATATAAAAATAGTGACATCAAAATGGCCACCCTTGAAGGTGTTAAATGAGTATTGAACAGTCATCGTTTCGGGAGGTAGAATTTCGCCATCCACGGAAACCGTATGTTCTTTAACCATTTGATGTAGTTGTGTGAGAGTGTATCTCAAATAAATATTATAACAACATCCTAGTATATTTAAGATACTGGTGTTGTTACAAAAGAAGTAAATAAAAAGAGTTTAGAGGGTTGGAGAAGCAAAATAAAACAAATGAACAAGAGAGAATGAATTACCTTTAAAAGTGTAACTCCTTTTTGATTTGAGACTAAAGGCTTCCTTTAAAAGGATTCTGCCCAAAAGGAATCCTCTAGGATGAGGATAGGGATGTGGAGAGAGTAATTGGGCAGGGGTTTGCCGAGCCAAAGGCTTGAGAAGTGTGTCAAATGAGGTAGAGGTGGGGGCCTTTTATAAGAGGAGAGGAGGGGAACTTTTGGAAAGTAAAGAAATATTACTTTATTTGAAAATGTTTTTCGGTTTTAAAAGGTCCCACATTGATATAATTCGTGGATAAGGTGGTAAGGGTTCGAAATCCTCTCATCCAATTGGTTTTGGACATGTGTAGGTTTTATATTTTTCATTATCTTTCCATTTTATTTAAATCGTCAAATAATGATGTCATCGCTGCATCATTATTATGTCATATATAATTTAATTTATTTAATGTCTAAAAATTATAAAAAAAAATACTATGATATAGGAAATCTTTTTAGATTTCCAATGACTATTTATAATCAAACTTTTCACTTGTATAACCCCACTAAACAATTATTTTAGTAAAACAATTTATGTTAGTGTCATTTTCACTTTAACATTAAATAAAAATATATTAATGTCATTTTCCAACTAAAGTGGCTCCATGGGGTCCCCATGTTGGCCCATGGATTGTCTTGGTCGGCCATGACTCACCCAATAGGTGTAGGACAAGTGTCATGGTGTTTTCACATTTTTATAATACAATTTTTACCTTAAACTACACTAATTACCTCTAATCGCGATTAATGAAAAAAAATTACTATTCACCAAAAAATTATTTTAATCTCATTGAACCACATTTTGCTTCTTAATGACAACCACGTATGTCGGATTTTCAAAATTCAATACACATTAGTGGTAAACTTTCATTTAACTGAAAAATCAGTTTGCTTGATTACCACTTAGTGCTTTCACTATTCATCAAAAATTGAAGTTTCTCAGAAAATTACCAAAAATTCACCCTAAGTTATATTTGATATTCCGAATTCAAATATGAAGTCTATTTTACAAAATTCAATACATATAAGTCACATTAATTAATTTAATAATAAATTCCCGCTGTCAGAGCAAATAGCGTGTTTTTATGAAACAATAAGTATCAAAAGATTGACACCAGTTTAAGTCCAATTTCAAAGTGAAATTGATTCAAATGACCACTATTGGATTAACTTGTAAAAATATTTTCTAATTTTACTTTAAAACCAATTAAAATAATAACCTAATCATATAAATAATTTAGATTAAAAAGATGTTTTGAATTAAAATACAACATTTTACACTATTCATAAAAAAATGAACTTTAACAGAAAGGTACCAAAAATTTACACAAAGTAAATTTTGATGTCCCGATTCTAAAGAAGAGTTTTATTTGGTCCAAAATAAAGTATAAGAGTGATAAAAACTATATTTAATGACGGTTCACCATTAAAAGGTGATAAGTGAACCTTTAGTGAAAATTAGAGTATATATGCCCAAAAATTGAACTCTTTCCTTATTTTAAGCCTTTATCTTTTATTGGGTAAATGTATAATCATTTAAAAACATATCTAATCATATTTTAGTTATTTCTATCCATTCCCTCCAGTACAACGGCTACTTGTTAACTAACATTTAAAATAATATTATTTTATTACTAGTGTGCTACGTAAGTTTCAAAGAAACTCATCGTTGCGTGTCGGGTATGCTATCGAATATAGAAACCCCTTTAAAATAAAATTAATATTTAATTCGTAAATATTAATAACTATGAAAATTCTTTATTCTTTATTTACCTGGGATGTTACATCCTTCCCCCCTTTTGGGAATTGCGTCCTCACAATTTTATTCACTTATCAAATTAAGTGGGGGTAGTTATCCCTCATAGCATTTTCATATTCCCATGTTGCCTCTTCAATCACATGGTTTTTCCACAAAACCTTTACCTGATGGATCACCTTATTCCGTAACACCTGCTCCATGTGGTTAAGAATCTCGACCGGTTGTTCCTTATAAGATAGGTTCTCTTTCAGCTGAACTACCTCTGGACTCAAAACATGAGATGGATCTGGCATATACTTCCTCAACATTGAAACATGAAAAACATTGTGTACCTGAGATAAAATCGGAGGTAAAGCCACCCGGTATGCAACTGATCCAACTCTCTCCAGAATTTCATATTGTTCAATAAACCTTAGACTCAGCTTTCCTTTCTTACCAAATCTCATCACACTTTTCCAAGGAGAAACCTTGAGAAAAGCATGATCACCTACCTCAAAAGATATATCCTTCCTCCGGTTATCCACATAACTCTTCTGCCTGCTCTGAGCTGTTCTCATATGTTTTCTAAATCAACTGAACTTTTTCTGCCATCTCTTCTACCAATTCTGGTCCCATCAGCTTCCTTTCACCCACTTCATTCCAAAATGTAGGAGTTTGACACTGCTTCCCATATAATGCCTCAAATAGTGCCATCTGTATACTGGAATGAAAGCTGTTATTATAAGAAAATTCAACCAAAGAAAGATGTTGGTCCCAACATCCCTAATAATCCATCGAACAAGCTCGTAGCATATCCTCCAATGTCTGAATTGTTCGTTCTGACTGCCCATCTGATTGAGGATGAAAAGCTGTACTAAAATTTAATTCAGTACCCAACGACTTCTGAAGGCCTTTCCAAAAGTTATAATTAAACCTGGGATCACGATCCGATACAATTGAGAGAGGAACTCCATGTAACCTAACTATCTCTTTAAGATATAAACGGGAACGTTGATCAAGAGAGAAAGTATCTCGTATAGAAAAGAAATGAGAAGATTTGGTAAAGCGATCAACAATAACCATGATTGCATTATTACGTCGTGTTGTCCTCGGTAATCCCACAACAAAGTCCATGGATATGTTTTTCCATTTCCACTATGGCACTGGTAAAGGCTGAAGCATCCCTTTCGGTAACTGCCGCTCTGCTTTAACCTGTTGACATGTCAAACACTTCACAGTAAAATCAGCAATGTCTCTTTTCATTCCATCCCACCAGTAATACTCCCGTAGATCTCTGTACATCTTAGTACTGGCAGGATGAACTGAAAACGGGGAACTATGAGCCTCACATAACAACTCATTCTTCAACCGTGAATCACAAGGAACACATAACCTCTTCCCAAACCTCAAAACACAAACACAAACTTATCCAAGAACTCATGGAAAATTTTATTCATAAGGTCCATGAATACAGCAGTTGCATTGGTTAACTTAAAAGGCATAACTACAAATTCATAATGGCCATATCTAGTACGGAACACAGTCTTCAGAACGTCTGCTTCTTTTACTTTCAACTGATGGTACCCCGACCTCAAGTCAATCTTCGAAAAATACTGAGCTCCCTGGAGCTGATACCACTTCATTCGATGGCCCAACATCTGCTGAAGTTGTTGCAAATGATTTTACCACCCCTTTCTACATGTAGTCTAGCTGCATTCCCCCAGTTGAGTTCTTCGTTGGACACTCGTTTGCATAATGACCCATTTCATTACACTTAAAACATCTTACCGTTGGCTTTTCATTTCCTTCTTGATCATCTTACTTACAGTTACGAGCAATATGACCAGACATACCACACCTAAATCACTTACCAGACTTGGATAAACATTCTCCAGGATGCATTTTACCACACTTCTCATAGGATGGATATTTTGTTTTCTTTCCTCCTTGCTTCTTTGATGAATTCTTCCCCTTTTCCTGCCAACTAGATCTCTTATTCTGTTGTTTGTCATAGAACACCTGATCATCGGCAAACTCCATTTCCACCTTCTCCGCACATCGAACAAGTTTTTCATAACTTTTGAACTCACGAGAAGCTGAAGCCCTTCGATACTTTGGCTTTAACCCTGAGTAAAAACGGTTTATTTTACTATCAAGATCTTGTATGAAGTTTGGAGCATACCTTGCCAATCGAGTGAACTTTTCTTCATAAGTAGCCACTAAATCATCCTCCTGTCTCAATTCTAGGAACTATTTTTCCATCCTAAGACGAACCACCTTAGGAAAATATTTCTCAAGAAACATACCTTTGAATTCGTCCCAGTGAAGATCCTCAATCTCATCACTATCCCTTATATTTTTCACCATCGACCACCACAGATCAGCTTCACCTTCAAAACGGTAAACAACAAGACTAACCTTTTGATGTTCTGAACACCCCATGACCTCAAAAATCTTCTCCAGTGCTTTAATCCACCCTTCAGCTTGCACAGGGTCAGATGATCCTCTAAATGATGGGGGATGTTGCCTCATTAAATGTTCCACCACTGACATGTTCCTCTGCGGTTGATCTGGCTGATCTCGTGCATGGATACCACCACCATTTATAGCCTGAGTCAACTGTGCCATCACTGCAAAAAACTGTTCAGTTCCGATTCCGACCATCTCAGGTTGCTGATTAGGAAGGTTATCTTCCTCCTGATGTCGTCCCAACATAGCTGCTTTGTTTCCTCTGCGGAAAACCATTCTGAACACAGAAATATCTTAGGAGAAGCAACATGGTAATCTGTAAATGCTATATCATTTCAATCATATTATAATTTAACACTTTTCTAACTCATAAAGTTGTCTAAACAGACCTATGATACCAACTATAAGGCCCCAGCCTTAAACCTTACTTAATATTGAATTAAATGAATAATTCACATTGAGGATATTTTCGGGTTTAGATTTTTAGAGAATTAGAACATAACTATTACATCTTAAAATATTACAAAGTAGACACTTCTACTAAGTCTCTATAAAATAAAAACTCTTAAAAAGAAAGATGTCTAGATTCCATTTTTAGATAGCATGAAATTCCCTTGATCCCATCCTTGACCTTATTCCACTTTAAGTCCTGTGAAAAACATTTCGAAAAACTTGGGGTGAGCATAAAAAGCTCAGTAAGGGATACAATAAGAATGAAAATTTTTAGTTTATCAAAACAACAAGTAAACCATGTATACTTTATCAAAGTAATACTTTTAACCTTTATGAAGTAATAAAAACTCTTCACTGAATAAAGTATCATTACTTACCTTTTTGTAACCAAAGGATTACCATAAAACCCATATAAAGAACACATAACATATATAAAGGTAACTTAGGACATAAACATACTTAAGTGGAATAACCATACGGTTGACTTCCACACATATCACTTAATGGAATAGCCATACGGCCAATTTACATACATACTTAATGGAATAGCCATACAACCGACTTCCATAACCAATGCATTGGAGGTTATAACGTAACCACCCGTCCTGGTATTCACGGCACCACCCATCATATGGTTTATAACGTAATCACCCGTTAAAATGTCCAAGTACCAATATAAAATCATAAAACATAAAACCAATATAAAGGAATGATATCATTTCCACAATTCAATCACAATATATCATAAATATATTGACATAATAGAATCATTTATCAAAACCATTTTCAATACCAAAATACATAAAAGAGTATATGGTATTTATTTTATTTTAAAAACATTACGGCTTGTTGAGGAAGCCAAAGATCAAATAATACTCGCGGCGGCAGAAAAGGTTGTTGTCACCGCGTACGTTAAAAAAACATTCATTTTTGTCGTTTAGTAAAATGCTTCATAGAAAAAGATTCCTTTTGTATAAAAGTAAAAGTCAAAGGAGTTTATACACCGTATAAAAGAAAGTTGTGTATAAAACTAAATATTCCTCAATTAAAGGAGATTGAGACGAAGTCCCTTACCTTGGGTCCGACTTGACTCGATCGTTCTTTAACGTCATGAATAATAAACTTGAGTTAATTTATACTTGATTAAGAACCTTTTTAAAGTTCATTATTCCTTTTATATCACTTATTTCCATGTTATAAACATTATGTAACCATTTAAGTTAATAATGTTTGTTTTGTCAATATTTGGTTCTTAAGTCGAAAGCTGACTTCTTACAATTACATGTTGTTCGTGTGGTCAAAAGTTCTTTATATCCAGAATGAAATTCCTGATTTGGATATCATATATGTCATATATATCCATCATATACATGTATTTATAATATTACATAATCATTTAGAGGTAAGAAATGAAATGCACCGTTCATGGAGACGGTAAGCCGTACGTACGCATGAACGCTACTTTCATTTCTTTGTCATATTAGTGGAATTAAAACTAAATGAGAGGTATTTATATTTTAATTCCAGAATTATATTCATCATTTAGATATATCATTAATTATATATATACATTATATACATGTAATTTTAATAGTACATTACATTTGGGGATAAGAAATAAAATGCACCGTTCATGGAGACGGTAAGCCGTACGTACGCATGAACGCTACTTTCATTTCTATCTCATACTTTAATGGAAAGAAATAATAATGATATAGAGTTATATTATAATTCCAGTATAAAATCATATATAATAACTTTAAATCCATCCTTTACACGTCCCACATATGGCATTAACGAATCACATCACTTTTAGGGGGTGGTAGTCCGCACTTCCTTAAATGAAGATATCGTGTTTACCCATAATGGAAACCATAAAGGTATGCCAAAAATGAAAAATACAGAAGCTTAAAGAAAACATAAACATATTATATATCATATATAAAAATAGTGACATCAAAATGGCCACCCATGAAGGTGTTAAATGAGTATTGAACAATCATCGTTTCGGGAGGCAGAATTTCGCCATCCACGGAAACCGTATGTTATTTAACCATTTCATGTAGTTGTGTGAGAGTGTAGCTCAAATAAATATTATAAAAACATCCTAGTATATTGAATATACTGGTGTTGTTACAAAATAAGTAAATAAAAAGAGTTTAGAGGGTTGGAGAAGCAAAATAAAACAAATGAACAAGAGAGAATGAATTACCTTTAAAAGTGTAACTCCCTTTTGATTTGAGACTAAAGGCTTCCTTTGAAAGGATTCTGCCCAAACGGAATCCTCTAGGATGAGGATAGGGATGTGGAGAGAGTAATTGGGAAGGGTTTTGCCGAGCCAAAGGCTTGAGAAGTGTGTGAAATGAGGTAGAGGTGGGGGCCTTTTATAAGAGGAGAGGAGGGGCACTTTTGGAAAGTAAAGAACTATTACTTTATTTGAAAATGTGTTTCGGTTTTAAAAGGTCCCACATTGATATAATTCGTGGATAAGGTGATAAGGGTTCTAAATCCACTCATACAATTGGTTTTGGACATGTGTAGGTTTTATATTTTTCATTTTCTTTCCATTTTATTTAAATCGTCAAATAATGATGTCATCGCTGCATCATTATTATGTCATATATAATTTATTTATTTGATGTCTAAAAATTATAAAAAAAATACTACGATGTAGGAAATCTTTTTAGCTTTCCAATGACCATTTATAATAAAAATTTGGATTTTTATAACCCCACTAAAAAATTATTTTAGTAAAATAATTTATGTTAGTGTCATTTTCACTTTAACATTAAATAAAAATATATTAATGTCATTTTCCAACTAAAGTGGCTCCATGGGGTCCCCAAGTTGTCCCATGGCTTGTCTTGGTCGGCCATGACTCACCCAATAGGTTTAGTACAAGTTTCATGGTGTTTTCACATTTTTATAATACCATTTTTACCTTAAACTACACTAATTACCTCTAATCGCGATTAATGAAAAAAAAAATTACTATTTACCAAAAAATTATTTTTATCTCATTGAACCACATTTTACTTCTTAATGACAACCATGTATGTCGGATTTTCAAAATTCAATACACATTAGTGGTAAACTTTCAATTAACTGAAAAATCAGTTTGCTTGATTACCACTTAGTGGTTTCACTATTCATCAAAAATTGAAGTTTTTCAGAAAATTACCAAAAATTCACCCTAAGCTATATTTGATATTCCGAATTCAAATATAAAGTCTATTTTACAAAATTCAATACATATAAGTAAAATTAATTAATTTAATAATTAATTCCTGCTGTCAGAGCAAATAGCGTGTTTTTATGAAACAATAAGTATCAAAAGATTGACACCTGTTTAAGTCCAATTTCAAAGTGAAATTGATTCCAATGACCACCATGGGATTAACAGGTAAAAATATTTTCTAATTTCACTTTAAAACCAACTAAAATAATAATATAATCATATAAATAATTTAGATTAAAAAGTTATTTTGAATTATAATACAACATTTTACACTATTCATAAAAAAATGAACTTTAACAGAAAGGTACAAAAAATTTACACAAAGTAAATTTTGATGTCCCGATTCTAAAGAAGAGTTTTATTTGGTCCAAAATAAAGTATAAGAGTGATCAAAACTATATTTAAGGACGGTTCACCATTAAAAGGTGATAAGTGAACCTTTAGTGAAAATTAGAGTATATATGCCCTAAAATTGAACTCTTTCCGTATTTTAAGCCTTTATCTTTTATTGGGTAAATGTATAAACATTTAAAAACATATCTAATCATATTTTAGTTATTTCTATCCATTCCCGCATGTACAACGGCTACTTGTTAACTAACATTAAAAATAATATTATTTTATTACTAGTGTGCTACGTAAGTTTCAAAGAAACTCATCGTTGCGTGTCGGGTACGCTATCGAACATAGCAACCCCTTTAAAATAAAATTAATATTTAATTCGTAAATATTAATAAATATGAAAATTATTTATTCTTTATTTACCTGGGATGTTACATATCTGATAGTTCATCAACATGAACATAAAAATATATTTTCATATTTTTTAAATTTCATTAAAGAATCTGTTTGGATCCCCCTTGAAAAAACATTGGTGGATGTTTTGTCAATTCTTATTTAATTACATTCCTCTTACTGATGAAACAATGTCATGTGGAGTTTATTATCTGGTTACTATTATTAGTTTCAGTTCTATATTGATTATTCTCTACTTCACTATGATATATTTTCATCACATCTTATCTGATAGTTAATAAAATATGTCCTTCGAGGTCTCTTGAACCATTTTATTTAGATAAATAATAGAGATTATTTATCTCTAGAACTATTGGTAGTGAAGATGTTATAACATTTTCTATTGACCCATTTTATGATAACCAACATATGAAGGTTATTTTTTTATTTTTGTACCACTGGACAGTTATTTATTCATCCTGATGAAAATGGTCAACTACATAATTTATTGATCTATGATACCATTTTCAATTTTCCCAAAAAACATCACATCATTTATTTTTAATTGGTCCCAAATACTCCCAATAAAAACCATCATCTTCAATAATCATTTGAACCTACAATTACCTTTTTGAATTATCACTGAATTTGATGATTCGTGTCAGTATCACTCTGATTATCAGTAGAATAAAGATCCCAATAAACTGATATTAGTAACAACATCTTTAAATTTATGATTATAATAAAATTATTACTCCAAATATTTTTATCTCATTAATTATTATTATGACTAAAAACTGAAAACATCATCTTCTCACATTATGATCAACTTTCATAGCCTTCAAACTAATCTACATGTAGTGCTCTCACACCGATTAATGTGCGAACAAAAGGATTTTTCTTCACAAACATTCTTCTTTTACAAACTCTATCTTGCAATAATGACATCCAAACAACATTGATAATTTTTAATATATATTTATATATAATCATTTTACATACATTAGGATGTATTGTAACTTTCCATCCTTTTGGAAACTTTTTTCTTTCCAACCAAACCATAATATGATTGATAGCTAATATTCTCCCACTTACCTTTGTAAGGCATTATTTACAAGTCTTTATGAAAACTTATAACATTTCGGAATTAAAAAATAGAAATGTATCATCATATTTTATTAAAATCTTGGTAGACTATGATATTATTCCTTATCAAAATCAACACAATCATTATAAACCCTTGGTGATTCTGATAAACCTGTTCTTCTGGAAACAAATTTCTCAATCTAATGGAATTTCTTCATAATTTTTATTCTGATCATCTGATTACGATGGTGATTCTGATTTCCCACTTTTTTGGAGGTGAATTTATTTAATTATTCATTGAAACCAAAATATAATATACATAAAACAACATCATTCATCATTAAAAAAACTTATCCATCCAACAAGGACAAAAAAATCTCCCAGTTCCTATTTTTTCGCAAACATGATTCACAATTCATTAATTTTTATAACCTCAATCTACAGATTACATGTCAACATTTCTAATCAAATGTTTGGAAACTCATTTTATGAAATAAGAATCATTTATATAAAAACCATACTATCTAAAATTATTGACTCATGAGAAATCTTCATCTATTCCTAAAATATTTCTTCACTTTATTAAATATCTGGTCATTTTTTTCCAACATCTACTCCAATAATTTATGATAATTGTTCAAAAAATTATATAATAAAATCATAGATTACGCATAACATCCCATACATACATGCTTCATTAATTTTTTTATCACATATCAATGGATATATTAATGAAAAAATTATCCCCCTTGAAAATAAGATCCACAAACTAAATGGTAGAGGGGGGAAACACATACTTAAACCTCGATGAAAATGTGGTTACACACCCATGTTCAAATTCAGCTTAGAAAATGTATCTTTTGGTATAGTTTTTGTTAAATTTCCAGCAACATGTTCTAATATAAGAACATCCTATAGATTCAATTCTTGCTTCTTTTGATGCTCTTTGATGAAATCGTGCTCGATATTAGTATTTTTTCAATGAGAATGTTGTACTGAGTTTAATGTAAGGTGGATTTAACATTGATTGTCACAACCCAAGAGTATGTTTAACCTTTATTCAACAACTATGTCATCCAACTAAGTCTACATTTTTCAAAAGTTGAGTAGAAACATAAGTAGAAGAAACATACCATGATTCAGTAGTGATAATAGTTAATGAATGCCAAAAACCACAAACGTTACCCAATTACATGTACACCACATGTGAATATTATATCATCAACATTTCTTTCCCATTCATCATTTTAATAAACAAAAATTTAAATACATTTTGAACTATCATGCCTGATTCTAATTTTTTTTACACCTTTGATATATCAGAGAATTATTTTTCATGCCAATAGATGTGATTCTTTTCAAGCACTTTGAAATCATTCAAATTAGGTAAAAAACTGGAGGCAATAAAAAATAACAAACTGCCAATCAACATCCTAATCGTTTTAGGATAAACTTCCTTACCTTGTCCATCTTTATTAAATTTAGTTCCCATAGTAATCAATGTGGAAAATAGTTTTGGAATTTCAATGATGAACTTCGTAAGATGTTCCTTATCATACTTTTCCTAGAATGAAAAATCTGTATCTATTTTTTTAGATTTGTATCCTCAGAAAGTATTACATTTTACCTATTTTGTTCATCTTAAACAACATTTTCATCTCTTTAGAAAATCATTCACAAAATCATTCATAATTCCAATAAAAGATAATGTCATCAACATAAATAAATATGATAATAAAAACACACAATTTATTTGAGGGATATATTTTTTACCCTTTCTTTCTTAAAACTCCTCATTCCTAAGAATGTATACATTTTGAATACCATTCACATAAGACATTATTTTCACCATACAAGTATTTCATGAACATTAACAAAAAAAATTTAAAAATCCAAACAATAATTCCACATTTTTTTATATATACTTCATCATCATGATCCCAATTCCCAAATGCACACTTCACTTCCATCTGAAGTATTTTATAACTTAATTATGTAGTAATTGCAATAAAAAATCAAGTGGTTTATATCCTCTCCCCCAGAGTAAGAGCCTCGAAAAAATATGCTTATAAAATCTTTCAGTAACCTTTTCAATATAATCTTGATTTGTTTTTATCACTTCCCCATCATTATTCTAGAAAACCATCAATGTACCAATAATATATTTTCCACCTGTTTTGGGTATGATTTACCACATAACATTATTTTTTACATAATCAAGCTCTTCATTCATTTCATAAATGCATTCCAAATTCTCAAAAGCTTTATTCACATATTTAAACTCAAATTTTAAATATAATGATGCTTTTGTAATCATTTTTTATATTCATCACCAATAATGTTTTGATCTTATACATACTTTCCTAGTCTAGGATGTGTTTTTCAAGATTCTTTGTAATCCCTAGATATAGCCGATAATGATTCTTCTTTTTTGGGTAGAATTATAATTTTCTACACCCTTATCAGAATCAATAATTTGTTCTTTATTTTCATCTTTAATATCAATATCTGTCTATTTATCTTAATCATCTTTTTCTATAATGTTCACATCAAGAGTCAACTAATAGTCATGTCTATTTGTTAAAACATTTGTATCCTCTTCCTTACTGAGCATAGCCAAAAAAATACATATTCACCTTTTTTCTCAAACATTAAATGGTTTCCACCATTCTTTGTTTTTTTTTGAACAGAATACTAAAAAATCATAACAATTTCTAACATGTATTTTTTTGATAAAACAATTTATAAGAGTTCATATCTAAAAATAGACTATAGATATGAGATTTTTGAATATACATAGCAGTTCACATGGCTTTCTTCCAAATTTAATGAGATAGACCATGTTAAAGTAACAAAGTACCCCCCATTTCAACCAACTTTATATTCTTCCCTACAGAAACACCATTTTATTGAAGAGTATATTGTGTATTTATCTCAATCTAAATTCCATGATTCCCAAGAAAACTTTTAAATTATCCATTCTTGTATTCACTAAAATTTTCTATTCTTGACATATTTATTGAACAATCACATTCCTTCTTATCATTCCTCTAGAAATGTTTAATCATTTTCAGAGCATCTAACATATGTTCATACACTTGATACATGTAATGGGATTAATGTCATCTATGAATAATTATAAATTACAAATATCCATGAGTTTATTATTTTCCCATTGGACTATAAATATCTGAATGAATACATTATTGGGGTTATATTGAACAAATTTCATCATTCCTTCACATTGATGTTTTAAAAACTCCATTTTGAAAAAAAATCTACACATATCTCTTATTCTTGACATATCTAGAAGAGCATTGACATTTTCTCACATTGATAACATGCTAATATTTCTCAAACACTTATTCTCCAACCTTTTATTCCATAACTAATTATATTACACAATTACAATGTAAAAAGGGTTTTTAATCTCACCAGCTTGGTATAAGTTTCGTATTATATGTTCGCGTTTTGTAACTATCTTTCCGTCATCCTCCATTTTATAAAAAACCCAATTTTTTTAGAATTATTTATTTTCAATTATACTAATATTATGAAATAGTTAACATTTTGAGTTTTATCCCATCCAAAAACAAATATTACTTGGATTTAATGTTTTCATCCCAAATTATGGTTAACAACCACCTTTGATTCTGAGTGATTCATCATTTATAGATTTCACTTTTTCTTCATTGATGACTAACACATTCTTTAATAACTTTATCCCTCATATCATATGAGAAGAACACCCTCTATCCAATATCTAAGGTCATTCTCATTTTTTTAGCATTGAGAGTAGTCTCAACCATAAGATCCTTCTATTTCAATTTCCTCTTAACAATCGGCTCCTCATAATTGTTATCAGGATTTTTTTGTTGATAAAAAAACAAGACATTGATTTGTGATATTTATAAGATGTTCACATATTTTACAAATATTTTCTAGGTTTTGAAAACTATTTTCAACCATTATACCAACCATTCCATAGTTAATCAAAACATCCTTCTATGACATTTTCCTTGATATGATTTACCCCCCATAAAATTTTCATTTTTCATGTCATGGAATTTATAAAAAATATTGATTAGACCCACACAATTCTGTTTTTAACCAAATCTACAACAATGTTAGTAATATCTATATAATGATTATTTTCCTCCACAATATCCATATAGTCTGATGGACTAATAATTTTTCCCATCATCCTTATTATATTTCTTAAAATAAATGTTGATCCACAATGTTTCTGTTCTCAATTAGAACCATCTTCTTTGAAATGATTTTATTTTAATCATTATCAGAGCTAAAAAGTAGTAGAACCAAATTCAGAGTAAGAATTATTAAAAACCACTAACTTCTTAAATTTTGTGTTCATTTTTAATACATAAAATTCTCATATTTCTTCTTATAATATTCAATTTTAGATTTCTTATCAACCATTTTCGATAACATTGTTTCATTCTTAGTATTCCTATTTACAAAGTATTGAGCAAATTCAGATGTTGATTTGTGGAATCTTATAACACTCTGTTCAGATTTAGAAAGTTATTACTAGAAATATTCAAACTCTTATTATTTTTCCTACAACTTAACATCTGGATGTTCATTATGATTTTTTTCTTTCTCGTGATATTTGTTCAAATCATTAATCTCTTCCAACAGATTTAATTTCTCATTTTGAAATCATTCATGATTATTTGTCGAATTGTTTTCATTTTTCAACTTCTTGATATCATTATAATTCCTCAAAAAATTTCTTATGAATTCATTAATTATTATTTAAGATGAAATTCTAATCATGATTCTTCTTATTAACCGATGCTACTTCTAAAGTATTTATTATTAAATGTAGCAACTAATGTATTCTCCATATCCTTTTTAAAAGACTATTTAGATTTAGCCTCACTGTCTTATTCTATACCATAATTAGATAATAATCATCTCATATTGAACGTATAATTTTTTTATCTTTCCCTTTGTAATAAGATTTATCATCATCACCATGTATCTTAAACAATATTCTTGTCCTTCTTTCATCCTCATCAGTATCCTATTCTTTATTACTTCTAAAAAATTACACATAAAGTGTCCAATGAATCAACATTTAAAAAACATCAGTCGATGTTTCTATTGGTATTTTCATGTAACTTTCCTAATATTTTTATAAAACCCTGAAAAATATTCATCATGAATTTGATAAACATTATTTTCAAAAAGAATCACCAGCATATTATTCTTTAAGAAACTTCTTTGTCATTTTTGTATCCATGAAAAACATTTCTCTATAAGAATTTTTTTCCTTTAAATCTTTTTCCCTTTTCATAACATATGTAATGAGGGTACTATGAAAATCATATAAATAAAAGGATTCAGGAACTTTATATCCAAACATAGAAACTTTGGCATCAAACTTTTGGATAATAATTCTCAAGATCTATTCAACAATAGTATAATCATTCAAATATTCACCAATACATATGATATCAATCACAATATCATTATCCATAGTTTACAAGTCATCCATATATTTATATTCAACAATATTAACATATTAATTATTAATCTTCTAGATATTTTACTGTACCTTCTTGAATTTTGCATTGCCTTCATAAATGTTCTTTATCTTATCCCAAATACATTTTGAAATGGAAACAAAATTAACTCTTAGAAAGTCGATTTAAGAAAGTGATGTGAGTAAATAATCATTAACTATTCCACTATTCTCATTATTATTTTTGGAAACAAATGTATGAAAATAATTATCATTAATAGGACGAAATAAATTTGTTTTGACTTCAATAACATCATATCGAAGAGATATAAGTGAAGGAAAAATTATGTCTTTCTAGATTCGATAGTTTATACCATCGATGACCACTATCCCCTTATTATTCACCAAATATAGATTCTACATCACTAGTTCCTTTTTATAACTTAGAAAATAGTAAAAAAGTTAACCCTTGGCTCTGAAACAACTTGGTAGTTCCCTAGAAAAGATATATATATCATTGATAGGTAGAGGGGTGAATCAATGATATCTTTTTATTTTAGGTTTCATTCCCTTAAATAAAAATTCACCTATTATTGAATTGTTATCACCTTTCGGAATAAAAAATCAATCGGAGTTCCATAGAAGTATAAAAATTTGTAAAGTTCAATACACAACAAGAGTATCTACATACCTGAATTGGTTTGGAAACAATCAAATACCACACAGTCCACTAGAAAAAAATAATTTTTTAATACAAAAATAAGGATATACACTTACACGTGTGTAAAACTATGTTCAATAGAAAAGTTCATATTCTCCCTATAACACGATATTATGTAATAAAAAAATTTTGTAACAAGTTAAATAATATTTTATAGTGGTTTCATAAAAAATTTCACAAAATCTAATCTTTAAAATATTTATTTAGTATCCTATCTAGTAGTAGTTGATAACTTCTTTTAGACGTCATAATGATACATAGTTTGATTAATCATTATGAAAATTATTCCAAAATACCACTAAAACAATTTTGAACTGCTCCTTCCTCAATCCAAAAATACCTCTCAGACTTCCCAATACATTGGGTTAATTAGATTCGAAAAAACCACTAAATATGATCACCTATTATTCTTTTTCCTATTTTATAAGGAACACATATTTAGGAAACAATGATATAGAAATTCCTTTTCTCTACAAACCTTTAATTCTACTCCTCTCTTGAATAGTACACCTATGTTAGAAAGTAAAATGTAATTTTCACTTTTATAGGTGAGCCCAGTGCGGTTTAGGATAGATTATGAATACTTTTTCCACTCTACCAAATTTCTATAATCATAAATTTTCATTACATTTAGGATACAATATTGAATTTTTCTGTTCTTTTCAACTCTTATCATTTGTTCATAAACTTCTTGAATCATCTCACAACTTCATTTGTATTCATATTATCTAAATAGCCTTCAGTTAAATTCTGATTACCATTATGATTTCATCATTACGATGAAGTCATATGATCACTCAAATTACCTAGAATCACATGGAAATACATCATATCTAAAGAATTATCATTGTAATACTCAATATTAATTGAGATCAACAATGAAAAAAGAAATTCTCATTTAAAAACATTGTGAAAAATTATAAAACAAAATATTAAACATATTTTTCCTTAAACATAATAATAAATTCTAATGATATCAACACTTCTATAATACTGCTTCAATTTTATCTTCAAACTCTCTTATAAACATTTTTTGTAAAATATTTAAAAACCCTTTCACAGTCCCACTTGACACAAATTTTTTGGTAGTTTAAAATTTTTTCATTTACTTATTTTTCGTATACAAAGTGATCCTTTATCTTATATAGTCCATCATCTGATGACTTTTAACAGTGTTAGAACCTGATTGATTGGCTTCTACTTTACTCTGATATATCAATATCTTCTCATGTTCTATAGTCTACACCATATGTTGTATGATGGAACTTGACCCATTTGATATAAATATATAAAAAATCTTATTTCTATGTTGAACAACATTATAATAAAACCTGATTTTGCTTTCTCTATGCCTAATTGAGGAATACCAACATATAAATGTTCTTCATTTTTCATGACCCACTTGAAACAAAGTAATTCATCCTGATGAAAATGGTTGACTACATTGTTGATTGATCTCTTATACCATTTTTTATTGGTCCCAAAAACTTTAAATCTTTTCTTTTTCATTAGTCTCAACAACTCCCAAAAAATAACATCTACTTGTACAATATTTTCTACCATATATTTCCTTATTCAACTATCATTTCCTCAAATTATCCTTTTCCTTATCACTTCGATGATCAGTGCCACACCATGTCCGATGAACCAGTGTCAATAGCATATTTTTCTCTTATCTGATTATGAACAAATTCATTCTATAATGATTTTCATATCATGGTTTATTGGTCTGACTAAAAACTAGAAACATCATATTCTCATGTTCTGATCAATCAGCCTAACCGTCAAACAAATCCATGTCTTGTGATCTCACACTAATGAACAGGAGACCAGAAAACTTTTTCTTCAAAAACATTATACTTATATGAACTCTTGGTAACCATGAATTCCTCATGACAATAATAACTTTAGATATTGACATATAATTGTCTAATTTTCATTGAGAATTATGTAACTTCCAATCCTTACAGAAACTTCAGTGTTTCCAACCAAAACTCATCCCAATTACTATCACATGTTATACCCCATTTCTTCGTAAGGATTTCATCATTATCCTTTTAGAAAAATAATGAAATTTTTGAATTAAAAAATATTAAATCTTCATCAAATATTCATCATATCGATGAAGGCTTCCAAACACTTAATCATTATAAACTAAATTTTTATTCCGGACCCAAGGTGATATTGATAAACTTTTTCATCTAGAAAAAATATTCTTAATCTAATGTAATTTCTTATTCATTTTGAGTCAAATCATCTAATTATTTTGGGGAGTCTCATTTTCATCTCTTTAAGAAGTTAATTGATATCTTCGATCATTGAAAACAAAAAATAGTACACATAATAACACTTCATTCATAATCTGAATACATTCGCTACCTAACTTGGTCCCAAAAAAATAATAGAAGTGAATATATAATCAATAAATTTTATTTAAATATTTATTTGTTTAGGAAAATTTCTAATTCATTAAAAAGTGATAGACATTATGAATTAAATTTTTTTAGGAAATACATGATTTTTGGTATAAAAATATTCTTAGATAAAAATCATGAAAATCGATGATTAAAAAGAAATAAATTATATTATTCAATGTAAAATGATTAATATTTAATTATAATATAAAATAAAAAATATAATGGAACTTTTAAATTACTTTATTTAATAATGAGAAATGAATGTATTTAATAATTTGTAATTTTCACTATTCTCTGAAAAATAATATAGTTAATAAAGTTACCAATGTTTCACATTATATTAATGTTTATATTATTATAAAAAAAATTCTTTATTTAAAAAATAATAATTTATATACGTTACATAAATAATTTATAATAATATCTCACCAAAAAATCGATATAATTTTTTAAGGAAACATGTTCATGATTTTTACAATGCATTTATTATAAATTGTGTTTATATTTCCTAAGAATATATTAATACATTTATATCTAGTATAGAAATTATATATATATATATATATATATATATTATAAAGTGGTTTTTATGATTTATACCTACTAATTTAATGGTTATCTTATAACAGTCATAAATAACCATGGTTCGTTAAGGTTTGATGTTGTATTCAACATGCGTTGTCGATTTCTATTCTTTTTAAAAACTAAAAGTTTTATATTGATGTTTTTTTCATGTAGTTGTTTTTGGTAATTTGGCTAGGGGATAAAGTTATCCCTAAGTTACATCACTCCAGTCCAGATCATATGTTGGTTGAGTGAGGTTTTTTACCGCTAATAATTTTCATTACAGTTAGATTAGGTGCATGAATTATTTCATGTTTCATATATAAAGGGATAAATTAATTAACAATTTCATATCATCATCTTGGGTGAGTTGTATATTTCGGATAATTCTACATTTCCATGGTTCCTAGAGACTATTAAGGGGATTTAAGAGGGGACTCATCATGGATGGGCTATATCATTAGTTTGTGTTGTGGAACCATGATACCTATTAGAGAACTTTTTGTAGTGGAAAACTAAAAGAAATCTCGGTAACATCACCATTGGGAGAAGGTTATACTGTTTTTTTGTGAAAATATATTATAGTGGGGAGAATCTTATGATTTAGATTTGTTTGATTTAAACCCATAGAATAATTCAAGAAATATTTTTACGGTTGTTTTTTGAGCCATTTTCATGAGTCCAAGAACACATGTCAGTGAATAATTTCTGTTTCATCCAAAATTGGTACTTATAAAAGGAAATTGAGACCATTGTTTCATTTAGAAGATTGTATTTAACATAGGAGAAATGTAATTTATTTCAACATCTCAACCTCTGGGATTACTCATTATTGGCATGTCTAAAATTAATTAATTAATTTTATAAAAAATATAAACCCTAACTATATCCAATAAATTGTGATAATCAAATAAGACAAGGGAATAATTAGAGTAAACCACGATGGAACATAATGAATATGAGGTAAGATTCATATAATGACAACCTAAAAGGATAGAATCATATATATCAACATAGCCACATTTCTTGAGAATATGTATTATAATGTCACACCATCATAGGAATGTGGAAACAAAATATTTCTTTATAAGAATATGTTAATGCTCAACACCAAGACAACATTACATTGTGTGCTGGATAACTCCCTACGCACCATATAAGGTATATAATGATATTAAAATAAAAAAATGCATTATTGGGGGTTTAAAATTTTATTATTATTTGTCATATTCATATCATGTGCATGAATATATATTACAAATATGTAAATCAATCATATGGAATAAGAAAAATTAAATCCCGTGAAATGGAAATGGGTTAAATAATATTTTCATAGAGAATATCCACATGGCATATCATAAATATTATCATGGCAGTAGAGATTAGATAATTATTTTATATTAATAATTAAACAATATATAATAGTTTATTAAGTTCAATTGATGTTAATATTGGAAATATTGTTGAAGTCTGTTAGGAAATAAGCCTATTAATTAAGGTTTTAAGAAAAATGGTAATGTTCCATTAAAGAAGGTAATATCAACAAATTAACATTAAACCAATAAAATGAAGAGAAATTTTATTTCATTAAATAATGAATATGTTTGGAAACCATTTAATGTTAAAACAATTAAATGATGTGGTACATGAAAAGAGATATGAATTAGAATTATACCATTTATTGAGTTTATATAAAAGATAAATAAACAAGGAAAAATAAATAAAATTTATTATCTATAATAATGAGAGGAAAATAGGATAGGTTTATATATAATTAAAATATATAGAGAGTATAAAAGAATTATATAATAATATTTTAAGGGGAAATAGATAAAAATAAGTAGAATGTGTAAAAAAAAGTAACAGTGGTGGTTCAAAATATTCCACACCTCATGCCCTTGAATTTTTCATTAAAATCATCATATTTCAAGAATACTCAAATAAAATTTATTAAATATTATTTTCTTGTATGTATTATTTAAGTAAATTATTTTATGTTCATTTAAAATTAAATTGTAAAAATATCAGGTTTAGTCCTACTCTCTCATGGGTGATTGTATCACGGTTCTAATGTTTCATTAGTTTGTGAACAATTATAAATGTCATTTTAAAATGGAACTACATACCTTTAGTGAAATTAAATTTTTATTATTTTTAATAATTAGTTTACATGTTACCAAATATCAATATGTGTAGTCACATATTGATGATTCCTTTAGAATAAATTTTATCACTATAGAGTCAGTTCATTTAGGTTATTTTACCGACCATCAACTATATCTGTCTTATCTTATTTGAGAATTTTTCATAAATTAAATTCCATGAAATTAGTTATTATATAAGTATTATCATTATATTTTATCATAATATCATTTATATAACCATCCATAAAGGTGGTGTTGAAAATGAAATGTGTTGTCAATGTTGAAAATGAACCAACCCGAACATTGGAGATGTTTTCTATTTATAATAAATGACAAGATGATATATTATTGATATTACATTAATTTAATAATAATTATGTGTATTAATAATTTATATGTATTAATAGCAACATGGATATAATATCTCTTAGGATTCATTGGATGTTAAAATTTTAAGATACTTTTGTTGATAGTATTACCACTTTTTTTGGATGTTAACTCTAAGGCTACAACTTAAGTCTCTATGGAATGGTATATTGGTGTGAAAAAACGCTTTTGATGTCAGAAAAATGGTTGGGGAAAAATTTGGTGAATGATTTAGAAATTTAATTAATATAGAGTGTGAGGTGTAGAGTGGTGGTGATGAGTGGTATATTTAAGGGGAGGATATGGGTGTTTTTGAATATGATATTCATTAGTCTCTTATTTCTTCTAAAGAATGAGACTAGTGTTTATTCATGTGATTATAAAAAAAAATTCATTTAAAGTAGTTTTAATGGATACTTAAAACATCAATTATTCAATTAATCATTTATTTAACCTATAATGTAAAATAATTTATTTTTCCATATATTTGAATTGAAAAAAATTCAATATTTTTTAAAAAAGTCTGATATATAAATCTCATATAATTTATACCTTTTGATACTAAAAACTATATCCATTTTTTTAAAAAAAATTATGAAATATTTGAATATATTTATCTAAAAAAATCATTATTAACTGAAGAGATATTTCTTATCAAACAATTAAATTTATAACACATAGAAAAATTACAGAGGATTTAATAAAATTATATTATTATATTTATATAAATATATGTTTTCAATGAAACAATTTTATTAAAGTAAAAAATTTATTCATAAATTTTAAATTTATCCAAAAAATATTTCATAAAATAAAAATCATATATATTTTGAAAAAAATATCATTCTGATTTATTTTTTCAAAAATATATTTTATAATTTTTAACGCATTTTTTGTTGTATTATGATATAAAAAAGTTATAACATTTAAAAAACATTATATCAGTGTTACATTATTTAATATATTGTTTCTAACAATCATATTATTATTCCAATATTTTGATATTGACAAGGTAACAGCCATATCCTAATGGTCATACTTCCTTTTAAATCTTATATATACAAAACCATTCTCATACATCATCATTAACTAAATTAAATACAAGTGTTATTACAATTAGTTTGATAATTATTGTCATATCCATAATGTCTCCCTTTTTATAGTCGTTTTGGTGGGAGTTATCTTCACCAATGATTTTGGGCCTATAGAATTTTCCTTAGAGTTTTCACTATTTTTGTGTTTATATCGGTATATAATACCAATCTATTATATTGATTTTTATTTCATGAGTTTTTTATTCATTTCAAATGTGAAAAAAATTCATTTTAATGCAATATTAAAAATAATAAAATATCCATACCGAAACAAGATTTCCATTACTAATTAAGGGAATGTTTGGGTCATTACATTCATCCCCTTTAAGAAATCAGCCTCAAATTTTCATTACATGTACTATGGTGAAAAAATATGATAGTAATTCAATTTAGTTACATCATTTTATTCCCATGTTTCCACTTAATATTTATATTTCTACAAAATTACATTGACTATCTGATTTGTGTTGTTGCGTAAAATATTTTCTCTACTATCGAAGGTCTTCAATAGTTTATCCTCATAAGAAATATCAATCTTCAACTACACCACCTCAATATTGAGTGCATGTTAATGATTTAATTTTTACTTTCTCATGAGTGATATATAGAACATATCATGTAATTATGAAATGTTTTTTTGTAGTTCTAGTAGATAGGCCACAAAACTAATGTGATTATGAAACGAAAATAGACCAATATAATTAAGAATTAGCCTTTTATACTTACCAAACACCTTGAATCACGTCTATGGAGATATTTTATGGAATACATTATCTCTAACCTGAAAATATAGGTCTCATGAATTGTTATTAGCATAAATATTCATTTTAATTTTTTGTTCATAGATGTGTTATTGAATCATATTGACATTCTCAATCATTTTTCGATCATCTCAAGTCCTAAGAGCTCTACACTCCAAATTCAGCCAACATTTTTTAAATCTATATTTATTTTCATAGAGTTATTTAGAAAAATCACTCAAAATTATTGAGTGAAATATATTATTTTACGAGAACTAAATAGATGGAAGATATTTATCCCAGCCTCCTTTAAAGCCCACTTAGAAATCTCTCGAAGTATCCTCAATTTATTGGATTGTCTACGAAGATTAACCATTATGATGAGTTTTATAAGTCATATTGAATATCAAAATTATATTCATAGAATGTTGGAAACTCTTCCAAAATTTCGAGGTGATTATATAGGTTCTATCATATATGATTTACAACAGTTCTCAATATAGCCTCACCACTACACTAATGTTTATCCGTGTAAGTTGATTCGGTGGGAAGACCTCCGTAATGGAAATAAAATTAAATATCATTATAAAATAGTCTACAACAAAAAATATAAAATGATAATTTTTTTTATTTTGATTACTTTTGAAAATATTAATGTTTATGTTATCATGTTTACATGATAGTGTGGGTAATCTTATCATCATCCCAGTTAGATTATTCCTTTCTTTTTTTACTTTTGTAAAAACTAGAAACATTGATGTATCTTAAAAAATCCCCTAGTTTATATTTTTCAAAAAAAATTCCATGGTAATGATTTATATATAATTGCGCTCCTGGGGTATATAGATAATTTTGAGCTATACGAATATCTCGATATCTATTTCATTATCTCATATTATGATGATATGCAGAGTTTTGGACAAAATCTCACAACTTCTTATTCATGAATATTGCACTCTAATAATTTCCCCGTTATTATAGAATTAAAATTATTCTTTATTTCCACATCATCCATTTTATCTATCTTAATCTACTATTGGATATATGGTTGAGAAATCAATTATACAAGGAATGATGTTTCTCCTTCATCTATGATTCCCATGTCATTCATTTTCATGTATAAGAAGATTGGACCCCTCTCTGTCCTCATCATATATAAGGTTATATGATACTTTAAACATAGATAATGTTATACTTTTTTTCACCTTTCTTGGGTGGTAATGGATTGATCTTTCATGTCCTTGATAATATATAACCACATTTTCTAATTCATTTTGATCTCATTTTATGTGAATATATATATGAGGTTCTTTTGATCCTTATATATGTCATATATCTCTCTGTAGATATAATTTCATCAAATATTCACTATGATATTTAATAAATATAACTCTAGATCATTCTTTGATTAGTTTATTTATTTTATCTTTATTTATAAAGAGGAATACACATCTACTTCTTCATTAGTTGGTATGAAATAATGTTGAGTAGAAATTATTTACTTTCTACACAATCAATACTTTTTTAAAAAATCAAAAAAAAATATCTTAAAAATGATATTTTACTGATATTATATTTCCCATGTATTTATAATTTGTTTATTTAATAATATTTAAAATACTATATATAGAAATCCTTCTAATCTGTTAATTATAAACCTTCCACAAAAAGTTTAGTCCATTGAAATTTTCAATGTCTAATCCATCAGACATGAAAAAGTCGATTCTATTGGACATAATAAGCCTTTTCCATCACACATACAATGTTTCAATCATTAAAAAGATAATTTTTTTCCATCAGACTAAATATGTTTAGTCCATTGCATAGAGAAAAACTGATCTATCAGACTACACTTTTTTGATTTCATGGAATAAAAATATTTATTTCCCATAAAAATATAATTTATAATCAGATGGTAATAATTAGTTATGATAGATGGAATAATTTTAACAACACTATAACTGTTCTATAAAAATGACATTTGATGGAGATGTAGTAGTTTATTTGTCAGGATGGAGATCATATAAGGTTATTGAAACCAAATCCAGGAATCATGATTTATGACCATTGGATGTCTATTTATAAATATTAGATCATTTGAAGAGTTGAAAAATAATATTTTTTTTAAATAGACTCATATGAATATTTCACTATAATGACCTATCATTATATTCTATGTTTAATATTTCATAGAGTTATCCTTCTAAGGAATCCATGTGAGGATTATAAATTCCATAGAATATTTTTTCAATTGTATTCATTATTTGATATAGGTTAAGATACATGGATACTAAGCATAGTAATACTAATGATTCTGATTAAGATGATCAATGGATTTTTGTTATAGGAAGATATACATGATTCCAAATTTTAGGATTGATGGAATTCTTCATAATGAATGACTAACAAATAGTTTTGTTAAAACATTATATACATAAATTAAAGATTAATTAATCCACTAAAATTAATGTTAAAGTGTAATTATATTTTTTATAATTATTTTTTTAGTTTCATAATATATATTTTTAATGTCTCATTTTACATTTTTATATAATTTAAAATTTTCCCCTGTGCATTTATAAGGAATTCTTATTTTACTAAAATTTTCTATAAATTGGCTTACTAGAAGAATCCCTGAGTACAATATAATATATTTGGTCAACATTAAAATCAATTTTTGATAACTACAATAAATAGGATTTTTCATTTTTATTAAATAAATTTGGTAAACTGCAATTAATTCCCGAACTTCTCGATCTATTATAAACACTTGTGATATAACATTTGGTATTAGAGGTGGTTCAATTTATTGACATGTTGTCTTGTAATTTTTTAATTTTTAGAAATTATTTAAAATTTTTGTAATATTTTATTATAAACTATTTTTTACAAAATTTTATAAAACTAAAATATTTTATTGTATAACGAGTTTTTTTATAATATAGACGGTTGAAATTTTGATACAATTGAAAATATAAATCCTACAAGAAGAAAAATATTTTATGGTGCTGTTTATGAATTATTAAGGGACAAAATAGAAACATTTTTATAAAAACTGGGTCTGATGACTTTTTAATGTTGATTGGGAATTAAACAAATCCCTCATAAATATGTTTTTAAATTTAAAATTTAATATAATCATGAATATTTTTCGATCTATATTGTATGGAATACTTTGATTCCCCATATGAAAATGAAAACATATATATATATATACCTAAATCTTCATTTGAATTAGATAATAATATTTTAAATAATTTAGAAGTTACTAATTTAGTAACTTTATTATTATCTAGACTAGAATATAAATGATAAGAACATACTATTAATATTTTAATTTTCTACTTGGTGAATCTGTTGCAAATATGCATCAGAGATTTATGAAAATCATGAATAGTATTCATTATTTTGGTGAGAATTGTCATACTGATGAAATTTTGGAAGAAACGCTTTTTGAAATAATTCATAGAGAATGTGAATCCAAATAATAGTTTGAGATGAAATTAGAAGGATAACGTTTTTTGGATGATATGATTGTTACCCTTTTGGACTATGGGGGTTGAATAAAATTTGATGCTTAGAAAAAGAATAAAAGAATAGAGGAGAGTATTTTGGTACTTATTGAAGTTTATTTAATAAATTTATTTCATCCAAGAGGGTTTCAAGGTCATTAAATAAAAAATAATTTTATATTAAAAATAGAGAGTACTTGATTATAATAGTCAAAGAATTATTCAGCCAATATTTTATATTGATGAAAAACATTTATTGGAACAAATATTTACAATATTCGTATAATAAGAATCATAAGGATAAAAGTGATAAAAATATATTCTTTTAAATTACTATATTATGAATTTAATATGTATGGCCATAAAATACCGGACCATACCATGCATAAATGAAATGAAAATATGTTTATAAATTCATATAGGAATTCAAAGAAATTTTGCAGAGAAAAAAAAAGAAATATTTTAAAGCATCAGACACATGGAGTGAAAGTTGTTTTGATGTTTTTACCAGTGAATTCATCTTAAAGTGAATGTGATATATGTAAAATATTTTTTATATTCTATGATTTGGAAAAACAACAATTACTTCATAGTAAAGGCGAATATTAAATCCTCAACCGATTTTAAATTAGATAAAAAGTATACTCATGTCAATAATGATATCAAATCTAAATATTTTGATAAGGAATATTCTTCATCATAAGAAAATAATTCATTACATAGTTTTGAATATGTCCATATATATTCAAAAAAACTAGAAACCCAAAATTACAAAATTATTAAAAAAACAAGATATTGATTAAGAAAATCATTCTAATGGAATCTCATGAATATCTACAATTACCAATGATATTTATGCACTTTCAAAAGAATTATAAAAAACTAATTTTTATAAAAATAATCTTTTAACATAATGTTAGAATTATAATCTCTAAAAAAGTAGTTTTTCAAAGGAACTATAAAAACAATAACTTGAGTAAAGCACCTGTTCAAAATAGAAATTTAGTTATAAAACTAAATTTTGAGATATCAAGTTCAAAAAATCAAATATCAAAATTTATAATGGTAAATAAAATTTTGATATTTTGTATACAAATCAAATCCCATATGGACGTATTTAGAATTTTTTATGCTCATAAGAAACCTATTTTTCGAAACAATTATTATGTTCCAAAAATTTCCCCTTTTTGTATAAAATATCAATGTAGTGGTAATTTGGAAAATAATTATTAATTAAATAAAGGTCAATATTTAGGTTTCCATAAAAATTATTTTTAAAAATAATTATCATCTAATAAATATAAAAAAATTAATGTTTTGAATTCTAAAAATATCACTTTCTAATAATATCAGACCCTAATAGGTTTTTGTTTTGAAATACTAATAATTTTATTATGAAAATTAAGATTTATACCAAAAAAAAATATATGGTACATGGATAGTTTTTTTCTAGAAATATTACTGGGAAAAATTATTTATTTAAGAATATTATCAAATTGAAATGTTACAATGTTACATTTTGTGATAATTCTCACAGATTATATTCAGAATAGGTAATATGTTTTATCATAGAAAATATTTTATTTCCATTTTTTATTTTTTTGAGGTCATAAGAAAAAATTATTAGATTACTTAAATTATGTGAGGAGGGATATCTTATGATATTCAGGAATAGAAAATGTAGAGTTCAAAGTTAAAAAGAGTAATCTATTAATCCTACCAATTGATATGGTAATATTTAAACACATTTTATAGAAGTCCTTAGGAGAAAAGATCAACATTAACCTAGTGAAACCGAAGATAAATATTGTTTATATAATAGAATATTAGGATATAATAATGTCAATTTTTTATTAACACTCTATATGAAAGGGATAGTTAAAGATCCATTGTAACATAAGTGTGATATATCAAAACTTAGTGATCCATTTTAATTTAGAAAGAATAAAAAGTCATTTTCTGAAATCTATTTGTGAAGTATCAACATATGATGAATTACTATTACTGTAAATTGATTTATTCAATACTATACAAACAAGAATTATTGGTGTAAAATATTATGTATATTTTTTGGGTTATGATTACACTAGATGTACATTTCTATATTTTCTCACAATAAAGTTTTAAACCATATTGTGTTTTAAAAATATTTTATCCTACGTTAATAATGAGAAAAAACTATCCATGATAAATATTTATAGTGATTGTGGTGTATAATTTTTGAATAATAATTTTGAAATTTTTTTGTTTAAAAAATAGTATAAGCATCACTTTTCATTTCATATAAATCTGTATTAAAATTTTTTTCAAAGGAAGAAATATAAATTTTCATGAGAATACAGGAACAATGCTGAGTGAATACTCAAATGCTACAAAAATTAGGTCGAAGTAGTCAATTCATTTTTCAACTCTATAATCCATGTTTTAATAAGAACTTTTCAAATGGAAATTATTATGAGTTTTTGACTGGATGAAAACCCAAAATTTCATTCTTCAACATTCTTAAATGTAATGTTGTAATTTTTAATATTAAATATAATTTACATACATATTGTCCATAATATAAAGTTTGATTATTTATATATTAGTGTATTAATAGTAATTATTTTATATTTTTTAATAAAAACACATGTACTATTGAGGAAATATTATATGTTAAAATTGATAAAACTGAAACATTTCTTTTCAAACAATATCAATCAAACATCATAATATGATATTTTAAGAACTTATTTTCAAATAATGTTGAATGGTTATTCTAATTATATAAAAAATGTAGAACATGTTTTTCAAATTCTATATTAAGAATAATGTAAACCATTTATTGAAGAAAATATTTTTACAATCCCAGAGAATCAGTTAATACATATTAATCATCCTAATTAAAATATCATTGGATATGTAGTTCAACCTTTTAGAAATAAAAGTTCATTAAGAAATGAAGATTAATATTTTTTATTTTTCTCACAATTACTAAAAAAACATTTTATAGTGCATTAAGTGATTACGATTATGTGGAATCTATCAAATTTGAACCCAATGATTTCTAATGGAATCATGTTTAGATATTGGTTGATCATACAAAAGAAAATTATGTAATTAGTTTAAAATTGTTTTATTGAAATAAGATTGATGAAATTTGAATTATAGTTATAAATAAATATAAACATTTTTTAAATAAATATTTTAAAAAACAGGGAATAGAATATGAATAAACTTATTCTCATGAATATATACCAGAATATATTCACATTCTTCTAGAAAGTACATCATATATTAATTTCAAACCTTTTCAAATGAATGTGAAATGTTACATTCTGAATGATTATTTATAGGAATATTATTATATAAAAAACCCACTTGGGAATGAATAAAAAATATACTAGAGCAATTATTTAAACTTACTACGAATCTTTAGGAACTCAAAAAATTCCCAAAAACAAAATAAGATAGTTTAAGTTGATATTTTTTCAAAACAATTTTTTTATGGGATAAATGGATCCATAAAAATAAATAATATTTTTTTAAAAAACAAAAGTATTGTTCATATTTATGTCAATTACATTATATTTGGTTTAAATCAAAACTATTTAATATATTCCTCTATATATCTTATGAAATTTGAATTTTAAATGAACATGATGGGAGAACATAATTATTTTCTATGTGGTAAAATATCACCAAATACTGAAGAGAATTGTATCTCAACACAAGTATATAAAAGTTCATATAAATTAATTTGGATATGAAAAAACAATAATTATTAGTACTAATATCAAAACCTTGAATTAATTTGATTTTAATTAATCTATGAAATAATTTTATTATAATATTTTTAGAGATATGATTATATATTTACTATAATTAATACCTAGCTATCCATATTTACTGTTTTATATATGATTATCTGAAATATTTCAATATAATCCAAAAAAGGACCATATTAAGGTAGTAAAATGAAATTTTCATTATCATTTGGGAACTATGGATCTTGGGTTGTTTTACTCTTTTGGAAATGATTTTGAACTACATTTTTTTTCTAATGTTTTTGTTGGTGGAAGTAAAATGGATAGAAAAAGTAATTCAGGACCTTTTAATTTCATTAGACAAGATTTAGTTTCATGTTATTGTATTAAATAACACTAATTAGAACATTCAAATAAAAAATATAAATATGTGGTGTTGTGAAGTGTTTGAGCTGAAGTGTTGAGGATGCAACACAAACTTACAAAAAATTGATTGGGTTTTAGTAAAACTCTAATTTTGTGAATTTTCACAAGTTTTATTTCCCTAAGTAAAAACCTAGTATATGAATACTAGTAAATAGTTGATATAAGAAACCATTTACGATAGGGTAATAGAAAAAAATTAATTATTATTTTAAAATTTATCAGTTCTAATAACTACTTGCTGATTTTTATACATAACCCATTAGTTCTGATAGATTTAAATATATTAAACTAAATGTAGAAATGGTATATACCAACGGATCATTCATATAAATTTATTTATTATAGTGAAACATTCTTCTTATACATGTATATTACATATTTATAGATGAATATTCAATAAATTACACAAACACACACCTAGGGGCTGTAATAATTTTCCATCTTTGGAAGCATTGAAACCCAAAAAGCATCTTCTTATGTAAATTAAATCACCTCCATGTATGTTCTTCAATGCAATCACCCTTATTAGAAATATCATACATAATACATTTCTTCATTACACAGAGATAGGAAACATAATAAAGGGTGATCACATTTTATCAGTAAGCATAAATAAAAGAGTTATCTAACCATAAATATAACAAAATTGTATAAAAGCATTTCCATAACATTTATGAACCATAGCATTCATATAATATATCATAATCTTGAGTCATAGAATAAATATTGGAAATTAATATTACTTGGATTCTAAGGGAATCAGTGAACATGATCTATGAGAGTATAACATTGGTATAGCCAATAGATTTGTGTCATACATATAAGTATATTAACCCTTTTCCATATTAGTCATGGCTCATTTATAAGGATGTAAAAGTGGAATGTGTTCATTCCCAAAACCATTATAATATTGAATGTTCACTCCCAAGACCATCATAGTGGAACAATTCCAATACTGAACACAGATTAGTCTACATTCTTGCATTTTCAGTCTCAGGAGATAAAAATCATTACTAATTGCATCGGAATGAGATATAGGACATACCCTTCTCGTAATGAAACCAATATTTTTGTATGCCATAATATCACATAAATTAACTATATTATAAACCATTAAATTAAAAGGGTGTCCTAATCATTTCATCACATCATAACTTATGGAAATGAGTCGTGTTTCATAACTATTTCATCATTATATCATTGTATATCCCATGAAAATAAGTGTGTTTCATAATAATTTTATCTTGGTATAACGCATGTAAGAGAAACAGGTTTTATAAAAATATTTTCATTATAAAAATAAACCCCTTATTAAAATAATATGAGTGGTATCCTTGTGTTATGTCCCTAGTAAAACATACGTAACATAAAATATGTTAACATAAAAGGATAATGATTTCAAAATATTACATGGAAAATTTCATTAGGAAGATAGAATTACATTGATAAAAATTTTAAAACATAAAAAATTTTATAATTCCTTCTAATTGAAAAAGAAATGGAAAACATATAAAGAAATATTTAAAATTAATTTCCAAATTTCAATGATAAAAACAACTGTTCTGGTATGAAAACTCGTTTTAAAAATGAAAAAAAATACATTTTTAAAAATATTATTATTTTGAATTCCGTAATTTTAAATTTAAATACGAAATTCCCAAATATTATGGAAAACATTTTATATGAAAAAATATTTAAAACTATTTATATTAATCATTAAATAATTTAGAGGTCTTGATAACAGGAAACATTATTCATGTTGTGCATGTTAGAAACGATGATTCCTCTGACATTTTTAGTAAAACCCATATGTAATTATTTTGAAAATGACATGAAGATTCCATTAAATACATTATCTAAAGTGTAAATCATATGTAAAATTTTCATTAATAAATCATTTCAAAAATTCTAAAAATATTTATAAAAACCTTTTTATGAAATAAGGTCATGAAATAAAAAGGGTTGTTGACTGAAAATATAAATACTTTTTAAAAAATAATTTTTCAAATCATTAGTACATAAAGAGAGAAAAATGAAGGGAAATTTCATTCTAATCATATAACTATTGCAGAATAAATGTAAATATTTACAAGAGATATGGATCATAATATCTTATCATCTAAAACATAGTCAAAATAAATTTCTAAAAATGATGATATTGTAATATAAAATCATTACGAGTTTGGTAACATAGAAAATTAAGCCCCATAAATAATATAATTAAAAGAAACATTAAATATCATAAATGAAAATAAATTCAAGATATTACATTTCAAAGTGGTCCTATATAAATCCCATAAAATAAAATTGGTTCATAACATAACATTTGAATGATAGAAATAAATTTGATAAAAAAACCTTAGCGTTTTAGTATTATTTTGAATCATAATCCCCAATAAAGAATAATACCAAATGAAACATTAAATATCATGAAAATTAGTATATTAATTATTTAAAACTTTTTCAGGTATTATACACCCCAAATAAAATAAATTAGTGGTGAATTTCAATTTTTCTCATAGAAATAAAAGAGAGACTATAAATACCTTACCATAAGACTCGACTTCCTTCACACAAGTTCAAAAATATTGTATAATAAATATAATTTTATTGTACATATAATAAGTAACCAAATATATATATATCATACCATATATTCTTTGATTATGACCATTTATTACACATTTATTTACAACTCCATGTCAAATTTATGTTTTTGGTAATAAGCACTTTGTTTTTCATTTCTTATTTTATTTCATTTTCTTTTGGTCCTCTTACATTGATCAGGGATACATTATCTATATGATATTAATCATGAAATAATTATCATATTTATAAATCAATTATATATCTAATAACAATATGTAATGATAATTTGGAGAAATTAATTATGTTGTACTCATAGAAAGAGAAGGTCAAACATACACACGAGTAATGGTCACATTTTTCATCGATCACTATAGAAAAGATGTATGTGATATATTATATTTAAATAAATAATATAATATCATAAATAATATTTATTTATTTCAATATACTTATACATATTATACATGTTATTTGGTGATTAGAATAGATAGTCACGTTGTTTCATCAAAGTTGTTGTCCACATGTACACAAGTGGTGATTTCATCTTTTTGTGTGTAAAAAGGTAAGAAATAGAATGATATATATTCTTTTAACAATAAAATACATGTCATGAATATAATTTTTATGTCATTTATATCATATATATTTATTAATTTTATCCTTATTATCCTCTATGTAACGAATTAGTGAAAACGAATCACATCGCTCTGTTAGGTGGTAGTCTTCCATACACACGATTTATGTTATCATATCCTCTACAGAATGGAAGGAAATAATTTATATATGATATAATTACTACATACATTTAACAATTTCAAAAATATCATATATATAATTTATATATATCATCATAAGCATCATTGAGTAGTGGTAATGGAAAAACTGTTGATTAGGTTTGCGAGGTGTTAATCCACTACAAATATGAATGATTGTTTCATATCTCATTTGGTGGAAGTGGAAATTTATTTAGTTTGTATCTTTATCAAAACAAATCATTCTATTTAAGATACTAAACCTATTACATCATGATGGTATAATAATAATTGGAGTGGGTGGATGTATAAATAAAACAATTACGCTTATTGACGAATGGTGCCTCTTCTTTGGGTATCCTAATCTGGTTTTCACCAAAACACCTCCAAGATAAGATATATTCCGAAAATAATTCTTAAAATTTTAGATTGGGTAATTTGGGAAGTTATTTTTTAAGATATTGGGCAAACCAAAAATGGGTTGATGGTGTGAAGAGGAGACGAGGAGGGGAGTCCTTTTATAATTGAGCAGAGTAGCACACATATAATTTTATTAAAAGAAACAATTCAACCCTTGTTTTTATAATTTCATAAGTATCCAATTGTTTTCCATTATAAATAATTTAAAACTAAAAATACTTCTAAAAAATGATTTTTGACATGTTTTTGGTCATTTTCGACCCTTGTCTTTTTAGCACACCCCCAGTAAAATAATTTTTTCCTTATCAATGGTCATTAAATTTTAATATTTTAACTATTAATTTTGTTAAATAATTAATAATAACATATTAGAAAATATAAATTATTATGTTTCAAAATATTATATACATTTTTATAAATTCTATTCATATAAGTGGGGATTTTTTATTTAAATATAATTTGGTCGATGTGATGAGAAAGTGGGTTTTAAATGAAGAAGTGTCCAAAAGATTACAAAGTTGTTCGTATTAAATTTCAATATGAAAATGATTACAATGACCTAAATTGAATAAAAAGAAATATAATTGAAATAATTTTAATTCAAAACCTACATAATATATAATTTACCTTTTTAAATAATGTAATAAAATATAGTTTTCAATCAACATTCACAATCTTTCACCAATTGTCGAAAAATTAATCATTTCATAAAATAATGAAAAAATAACCAAAATATAATTTTAAAATTAGGATTAAAAAATTATTTTTTCATTTAAAAAATTGAAATTTTATGAAATTATATTTAAAATTGAACCTGAAGATTTGTTGAAAAAATGGATTTTTGAGAAGTATATTTATTTCAAGAATAACGAGATTTGTATTAACTATATACCAAATAATAATCATTATATGAATATAAATTTTAATTTTTGGTTATATAATATATAAATTTAATTTTAAACAATCCTCATTAGGTATTATTTTAATATATTAAAAAGATAAACCTTATACACATTAATATATTTCACAGAATAATCCCTCTTGATAAATCAAAAGAATAAACATATACTAAAATAAAATACAATATTGATTAAAAATAATTAGGAATTTTAAATATAAATAAATAAATATTAATTTCTTTTTAAAAATATGTTATTTAAATTACGTTATTTATTGACAAAAGTGACAGTTTTACAGGAAGCGTTATTTTTCACGATTCAATAATAAATCATCATTTGCTGAAAAATCCCAAAATCCCACCACAAGTTAAATTTTGATTTGATGATTTAAAAAATGAGGTTAATTTTATCAATTTTATATTTTAAAATATCTATATATTATTTTCAATATTTCATTGAAAATTTATGAAGACCACTTTTTGATGAAAATATATTTTTTGAAAAATATAATTTATTAACTAAAAATTGATTGATTTTTTACAATAAATTTATAAACAATTTTAAATATATTAATAAATTTAAATTTAAAATTTCGCAATTAGTTACTACTATTCATACATTCGTATTATAATGCTATGTTATACCAGATATATTTAAAATTATATTATTTCATCGTTCACAAAGGCTCATGTCGCATGTCATGCACACTATCGAAGAAACTCATTGTTGCATTAAATTCTAGATATCAAGAAATTTAAATTTATTTAAAAAAATATTTCACAAAATCCCTTGTTGTTAAATTCTAACCCATTTAAAATTAATTTCAACCTCAAAATTCATCTTGATTTTCAAATGCTTAAGAGTTGGAAATTCCATCATAAAAACCCACATGTTAAAAAGGTCTAATAAAACATATTATTGAAAAAGAGAATGGGACCAGTAAAATTCATATAGAGAATCACATATTACATTTAAAAATGGATAACATAGGTGGTAAGTTAAAAATGGACATAAATTAGGAAACTAGAACCTTAATATTGATGGATTGTGATATAGAACATTGATCAAAATGAATTGGGGGATCTATATAAGGTTATGGAACACAAAACCACAAAACAAATAGGCATGAATAATGTAATTGATATAATAATAAATTATGATAACATGACAATATTTGTTTCAAAATCCTTTTCATAGAGTTTATGAATTGTCATGAGAAGATACACTTACTTGTTTCATTCCATTTCATAAAAAAAAACCTCTTCTAGTGTTTGTGAGATGATCAATTTACGACACATCTCTAACTCCAACAAATAAATATGAATTTGATTTCCAAATTCACAAATAGATCATAAGATCTATAAATATAACGATAAGTAATTCTATTGATCATTAGTTATAATCACAAAAAGAAATATTTTTTGCAGTTTATCCAATATGCATAAAAATTTCTATATGGTGAATTAATACATTAATATACAATGCCTCTTACAAAGATAAACTTAAACCATTTTAAAAATTCTTAGCCTTACAACCATTAAAATAATTAATATCCAAAACATTATAAATGGGGATTCTATGTCTATAAAATGCAAATAACATTAATCCCTGAATTATAAAAAAGTAGATCATGATTACCACATACCAAATATGTTAATAACATAGTCATATATTTTATGGGATCATGCTAATTAAAAAAAATCCATAAGGCATTAATGAAAAAATATTTACATCATCTTTAATTGAATAAATCACAAGTTATTTAATATATAATAGAAATCTAATAATGATGTAAAGTCTATAATTGTAAAAATATACAACTTTTTTCATAAATCGTTAATCTGTTCTAAGTTAATATGTATTTTCCAACTTAATTTTTCCACATCAATAATCGCTTCATAAAAACTAAACAAAACCTCAGTAACATATTAAGTGTTATCTCACATTAATCAAAATATAACAATGCTATTAAATAACATTTTTTTTCAGATGTACCATTTAACATATTTTTTCAAATCATTAATTTAATAATTATAAAAAAAAATATATATATCTGATGACTCATATAACATAATAATATAATTCTATTACATAAATTCTTAAATCCACCCACATCCTTATCAGAAAATTAACAAGTACATTTCATATTTTTTTAATTATACTTTTTTCTTTTTATATGCCATCTATTGTTTTTTCCATCAGTAATATAAACATTACTCATACCACCTTACAGATTTATTTCATGAGAATTACCCCTATAACATTTATTTTCATAGTGAACATACTTTCCACATTTATATCATTCATCCATTGAGAATGAATTAGAGAGGCTGTTATTATTATCCATTATGTTTACCAAACATTTCATTTTCCCTTGGTAATTTCTTAATCTATTCCAATCTTCACCACATATAAAATTTCATATCATTCCTTTGATACATTCACTGAAAATTACATTCCCACATTATTGACATGCAAGATACTAAATCTTTTATCCTCAATGGTTTCCATTACCTGATTTGATATAAAAATAAATCATTCACTTCTTTGATGAGTCTGAGAGTTAGCTAATATGGACATTGGGAATCATGTTTTATGATAATTAATTAGGCATAATAACTAATGTCTTATCACCAGTCATTATCTCATTTGACTACACATCATCAAATTTTCCATCACATTAAATTTGAACCCTATTCTTTCTGGTTACATCCTTTGAAAATTAAAAAAGAATAATTTGAAGCGCACTGATCGCTGTATAAAATCACAATATCCTAAAAAAAATCACTAATAGAATGTTTAATGTGTGATTCCTTTGTTTTATCATAGGTCACCCATTTTTATTATATATTTAAATCCTTCATTATGGCCCATTAATATTTTTTCAAATTCCAAATCATATACCATAAGAGTGTCCACCATGGTGTGCATCAAGTCCAATTTGTTTTGCACTAGGTGAAAATCATGTGTTTCTCAATGTACCCTTTTTGGAGTTATTACCACTTATTTCCTCTATTACCAATCCAAAAACTCTTATTATGTTCAGATAAGGATGTAATTTTTAGGAAACAACTTTTCTTATACATAACAAAAATTCCAATATATGTTCAAATACTTTTAGTCATCCTTAGACTTATAATCAGAGATATCCCTAAGAATATACTTATAAATATCCCAAGGGATCTCACTAATATTTTCTTATCTTATTTTCCATAGGTTAACTAAACTTATCCTCCAATACCAACCATTGAGACATGTGATTTACGTAGATGTATATTTCTTCATTTAAAATGAATTTCATTACATTACATAAACAACACCTAAGGACCATAATAGTTTATTGTCTTCAAAATTGGGGATACCCACAAAACTGGTCCATGTATGAACAACATAATCACCAACTATGATCATTATAACTAACACACATCCATGAAATATCATATTTAATACATTTATTCATAACATGGTGATGTGATCATCTTTTTTATAACAACCTCAATCAATATTTTCCCTTTTAATGTCGCACAGTGGTGACCACAGGTTTGTCTCTCGAGGAGGTTGCAGTTTGAGTTGCAAAACTGTCACTTTTGTTAATATTTTTTGCAGAAATGAAAATGAGGATTTTATTAACAATTTGAAAATAATATTTTAATTAAATACTAAATTGAAATAATTTAAAAGGATCGATAATGTGGGTTTGAAATCTAGAATAAAAGCAGTGGTTGCAAACAAACTTCCCCCTCTCGGACACTCCCATCTTCCTTGTATATAAAAAAATATCTCTTAATTTAAATTCCTAAATATACGGCCAATGACCCCTAGGTTTACACTCAAATTTGAATAGAAATAATATTAAGACTTCAATATTATTCTGGTCCCACCTATAGAAGTGACTCAATTACTTAAATAACTCCAAATAATTAAACCAAATTGAATTCGTTATGCTCAATGACAAGACCTCACCAAATAATTTTAAATAGAAAAAACAATTTTTCTACATTATAGATAGAACAACGATCACAAAAAATTTGATTAATATATATTTAAGAAATAAAACTACCATATTCATTCAAAAATATAGATTCAAGAGAAATTCAAAATGAGAATACACGTTAAAATCAAAACAAAAAAGAGAGTGTTCGTCTAGTGTCGATGTCTGCAACCACTTGCCGCTTTGCCTTACATCACATGATAAGCCTTAATATTCTCTATTGAATCTTATTAAGGATAAAAATATCCAAATTCCCCTTTACTCTCTCAATACAACTCCCTTTCTGACAGATGCTGTGGTGATGAATGGAATGTGATTTAGAGGTAGGAGCTCCTCTCCTTTTATAGGCAGATTTCATCTTCAAAAAGTTGTCGTGTTTTTTATGCATTACATAGCCTCTTAATGCATGGAAAGTTTCATAAATATTGTTCATAAATGTGTTGGTCGTTCACCCTACAAATTTCAGATTCATTGGACGCGCCTTGATGAAGTTATGATTTTTTTATTCTCGATAACTTCCTCTAGATGAAGCTTCCTGGAAGCTTCCTTCAAAAATCTATCATTGAATGGCCATCATAACGGATTTCAAACGGCTTAAAATTAATTGTGTGGACGCTTCTAGGAGTCTTCATTAATATCCAAGTGGAATCGAATCATTTGAAAGAGTTTAGGCCGAATTATGCTTCCATTACTAAGGTGGGATCTAAGCAGTCCTCCCGGAATAATTTTCACCTGCATTGATTTTTTTGGGCATCAAGATGGATGAATAATTCCCTGGTACTGAAGATAATGATGATGGAAATAAAATAAGGATTCAAACAAAATTATAATCACAAAATATGGAAATATATTTTATGAGAAATGACCAAAATACCCCTGTGATAAAGATCTGTTAAAAATCCAGAATTATGAAATTTAAATATTTTATCGTAAAACACACTATAAATCCAAAATTGTTACAAATAAGATCAAATTGGTAAATTGGTTTTTTTAAATCATTTAAATATACATTAAAAATAGTGGAAATATTAGATATATCAATCCCTCACACATGGCTCTTGGACTCCTGGACAGGTGAGTATTGAATAAAGAAAAATAAAACACATACCAATGGAATTTACCAATTTACCATAATGAATTAAAAATATATCATGCCTCATTAATGACAAATATTTAAAATTCTAAATTAAAATCATTAAATCCATTTTCTCTTCCTTTATCTTCTCATGGACACAACACACTTACCACACATTCATTTTCTCTCAGCACAAAATATCGATTTGTAACAAGGATTTTCTCATCTAACTCATGAAAAATTACCATAGGATTGATAAATTTCTACATCACCATAAGATGTGAGCCTTGAACATGTGATTATCATGAGGAATTTACAGAGATTTTCTGTGTCTTGAGGTTGGTAGGATTCAAATGTGAATCATTTTGTGGCAGAATAAGGTGGTTTTGGCTCTTTTTGAAGCAGAAATGCATGATTCTAATTTTTACTCAAGTATAGTCTCCTACATATTCTCCTATGAAAAATAATCAGCTCTTATCATCTGTTTTCCACCCCACTCCATCAATATTTCAGTAGAAAAAATGGATTTTTTGATAGCTCTAGATTGGGCATATCTTATTTCCATTGCGAGCTCCAGACAGGCAATGCTCCATTTCATTTGAGATCACTAAATAAGCACGGCTCTCAGAAAAATATATTCCAGCATCACAAATATTCCTTCAATGTTGAAATGTTCTCCCAAAGAAACACCAAATGCGGTATCACAACATGGGTCACCTTCCCCATCCCCCTCACACATAAGTTCAACTAGATCATGCATTTATACTTACATAGCAGGTTGGAAAGGGAAATTTGTCTTGTAATGTGGCTAACCTAATAGGCTATACATGGCTACAAAGGGCTCAAGAAAGATCAAATGTTCAAGGAAGGCTGAAATAAAAAGGATAATCAAGAAAATTGGGCTCCAAAATTCAAACAAATTCTATAATCATTTTATTCACAAGTATCTCAGCCCTTACATTTTGATAGAAATAAATCCACTTCTGGTTTAAAAAACACGAATTGGTTCTCTCAAGAAAGAGGCGAATGTGAAGAAGATGTAAAAAATGGTTCCCTAGGCCTCACAGGAATGAGAAATTCAATTACAATGTCAGTAATATGTACCATGAGATTTAAAATGTAGTGGTTGTTTCAATAATTTTCCAAATTTTTGATCTTTAAACAATTCCATTTTCAGAATTCATTTATGTTCAGTTTCAAAGGATCAATTGGTTCACTTCTTGGCATGAGTTTCAAATGAAATTCATGAAATTACAAAACATTTTGTTTATTTGAAAAAGAAACACGACAAAAATGATATGATATTTTGAAAAAAAAAATTAAATAGAAGATTTTAAAGACATAATCTACCCAGAATTCGGTCCCCACACACTTATTCTATACAATGTCCTAATTGTGTAGTTTTTTTACCATGAGATTCATGAAATTAACGACATAGAAAAAATAAATGATAAGGAAAGACACACCCTAGAATCAATAATATTCTACATCATGAAGTTGAATCTCCTCCCCTGGAGGATCTTGAAAATTTTCTCAAAATAGCTTCAGCCTATGACCATTGACCGTGAATGATGTCTCTATGTCTGGATCTTTAATCTGTTTTGCACCAAAAGGAAAAACATGAGTAACAATGAATGTGCTAGACCATTTGGAATGAAATTTTACATGGGAATAGTTTCAATATGGAAACGAAAAGAAGAAATGTGTCTCCATCCTGGGAGTTTTTGTTGAGAATCCTCCTGTCATGAAAGGCTTTGCTTCTCTCTTTGTATAACCTAGATATTTTGTATGCATTATTTCTTATCTCCTCTAGCTCCTGCAAACAATATTTTAATTCTTTCCCTGCAGAATATAGTTTCATGTTAACAGTTTTTACAGCCCAAAAATATTTGTGTTCTAACTCAACTAGTAGATGAAAAGGTTTTCCATAGACCAATATAAATGGCGACATTCCAATTGGGGTTTTGAAAGCAGTTCTGTGGGCCCAAGGAGCATCATCAAGTCTCAAACTCCAATCCTTTCTATTTGGGTTCACTATTTTTCCTAAGATTTGTTTGATCTCCCTATTGGAAAACATAGCCATTCCATTTGATTTAGGATTATAGGGCATAAAGACCCTATGATTAACACCATATTTCTTCAAAAGATATTCAAATGTCCTATTAAAAAATGTGTACCTTGATCTGTAATAAGAAACTTTGAAATCCAAACCATGAAAACAAATTTCCTTTAATAATTTTGGACACAATTTTTGCATCATCAGTTCAATTGCGGATAGCCTCTACCCACTTGGACACATACTCAATAGCCAGAAAGATGTATAGATATCCACCAAAATTGGGAAAAGGCCCCATAAAATAAATTCCCCAAACATCACAAACATCACAAAACCAACGTGGGTTTTGGGGCATCTCATTCCGCTGGGAAATGTTTCCTTGGAATTGACAATTTTTCCAGGTTCTGTAGAATTTGAAAGCATCTATAAAATTTTTGGGCCAATACAATCTAGAATCAGGAACATTTCATGATGTTCTTTGTGGACCAATGTGTCCTCCATAGTTTAATGTGTGGAAAAAATGTATGATGGATTGAAATTCAGAGTTTGGAATGCATCTTCATATCATTTGATCACTACCAATGTGAAATAAATAAGGATCATCCGAAATTTATTTTTTTGAATCGCTCACAAGTTTATCAAATTGATGTTTGGAAAACCAGTGGGGATGTTCATCAAAATCCAAATATTTCACAAGATTAGTAGACCATGGTATTTCACATTGAGTAGCAAATAAATCCTCATCTAGAAAGGTTTCCTTAATTTGTGGGCACAGATGAAATTTTATATTCTCAATAGATGGTATCCTACTCAAATGATCAGAAAAAATGTTCTCACATCCTTTATTTTATTTTATTTCAATATCAAACTCCTGTAAAAGAAAAATCCATCTCATAAGTCCTGGTTTTGAATCATGTTTCTTCATCAAGAATCTGATTGCAAAATGATCTGTGAAAACAATCACCTTGGAGTTCAGTAGATAACTTCTACATTTTTCTAGAGCAAAGACTACAACCAGTTGTTCTTTCTCAGTTGTTGTGTAGTTTTATTGGTCTTGATCAAGAATTTGGGAGGCATACACAATCAGTTGATATTTCTTTTCTGTCTTTTGACTCAATACTTCCCCAAGAGAAAAGCCAAATGCATCAGTCATTATTTCAAAGGGAATTTCCCATTTAGGAGGTCAAAAAATGGTAAGGGTTATCATTCATTGTTTCATCTCATGAAATGAATTTATGCAATTCTCATCAAAGACAAATGGGACATCTTTTTGTAGTAATCTTGACAATGGATATGCAATTGTACTGAAATATTTAATGAATCTCCTATACAATCTAGCATTCCCAAGGATGGATCTCATATCTCTCATAGTTTTTGGGTATGGTAATGAATAAATGACCTCATCTTTGGATTGACCAACTTGAATTCCATCACAGGACAAAACATGTCCAAGAATGATCCCTTTATCAACCATAAAATGAAATTTTTCATAATTTAGAACAAGGATCTTTTCAATGCATGTTTCAAGGAAACATGACATGATTTTCAAACAACATTCAAAAGATGATTCATACACAACGAAGTCATCCATAAATACTTCCATTCAATTTTCCAAAAATTCAGAGAAGATTCTTATCATACACCTTTGAAAATTTCCTTGGGCATTACATAAACCGAAGGGCATCATTCTATATGAAAGAGTTCTAAATGGGCATGTGATGGTGTTTCTCTCATGATCCTTAGGTAAAATATGAATTTGAAAATATCCAGAGAATCCATCAAGAAAATAGTAGTGGGTTATCCCAACTAGTCTTTCACGGACTTGATCAAGGAATGGTAATGAGAATTGGTCTTTCCTTGTAACCAAATTTAGTTTCCTATAATCAATGCACATTATCCAATTATTTGGAAGACTTATTGAGACAAGATCACCAAAATCATTCCTTGAGATTTTAAATCGACCTTTTTAGGAACAACATGGACTGGACTTACCCATTGACTATCAGGTGTGGGAAAAATAATTCCAGTGGCCAACAGGGTGGTGAATTCTTTCTTTACAACCTTTAGAAGTGTTGGGTTCAGTCTTCTTTGAAATTTTCTTACCGGTCTAGCGTTCTCCTCTAGTAAAATTTTGTGGATGCAAACTGAGGGACTGATTCCTATTATATTAGAGATAGTCCATCCTATGTCTTCCTTGTGGGACTTGAGAACTTCCAATAACTGGTTTTCTTAGAGTTTTGATAAATACTTTGTGATGATTACAAGGACTTTTTAATTATGACCTAAGAAGGCATAATTGTGGTTATCCGGAAGGGGTTTTAATTCTACCAAAGGTGGGTTAGTTTCATTGATAAAATGGAACTCATCAGAAGTTAGATTGTTTAGTGATTCTCCATGTTCATAATGGTGACCTATTTCTATGATCTCAAGACTTGTTTCATGTAAAATTTTGGAAACCTCTCCTGGAATACCACTAAAAGATTCAGTGTTTTCTAGAAATTCATCTTCATCATTGCTCAAATATCCAGTCTCAACATCCCCAGACTCTTTACAGTCTCCAATTTTATCCTCATTTTGATTTGATTCAGTATCATTCAAATTTCCCTCTTTTTCCACATCAGTTGGTATTTCATCGAAGAAAAAATCTGGTAACATGCCAGATGAAAACCAATCAATCATGATTACATGGGGAGTATAATGATAATCAACTAGGTGTTTCATTGAATTTAAAATGTTTAAATGAACTACATCTCCTGCAAATTCTAGTGAAAGTGTTCCCTTGTGAACATTGATGATTGCTTTAGACATTTTTAGAAATGACCTCTCTAGGTTGAGGGGAGAATGTGTACTGAACCGATCATCTTCCATATTTAAAACATAGAATTCAACAGGAAAAATCATGTCTCTCACTTGAACGAGAACATCCTCTACAAATCCAGCAGGTTTGGTGGTACTTTGGTGTTCCAGTTGAATGATAATTCCAGAGGGTTTCAAGTCTCCAACCTAAAGAGATGATTAGACAGAATGAGGAATAACATTTATGGAGGCCCCTAGATCAAGCATCACATTTCTGAATTCACATTTCCCAAAGGTACAGGGAATGGTAAATGTTATAGGGTCTTTACACTTGATAGGAAGGGCATGTTGAATCATCGATGAAAAATTCTTTCCCCTGTTTACTTTTTCACCTCCTTTGAACATCCTCTTGTTGGTACCCATGTCTTTCAGAAACATAGCAAAACTTAGAATTTTTTTCAAAGCATCTAGCAATGTAATTTGACATGGATATTCTTGAATGTTTCTAAAACCTTTTTATCTAATTCTTTTTCAGTAGTTAACTTCGGTTGTGGTTCACACCTAGGATAAGGCAGGGGAGGTTTGAATGTTTCTGGGGTATTATAAGTATGTTTTGGAGGAACATTAAGACCAGACATCCTCTTACAATCATTCTTTTTTCTTTCAAACATGATTTCCTCTCTTCACTTTGTGTTTCTATCATCTTTTGATTTTTCATCATTTTTTTCAAGGGTAGGATTTTCATCAATAGTGTCTGCAGTAGGAATGATGTTGTCAATCAGAGGGTTGTTCAATTTTGTGCCACACTTATGTTCAATTGCACCCACATTTTCTTTCCCATTATTCCTAGGCTTTACATGTGGCTGTGAGGGTAAACCCCCACTCATTTGATTTGTTATGCAATTAATACCAGAGGCAAACTGACCCAATTGATTCATCAAGGTATTCATTTTTTTATCTTGTTGTTTTGAGTATTATTTTAGTTCCCTCATTTCCTATTTTTGTTTCTTCATTTCCTCTTGTTGTTTCCTCACTGCTTCTTTAAGGTTCCTATCAGAGTTTTGAGTGAGATGGGTATGCTGAATGTTTCTTCCAAAATAAGCATTAGCTTACTCATTAAAATATCTTGGTTGACAATTACATGATTGTCATTGGAAGAATCTTCTTGGTTGTTCAGGTTGACGGAATATTTCATTTGAGTTGTTGTTCCATCCCTGATTGAAATTTTGGTTTTTCTGAAATAGTCCTTGTTTGTTTGATTGAAATGGCCTTCTAGGGAAAACTACATTGCAGTTCTCAGGAGGTTCTTGAATTTGTGGTAATTGGTCACTAAAATGTTCATTAGAAGAAAAAATCCCACAGTGGACATGTATTTGGAATGGCACCTCAGGTTTGGGTTGGGTTGGTGGGGTGTTATCCGACATTATTGACCTTACCATGATGGTAATATCAGATAGTTGACTTTTAATTGTGTTCTTTTCGGGACTAGTAGTATGGAATTCTAGTGCATCTTTAACATGAAGAAGTCCTCTAGTTCCAAATTGATGGGAATTCTAGGCCTTGTTTGTAATTAGAATCCTAGCAGCAGCTGGGGTCTTATCAACTAAAGCTCCTCATATGGCAGAATCTATCATACTTCTACTAGTGAGACACAATCCTTCATAAAAGTATTTAATGAGAATATGGTCACCGATTTGATAATGTGGAAAACTAAAACAAAGATTTTTGAACATTTCCTAGTATTTATGAAGTGTTTATCATTGTATCATCCTAATTCCACAAATCTCTTTTCGAATGGAGGCAGTTCTGGATGCTGGGAAAAAAAATTCAAGGAAAATATTTTTTAATTCATTCGAATTTCTATTCAAGGTTGACTGATAATTGAAAAACCATTCATTAGAAACTCCATCTAGAGAAAAAGGAAATGACCTCAGCTTCATTTGATCAGCAGCAAATGCATGAAGTTTCTTGTTAACCCATATGTAACTGAATTCTTGGAGGTGATTTTGTGGGTCTTCACCAGTCAACCCATTGAATTTGTGAATCTGGTGGATTAAACCAAACTTCATTTCAAATCCATCAGGGGCATCAGGGTACTCTAGAGGATTCTCATGATTTTCATCATAGGACGAAGCCAATTATTTCAATGTTCTATTTTCATACATTTAGATTTCATTTTAAACTAATTCCTTCCTAGGTGTATTGGTGGAAGAGTCACAACTTTCAACTTGGGGATTAGTACCTCTAACCCTAGTGTGAAAAGTTCTATCAATTTCAGAATCTAAAGGTAACAAGTTCGGGTCAAAATATCGGGTTATGCAAGAAAAAATAATTAAAATAAAATCAACTCTAGAAAACACCTAATAAACGGTGTCGGCTGATGTGAGTGTTTTTAGTGGTAAAAAATTCAATCAATATTTTCCTTTTTAAGGCAGCATAGTGGTGACCACATGGTTGTCTCTCAAGAAGGTTGCAGTTCGAGTTGCAAAGTTGTCACTTTTGTAATTTTTTTTTGCAGAACTGAAAATGAGGATTTTTTTAACAATTAGAAATTAAAATTTTAATTAAAAACTAAATTGAAATAATTTTAAAGGAAAGATAAAGTTGGTTTGAAATCAGTAGTGATAACTATGGTCGTAGACAAGATTCACCATCTTGGACACTCCCCTCTTCCCTGTATATAAAAAAATATCGCATAATTTAATTTCTTAATTGTATGCCCAAGGACCCCCAGGTGTACACTCAAATTTTAATAGAAAAAATATTAAGACTTCAATATGATTTTTTTTCTGCCTATATATGTGACTCAATTACATAAATACCTCTATGTAATTAAACCAAACTGAATTCGCTATGCTCAATGGCAAGACCTCAAGAAAGAATTTTAAATAGTGAAAGCAATTGTTCTACTTTATAGACAGAACAATGATCAAAACAAATTTGTTGAATATATATTTACTAAATAAACAACCAGATTCATTAAAAAATATATATTCAAGGTAAATTCAAAAATATATTACACATTAAAATCAAAACTCAGAGGAGAGTGTCCGTCGGATGTCGTTATCCACAACCACTTGCCGGTTAGCCTTCCATCACTTGAGAAGCCTTCATCTTCTCTATTGAATCTTAAAAGGATGTAATATTCTTAAAGATCAAAATATCCACCTTCCCCTTCACTCTCTCAGACCAACTCCCTTTGTGATGGATGGTGTGGTGATGAATAGAATGTGATTTAGAGGTAGGAGCTCCTCCCCATTTATAGGCAAAATTCATCTTCAATGATTTGACGCATTTTAGACCCATTAATTGGCAGATTCATGCATGGACATCTTCATTAATATTGTTCATAAATTCGTTGTAAATACACCCTCCAAATTACAGAATCATTAGACGCGTCATAGAGATGTTGTGATTTTTTTATTGTCGATCAGTTTCTCTAGATGAAGATTCCTGGAAGCTTCCTTCAAAACTATATCATTTAATATAAATCATAAAGGATTCCAAACATCATGAAATTAATTGTGTGGACCCATCCGAGAGTCCTCTTTCATATCGATGTGGAATCTAATCATTTGGAATAGTTGAGGCCGAATTATGTTTCCATTACTATGATGGGGTCCACGTAGTCCGACCGGAAAAATTTTCACCTTCATTGATTTTTTTGGGCATCAAGATGAATGAATCCTTCCCTGGTCCTGAAGAAAAAGATGATGGAAATATAATATGGGTAAAAAAATAGGAATCACAAAATATGGAAATATATTTTGTGCAAAATGAACAAAATACCCATTTATTAAAAATCTATTCAAAATCCAAAATTATGTAATTTAATATTTTCATCCCAAAACACACTCTAAATCCAAAATTGTTACAAATAAGATCAAATTGGTAAATTGGTGAGGTTTAAATCATTTAAATATAAATGAAAAATAGTGGAAATATTAGCTCTATCAAATAGGGAATGGAAGCATTATAAATGTGATACCATAATCTTAGTGAGGGTGATAAATGGAGATGCATGGTCATAACATTAAATTTAGGGTATGACAACATGATAATAACATTTAAATTCTATACCCTACATACCGTAGATGATAATCCTGATTCAATGAATAATGATGGGTAGTTTATAAGAAATTAATCATAAGGGAATCAATGAACATGATATATGAGGGAATAACATTGGAAAAAGACATAGATTTATGGCATTCACATTGTCATAGAAATTCATTTATATATTAATCAAGGGCTATTTACAAGCAATCAGTAGTGGAACAGGTTCAATCCCAAATCCATAATAGTAATACAGGTTTACTTTCTATACCACCATAGAAGAAAAACTCCCTTATTAAACTAGGCTCACTCCTAATTCCAGTGATGTCTATCTCATGAGATATAAAACTATACCAAATGCACTCTAGAGAGATAAATTTCCCACCCATCTCATAATGAGAACTGTAAATATGTGAGGAACAAGATCATAATAATTCAATAAATCATAAACCATGAATGGAAATCCATCTCATAAACATTTCATTATATCATAACATATGGAAAAGAGATAGGCGTCATACTCATTTTATCATTTCATACTATCATAACCCGTGAACATAAGTGGCCTCTATATGTATTTTATCATGGAATAACCATGTAAGAGAAACATGTTTCATATAAACCTTTTAATCATAATCATTTACTATTATGAATAATAATAATAATGGTTTACTTGGACTATATCCTCTGTAAATCATAAGTAACATCTGAGGATGTTATCCTTGATGGAGGTTGATTTTGATATATTACTTCAAACGCTTCTTGAGGATGATAACATTACTTTTAAAATAACTTTTTAAAACATGAATCATTTTAAAATTACAATTATTTTTAAATAACAATGAAATCATATTGTAAAATATTTAAAAATAATTTCAAACATTTTTTGAGGAAAACAACCTTTATTATTTGAAAAAAACATTTAAAAAAACAAAAATATATTTTCAATATCCTTTACTCTTTGAAATATTATATTTATAATCGGAAATGTAAGTTACTAAAATATTAATGACACATTTTATTTTAATATACTAATGAAAACATATCAAGGAGGATTGAAATCATTGAGCAGTCATGACAATAGTAACTATTCTTCATGTGATGGATGTTAAAAAATATTATATTCACATTTTCATTAAAATCATAATGGGATTTTTAAGGAAAACCACATGGTGAATCCATAAAATTATTTTTTAACAAAGTAAAAAAAATTATTAAATTTAATTTGTCAACAATTTGAAGAATTTGAAACAAAATTTGAAGCTAATTCTTTTTTAAAATGGGTTTGGAAGAAAAAATGTGTTTTTGACACATGAGGAGATTTCTCAAAAAACATATTTTTAAATATTTAGGGCATAAAGAGTATAATATAAATGAAAACATGATTAATCTTGATATTACCATAGGAATGAAAAATTAATTAGTTTATTGATCAATGGATAATAATATTTTATTATTTTAATCATAGTTGTAATCAATGTTGATAAATGATGAGATTTTATAATAAAATCATTACCACTTTGGTTACTTTGAAATAAAACACCATGAAAGAATATCATTAAAATAAATCTATAATATCATGATTGTCAATAAATTCATGATATTGAATTTCAAAGTGTATTCATATACTAATAATAAAATAAGATAGCTGTATAACTTAACATGTGAGACAAAAATTTCTTACTGCTTTAGTAATATTTTCAATCATAATACCTAATAAAGAAAAAAATTAAATGAAAAAATAAATTTCATATAAATAATTATATTCATTATATAAAACTTTAATGGGTTAGTATGAAAACAACACAAAATAAATGAGTAGTGATTTTGAAAATGTCTCCCACTAATAAAAGATATACTAAATATCCCTTACAATTAGTATTGTCTTACATCGTACACATTAAAATCACCATTATAAAAAATATATATTTATTTTAAATTAATTAAACAATATACTTATATATAATACTATATAATATTTTTTAGGATATTTTATTTTCAATTTATTAATAATTTTTTATTAAAATTACATTTTGGATAAAGATTTCTTTGTTTTTATTGTATTTTTTATTTCATTCTTTTGGTAATATTTCATTGATTAGGTTTATTTAATCTCTACAATAATAATAATAAAATAATTATCATAATTATATATAATTTATACCTTTATGACCATTCATGAATGTTATTTTTAGAAATGGTGTATGTTACAATCATAGAGATGGTAGACTGTACGTATGCATGAGTAAAGAATTAATTTTTTGACAATAATTATGGAAAAGAGTTGAGTAATATATTATATTTAAATAATGATAATAATATAATAAATACCATATTAATTAATTAATTATAATTATATATATCATCCATGTGTTGTGGGATGAAAATAGATAGTCACAACGCTTCAAGAAGGGGTAGTCCTAACATATACGAATGATGTCATCATCTTCTAAGGGGTGGGAAGGTAATAAAAAATTGATATATTAAATTTTAATAATAATTTATATTTAATTAGTATAACAATTAAATCATGTATATGTTATAAATTTATTAATTTTATCCTTCTTGTCATCCATGTAATGCGTTAAAGATAATGAATAACATCGCTTCGTGAGACAACAGTCCACCATACACACAAACTACGTTATCATATCCCTTATGAAATGGAAAGTAAATTTAATTATTTGAAATACTAACTAAATAGGTATTATAATGTTATAAATATAATATATATACTTTATATCCAACATCACACCCAACCGTTAGATGTGGTAATGGAAAATTGAAGGAAATCGGTTCATGATTAGGTAGTTTGCTGACACACAAATGATGATATCATAACCCATTTGATTGAAGTAGAGATGGTCATAGGTATTATCATTAAAATAAAAAATATTAGTGTATGTAACATACTTATGATATTATATCATCTAGTTATGGTATCAATTAAAGGATTATGATGATGAAATAAATTAAAAAATGCTCATTGGGGGATGTTACCTCTTATTCAGGTATCCTTTATAGGTTTACACACAATGAAATTCTATGGGGGATTTTTGACCAAATTAAAGATTATATGATTTTATGAGGTAATTTTGGAAGTTTTTCATGTATTTTATAAACCCAAATGATTTTATTTTGGGGTGATTAGTGGATAAGGGGTGGGCTTTTATAAGTGACGTGGGTGGCACAATTGGAATGTTTGAAATAAATAATTACACTGATATTTTATTTCAGGTCCCAAGGATAAAATTATTAAAAATTATATATAATATTAGGTATAATGCTGATATATATCAATTATATTTTGTTTCTAGTTGTGTAGGGTCATTTCAGACCTTTTTCAATTTAGTTTAACACCCTGGTAAAAGTAATTTTACCATAGTCATGGTAATTAATTTGTATTGTTTTTACTATTAATTTTGATAAAAAATTATTTTCACATTATTAGATAATTTCAATAATGATTATTCCAAATATGGATTACTTTTTTTGGAAATTACATTCATAAAAGTGATAAAATATAATATAAAATTAATCTTGTATATGTGATGAGAGAACGGGTTATGAAAGACAACGTGTTCAAAAGTTTAAATGTTTTTATATCCAATTTAAATATGAAAATGATTTTAATAACTTATATTAGATAAATTGATATAGAAATTAACAAATTATTCTTTAAAACAAATTTTAAATATAATATAATTTTATAAATTATTTTAATGAAAATGTAGTCTTTAGTTAAAAAGTGGGATTTTCACTACTCATGAAAAATAATAATATTTTAATAAAATTCCCAAAAAATAACACTAATATAATTTATAAATTATGAATAAAAAATTAATTTTATTTTTAAAATTAATTTTTAAAAAGTTAAATAAATTAAACTTAAAACAAAACCGAGAGAGGGACAAAAAAGGGTTTTCAATAAGTGTATTTTTTTCGTACATAAAATGATTTATATTAACATTATGTATCATAAAAATCATTCTATGTATCTCAATTATAATTTTTTATATATAATATATAAATTTAATTTTAAAAATTCCTCATTATTAAATATTTAATTTAATTCAAATTAAGAATCCTTATGCACTTTAAATCAGTTTTCAAAAAACCCCTATTTTTTAACTCAAAATAAACCATACACTAAAATACAATATAATGTTAATTAAAAACATTAATGAGATTAAATGTATATAAATAATTATTATTTTTATTTAAACCAAATTGTATGTTTTAAATATCTTAATTTTTTTAAAAGAAGTGATAGTGGTACCAAAATTAGTGACTTTCACTATTCAAGAAAAAAAATCATTTTTCGAATAATTCAAAAATTTCTCAATAAGTTAATTCTTATTTGATGATTTAAAAAATTAAAATCAATTTATGAAATTAGTTTTCAGAAATATGTTTAAATTAATTATAATATTTCTTTTTATAATTTAATAAAAAATGTTTTAGAAGAATTAAATATTTTTGTATGAATGTAAATAATTTACTATAAAATTATAGATTATAAACTATTAATTTATAAATAAATTTATATAGAGTAATAATTTTATATGTATATTTCATAATTTAGTTAATACAATACCTACTAGCTTATTCAATGGATAGGTTATTATAGACCATTTTAACATTAAATTATTCTATGGTTCACTGAAATTGGGAGTTGCATTTCATGCATGCTATTAAATAAATATATTTTTGTGAATGATTAAAGAAATCAAAAAACTAAAATTCACTTGAAAATAAATATTTCAAAAAATAAATTATGTTACATTGTTTACCAATCTCACCACATTAATGTACTTCTTTACAATGAATGAGTACATATGTCGTATTTTGTAAAATAATTAACCTTTTCTTTGTTTTTATAAAAACATATTTTTTCTAAAATCATTCATTTTTAAAAAAACATTAATTTTTATAAAATTAATATTTTTTTCAATTATATTAAGGTTTTTATATAAAATAACTTTTTTATGAAAAAAATATGTTTTAATTTTTTTTGTTTTTCTAAAAACTTTAACTTGACTAAATGTTTATTTTTTATAAAAAAAATTATTTTACTAAAAAAAATTTTTCCATAAAATATTCTTTATTGTAAAAATATTTTTCTTTTAAAAACATCTATTTTAATAGTAATATATATTTTTTAAACATTTTGTTTACAATTTTTTTAATATTTTTTATGTATTTTAGTATTTCTGAAAAAATATCATTTTTCAAAAACTCATAGTGTTCTAAAAATTAATAAATAATGTGATGAAAAATACACTATAATATAAAGTTAAAATTTTACTTGGAAAATTTAATTTCTAGTTTTCAATATTTACTATCTTTAATATCATTTTTTGTGGTTTAAAAAATTAAATTTTTATATAATAGTTTTGTAAAAAACATCTGGACATGTATTTAATCTGATAAAAGTTTCCTTAAGAAAAATTAAGATTTTAGAAGTATTATTTAATTTTTATTGATATATTTAAATAATTTTATCAAATTATTGGTTTTCAAATGTTCCATCATAACTTTTGATGCCCAATTATAATCCCCTGAGTCTATGAATTTGTTAGTGGGTCACCACATCCCACATTGATTTCCCAGACAGAAGATGAATCATGGCCTATAAATTAGAATATCTTTCATAATTTTTCAATTCACATAATACTTTTTTACGTCTTCTTATTAGATCATCTCAAAGTGATTAGTTTTTTGAGACTATCTCCTCCCAAATAAATTACATAGATTGAATTTGTAATGGAGAGATTGATCAAGAAAAAGTGGTATGATAAAAATTGACTCTTTCTTGATAGAATTTATGTGATTCCAATTCATAGAAACATTTCATATATAAAATTAATATTTATATCTTCATTATCCTTCTATAATAAAAGAAATTTATTCATCATTTGATATTAGTTTCGATGATAATTAGGATGTCATAACTTTTAATTTTGTGAAGACCATTAAGAGCTGAATATTAAATAAGTTTCATATAATTTAGAAGTAACATTGGAAGGAGAATCATATCATGTAACCCATAATCTTCCTTACTAGCTAGTAATATTGTAAAATATAATGTAAAAACCTCTTTGTTTCAATCTTATGTATAATTTAGGAGAGTTTGTTAATTATAAAAGGATTTATGGGTTGTTCTTTAATTGATGAATGGTTACCACATTCTGAGGAAGGGCGGAAGAGATATATTGAAACTACTATAAATCATCATTCGTGAATTTATTATGAATATGGAAAAATTCAACATAGTTATGTATGTTTTCATATAGATACCATTTGTGAAGAAGAGTTTTATAAATTTAAAAATTCTAATATTTTTCATTTTTATGAAAAATATTTTGGTAAAATTTATCATTATAATAAAAATAAATAATTAAGTTTTTGAGATAGGTGGAAATGTTTCCATGATAAATGAAGAAAAATTTTCAATAATGAAATTAGATTCTATACTGCAATTGAATAAATTTGAGACAAATTATACAAGGAAGCATTTGATGCTGAAATTATCTGGTTAAATGAAAATATTCAAAAAAATTGGAAAGATGGGTTTTCACCCCCCATACAAAAAAATATAAAGCCATGTCTCATGATTATTATCAAGAGTGGAATAAATATAAGGTATAAAATGATCCTAGTGTTCCTTAGTCTACATACAATAAAAATGTTGAATTTCAACCATAATAAAAAACTAAGGATGTTTTCTAATACGAAGGAAAAGGTGGAAAATTATGAAAATGTATGAGGAGGAAAAATTTATAGAATGTTTTACGAATTTATTTGAATGAGAACATGATGATTTCTATACTGATATGTATGATGAAAAAATATTAATTTAAACATCCCATGTATCAATTGTTCAACCTATTATTTTTTCCCTTCAAAAAATAGTTAATAAAAATATTCTAAAACCACAAATATTAAAACATTGAATTTTCATTCAACGATGGAAAATAGAAAAGGAAAAGATGTTACATTAGAAAACATTATTTAATAATAAGTAGTGGAAGTTGAAAAAATTATAATGAAACTAGGATATTTTGAATTCTGAAGCGATAGAATATTTTATGATAGTTATAGAATGTATTATAAGAGAATAAAATATAATCATTAGTGAAAGATGAAGAAGAAGAAAAAAGAGTATTCTTTATAGTCCTAATCTTGAACTACTATATCTTCGAATATGTTGAGTTTTTTGTTTCTAAATATATTTATAGTTAATAAATTAAATTAAAAATATATAATCTATTACAAAATTATTTTATAAAGTTAAATGTTATAAAAACATTATTGTAATAGATGTTTCAAAAGATGAGAAAGATAAAGAGATAGTGAAAGATATAATAGTTAATGTTCCTTCAAGGATTATTGTTTTTGATGTATCATAAAACATGACTTATTCTTAACATACATAATTAGATCAATTATTTTAATTCATATTTACCTATTTCAATGAATCATTGAATAATATTGTGCATGAAATTCCATTTCTCTCATGTATAAAATTCTGGTGTAAGAAAATTCAAATATGGATAAATGTGTTAGAATAATTTGATGCACTAAATATATTATCAAAGGCATCTTTTTAGAATGAGTTTACATTCAAATATCTCAAATTTGAGATGATGTTAGGAGGAAAATATTTATTAATATATTTTGATGATTAAAATATTTTAAAATTTATTTTAAATTTCAACAAGAACATCTTGATGTTTTTAAGAATACATATTTGGAGATTGCATATATATGTCAAGGTTTTCTTCTAATTTGATGAAATATTCAAACTAAATTGAATTTTTTATTATTTATCTGTGTCGTATAATCATGAAATATTAGTACTGGGATAAAAAACATTTTTCTTGAAAAAGATGTATAAATGTTAATGTAATCTGAGAATATTATGAATTAATATTTTGAAGAAGAAGATGATAGACTGGAGTAAGAGGATCGAATGTTCCCAATACCTTAATAAAGTGTTTCCAATATGTATTAGATAGTAACATAAACTAAAATGAATCGAGAATAATTTCCGAATTTGAATGTTATCATGAATAAGTTATAGAAAAAATTTTCCTTTTTTTGTGGAAAATATATAGTTTTACCAGATATATAAATATTTATAATCTAATTATTATAAACAATACTCACAATGTTTATTATATCGGTATAACTAGATTCTAATCCATCAGAATCATAAATTATAGACCATCAGATTGAATAAGTCTCGTGCATCATACTGACGATGTTCGATCCATCAAACGGAAGAATATTTTTTCCATCAGAATGACTAAGTATAAACTATCAATCTAATCATTTTAGATCTATCATAATAACCTATTTTCATTTAATTTCAAAAAACTATTTTTTATTGAAATAATGTTTATAATATGAATGTATTATTTACTTCTTCTATATGGTATACATTTTATATAATTTTATTTGTACAATAAAAATGACATTAGATGGAGATATACATGTTCATATATCAGGATGGAGGCCATACTGGGCTGTTAAAACCATATTTTTTAATCATTTATTATGAATATTGGGGATTTTAATTTAAATAAATAATACTTCAAAGAGATTTGATCTGATGCTTTTGTGAACACAACCCATCTAAAAATTTATCTCTTATAACCTCCCATGACATCTGATCTGTAATCACTATAAGATTTATTTTACTAAGGAATCCATGTGAGGATTTTGAATTAATTATTATTATTTCTAATTTTATTCTGTGTCTAAAATTCTCTATGATTAAGGGATTCCAGATATAAGAATACATTGACGATTTTAATCATTATGATAGATGTATTTAATCTTTATGAAATAAAAAGAATAAGGTTTGGATAAGATTATAGATAAATTATGTCAAGGTTATCGCCTAACTTAACACTAAACGTTAAATTTTACTTATTACATTTATAAATATTCTATTAGTTTTAATATAAAACTTTTTAATGTTTCTGTTAACATATTTCTACAATTTATAGTTTTCCACTATTCATTTATATGAAAATTAAATTTTACTAAACATTTATATACATTATTTTACCAGACACAGGCTATGTTTGATATTGTGACACTTATAATTGGATGAAATATGAGTATGATACTATAACAAATAGGATTTGTATTTTTAATTTGTTATATTTTTATTAACTACAATTCAACACCACCCATGTATCCATTATAAACTATTAAAATCCAACAAATAACCTAATTAATTATTTAAATCATCACTATAGATCATAAATCCTTCCCATAGGTTGTAGTGTTAATATATTTTTAGTGATAAGCCACATATTTAACTCCTAGAATCTTTCATCTCATTCATTAGTGTAGTAAAAGTTTACACCATTATGAGTTGTCTTGGTTACGTGGTTTCACAAACTAGAAACGTTTTTCACAAATCACCAATAGTACCTACATAATATAGGGAATAAATAAATAATTTTTATAGTTTTTATTTTGGTACATTTTTCAATAACCCCTATTATTGAATGATCCACATATATTACTTCACATTTGAATACATGAACCAATAAGATTACTTTTGTATCTGAAATATAAAATTATTTAACTTGTCACACAATATCTCCATTATGAGTTTATTTAGAACATTTCCAATAATTTCTTTCATATTACTCATTTATTTTCTTGTATATGATTATTTTTACTATATGGAATACAAAAATTTGATTTTGAAAATATCTAAAGACTATATTCATCATGTACAAAAATATTTTTGGAGAACTAGTACGTCCAATGTAAATTTAAATGATCTTATAGTATTTCAACCTTGTACAGATGTTTGTATTGTGTATATCCTCATTCCTCTCCATTATTTGTTGATTATCTGAATAAAGGTACCATTTATAGAAGTATTGGGATCCTTGTAACTGATTGAAGAAGATATCAAACATTGGTATGGGTTACTTTTTCTTTATCATGATGTTATTGAGTTCATGGTAATTAATATAGAGTATCATTCACCCATCCATCATGAAAAATAGAACCAATCATCCTTAAACAGAAGCAGGTGATAATATAAAAACCCTTTCTAGGTTCTTTTATAGAATCATAATTTGTTCTTCAAGTTCAATAGTGTCCAATTGATAGAGATTACAAGATATTATTAGAGTTCAATGTATATGTAAAATTTATAATCACATATCATGGATATGAGGAATAATAGGAATGTCATTGAGGAACAGATTAGTATATTCCATTATAATGGTAATGTCTTTAATGGTTATCCTCTACTCTATCTCAATCATTTTATCTAGATATTTTCTCATAATGAAATTATATCCATTCATGAGAAAAAAGTTTCCAGGTCAGATTAATCATCATCCTAACTTATTTATATAAGTAGAATATTATTCGAATCATAGAAAGTGGTTTATCTTTTCATAGTAGGTTATATGATGTCTATATTAGAAAATCAAATCTATTCCATGTATTTTATTGAATTCTTATAAAGAGAGTGTGAAAATATTTTTTTGGGAGATTACACCTATAAATATTAACTATGGAGTCATTATAATTATTATTTAAAGAATTTATCCATTTTCTATTTTCATTGATAAGTAAAAAAACTTGTATTAGGTGGTCTTTTGAATAAGTCTACTAAAAATTCATTATATGAAAGAATTCATATTATAATAATGAAGTAGTATGTTTTCTGTACATGAATAAATAACTTGTGTACCTATCACTACAATATTTTTAGCATCCACATTACCAATAATGATAGAATAATCTTGTCCATACCGTTTTGTCCTTGGAGGTAGTTTTCAATAATTATCATTGACATCTATACTCTTTGGAAATTAGTTGGATTAGTATTTTTATTTCTTATATTTGAAACTATAGAAAAATGGTTGATCGATGATCAAAACATTCTCTTCTTCCATTGCATTAGTCGGATTTTCATCACCCTTAACCATTCACTACCTTGGGGACCCTCCATTACACACTTGTAATATCACATTATTATCTTCATGTATTTTAAAAGATTGTTATTCCTGCCATTATGAAATTTAGGTAGTTGGATTTTATTTCCTCGACAATGATTCTTTGATAATCCTCTAGAGAAAACATCCATTATCCACTTCTTATCTACAATCCCATGGGATTTCTGTGAATCACCAGTTTATATCTCGACATTTGGGGGAACATTGAAAACCATCCACATAACATTCAATGCCTTTAGTCATTAATTTTTTTGAATTACATGGATTTATCCTTATGATGAAGTGATTAACCTTACTTTAAAAATATTGTACAATTTGAAGGTCTATCAAAAAGTCTTGTGGATTTTACATTATAATTACGAATATAATTATCCTAATTTTTCTTGAGTTGAGGGAATTATATCTCTATTATAATATGAATAGTGAACAAAAAAAAATTATTGAAAAATATATTCACAAATCATTCTCATTCTAGAGATCTACAACTTCCTTGGTATTTGCCTTTTTTACTTAGTTTCCATTACTGGCTAGGCTCTCTGTTCAGTAGATAAATGTCCGTTATGAATTTATATTACATAAATCATTGGATGATAAATTATACTTTCTCATTATGGTAAATTATTTTCTACATAATTAGGGGATCATAAAATCCACTAAAATTAGGATTCTTTTATTCCATTAATGATTCAACTACAACATTCCTTGCCTTAAGAGATAGAGGTCATTTCATATGATACATGTAATTAATCATAACTTCATTTGGATACATTAGTAATGTTATGATGTTCTTTACTATAAAAAATAAATATATGTTATTTTATTAACATATTTATCACATTTCCCATATCATATATTGTTGACATGGTTCATTCTATTTCAATACATTTTCTAATATAAATGAAATTTTTTATTGGAATTATAAAATTACTAACCATATATAATTAAAACTATGAACATATAAGAAATAAATCATAAATAGAATGTATACCATAACATATGACTCTCTAGGTTTCAACCTAAGTCATCCATAGTCCTTTTCCAATTATGTTATATAATAAAAATAGTTACACACTGCATCATTAAATCATGTTAATCATTTGAATGGTTTGTAAAGATAATGTGAATATACCAAAACTTATTTCATGGGAGTTTCAAACCAGGTTTACAGTATAACCTAGTACTTGTGCCTAGGGTAAATATTAATTCAATACCCTACAATTACTTTTTAGTATTATTACCCATAGGTCTGAATGCATCACAATTTTATCCACTTATAGTATCCCAATAGGTATTTCAATACTTGTAGAACACACACTTCTTTCATTTTGACTATTCATAAAATATTAATATTTTTTGAAATTTCCTGGGGATTTCTACTCATTACTTATAATCATAATACCAAAAAAAATAATGAAACCCTTCTTTGATACATACTATAGTAACCCAAATTTCACTACATAATTTTTTTCATTATTTTTTATATAAATATCCACAAAACATAATCCAATGATCTATAAGAATTTGTACTTTATTAGACTAGTTATGAATTAAATCAACATAAAATTATGCTACATAACTATTATTTTAATCACTATAATATTCTTTTATTTATCTGTGAACTTCTAACAACATATAAGATATCCTAGATACTTACACAATGGAAGGTGTGAGTTATTAATACAATTAGAAGAGTAATCATAGTAAAAAATATTGACTGGTAATACATATAAGGAAAATGGCTTATCATGATAATAAAAAAGGTGAGAATGAATTATAAGAACATAGAAAAATGGCATGAGAATATGATATCATAAGATCATAAAGTCATAATAATGAGGAAGAAACATAAAAAATCACACCATAAGCATATGATAAGGCTCACCACAATTACATCATAACATAGTTTTCTCAGAAAACTGATCATGAACTATACATGGTATCTCATGATATAATAAAAGGAAATAGGTTACATATTCTTCTTCTATATTATATCTACATAAAATTCCATAAATATTTTTATGGGAGAAGGATTTCATAATTATCAGATATTCGTGAACAAATAAGGAAGCATATTTCTTAAACCCAATTAATTCTACATCAAATAATTTTTGTCTTTATAAACTATGTAATTTTAAAAACATCATATGAAGTGTTAGATGGATATATATAAGAATTTGACTAATTCCCATTTATTTTATATTACTTAATATAAGGAATTATAGATGGAAATTTAAGATCATGTATTATCCCAAAAAATCATTTAAAATATCCTAGGTATGTATATAAGAAGTAAATTAATATAATAATAAATAAAAATATATAAGAATATTTTAATAATGAAAGGTGAGAAATAAATAAGATTTTTAACCCAATAATAATAAGCCTAGTTTAGAATATCCCTTAACTCAGGTCCATAACTCACTCGGAACAATAACCTAAACTAGTGAATAATAAATTTATATTAATTAAATACATTCTTTGGAAAATGATTCATTTAAATTTTATTTACTACATTTGTATTATTTTAATTAGAAATATATTTTTAAGAAATCTTATTTATTTGTACCCTCCCATGGGTGCTCATTTCTCAGTTCAAAAGATGATTCAGTTTATGAATTCCCCAAATCCAATTATTTCAATTTCTAAAAAGCTGATGTAGGGATTAGTGGTTGCCTTAGAGATTATATAGAAAAAACCAAAAACATCTGAGGATGATATACCCAAACAACCTAGATTTCATTTCAAAATTTCAAAAATCAAAATTCTAGCGAAATCATGACCAGACCCATACGCCGCACCACACATCCATCATGCCTCTTTAACGTCACAATAGTGCAGGTCGCTAGCGAGACTCACTGGCCCATCAATCACATCTTGAAGCCATCCCAATAGTCTCTTATCAGACACTATCACCACTATCCTAACTGTTCAACACAGTAGTTATCGACCTCATTGAAAATTGACACCATATCACGCCAAAATCCTCAAGCCACACAACAATGTCACATGCCCACCTCGATCCATGAATCAACATCCACTCGAATTACCCAGTGACTTTGCCTACTTTCGGTCATCATCAGAGTTGGTAAACCCCATTCTTTGCCTCCACTTTCCATCACCACTAGGTCCAACGAAATATGAAATCAAAAAACCAGTAGAACCCTTACACCACTCGAACTCGTTGTCAAAATTCATCGCTGTTGTCGTCTTGTTCTATCGAGTACTCTGACATTGCCAACATAAATTCATCATAACAAACATTCCAGACATACGAACCAACGTCGATGATTCAGTCACCCACCTAAAGCCTAACACTGCTCAAACAAACCTCCCAGAACCTCCTCGAATACCAACATACCATATCGACTGGGAAGGGAGCATATGACCAAGACGTTAGAGTTGGCTTGAGAGGGTGTTATCCTCGATAGGGGACCAAAAATCACAAAAGACCCTTCAATGAAATGAACCAGAAGCATGGATTAGAGACAGATAGAGTGAGATAGAAAAACCGACACCCAAAAATCACCATAAAGATAATGGATCCAAGAAGAAGAGAAGGCAAGTCTAATGCTGAAGAAGAACCCATACAGAGGCCATTTCTACCCCCCCTAAAACACCCTCACAAGTAGTCCCATATCTGAAATCTAACCCAACCAAAATGGAGTCAAACGTGAAGTGTATACCTGTATGGGTGGTAGGGAATCCAAACGTTGAACGTTGCTATAGGAGCCGACCCAAGTCATCTAAAGAACCCACATACCATCATGAACTAGATTCATTTTGATTAATTAAATGGTTTTTGATTAATTAAAGAATATGAATTACATTATAATATACATAATAACATAATATTTAAACATTATAGTATATGTATTACTATCCATGAAGGCGGTTGTGAAAAACAGAATATGTCATCCCTGGACGTGATGATCCAACCAAAACATTGGTGATGTATTCTTTTTAGAATATATAAAAGGAGGATGGATAATAGATATTACATTAATATAGTAACAATTGATCATTAATAATACTAATGTTATTATAAAAACATGGATAGAATATATATTTGGATTCATAAAATGATACAATTCAGGTTCAATAATATCACATAAATATTCCTTCTATTTTTTAATTCAATCATGTACATATAATTAATGTAAATAAATATTTCAAATAAAATAAATATTAATTAGAAAATTATGTTCTAAAATAAAATTAATCCTTCTGTTACTATGCATCCTTATTTATTTTTATATGATTCATTTTCACTTTAATGATTCATTTGGAATGAATCTTTTTTGTTATTTCAACAATTAAACATATGATTGATTCTACAGTTTTCTTATCAGCCATTTTGTTCAAAATATGGGTCATGTAGTCTATTTATAAGTCACTTTTTAGTTTTTATGTGACTCAATTCATACTTTGTGATATTTTGGACTATGTATGAATAACCTTGTACTACATATGATTAAATTATCCCTGTGTACATTTAATTCTGACCTACATATGATTCATTAAAACAAGCATAAAAGGGATATTGGTTTTGTACATGAGTAAAACAATTTATCCGAAAGTCATGAATAGATTATATCCAGATTATAATAAAATGATTCAAATGATAATAAATCAAAGAATAAAATGAATAATAAATAAATAAATAAATAATAATTTATAATAAATATTTAATTAACATTTAATTTATCATCATTAATTTTCATCTACAAGTAGATCATTATTTAAATAGAAAATCCTCCATTTTGACTATATTTCACATTAGAGGGAATAAAGTAATGAAATTTGAAATTATCAAAACATATATAAATTAAGTGATTTAAGGATCTAATAAAATAGATCATCAATTTCTGAAAATCAAAAAACTGAATATTATTATAGAAACCCCTCCCTCTTTATAAAATTGTCAAATAGAAAAAAAGATTGAAAATAATAAAATAATATATAAATATTATCCAACTTATATGAAAGAACCAGCAAGAAAAAATATTCTCTCATTTTCTATATTATTAAATAAATCCTTTTAATATATTTCTTATCATTTTAATATCATATAATTATTCAACCTACTTTTAAACAAAAAATCAGTTCTAAAAATTATTATATTTTTCAACAATATGTATCCTAAAATAAGAATATATACTCATAAATAGAATTAGGATTATCACCAAAAATTATTTATTCACAATATAATATAATGAATATCATATATCATTACACTTTGAAATGAGAAAAAATAATATACATCTTTTCATAAGGTAAGTATAAACAGACATAAATCTAATACCGAAAATTTAATATAGTATTTATTATAATAAGCCTAGAACAGTTAAAAAAATTCAGTTTTAAAATATGAATCAAACACATTAAAAAGATATATACACCCCTTTTTATATGATAACGATAAAAATATGATATCATGCTTTAAGAAAATAAAAATGGACTACAAGTCATTATCAAGGTATATGAAACTGCAAAATACAAGCTCATATAGATTCAAATTTATTTTTAAAATATTTAAAATAAATTTTTTCATTTTTAACGAAACATTTACTATTATTTGAAAATATATTTAATGATGATAAATTCAGCTTAATTTAAAAATTATTAATATAGATACTAAATAAAATAATTGTAATCATAAATAATAAATTTAACTCATATATAATGTTTTCATGTATCTGAACTAGTATACAATGATTAGAAAAACATTATACAACAAGATTGGTGATAATTCCTCAGGTACAAAACATAAAATAATATATCTATAAAAAAACTTAATATAATCAAGGAAACATTGAATAATTATCAATATATTTAAATGTAACATATTTTTGAAGCATATACCATGCGAATGACTTAAAATTATGCATTCACAAATATGTTTTTTTTATTTGTTGTAGTCTCTCTTCAAATCCAAAAAGATGGTAGCTATAACTATTATAAAATGGGCACACTATTCTTTTAATTTTTATAATATTTTATTTATTTGGATATAGTATATAGATAATACTATGTTTTTTGGGTTATTTATTCTAAAAAAATATAAAACATGTTTAAAAAATCCTAAAAGTTGTTTCATAGTGTGGTTCATTAACAATTAATCACTTTTCGAATTTAGGTTTTTAAAAAATTTGTAACCAGAAATGAATTTTAACATATTAGATGAACAATGTGTGCTCTTTTCTTTATGTGAATTTCATTTTAAATGACTTTTATATAGTTGGTTTTATGGATTGGTAAAGATGATTCACCATTATATGATTCGTCTATGTAAAGGATGAGATTTGGTATCCTTTAAAAAGATGGGTTATGTGAAGGTAACCACTGTATTAGATAAACACAGAATGGAATAGATAATGGATTTTTATGTATTACCACATAGAGATATGTCTCTCAAATTTTTATAAAGTTATGTGAATGTATTAGCATTACATAGTTGTTCCCGAAGGCCCATGTAATAGTAAAAAACTTTTCCTTCGCACCGTCATCCCCTTATATATAAGGGTAGGTTGAAAAATTATATAAAATGTTTTAAATCATTTAAAATGATTTTTATGGATTATAAAATGTTTTTTAATCATGTTAAATTTTATTTTCAGATATTTACCTTTATAAATAAATTGTAAATTAATTATCAAAAAAATTATAATTAATTAAATAAATTTTTATGAAACACATTTCCTAGATATTTTAGGTTAATATTAAAATAAATATAAGTAAAATTATATGGAATCCCCTATGATATATAAATAAAATGCTTTATTTTTAAATCATAAATCGATATTAAAATAATGTTAATGAATAACAAAAAATTATATTCCTATTAAATTATTATTATTTGTTGCATTTAATTATTATTTGAACATAAATGTGTCTATCATGAATATAAATTTTTATTATTAATTTTTTTTTAAATTTTATTCCTTTAATATTATTATTTTTGAGTTTTTTATGAAATTTTATTATTATAAATGTTTTATCTTAACTATTAAAGTAATTCTCAGATCTATATGCCTACATTATATGCCTGGTATGAGTCTATAAAATTTATTTCCATATACCTTAATTTCATATTTTTTTTGTTTATAAGACTAAAAATAGTTATTGGTTATCTTTTATGCCTATTAAGAATTACTGTTATTATGAATTGAATTCTTCCTTGAGTAAAGTCTCTCCTGGTAGAGGGACTTGGTGTTTAACCACCTACTACCCTAGAGGGTCATACCTTGTCTTGGAATTTAAAATTGGGTTTGCTATATGTCACTCTGTGATTACTCATTTGTGATTTTTATTATCATATTACTATATTCCTTTACATGAATAGTTCATATACCTTATGTATATGATGAATTTGTATATTTAAATATATTTTTATCTTTTATTTTTGGGTAAGTAATATAGAATCTTCTATTTTTAAAAAAGTTACTCATTAATGTTATTTAAACACATTTATTTGGTGGATATAGTAGGGATTCCAAAACAAAATCATTATATTCATGTATACAAAAAAGGAAATATAATATGAAAAAGTAAATATTGCAAAAGATGAAATTGTTTGAATTTAATATTTATAAGGTGTCTATTGAATGTAGATAATATAAAACACCCCAAATATTATGTGTGGTAGTCCATCAAAAGTGGTACTTTTTTTGACATTGATTATTCAACTTGTTAAGTTCTTCCGTAGAAGGGTTCACTTGAATTATATTGTGTATGGAAATTAAGTGATAGAAAACAATGTATCATCTATGGATAGATTATACCCTATAAGGTTTCCTATATATATTGTTTTACTATTCTATTATTTTAATTTCTATTATGTCACAAAAATTTAAGAAATCAATATATAATATACTACATGAATATAACTGACTGAATCTGTATGATGGTTTTTGATCAAGAGTTTTCTCCTCAACTATCGATGAGACATAACTATTTAGATTAATATAACTCAATCAGTAGATAATAAATTTTAAATTTGAATTACCTATTTGAGTTATATATATATTATTATATTATTGATATTGGATTAATAAATGGATATGTTGTATGGGTTTATAATTTTTAGTGGTATCTCTTTCATTTAATGTCTATAAAGGAAATATATAACACATGATACTCACCAACTAATATTTACTTGTGTAATATTATGGTGTATATAGTCATATTTATATTGATATCACAAATTATTTTACCTATAAAATAGTAACATAATGGTATATAGGATTCCGAATTGTTCTCAATAAAAATTATTTGGAATACCTGAATGGTAATGTTATAGAGATTACATCCACCAACTATGACTCATGGGTATTAAATACTGCATGTTTATAATATTTATTTTATATTAAACACAAACTCCATGATTTTAGAGAATTTATAATAGGTGAATTATATATTCTTTTGATTAATGGATAATGAGATATTACATTGGAATTTGGCACTTAAGATCTATATCTATATAGTGGATTAGTTTTAGAATTGAATTTTTTTTGTTATATTCCATTCATAAATAAGAATTTTATTTTTTTATCTTCTTTGAACATGTAGGGATTATAATTCATTATTAATGAAATGAGTTTTACTATATATATTGTTTAAGGTATTATGGAAATGATAATATTATAACTATTTTATATTTTATTGATCTCGATAATCTTATTTATAACATTCTGAACAAGAAAGTATAGGTTTCATAAAATCTAACTTATGTATGAATTTTTCCCCTTAGATATATAAATATGTAACATGTTATAAAAGATTTTATATATGAATTATTATAATTAATTTTTTAAAAATAATTTTATACATGTGATTCATTATTTTTTTGGAAAAATATAGAAGGAAGCTTTCAGAGAAATGGTAATAGGGCTAGAAGACTATTATATCTCATATATGGTGATGTATATATACCAATGAGTGATCAGGAAATTACATGTTCTAGGTACTTAATTAATTTTATGGATGATTTTACTTCATATGTATTTGTGTTTTGGAGGAATAAAAAGAATCACAATAATAATTATTTTGAAGGATTTCTAGAATTATGTATAAAATCATTTGTCCATGAGTATTGTGATTCTCTGATTAGATTGGGGTAATGAATAATTGAACTAATAATTCATATATCATTTATGATATAATATAATTGGTTAACAAATTATTTTTTGTCTAACTCCAAAATGGAATGGAGTTTCTATGATAATGAATGATCTGTTTTTGGGAATAGTTCAATCAATGATGAGTCTTTATGGATTTTCTATTTCATTGTGGGGTGATTCTCTGGAAACATTTACATTATCACTAAACCACAAACAATATAAATATGTTGTAAATAACAGATATAAGATGTAGTAAAAAACAACATGGTTTTTTATGATTATCTAGGTCTGTGAAGATTTTTTAATGATTGGACTCATAAATACTTGATCTAAAATATGAAAAATTCTTATCTTTTAGTTAACATAATGAATAAAGTTTATCCAGTTTTTATAATCCTTATGATCATAAGTTTTTTGTGGAAAGGTTCTTTATAGTTCTTCAAAAGTAATTTATAAATTGAGAAGTTGGAGGTAGGAAATTTCAACTAGAATAAGGTGAAACCCAACAAATTGTAACTACTATAGAGATTGATGATGAGTCTATTCCATAAAGAGTTGTGGTAAAAGAACTAAAAAAAGATACACAAGAACCTCTATTGTATGGTACGATTCATCAGGAAATCGAGAGATATATATTTTTCATGGCCATTTATGAAGAATTAATGTTTATAACATAACTATTTTATTCTCATTGTGAGGCCATATAGATTTATAATGTTGATATGTGGTTAAAAATGATGGAACCTATGATAGATTTCTTTTACACTATCAATGTTTTGATGTTTATGGATGCACCTAAAAGGGTGATACCCAAAGGGTTCATGTTGGTTTTATATATAAAAAATCTCATGGATGGTAGAGTTTCTACCTATAAATCATTCTTTGTTTCAAGGATTTACATGCAAGTTCATGGTATATCATATTAATGGACCTTTCGTCCTATTATGATGAATATTCCATTTGTATTTTTCAATCTATAACAGCTACATATGTTTTTTAGATATTCCATATGGATGTTAAAACTTTTTTACTTAATGTAAATTTACTGAAGGAAATGTCCATGATATAGCCTTGGTTTTTTAATTTCTAAATCCTTCTACTATGGTTTGTGAGATGAAATGGTCTATTATATACTAAATTATGAATCTCATGGTTGAAAGATATTCTTCGATTATCACATCAAAGAGTTTAATTATATAATAAAAACATGGTTCATCTATATATATAAGTATGATAATCTTATTATAGTAGTATTTCTGATATTGTATGTATAAGGAATACTTTTGATCGGAATGGATGCACCAACACATCATTATATAAAGGTGTAGTTAGGTAAATGTTTTTCAATGAATGACATGGGTGATTCATCCATCATACTACGTATGGCGATTTATATGGGTATATCTAATTGTTTTCTTGGATTATGTTAGAGCACATACATAAGTAATGTATTAAAGGGGTTATGCAGGTAAAACAATATGAATTTGTTTTTACAGGTGTTTCATGGTATGAATATGTTTTATATTTAGTATACTACTTTGAGTTCAAAAGGATGTATCTTATTCTTATTTATCCACCATGTGATCAATCATATATGTTAACATATGTACTCCCCCAATGTCTCTTATTGTTTATTCATGACTAGTATATACCAATACAATCATAGTTATAATCACTATATTTTGTGAATAACATCCCTAATTATGTGAGATATACCAGGGATAAGTAATTGGTCTTTGAATGATAAGATGACCTTTGTGTGAAGGTTAATGAATATGTTAGTTTCAATTCTGATAAATATGATCTAGGATATCAATTTGGATTTGTGTTTTTCCTAAATTGTGGATATATTATCTATAATAGTTATAAAAAAATCCACCATATCATAATCTACAATATAGTTAGAATACATAAATACATTATATTTTTTGGTGGAGTCTATTTATAGAATGTTTATTTCCAAACATGCTGTTGTTTCTTGAAAAAATTGATAAATTGTGATATATTGTGATAGTAATAGGATATTTTTATATGGGTAAAAAATCTAGTATCACTAATGGATAAAAAACATAATTCCCTAATACCATCTCATACGGGAGATCATTGAGGGGGGGGGGGTGATGTAATGATCAGACGATTGGATATGGATGATAATGTAGTGGATCTATTGAAAATCCCATTAATGAATCAAGAGAATGTTGTTCATGTTAAATATCTTGGTTTATGATACTTGAGAGATTGATGTAGTGGTTTTAAATGTCACCAGGATATTATATTAAAGTAAATATTTAGTTATAATTCATTCATATGTGCGACATTTTATTTAATAAGTATGGTCAAATGATATTATCACCACAACGTGAGACATTGAGCGATCTCTAGTTAATGATCATCACAGAATGTTATGGATTGTGAGGATAGGTTGAAATTATCTTTAGTATATTATTATACATATAATAAATAGTGGTATATGGGGAATGTGGAATGTATTCATGATATAATAAGTAGATACTTATTAATTGGACTTACCCACCAAAGTATATATCATTGGATTCTATATAATCATCGATATAGTTAGGGGTGTGTTCTTATTAACAATCCTTATTACTTGAGGTTGTAAATATTACAAGCTTGAGAACCTTCATAATATGATACCTACATAGAAATTTTTGAAAATAACATTGCTAATATGAGGGGTGGTTGGGTATGTTTCTCATCATGTTAATGGTTGGACCACAACAATAATGGGATTTTTCCATTTGTATGACAATAAAAGATTGATGTCCCTAGATTGAATTAGACTGAGAAAATTAATTATCATTCTTAGTTGAGTCACATATTTTATGTTCATCTATATAGTCGATGGATCATCTGATGTACTCATTTATGAGAAAAATTTCTTGTGATGTATTTATTGACACATTTAGTATTTTATAGAGAATCACGAAACAATGAGTTGGGTAAAAATGATTTCCATGATCATGTCTAGTGGTAACATGATGTCATAGTAAATATTATTATATAAATTTATATCTGATCTATTTTATTTATATTTTGGTAGAAATTTTCATACAGATATAAGAGTTTGTTTGGTGAATATCACACCAATCCCCCCTGTAGTTTTCACCAAATATTTTTGTCTTACTATACATTTACTTGAAACAATGAAATCCGGATTACATAGTTTTTATCAGTGGTAATAAGGCTTGTATGGTCACATAGTTAGGAACATATGATAGGATAAAATTTTTGGGAAATTTTTTTATCAAAATTATGATAGTTTGATAAAACCATATATAAAAAAGTTTTGATATATTCACAAAGAGTTATGAAGTTTTTACATTAATTCATTATGGGGTTTTAGTGAAATTGGGAGATTATTGGATTTTCACTAAAATGAACATGCATGAGATAAATTTACACATGAATTTTATTCATTTATTATATGTATAATATATGATATATATATATATATATATTAAATTTAATATATGAATGTGATGCATATATATTAGCGTGCATATTATGAATTTACAAAATATGAAATATAATATCTTTATATATATATACACTATATTTAGTATCCTTGTGATGCATATTTTCTCATAGATTTACTTCTCCCAAATGGATTTCATCATTTATAGTCCATTACAAATGGATTTAAATATTATCATTTACACTACTAAAATAGTTCAATGGATTTATCCCAATGGATAGTAATTCATGAGTTTCATTTTGAATTAAAGACACATTCATGGTTATGTAGAAATATTAACTACTTATAAAATAAATATGATCTCTATTGTTGGGGAGGGTTGATCATATTCATTCTATATTATTATGATCACCATTTTCATGAAAAAAATACAAAAAACTATATTCCTTCTAAAATATCATTTATTATTACTTGAAGGAACTATCACCTCTTTCTGAATTTTGGAATTCTCATAGATTATTTATGGATCCTATTGAAACATCTTTGAGATGGTTATTTTAATAATAACATATCTTTTTTATCATTGAATATATGTCAATTTAGTCAATTATTCATTCGGTTCTAAATGTTTTTACTATGATTACTCATTTCTAAAAATGTTTATCTATGATTATTTATGGTTTACTATTGACCTGGAAGTGGAATAGATTGAACAGACACTTTGTCAGAATTTCATGTTTTTTACTCACTGTTAGTTATTTTCTTGAGTCATTGTTTGTTTAATGAATGACAATGATCGCACCGATGAGAACACTCGCACCAATGAGAACGATCAAACTGATGACAATGGTCACACCAATGACAATAGTCACACCAATGAGAATAGTCGCACTGATGAGAACGGTCACACTGATGACAACGGTCGCACCGATTACAATAGTCACACCAATGAGAATGGTCGCACGGATTACAATAGTCAAATCAATGACAATAGTCACACTGATGAAAATAGTAACACCAATGAGAACGTTTTCAATGATTACAACGGTCACACTGATGACAACGGTCGCATCGATGAGAACGGTCGCACTGATGAAAACAGTCACACCGATGAAAACTTTCACATCGATGAGAACATTCACACCAATGAAGATAGTCGCACTGATGATAACGGTCCAACCGATGCTAATCACATGTCCTATCGAAGCTGATGGTAATCATGTGACCTACTGATACCGATTCAAATTCAAATGACTTACCGATCTCATGACTCCTCGATAGTCATGAAAACTATTTGAATTTATATTACTTTTTTAATTCCAATGATCATATTTAATTAGTTTAATTCAGATGTTATTAATTAATGTTGGTTGTTGGATGTCAGGAAACCGTACCTCGTACATGTAAAATTATAATCATTCATTTTCCCAGATCTGAAGGAATAAAAATGAAGATCTGCAGTGAAAAAGGTAGATCTCAACAAAAAAGGTAAAAAATCCATGAGTGTGAAGACTCGCGAAAGGCGATGTACATAAAGAACACCTGAAAAATCGAGAGAGCTTCAAGTGGATCATTAACGTGGAAAAAACTCAAAATACATGTTTTTGTTCTTACTAAAGATCATATGCACAAGTCTTCATAACTGTAGCTGAGAAGAACAACAATACTCTGTTTTGTGTCATCCTCACCAGAAAAGACATGAATTACATCCGGAACATCAAAAGGAGTCCAGATCTCATCTGCCATTACACATATAATTCTAAACTCCTTTATTTCATCTATTGTATCTTTTTGCATAAATTTTTGAGTAGTGTGTGTGCATCTGTTTATTTTGACACATACTGACTCGTGGGATGAACTGGAGGATTTATAAATGCCCCCTCAATCTTTCTCGTACACTATTATATCCCACTCTGGATAGTGTTTGAGGTCAATTGTGACCTAGATAGCCTTTGAGATATTATTTTATTTGGATTTTCCCACATAGAACTATGGTAGAGGTCTGAAGACCTGAACAGTCTGAGTACTATTGAAAACTCTCGATCCTGGGTGTGGATCATAGTTTATATAAACTATTTTAGTGGACTAAATCTCGGCATGAGACTGAACCTCTGGTTTTACAATTTTTTTTTCTTTTTATCCTTGTTAAAACCTATTTTTAATATTTCACTTCTAAGTACTTTAAATATATATCTATTTTAAATTAACTCTGATAGATGAACCAGCAAGTGTTTGTACTTATTGTGAACTAGTAAGTTATTTTCAAAATCTTACTTAATCCTTGTATTATGATAACTGAGAAGTAATCAATCTTTGATAAACTGATTGAACATTTACAATCTTTATAAATTCACTACAGTTCAACTTGTTTTAAGAATTGGGGGAATTTTATACAAATATTTTTAACAGAAATTTTATTTGGAACTTAATTCACCCCCCTCTTGAGTATCCACTCCGACAAAAATTTGGTATCAGAGTCTTGTTTATTAATAAAGGATTACTAAATACTCTATTTTTTCAACATTAATTTTTGTTGAATCTTAATGTTATTAAATTCTTGTTAGTTCTAAATTTTATCTCATTAAATATATTTACTAAAATATAATTATAGATAAAAGACTTAAAGGTGATGCTACCAATAGGCCACCTTTCTTTAATGGTGTTAATTAAACCTAATGGAAACATAAAATGAAAATCCATTTAGAGAGTATGTGATTTCACATTTGGAACGTTATAGAAACTCAGTACAAGATCCCAGAAACTGAAAGAACTACATGGGATGAACATATTAAAACAGCTTGCAATAATAATGGTAAAGAAATGAATGCCATTTATTGTGCTTTATGAGATGATGAATTTAATTTATTATCTAATTTTAAGACTGGTTATGAAATTTTGGATACTTTGGGTGTATCTCATGAAGGAACAACCAATGTTAAATAATTTAGATTAAATACCTACAATATTATATATGAAAACATTAAAATGAAGCCTGACGAACCTATTTCTGACATGTATCTCAGGTTCAATGAAATTGTAAATACAATGAGAACATTGGGAAAGGTTGTTCCAAAAAAAGAGAAAATCATGAGGATACTAAGATATCTGCCTGATAGATGGAGAGTCACATCCGTTTCAATTACAAAATCATGTGACATTGGTGATCTTCCTATCAAGGAACTTATTGGTAAGCTAATAATATATGAATAAGTGCTTATGGTAAACAAGGAAGATGATGATGAACCTAGAAAGAAGTCTATATCTTTCAAGACTGCTACATCAAAACATAAGGACAAAGGGAAACATCAAAGTGAAAGTGATAGATCAAGCTATGAGGAATGTGCATCAGACAGCGATGCTGAAATGGATCAGATAGCCATACGATTTAAGATGTTTTATAGAAAGAAGAAGGTTTTCAAAAAATAAAACTATAAGGGAATGTATGAAAACAAAGGTCATTAGAAGAAATAATGGAAAAGAAATTATAAAAGTGATGTTATATTCTGCAACAAATGCAAGAGTAAAGGTCATGTCAATGATGACTGTCTAAAATTAAAATTCAAGAAGAAACATGACTACAAGGACAAAAATACAAGAATGGTATGAAAGCAACCTGGAGTGCTTGACGAGATAGTACAAGTGATTCTGATTCAACTCAGGATGAAAAATCTCAAAAAGCTAATATGTGTTTCATGAAAAACACATTTGAGGAATCATTGGATACTCCTGCTTTAAATTCTTAATATTCTGGAGTTGATTATGATTCTGAATCTGAAAATATGACTAGTGAAGATTTATTTGAATATTGTAATATTCTAGAAGATACCTTTAATGAGCTAAAGGATAAGTATAAAACCTTAAAGAAACTGCATGCTTTAACTAGCACTGTACAATCTACATTAGAGGTAGAAAAAGAAATGAATGCTCAACTGTTAAAGGAGAATACTCAACTTAAATTGTCCAATGAGAAACTTAGAATATTTTTAGAGATGTTTACAAATGGAATGAATACTCTAACTCATATTCTTGGAAAAAAAGTTTCACCAAAGTATACTACTGGTTTAGGTTATCAGCCAAGACAGAAACAACTTATTAATAATAGAGTTTTTCCTAAATCTGGATGGTATGATGCTAGTTCCAGTTTTAGAAACTCTTATGTCTCAACCATATTTTCACATAGATATAGCTAAAAAATTTATCTTTCAAAATCAATTGAATCTATTGATTGTATGAAACCCATTAGACAAATCTGAGTACCAAAAGTTTTACTTTCTAACCTTTATGGACCCAAGAAAATCTGGGTACCAAAATCATTTTATGTTTGAACATGTTTTGTAGGAGACTTGCTTGAAGAGTTCCTATAATAAGACATTGTAATTGGAAAATGGATGTTCAAGTCATATGTCAGGAGTCTATTCATGTTTTAAAATCATAGTCAAGGATTATGGAGGACATATCACCCTTGGTGATAATTAAAAAGAAAAAATCATAGGCCTAGGCCATATTGGTAACATTGATTCAGTTTTAATTTTTAATGTTTTTATTGTCGATGGATTAAAATACAACCTGTTATCTATTTCTCAGTTGTGTGATGATGGTTTCAATGTTAAATTTGAAAATGATTCTTCCAATGTTTTTAATTCAAAAAATATCTTATTATTTAATTCCTTAAGAAATGAAAATGTATATGCAGTATATTTAAATTCCTTATCCAAACGAAATGATACTTGTTTAAATTATTTTCATAAAGAATCATTGCTTTGGAGCAGAAGATTAGGACACTGCAATGTACATTCCCTTAGAAAACCGACTATAAAGAACTTAGTTAGAGACCTACATAAACATGAATTCCGAGATGATAATGTTTGTAATCCTTATCAAAAGAGAATGCAACATAAAGTTTCTTTTAAATCAAATAAAGAAGTGCCAACATCTCAACCTCTCAAGTTGGTTCACATGGACTTTTTTGGACCTTCTAGAGTTTCGAGTTTAAATGGGATGGACTATGTCTATTTTGTAGTAGATTACTTTTCTAGATATACTTGGGTAACTTTTTAGCTCACAAAAGTGAAGCTTGATCTTACATTATTTAATACTCCAAGTTTGTAGAAAAGCTATGTGGCCATAAGATTAAGACCACAAGAACTGATCATGGTTGTGAGATTGAAAATCACGAGTATGAATCTTACTGCTCACATAATGTCTATAGTCACAACTTTTCTGCACTTAGGACACCTCAATAGAATGGTGTAGTAGAAATAATGAATATAACCCTTCATGAAATTTCATGAACTATTCTCAATGAGTATTCCCTACCTATTTATTTCTAGGTTGAAGCTGTCAATACAACTTGTTATATTATAAATAGAGACGTGACTAGACCTGTTCTCAAAAATACCCCTTACGAACTGTGGAATAATAGGAAGCCTAAAGTTAGTTACTTCATAGTTCTTGGTTGAAAAGTCTTAATTCTCAACACTAAGGACATTCTTGACAAATTTTCATCTAAGAGTGATGATGGAATATATTTAGGATATTCAATTACTAGAAAATCCTATAGATTCTTTAACAATATAACCAAATATATGGAAGAATATGTTCACATAAAATTTGATGAAACTAATCAATATGAACCTAAGACCACTCTTGAAAATCTTGAAAAAGGTTTGTCATTTCCAAATCATAATGACAAAATTAGTGACCCTGTTGTCAAGGCAACCAGCTCTGGAAATACCTCAGAACCTACTTCTTGCTGAATCCGAATATATAGAAGAACCTTATTTTTCTAATCCTACCTTCACTAGATCAACTAGGATTATAAAGAATCATACTTTAGATGTTCTTGTTGGTAATCATGATAGAGGAACATAGACTATAGATTCTCTATGAAATTAGGTTTAACATCAAGCCTTTCTTTCACATCTAGAACCTAACAATATCAATGACGTAATCAATGATGAATTTTGGGTTATGGCTATGAAAGAAGAACGAAATCAATTTGAATGAAACAAAGTCTAGGAATTAGTAGAAAGACCTAAGGACACATTGACCATAGGTACTAAATGGGGTTTCAGAAATAAATTTGATGAATCTGGAAACATAATTAGAAACAAAGATAGATTAGTTTCACAAGGTTACAATAAAGATGAAGGAATAGACTATGAAGAAACCTCTACACCTGTAGCTAGATTAGACTCCATTACACTCTTACTTGATTATGCATCTCATTTGAATTTCAAGTTTTATCAAATGGATGTAAAAAGTGCATTTCTAAATGGTTTTATAATTGAAGAGGTTTTTGTTGAATAACCACCTGGATTTACAATCCCTGATTTTCAAAATCATGTTTTTAATATTTCTAAAGAATTATATGGATTAAAGCAGGCTCCAAGAGCATGGTATGACAGACTTACAAATTTTCTTATTTCTAAAGGTTATACTAAATGAATTTCAGATCCCACTCTTTTTATTAAAAGAATATCAGACTATATTTTGATTTTACAAATATATGTTGATGATATTATCTTTGGATATTCTAAAAATTATTTATGTACTGGTTTTTCAAATATTATGAAAAATGAATTTGAAATGTGTTTAATGGAAGAAATCATGTATTTTCTTTGATTTCAAATTTTTCAAAAGAAAGATGGTATTATTTTAAATCAATGTAAATATTCAAATGATTATTTGAAACGTTTTTTTATAGTAACAGGGGAAGTGATACACCTTTGAGTACCACTTGTAAGTTAGATGATGATGATGAAACTGGGAAATCAGTTGATCAAACCAATTATAGAGTGATTATTGGAACTTTACATTACCTTACTTCTAGTCGACCAGATATCATGTTTAGTGTATGCATGTGTGAAAGATTTAAAGGTAATCATAAAGAATCTCATTTACTTGCTTCTAAAAGGATTTTAAAATATCTTTAACATACTATAAATATAGTTTTGTTTTATTAAAAAGCACAATATATTGACTTAATGAGTTATTCAGATGTTGACTTTTCTGGTTGCAAGTTAGATAAGAAGAGCACATCTGGAACATGTCATCATTTGGGAATGTCTGTATTATCTTGGTGTAGTAAGAAATAGAACTTCGTTTATTTGTCTACTGATGAAGTAGAATACATTGTTGCTAGTAGTTTTTGTGCATAGATTTTGTGGATGAAACACACTATGTTGGACTATTGATATCAGTTTAGACATGTGTCAATAAATTGTGACAACACTAGTGCAATTAACATATCGCAGAACCATATGTATTATTCTAGGAAGAATCAGATTGATGTCAGACATCACATTTTGAGAGATCATTGCCAAAAGGGTGATATTTCTATGTAATTTATTGATTTTGAACATCAATTAGCTGATATTTTCCCCAAACCCTTGAGATTATAAAGTTTAGATTTTATTAATCAAGAGTTAGGTATGATAGATCAGTGAAACTGATCAATGAAATCGATCAATGAAACCGATCAGTGCAACCAATTAGTAAAACTGATCACTAAAACAGATCAGAGAAACTGATCACTGAAACTGATCAGTGAAACCGATCAGTGAAACCGATCTATGAAGCCGATCTGTGAAACAGATCTGTGAAACCAACCAGTGAAACCAATCACTGAAACTGATCAGTGAAACTGATCTGTGAATCCGATCTGTGAAACCCATATGTGAAACCAATCTGTGAAACTGATCTTTACTACCATTTGAATTATACAGTATATGAAACTGTTAGTGTTTGTCAAAACGACATTGTTCTAATTAATTGATATTATATTTAATATTGTAACCCTAAATTATAAATTTAACGACCCGTGACTATTTCATTTCCCAGGAACTGTGACCTTCCATCTCCCTTCAAACCATAATTTTTCTGAAACATGAACCTATTGAACCACTTAAACCTTATTAAATCGTTCAAACCATCCAACCTATCGAACCTCCAAATGGAAATGAAAAAGTGACAAGGCAAGGAATATTAAGGTTCGTCTCCGATGAAATGCGCTCGATGAAAATCCAGCAGCACGACTCAATGGTTTGTAAACTGAAAGTTGGAAACTCCGGTAGTCACTGCTAAAAAATAAGTAAGTTCTGAATGGGTGTTATCTAGTATGTTTTTTCTTTTAAATGTTTTAGAGATGTAAGGATGGAAATACTAGTTCTGCGATAATAACCGAGTATACTACCCAAAGCTAGTGCATGTGTTTTACTTGAATTTGTGCATTGTATTAGATGGAGCAGAAGCTGCAAAATCATCATTAGTAGTCAAAGGGAAAAAGAAAAAATTTTCTTCAAAGCAGTGGGTTGAGTGTTTGGGAGGGCATCATAAAGGTAGATATGAGGATTATTCTGGTAATATTCATCCTACCAATAAATATTCTTCATATGAGCTTTCTCTGGAGATGCTGACTGGAAATTTTGAATCCAGACAAATAACAACTGCTGAGTTAGATGGTGAATGTAGAATTTTGTTTAAATTCATTCAGCACCAAATATGTCCCAGAAAAGGTGAATTTGCTACTGTAATGTATCAATATGTTTTTTTTTCTTTTTGTTTCTAAATGATGAGAAGTTCAAATTTTGAAGATATATTATTGTCCATATTGGTGAGAAGGTGAAGCCATCTAAAAAAGATACAACCTTGTTCTACTCTATGAAAATCTCTATAATGTTAAAGTTTATGGGCTGTGTTGAAGATGGAGATGAGTGTATCGCTTCTAGTAGATGTTTTTTCATTAGCAAGGATATCTGCAAAAGAATGAAGATTAATTGGAATCCATGGAAGAAGTAATGGGTTGTTGATGAGGATAGGCTATGTGAATACTTTAATCCTTCTGACCATTATATGAGACTAATGGGGAAGAGAGATCCTGGTTTAAAACCTGATGAGGATGTTGTTTATTCTGATGAGGAAGAATAAATAGAAGTTCCTAAGGAAACTGGTGAGTATTGTAAGAAGGGAACCAGAGATGATGAGGTTGATGATGATGTGGATACTGAAAAGGAACCTAAGTCACCTCTTGATGACATGAGTGATACTGATACAGTAAGTCTTAAGATAAGAATAAAGGAATTTGGAGCAGATTGTCCACCTATTAAGTTACCTGAGTCAGAACCACTTCTAGGTGATGATGAAGAAGCTAACACTAAAGTATCAAATTATGATCAGTATGAATACAGTAAAAAATACAGTTCCAATGAGACTTTAGTAAATAATAATGGAAATGGAAATGATCATGAGGATGATGGTAATGATGATGGTTTTTATGTTGATGATGCTGATACACTACCACTAGATGGTTAAAATGTGATCCGAGATGATCCACAACCTCAACGAGTTAATGAAGAAACTATTCCTGAGACTGAAAAAATAGTACAGTCGGTGATTGATGAATATGGGGAAGTCTCTCATGAAAATTCTGGTAAATCTGATTTTTAAATCCTATGTACACCTTTTGTAAGGATGAATGGGATGAACATATAGGTATTGTAGTTCTAGGTCTAGATTATTCATAGGAAGAGGATGAAGGGGTGAAAAAAACAAGGGGAAGCCTTTCAGTTAAGGCTAGACTAGCTGCTGAGTCTATGTGAATTGTAGCAGAAAGTCCCGGTCCTTCAGTTTCTCGATCTGATTTAGAATAATTGAAAGATTAGTTTCTCCATGCAGTTAGAGAGACAATTAAAGAAGAATTATTTAATGCTCATGTTCCTGCTCCTGTAAATTTATCTGAGGCTGCTATGGATGTTATTACTCAATGACTGGTACGTATTATCAAGACAGGCATGTGCAATACTAATGAGATGATCGGTAGGCACATTACCTCTATAAATTAAGAACTTAAGGATTTAGGCAATGATTTAGTTTCCCTATCAGGAGAATTTAGATCAACCATTACTGGTATGATGGAAGTGTTGAGAAATTTGGTAGAACATCTGAAGAAGTCAGATTTGAGAAATTAGAAGGCTCATATAACTCAGGTTGTTTCTCAATATAGCTCTTCTAAAGTGAAAACGATTACTAGACATGAGATCAATGCCTTAAAAGATGTTATAAAAGAAGAGCTAGCAGCTCTTGGTCATATTCTGGATTTGGACACATTAAAAAAGATGAAGGAAAACAGTGATCATTTTCAGAAGATGGTGAAGCTTTAATCGGCTGATGCTACTAAGGCTTAGAAAGAGATCAAAGAAAAGGTGGATTACTATTTCACTAAAATATATACCAAACATGAGTTGAACCATCCATTTAAAGTCTTGGATTAAATTTTGAGGCTTCCTCCCATCACTAAAGCCTTTAAGGATCAGGTCCAGCAGTTGAAAAATTTTACTCCTACTCTTGAAAGTTTTATGCAAAACAAAGATGACTTTAAGAAGCCCTGAAATATGGTGGTGAAGTCATTCAGAATTTTATCAATCTACTCAAACCATATCTTCATGGTAAATCTAAGGTAATTGTTTTTCCTGCTGTTGAGCCTCTCAGTCCATCCAATGTTGCTCCTAGTCAGTTATCAGTTTCTCAAGCTCTATCCAATATTCGTTCAGTCATTCTACAGCATCTTTCAACAAGAGCTTCTAGTATCCAACATGTCACTTTATCACCCAATCTACTTCCAGCTATAGTTGTCCTGCCTCTCTCCATCCCACCAGATCAACCTTCCACCAAGCCACCCTCTGGCTCATTCATTCCTCCATCTACTAAAGGAAAATCTCCTCTGCACCCCAATAAATAGCCATGGATGTCATTTTTGATAGGGTGTCTTTTTTGTGTTTCTCTTCACTATACCATTTTTAGTTGTTATTTCAATATAACCCTCTTCATTTTTCTCTTTCTTCTCTCCCTTTCTTATTGATAATCCCAATGGGGGAGAAATGATGACTTCTTATATAAATGAATCCATAGATAAAAGGAGAGAAAAGAATAAAGATGAATTCTTATATAAATGAATCCATATATAAAAGGTGAGAAAAGAATATATATACAAAGGGTAAGAATTGACTTTTTAGAAATAATTAATCATAGATAAAACATTTTATATAAATGGGAGATCTCTGTAATCTGATTAATTATTTGATGAATTTTTTATCCTTGGTCATCTATTCTCTTTATAAAGTGGGAGAATATTGAATGTTATATCCTCTCCTCCCTATTCATTTATGCCATAGATTTGTGATTATCAAAAAGGGGGAGATTTTTTAACCCTCTCATAGATGGTTATTTTAATAATTACAAATATTTTTTATCATTGTTTATAAGTCAATTTAGTCAATTATTCATTCTGTTCTAAATGTGATTACTATGATTACTGATGTGTACAGATGTTTATCTATGATTATTTATGGTTTACTATTCACCTGGAAGTGGTCTAGATTGAATAGACAATTTGTGATAATTTCATGTTTTTGAATCACTCTTTTTTTTCATGAGTCATCGTTAGTTGAAGGCATGACAAAGTCGCACCGATGAGAACAGTCACACCGATGAGAATGGTCACACTGATGACAACGGTCTCATCGATGAAAAGGGTCACACCAATGAGAACAGTCACACTAATGAGAACGGTCTCCCTGATGACAATGGTCGCACCGATGACAATAGTCACACCGGTGATAACGGTCGCACTGATGAAAACAGTCGCAGTAGGACAACAGTCCCATCAATGAGAACAGTCACACCGATGAGAACGGCCTCACTGATGACAAAGGTCGCACCGATGAGAATAATCGCACTTATGAGAATGGTCGCACCGGTGTCAGTAGTTGCACCAATGACAACAGTCACATTGATGAGAATGGTCGCACTGATGACAACACTCGCACCGATGATAACGTTCGCACTGATGAGAACAGTCACACCGATGAAGACAGTCGAACCAATGAGAACGATAACACTGATGCTGATCACGTGTCCTACCGAAGCTAATGCTAATCATGGGACCTACCGATACCGATGCAAATTCAAATGACTTACCGATCTAATGACTCACCAATAGTTACGAAAACTGTTTGAATTTCTATTAACTCTTATTTAATTCCAATGATCATATTTTCTTATTTTAATGCACCAGCTATTAATTAATGTTGGCTGTTGGATTTCTAGAAACTGTACCTCATACTTGTAAAAAGGTAATCATTATTTTTTCCAGATCTTAAGGAATAAAAAAGAAGATCTGCAGTGAAAAAGATAGATCTCAACAAAAAAGGGAAACATTGCACGAGTGTGAAGACTCACAAAAGGATAAGAACATATAAAACACCTGAAAATCCATAGAGCTTCAAGTTGATAATTAACCTAGAACAAACAATGAAGAAAAGTTGATGTGCCTTACTGAAGATCATATGCACAACTCTACATCATTGTAGCTGAGAAGAACAATGATACTCTGTTTTGTGTCATTCTCACCAGAAAGGTCTTGTATTACATCTAGTACATCAAAATGAGTCCAGAACTCATTTACAATAACACATATCATTCTAAACTCCATTATTTCCTTTGTTTTATCCCTTTATATAAATTTTTGAGTAGTGTGTGTGCATCTATTTATTTTGACACATACTGACTCATGGGATGAACTGGAGGATTTCTAAATCCTCACTTAATCTTTCTCTTACACACTTATATCCCACTTTGGATAGTAGTTGAGGTCAAGTGTGACCTGGATAGCCTGTTTGCTATTGTTTTGTTTTGGTTTTTACCACGTAGAACTGTGGTAAAGGTATGAGGACCTGAACAGTCTTAGTAATGTTGTAAACCCTTGATCTATGGTGTGGATCACAGTTTTTATAAACACTTTGAGAGGACTAAGTCTTAGCTTGAGACTTAACCTCTTGTTTTACAAAATTCTGTGCTTTTTATCCTTGTTAAAACCTATTTTTAAAATACTTCTACTAAGTACTTTAAATATAAAACTGTTTTAAAGTAACTCTGATAGTTGAACTAGCAAGTGTTTGTACATATTGTGAACCAGTAAGTTAGTTTCAAAACCTAACTTAATCCTTGGAATAAGTTAACTAAGAAGTAATCAATCTTTGAGAAACTGATTGAACATTCACAATCTTTATAAATTCACTACAGTCCAACTTGTTTTATGAATTGGGGGATTTTTATACAAATCTTTTTAACAGAAATTTTAATTGGCACTCAATTCACCCCCTCCTGAGTATACACTTTGACCAACAGATACATTGACCAATATACACCCTCATAGGAAGTAATCAATATTTTATTAATATATTGATCTCCAATAAATATTATCCTTCAGGAAGAAAAATATGAATGCTGGAAATTGTAGAATCATAAATGCAGTTCACTCAAAATAAACAAAATATGGTTGTCTACATCAACTCAATAGTGTATAAACATACTCAAGAGGTGACACAAAAATAGTTAGGGTCTAGGGTGTTTCATTAGGGATGATATTCCCTTAGGTAAATGTGTATCATAGTCGTATACCATAATTATAAATAGAAAAAAATATTATAAATAACTAGTAGTAGACTAATAAATCATCCAGATAAAATAAAAAATATAGAATATAAGTAATAACATATAGAAAATAATGATCAATTAATGTGATATAAAAATGATAATATGGTTATATAAATATACATCATGATAATAAAGATACAAAAGTCAAAAAAATATCCCCTAGCATAATAACCATAATCTCTATCTTCTACTCCTATAATCCATCCTAATTAAAAAATCAAAAATCCACATCTAGATTCCCCACTTTGTCCCTACAGACATTGATATGATTTATTCGAGTACCAACCGGTGGCCCAAACAGGTTGTTATATATATTCATTCATCCCCCACAAATGGTGTCTAGTAAATTCTAACTGGTTCCAATAGAAAGAGAATTATACATGTATAACCATGTAAGAAACATTAAAAAAATTAATAGGTCATCTCTGGTACTTAAAGGATGCTAGGAAGGCACTACGTACTTCAACCTATGTTGGGATATCTCTGAACATGTGTCCATATTTATATATGTTTTTATATTTATATGGTCTATATATATAGTGTCATTTACATCAATGAATATAGATTTTAATAATAGCTAGGACATGATGCATATATTAAGAATCCATGTAGAGTATAAGGATTTTCAAAGAATGTTAGTGGAAACCATGACCACATGTCAATAATCATAGGTCTCTCTATGACCATGTATCAAAAAACATGACACCATGCTCGGTTATCACATTTAATTAGGGGCACCATTTCCGTATATGATATTTCATTTTGTACATCATTCCCATAAATTACATTTCATTTTGGACAACATGCATGGTTATAAAGTTTACATGGGATTCCATGCACAGTAATGACATTTACATAGTACTCCATTATCGTATATCATATTTCATTTGGGACACAATTTTAATATATCACATTTCATTTGGGATCCAATTCGCACTTATCACATTTACATGTGCTGGCGTTTCCATTTATCACATTAACATGGACACCATTCCTAGTTATCACACACACATTACTAAGCTAGTCATGCTTTAATACATCCCATAGTTAGATTTATAATTCATTTAACATTCCATTAAACTAAGGGAAATGTGTCCCTTATTCATTTTGAAGTCATGTGAAGTGACCATACAACTCACTCTTATTTAATTTATGTAGTCACTTAACTTATGATTTAAGACAAGACCATATAAATGTTTTTTTAGAAACATAACCAATTAAAAAGTCAAGGGAATTTTATAGCTACCCATTAAGGGTGGAACATATTGAGGAAGGGTGGTTCTACTTTAACCAAGAATACTTGGGGAATTTCTATCATGGGAAAAAATTATTAAATAAAAATATAAATTTTATGTGATGCATGGAATTTTGGGCATGTGTTATTATGAAACATGTTATAAAATGACTCACCTTTAGGGAAAATGTACTACACCAAAAAACATAGGTTGGTAGATGAACCCTCATCATTTATTGTAATCATATTTTATATTTAATTGGAGTAACAAAATAACAAAAATCCCTAAAATTAAATAATATTAGATTGCAAAAAAATAGTTCCAAATATTAAATGATAAATTAACAAATAAAGGAAGGGGCATTAATCTCAAACTTTCATTATCCAAATAAAAATTTTGGTGATCAAATCAGATGGAAGATGATGAACGTAATCAATGATGAGGTTGGGGAAAGATGGAAAACTCCCACGCATGGGAGTTGGGCTTTATAAAAATAGGGATTGAGAAAAAACAATAAAACATAAATTAATATATGGGGAAAAATTATTTTCACACATTTTATTATGTTCATTTTCTGGTTACACTATTTTCAATATTTTGTTCCTAAACCATGTATCACCATTGTTTTTATGGAACTAAGGGTGAAAAACATGGTACATAGTTTGGGAAAACCATTCATCCCCTTCCAACACACAAGGATTCCCACATATAGTCATGTAGCCTAAGGTTTAGGGTCAAAACTAACAATGTTACCCTAGAAATTTTGTTGCATCAACTGCATTGTTGAGTACCATGGTTATCACTACCTATGTATAAACTATGTGGCTCAGTCTGCCTTTCCAATATTTAGTACTGTAGACTCTGAACAAGCACCAAACTCTATAGAACCACTCTTTTGCTTCTTAATCACATTACTAGCCTAAAATGACTATTTTTTATTTTATATTAATTATCTATGCCTCTTAAAAGGGCCATGATGTTACATCCCCCCCCCCTTTAAAACTACATTTCATAGACTTGTCCTTCCACGGGTGGTAAAACATCATTTGAAAAAGCTTTACTCCAATGACTATGTATGTCACCCAATCTCTCCAAAGTCACATCCTATACAAGATGATGATTTTGTAGCACCCATTCAAGAGGATATAACCTAACTCATAGATCTTTAATGCTTTGATCTATTTTAAACACATGATGCTCCTCAAAGGGAGCATCGAACACCATCAAAATATCCATATGATCTAATGAATGAGAAATTTTAGAATAATGATGGTGGAGTTATGATACATGTAATATTTCATACATGTCTCGATCCCTCTAAGGTAAATCCAGTCAATAGATTATCTTCCTAAAAATATCTAACATTTCAAGAATTCCATCCTAAGGAGGAGTTATCTTCCCCTGTATCTGAATCTATCTATGAGTCAATATCATAAAAACATGTTGAAACCCCTATTGTCCCACCTTGAAACCAGAGGTCTGTGCAGATGATTGGTATAATATTTCCTCTTAGACTAAGCTATAGTAATATGTCTCTGAATAAGTTTAACCTATTATGTAATGAACCGTAAATTTCAAGGAAATTTTTTTCTTAATTTTCTTTGGAATTTTACAAGAACGCAGTTTCTGACGGCACCTGATTCCGAGGCCCGGTGTGCCCGAAATCATTTTCAGAAGTTTGGCTCGGGTACGTTCAGTGAACGAATGAGCGGGTCTTTCTAACTTTTTAACCAGTGTCCGAAATCAAATTTCGAGGGCACCGGTGGAATCGCAGCACCGGTATTTTCTTAGAAACGCCTTTTCCGGAGTTGCGTTTTCTCGGGTGTGGTTTTTAAATTTTTGGGGTTAAGTTAAGAAATAAAATAAAGTGGTGCGGCAACTTTATTTTTATTTCACTTAATTCCACTTAAAATCCACTTAAAGCCACTGGAGCTATGTTAAAGCGGATAGGGTGAAATCTAAAAATATCATACCCTCTTGGTAGGATATTTGTGAGGTGGGGCCCACACGAGCCCCTCCATTTCTTTTCCTCTAAGTAACGCACCCACGAAAACTCCTCATTAATGAAAGTCAACTGGTGCATTTTCATAAACTCTTAAACGATCCTATTAATTGGGCGGTTTTTTCGTTGAAATTAATTCTATGAATTAATGGGTCGTTACATAGTTTGTTTTTCAATTTGTTGGCATGTTAATAAAATAAGACCAACGCTTGTCTTCTTGAGGATTGCTCGTTGAGAGGATTTGGAGAAGACTCCAAGGCTTGAGATCTTCATCCTTCATCGCGAAGAACGCGAAGAACATGAAGAATGCGAAGAATGCCGAACGCTCGGAGATTGACGACGTGACACCGTGTTCCACGACGCCGACGATTCTTCTCCCGCGACGTTCTTCTGCGACGTTTCTCCTCCCGCGACAAATCTTCGATCAACTGCTTGAGGTAGGAGATTTCAGAACTTTTAAATTTCCTTTGTGGATTCTATCCTTAACACAGATTTATTCCTTGAAATAAAAATATGTGTGTTTTTCTTTAAACCTCAGAGATCGTCGACGTGACGCCCTTCCGTGACGTGACACCGCGACGCCCTTCCACGACGTGACGATCATCTTCTTCCGCGATGGTCAATTACCGAAAGAACTCGTCCGACGACTACAACGAGGTAGGGGTTTGATTCTTTAAATCTTTGTGATTTGTATTTCCTGGTTATTTAATGATTGATTGAGAGTCTTTTAATACCGCTAACGCGGTGGGTGCGGACTAACGCACAAGTCCGAACCCACCGCCCTTTTTTTGTTCTTTTTGTGCGTAACGGCGGACGACGACAAAAGGGGCCACAAGGGCGATTTGAGGGCCTTGCAGTGAAGATCGGGTCCCGGGAGGACGAATGGCGAAGACCGCATGCAAAACGGACCACCGGAGCACGTCCGGTGGTCCGCGGAAACCCCCGCCGGCGCGCCCCGCCGGCACGACGGCGCCGGCGGCCGGCCGCGAGGCGGTGGCGGCGCCCGGCGCGCCGCCGGAAAAACCCGCCACGACTGAAGCCGCAGCGGCGAGGCGGTTCCACGGCCGCATGGAACCGGGAGGCGGGATGCAGCTTAAGCTGCGTACGAGTACAGAGGAGCGGCCCCCGCCCGGGGGCCACGGTTTCCTCGCTCGGCCGCTTGGCAGAGCCGAGCCAAGCCGGCCCGCCGGGCCGGTTCACGCCCGGGCCGGGCCGGGTCGCGCCCCACCGAGTAGGACCCAGACCCGGGTCGGGTCGACCCAGTTCGGGCCGCCCCCGGGGGGTTGGGCCGGGACAGTCCTGGCCCAGACCCCTCGATTTCGGCCCCTTCATTGTTATTCGCCCATACCATTGGCTACAGGCATCCGAACGACATGCCGTCAGCGGAGATGCGATCCTTGAATCGAGACGGTTGTTTCGGTATACTACACCCAAGGTTTCAGAATACTTTGAGTTCGGTTGGGTTGGTTCGTATACGAAACCAACCGGGCCCTCAGAGCAGAAACGCTTATATCATGAGCTCCGGACGTCTGATTGACGTGCCGTCGATTTTGATGGATTCCTCTACATAAGAAAGATATTTCGGCTTACTCCGCTCGAGGTTTGGATTCTGTTGGAGTGCAGTCGGGTTGGTTCCCTCACGAAACCAACCGGGCCCCTGGAACGAAAAAGCCAATAACTCCCAGACCGGGCGTCCGATTGACGCGCCGTCTGTCTCGTTGATTTCCTCATGTTGAGACGGATCTTTTGGAATACTTCACTGGAGTTTTGGTTGAAATTGGATAGTGGCCGGGTTGGATTGTACACGAGACCAACCGGGCCCCTGGAACGGAAAAACTGATATCTTTCAGACCAGATGTCTGTTTGACGAACCGTCATCGGCGTTGGTGATCACATTGAGAAATGGTCCCTTTATGTTTACCCTATGAGAGTTGGGGTGCAGTTGAGATATGGTCGGGTTGGTTCGCCCACGAGATCAACCGGGCCCCTGGGACGAAAAGGCTAATAACTCACAGACCGGTCGTCTGATTGACGCGCCGTCTGTTGTGTTGAGACCCCTGTGACGAGGTGGTCCTTTGAGTTACTTCTTCATGGAACTTTGTGATACTTGTAGTATCGACCAGCAGCTCATGGGGAGGACCCTCCCGGAGACGAGCGTGTGGAGTACGGAGACCGTGTAGCTAGATGATACCTGACGACTGCTTGACCGATCAACTCGGTGTGTTTCAGACAACCCAGTGGGGAGCGCTTGGTTGTAGCGGCAGACCCACGGCGGAGGAGCGCTTGGTTGTAGAGGCAGACCCGCGGTACTCAACAGAAGGAGTACCTCTGGAGGCTATGAGAGGGATCGCTTGGTTGTAGCGGCAGACCCACGGTGGAGGAGCGCTTGGTTGTAGCGGCAGACCCACATTATTCAATAGAAGGAGTAACTCTTGAGGAATTTAGGGGGAGCACTTGGTTGTAGCGGCAGACCCATGGTGGGAAGCGCTTGGTTGTAGCAGCAGACCCACAGTACTCGACAGGAGGAGTACCTCAGCAGTCTTAGGTTAGTGAGTAGTATCTCAGAGTCTTGACAGGACCACTGTACACTCCAGAGACGGGGCTCTTCAGTAGTTACGGTTTCGATCATGAAAAATCTTGGTTTGTGCTGAGTCTATGAACTTTGTGTTTACCTCTTGATTGAGATGGGTCAATTGATAACTTAGGTATATGTATGGGTATATACTTGGGTGATGGTTCTCTATTGATTTCATAATCCTTGTGTTTCCTCATGATTGATAGGGGTTACTTGATAACTTAGGTAGATGTATGGGCATATACCTAAGTAGAGGTTATCTGTTGAGATCTTATTTGTGATTATCCTTGTTGGTTTTAGTGAGACCTTGAGGGTCTCGGGGTCCCTACTGAGTATCGTTATACTCACCCCTGCACGGGCTATTCCCGCACCTCATTGTGTTGGTTGCAGAAGACGGGCAGTGCTGACGAAGGCTGAGTGTTCGAGGACTGGACGGTACCCGGAGGTGGACTACACGACGAGTCATTATCCGGAGTTGGACTTCACGGCGAGACGACACTCGGAGGAGGTTGACGGGCGAGAGCGTTGTGGAGGCTATCTGTACCTACCGTTCAGGTAGGATCCGTGGTGAACGATCCAGGATCTGTTCCATCTGTACCTACCCTTCAGGTAGGATCTTAGGAGGACGACCCAGGAGCTGCGTCCGTTCTTCCAACTGTTGTATTTTTTTGTTCTACTTTGTTCAGTTGTAGTTGTAATTTCATTTGGTTTTGTATTCTGGCCCATTTACCTTTCATCACTTCTCTTTGTACTTAGTGTTTTACTTCCTCTTGTACTCTGTGGTGTTTTGTTTACGATTATAATGGCAATGCCTTCCCAGTTATCGGGATTTACTTCATTGGTGCTAGTCGCCAGCCCCTGGCCTATGGAAGGCGGGCTTGGGGTAGTCAGGACATGGGCCCCGGGGACGGGTCGTGACAATTGGTATCAGAGGAGTTGGTTCTACCATAGAACTTATAACTATGATATTCCCTTTCTGTGAAACAATAGTGTTAAGGGTACCGAGTGTGGTTTTCTGTTCAGGGAGTCCAGTGTTGGTGCGGGCGGCCGACGTATCCATACACCAGGTCCCTGAAAACTGATTTCCGACTTTTTTCACGAAAACACTGATTGTGTATGTGTTTCCAGAAGTTTTTAAATATCAGCTAAAACCAGGTCAGCTCACCAGGTATAATCGTTTGACAGTGTCATGTTGTTTCTTTCAGGATGCCAATTCTCGGACGACCAGCTAGATCCCAGAGGGATGTGCGTACTGACAGCATGTCGAGTGACGAGGCTTCGGTACAGGGCCCTGTTGAAGTTGAGGCACCAGCGGTACTACCATACGTTGGGCCACCGATGTCACCAGCCCTAGCAGTAGGCGATGCACACCACTTGAGTGCGATACACGAGTTTCAACTCTAGAGGCCACCCAGGTTCCGGGGAGAGACTGACCCGCAGGCGGCTGAGGATTGGATGGACGTTGTGGTGAGATTCTTCTGCCTAGTGGGGATGCCTGCAGACTTCATCGTGATCATTGCTGCCAGCCTTCTTCAGGCAGCAGCAGTCAGGTGGTGGAGAAACTTGTTCCAGTTTTTCGAGGGTATGACCTTCACATGGGAAGACTTCGAGACCTTCTTCAGGGTGGAGTTTGTTCCAGTAGTTCTACACCCCGAGCAAGTACATGAGCTTCTGCCTTTTCCGCAGGGTTTTCGATTAGTAGCCGAGTCATCTGTGGGTAATAGACAGATGATGGAGAGGTCTAAGTGGACTAGATCCAGCCGTACGAGGAGTATGAACTGTTATGAATGCGGCAGGAAGGGTCACCTAGCACGTGACTGTCCGACTCCTCGTACAGATGATCAGCAGGCTTTGGAGAAGCCACCGAGGCAGAAGCAGTGGCGGGTGCTTGAGCAACAGCCGAGCAGTGGACAAGTAAGTAGAGCTCCGGGAGCAGGTGGATAGAAGAGAAACTAGTGGATACGTCCCTTGTACTTCTAGTTCCATGTTGTTGTTGTATTCGTGTCTTTGTACTATGAGCTTCAATAATAATAAGACACTTATCTTTGTGATTTTTGTTTTCCTGTCCTTTTTGTTTGATTGATATTGAGTGTCCTAGTTAGGACTATTGACTTGACCCTCACTTTTGAGATTTCTACTAGAGGAGACCCAGTGACCTCACACTAATGCCGACAGTGTGACTCGACCCTTGGAGGCGAGAGTGACAGTTGGATCTCTTGGAAGTTACGTCGAGGCCTTTCGACGTCATCCATGGCATGAATGCATCATTCATGTTGGGATTGACTGTATTAGGAAATGAGCATGGTTCATCCAGGGTATGAGACCGAGTTTCTCTTTTCGTAAAAGGAGAAATTTTTTTAGCAGCTCTTTTAGATCATAGGCAAAGAAGGTGCAGGTCATCCAGGAGCAGATAAAGACTGCACAGTGCAGAAAGGAACAGGAAAATGGCACCAGTCTTAGAGACTCGGGCATGTTAAATATTTCAAGAAGTGGAAAGTTTAAGGAGTGATGAGTCTATGAAGCAGCAGATGTGGAGGCATAGCTAGGAGAGCAGCATGAGGTGGTTTACATCTTAACATGCTACAACCACCTGCCTTAGTTATCCCCACCAGGATCAGGGAGCTGGAGGGCGGAGGAAGAGTGCGGCTTCTTGTGGTCAAGGAGAGTGACCCGATGGCTCTAAGAATGATTCAAGGGACAGTCTGTGTCCACTACTAGATGTTGTAGTAACAGACGTTGATATGAATCATTCCTTCCTTCCACAAATCTTGTCCCAGACCTATAGTTTCCGGTAAGCTGTAGAATTGACCCTCATGTCTGGAGATACCTTGGGAGAAGACTCGATAATCACACTTATGCCGACGGTGTGGTCAGACCCTCGAGGCGAGAGTTTCAGTTGGAATCTCTTGGTGGCATCGTCGAGGCCTTACGACGTTGGTTTGAGTATGGACTGGACAATCACAGTTCATACACAAATTGACAGTATTAGGCAAAAAGGTTGTGGTTTAACTACAACGTCAGGTTGGGTTTTCCTTGGTCAGAGAAAAGGGAACCCCAGGCAGCACAGGATAACTCATGCACAGGGGGGTGCGACCGAACACTCTTGAGTCGGTCAACCTTACCCTCGTGGTAGAAGTCGTTTTGAGTTCCAGCTCTAATAGGAGTTGGAGACCTCTGGAGTTCTAGGATGACGATCACATCCTTATACGGGTCTCACCTTGATGAGGTTTATAGAGATATGGCCAAGGCGGAAAGTTATCTCTGAGGTTCAGCGGACCTTCTTAGGTCCTCAGTGGGGTAGTCGGGGTGGTTTACCGCTTGACCCATCCACCTCAGTTGCACCAGGTGCACGACGACTGCCACGTATCTCAACAGAGAAGATATGTGCTCGAAACTTCACATATGCTCGACCAGGAGGAGCTGGACAATGGAGATGAGGTGACATCCACGGAGGTTCTCGTGGGGATCGAGGATCGATAGGAGTGGATCCTAGGAGGACGGTTGATTCCTCTTGTGCACTTTCATTGGCAGCATGGGAACCTCCAGGTGAGAACATGGGAGCGGAAGGCTCAGATGCGTGCTCAGTACCACTTTTGTAACCCTAGTTTGTGTTAAAGCATTACGAGGATGTAATGCCCTGAGGTGGGAGTGATGTAAAGACCTGTAAATTTCAAGGAAATTTTATTCTTAATTTTCTTTGGAATTTTACAAGAATGTAGTTTCTGACGGCACCTGATTCCGAGGCTCGGTGTGCCCGGAATCATTTTCCAAAGTTTGGCTCGGGTACGTTCAGTGAACGAACGAGCAGGTCTTTATAACATTTGAATCACTACTCGAAATCAAATTTCCATGGAACCGATGGAATCGCAGTGCCGGTATTTTCTTAGAAACGCCTTTTCCGGAGTTGTGTTTTCTCGGGTGTTCTTTTTAAATTTTTGGGGTTAAGTTAAGAAATAAAATAAAGTGTTGTGACAGCTTTATTTTTATTTCACTTAATGCCACTTAAAATCCACTTAAAGACACTAGATCTAAGTTAAAGCGGATAGGGTGCAATCCAAAAATATCCTACCCTCTTGGTAGGATATTTGTGAGGTAGGGCCTGCACGAGCCCCACCGTTTCTTTTCCTCTAAGTAACGCACCCGTGAAAACTCTTCATTAATGAAAGTCAACTGGTGCATTTTATTAAACTCCTAAACGCTTCTATTAATTGGGTGGTTTATTCATTGAAATTAATTCTATGAATTAATGGGTCATTACTTAGTTTGTTTTTCAATTTGTTGGAATGTTAATAAAATAAGACCAATGCTTGTCTTCTTTAGGATTGCTCGTTGAGAGGATTTGGAGAAGACTCCAAGGCTTGAGATCTTCATCCTTCTTCGAGAAGAACGCGAAGAATGTGAAGAACACGAGGAACGCGAAGAACGCCGAACCCTCGGAGATCGACGATGCGACGTTGTGTTCTGTGACGCCGATGATTCTTCTCCCGCGACGTTCTTCTACGACGTTTCTCCTCCCGCGACAAATATTCGATCAACTGGTTGAGTTAGGATATTTCAGAACTTTTAAATTTCCTTTGTGGATTTTATCCTTAACACAAATTTAATCCTTGAAATAAAAATCTGTATGTTGTTCTTTAAACCTTAGAGATCGTCTACGGGACGCCGTATACCGCGACGACGCGATGCCCTTCTGTGACGCGACGATCATCTTCTTCCACGATGGTCAATTCCGCGAAGAACTCGTCCAACAACTACGAGGAGGTAGGGGTTTGATTCTTTAAATATTTGTGATTTGTATTTCCCGGTTGTTTAATGATTGATTGAGAGTCTTTTAAAACCGCTAACGCAGTGGGTGCGGACTAACGCACAAGTCCGAACCCACTGCCCTTTTTTTGTTCTTGGTGTACGGACGATGGACGACGACAAACGGGGCTGCAAGGACGATTTGAGGGCCTTGTAGTGATGATCGGGTCCCGGGAGGATGAATGGTGAAACCGCACGCAAAACGGACCACCGGAGCGCGTCCAGTGGTCCGTGGAAACCCCTGCTGGCGCGCCCTGCTGGCGCGGCCAGCAGCAGCGGCGCCCGGCGCACCGCTGGAAAAAACCGTCGTGGCAAAAGCCGCCACGGCATGGCGGTTCCATGGCCGCGCGGAACCGGGAGGCGGGACGCGGCTTGAGCCGCGTCCGAGTACCGGGGAGAGGCCCCCGCACGGGGGCTGCCATTCCCTCGCTCGCCCGCCGGGCCGGGTCGCGCCCTGGCCGGGCTGGGTCGCGCCCAATCGGGTCGGACCCGGACTCGGGTCAGGTCGACCCGGTTCGGGCCGACCCAGGGTGGTTGGGTCGGGTCGGTCCGGGCCCAGACCCCCCGTTTTCAGCCCCTTCTTGGTTTTTCTCCCATACCATGGGCTACGGTCCTCCAGAGGACGCGCCGTCAGTGGCGATGCAATCCATGTATCGAGATGGTCATTTCGTTATACTACACCCAAGGATTCGGAATACTTTGAGTTTGGCCGGGTTGGTTTGTATACGAAACCAACAGGGCCCTCAGAGTAGAAACACTTATATCATGAGCTTTGTACGTCTGATTGACGTGTCGTCGACTTTGATGGATTCCTCTACGTAAGACGGATCTTTTGGCTTACTCCGCTCGAGGTTTGGATGTCGTCGGAGTGCAGTCGGGTTGGTTCTCTCACGAAACCAACCGGGCCCCTGGAACGAAAAAGCCAATAACTCACAGACCGGGCGTCCGATTGACGGGCCGTCTGTCTCGTTGATTTCCACTTGTTGAGACAGAACTTTTGGCATACTTCACCCGAGTTTTGGTTTCAGTTTGAAGGTGGCCGGGTTGGATTGCACACGAGACTATCCAGGCCCCTGGAATGGAAAAGATGTTATCTTTCCGACCAGACGTCTGTTTGACGAACCATCAGTGGCGTTGGTGATCAAGTTAAGAAACGGTCCCATTAAGTTTACCCTATGAGAGTTGGGGTACAGTTGAGATACGGCCGGGTTGGTTCACACACGAGACCAATCGGGCCCCTGGGATGAAAAGGCTAATAACTCACAGACCGGGCGTTCGATTGACGCGCCGCCTATTGTGTTGAGACCCCTGTGACGAGGCGGTGCTTTGAGTTACTTCTCCGTGGAACTTTGTGATACTTGTAGTATTGACCAGCATCTCGTGGAGCAGACCCTCCTGGAGACGAGCGTGGAGAGTACAGAGACCGAGTAGCCGGCTGAGACCTGACGACTTCTTGACCGATCGACTCGGTGTGTTTCAGATAGCCTAGTGGGGAGCGCCTGGTTGTAGCAGCAGACCCACAGCAGAGGAGCACTTGGTTGAAGAGGCAGACCCGCAGTACTCAACAGAATGGGTACCTATGGAGGCAATGAGGGGGAGTGCTTGGATGTAGCAGCAGACCCACGACGGATTAGCGCTTGGTTGTAGCAGCAGACCCGTGGTACTCAATAGAAGGAGTACCTCTTGAGGATATGAGGGGGAGCGCTTGGTTGTAGCGGCAGACCCATGGTGGGAAGGGCTTGGTTGTAGCAGCAGGCCCACAGTACTCGATAGGAGGAGTACCTCAGCAGTCGTAGGTTAGTGAGTAGTACCTCAGAGTCATGACAGGACCACTGTATACTCCAGAGACGGGGCTCTTCAGCAGTTACTGTTTCGATCATGAAAAATCCTGGTTTGAGCTGAGTCTATGACCTTTGTGTTTACCTCTTGATTTATATGGGTCACTTGATATCTTAGGTATATGTATGGGCATATTCTTGGGTGGTGGTTATCCGTTGATTTCATAATCCTTGTGTTTCCTAATGATTGAGATGGGTTACTTGATAACTTAGGTATATGTATGGGCATATACGAAAGTAGAGGTTATCTGTTGGGATCTTATTTGTGGTTATCCTTGTTGGTTTTGGTGAGACCTTTAGGGTCTCGGGGTCCCTACTGAGTATCGTTATACTCACCCCTGCATGGGCTATGCCCGCACCTCCATTTGTTGGTTGCAGACGACGGGCAGTGCTGATGGAGGCTGAGTGTTCGAGGACTGGACGGTACCCGGAGGTGGACTACACGACGAGTCTGTATCCAGAGGTGGACTTCTAGGAGAGACGAAGCTTGGAGGAGGTTGACAGGCGAGAGTGTTGTGGAGGCTATCTGTACCTACCCATCAGGTAGGATCCGTGGTGGACGATCCAGGAGCTGCGACATCTGTAACTACCCTTCAGGTAGGATCCGAGGAGGACGATCCAGGCGCCACTTCCGTTCTTCCAGCTGTTGTCATTTTCTGTTGTACTTTGTTCAGTTGTAGATGTAATTTCATTTGGGTTTGTATTTTGTCCCATTTCCCTTTCAACACTTCTCTTTGTACTTAGTGTTTTACTTCCTCTTGTACTCTGTGGTGTTTTGTTTACTTTTATAAAGGCAATGCCTTCCCAGTTATCGTGATTTACACCTTTGCTGCTAGTTTCCAGCCCCTGGCCTATGGAAGGCGGGCTTGGGGTAGTCACAACATGGGCCCCGAGGATGGGTCGTGACATATTATTAATCTCCTAAACAAGATGCGTTTCTAGTAGTGATCTCTAACATACATATAAATTTAAAGGTTTGAACAACATAAACTAACATATAAAGACTCATAGGGATCCATCTAAATAGATTCTAGAATTATGTTATTGTAAAAAAACATGAATTATGGTAGGTTTTATTACCAAGAACCGCTAAAATCATGGAATAATGGATGGATCATATCTTATGAAACATGTATCATATCCCTAGACTAACCATCGGTCTAAGGGTGGTATTCTACACTCAAAAACATTTGTGACATACTGATTTTGTCAAACCCTTCCATAACTGCGATGTAAATTGAGAAACACTATCTGATATGAAAAAAAGAGAAACACCATGAACAAATACCATCTCCCAAAATGTAAAACCTCCCAAGATCATCTAATAAAAATTTCAGCATTGTCAGTAGAAATTTAATTACATTGGTTAACACATATATGATCACCTATATTAAATGACTTAATCAAGGGGATGTTGACAAGTCTATTATGAAATAAAGGGTGTTGTTGTCCCACTTCTATGATATAAAAGTCTAGCAGGCCATTGGTGCTCTACATTCATTTGAATACATGTGGAAAATCACATGATAACACCTATAATCTGCCTCTTTATACCTAGCCATCAATACTGACGTTCTACATGTCAGTATATATTGGTAAGCCTAGGGTTCACCGCCCAAACAGAGTCATGGGATTCCCACCTCAATTATTCCCATATGTCAATAGGCACCCATACATGCCACTAAAATTATAGGATGTTACCCTTGTTGATGAAACAGTTTGATAGTGGGTCCTCACCTGAGACAGTCACCCGTAGTACTAGGCCCTCAGGATCATAAAAATATCTCATCATTAACAATTAATGAATGGATGATTTCATGTCCCAAGCTACTAAAATATTCATTATATGATATTCTTGAACCTCAATGTGTATCTCAAGAAAAAAGTACAATAAAATTAAAATCAATTATAGAAATGTAGACGTCCTATGACTGAGCCTTATAGATCAGGCCATTAACGAGTTCATTTCCAGTCCATAGTATATAAGGGAGATCATATTTGAATTACTACGGGTATTCCACCAACCTACGTACCTAATATTATGGTTGCTCTATGTAGAAATGTATTTGAGACTTTTGAGGAATTTGTAAATGATGAAAATCTACCAAAATAGATAATTAATATAATAGTGAAACATATTAACTACATCTAGCCACTTGATGTTGTGTGTAGTTTATTTCAACTAATGATCTCTCAACTGGTGGGATCAATAAGCTAAAACTTGATCTCCCAACATGATAACTACTCCTAGTCCGATTCCTATAATGTCACAATAAATAGTATAGATTTTTTATGGATCTAGAATAATTATGATTGTTGATGAAGTTAATATACCATTCATCATATCAAAATTTTTTTCATAGGCTTCATACCATAAGAACTTCACAAAATTTTTAGACAATCGCATAAGAGGTGATTCTAGGCATTAGATGTCTTGAATGAAATTATTGTAGATTCTGTCTATACCATAGAAACTATGTATTTAAAATATGATATTTTTATATTAATAGAAAACTAAAACCTTCACCTTTTGGTCAATAGATAATACTTTCAATGAGATGATGGGACCTAAGAAGTTAACCATGTCGATCCTAAAGTTTAATTTGGTTAGATTGTTATATAGCATGTTATTTCTGAGTGTATTGTTCGTGATATCTAGATTTTTCTCATATTTATGTCATGTAATTGAACACATAAAGATATCTTCCATTAAGAATAACTAAAACGAATCCATATACAGGTGATATAACAAATTCATCAGTGCCATGAAAACTAGAAACACATTTATAAGAATGAACGATGTTACCAAATACTCATAAAATCCATATCTACTTGGTAATAATGTATTTTTTTATATACAATGGCATATCACGCACCTAATGGTATCATAATATAAAACACATATTTGAAAAAAATTCTCTTTGTAAATCTTAAAATAGGTTATCTATGTGTAGTAGTAAATACTGATTCTAAACCATAAGATATTAACACTCTTGATAATTTAAAAAAAACCTGAGGGTCATTCCTGATTTCATGGTAATTATCACAGGAGAACCCCCTTGTGATGTATTGGGTCACATTTAACCATTCTCTGCCAAACCCTATATGTTCTTCTTGAATTATCCAAGAAGAGTGGTTATCATCCTAGATGGAGGATAGCACACTGATTCCACTCCTAGTTCTAGCTCAATATTGAACTCCACATATCTTATAGTAGGTAACCATATTTTTTCAGGGAATTCATCCTTGAGACGAACCATAGTAGGAGGGAATTCCATATGTTTCATTTCCTGTTAAATCATAAAGAGAGAATTCATCTAGGCCGTCACTCGACATATCTCGACATGATTGATTCCTGCATAAATTTAATGGTCATACCATTCTCCCTTATGAACATAGGTACATCCCTTATGAGATTTTAAGGACATACATTTACGGTTGAAATAAACATGAGAGTAATAAAACACTAAATAGTCCATTCCAATAAAGAAAATAAAACTTTTCATATTGGGGGAAAAGAGGTTCCAAAAGAAATGATTCCCACATATCTCATGGGGACACTCCTTTAACTATAATATACTTTTCAATTGAAACCATAACCATTTATCTAGATTCATCACACCACATAAGTACTCAACTTGTAAGCCCATACATCCAATAATTTCCACATATCTGAAGGAATTCAAAGTCATGTGTCAAATATGGTAGATACTAAAGTAGAGGATACTGTAATAGTACCTCTAATTGTAAAAGGCCTTAAACTCTCTTCCTCGTGACTAAGATGTACTTCATATATACATCCTGATCTGGGTTCCTAACACACAAACTAGATAATATGAACAATTATTCCCTGCTGGAACTGAAGGTCTAGAGCTTGGTTACCTCATACATGACACCCTTGTTGGCCTAAATGGCTGGTAATACTCTAGCAACCCATCTGGAGAGGTGATACTATTCCCACTCCTCATGGAAGAGCTGATGCAGATACTATCCATTTATGAATATATGGAAAGTTCTTACATATCGACTAATGATACCTTAACCGACTATAACCATGCATTTGAATATGATATATGGGACACTAGGGCTTTATATTCCCTAACATCATGCACTGGTGTCACAGTACAGATCTATTAGTAGTTGTCATCTGATTACTTTTAACCCCACTTGAAAACTCAATGAGACTCTTCCTACCTCTCAAAGAACAACTTCCCTATCTAGGCACATAACCACTATATACCACAGATTCACCTTACCTCATGTTCCACTTTGTAATTATGTCCTAAATTAATCTCTCAAAAGTGGTGTTCAACTAAAATACATTCACTAATGATTAGATGTAATATAAAATTTCTTCATCAAATTACCATGATGACATAGACTATTCACCATTAAGTATCAGTATAAAGAACTAATGTTTGGTGAAATGAGATGGATATTCCGTCAATAACATTGAAATATTATTTATATGAATAAACACTCTAACATGGTCGTATCATAACATTTGGGTGTAGAATTAATCAATGAAGATTTTCTGAAGGACTGCCCATAACAACATTATTGGAAACTAGCCCGGGTAATCACATCCAACCACCACAAAGTATACTAAAGAAGAAAAGAATTAACAATATCGAACCTCCTATCTAAAGAATCTCTCAGTGATATAATTTTAATACATTGGAATTTAATAGTGACTCAAAAGACTAGGTCCACCATCCACCATACAGATTGATGGATGATGACCCTAGAATTCTCATGTAAACTCTTATATAATAGGGGTAGGTCATGGAAGTCCATGAATAGACTCTATAAACCATAGGAAGTTATCTCTGAATGGAGGATAAACTCCCATATTATAAATAATATGAGGTGCATTAATTTCAAAATACTAAAGGTGCTTTTAGTTTATTTGGTCCCACCACCTTTGAAAAAATATTGTCACCACCTTCTGAGCACAAGACTCACTGATCCCATGGTGTAATAATTATACACCTTCCAAATGCATTCCTTTAAAAAGATTCAAAAGTAGATACGATAACATATTACTAAAAATGATAGGTACATAACCTTCCAATAAATGAGTTACACCTCTCTTCCTCCTCTAGAAGTCAGTACATGGTGATAAGAAAGATTAGAGAGGTCATAAGAGACACCGCCTACTTACCACTTTGATGGTTGTGTCAGGGTCAAGGTCAGACATTAAATTACAAAGGCTCTACTATATAGAGTGTCAAAAATGTTATAGAAGAAAACACCATTTACATTTCAATTGGAATCCCCAATTAATGGTAAATAGTTTAGTAATATATTTAAATTTTGTTATGTTCATACTAATTTATATATATTTAAATCGTGGTCTAGGTAGATGAGTTAGAATTCCATTTTTATAAAGGCCCATACACTTTATAAATTATAATTGGTACAACATGTTATTGTGACCTAGACCTTACATCAGCTGCTAGGATAAACCAGGTCATGTAAAATGATGTTATTAAATAAGTTACCATTGATAATTTATATAAGTACAAGGTTCAGAAATTACAATTGACATTCATGTGATCAACTATAAAAAAAATTCATTTCATGGAACTACAAGTATATGAAAAAAACATGGAATAAGTAGTTAATTAATGTTTAACAATCATGATATATGGGAAAATACTCTTTAGGATTATGAAAAAAATGTTAATTAATCATATTAATTTATCCCATCACGAAAAATTAGAATATTTCTATTTATAATTATCAAGGAAATAATGAAAATCACAGGGAATCCATGAATTGAATGAAATAAGATAAACCTATATGGGATGGTATAATTATTGACATGTGAATTTTCATGTTCTTATAAAGACTCATGAGGTAAATCCTTCATTTTGTATGAGAAAAAGAAAAAGGAATTCTATTATAATAATATCAAGAATAATAACACCACAGAAAAAGTTGGTCTCCCAATGTGTACCTAAATATTTCTTATTATTCATATTTATATACATTATTCTATTTTTTAGTTTTCCTATTTAGAGATTCTTAATTGGTGTGTCCTTTTTTATTATAGTAAAAATATTTATTTTTAAAATATTTTTTCCTTAATTTGGAAATTCTTCTTTTATTTTTTCATACATTGATAATTTTTACATTTTGTTTTAATTATAATTTCATTTAAAGAAATAAATATTTGAATCTATTCATAATATTTCATAGAAATTTATGAACTTGAAACATCACTGGAAGAGTTAAAAAATTCCTTATTTCGTATACTTGAGTTAAATTGCCTTATTTTTGGAATTTAGATCATTATATATATTCATAAAATACAGATTATATTGATGTAACTATCAAATGAAATCATCCTTGGTATATTAAAAATAATACCATATATTCCTCAAAATTTGATTTTGTGGATTGTAATTTATTGGGTACAACTCCAAGTATTGTTTCAACTAGAAATTTATCCTTCATGTTTCATTAGGAGTACACATTTTGTTCCCCATCATAGTAAACCTGTTATAAAATTAAACAATTATTTCATGATAAAACAACATTATTTTCATAAAATCAACAATCTGAGCACCTAGATTAATTCTCATCAATATTTCAATTATTTTATGTGTAATTTTTATAGTCCTACAAATGTAAAAATCTATTTTACAAATGGAAATATTACTATAAAAATAAATTAATAATGAAAATTCATGACTTTTTAATTAAATACATATTTTATATCATAATTTATAAAAAATGGGTTAAGATCAACTTTATTTATCTTTTAATGTGTATCAATAATGGTACAATATTCAATACCTATAGTTTTAAAAAAAACACAATTTTATCCTTATTACATCCATAATCACTTCTATTCAAATGAGTTGGTCTCAAGGGATTCAAAAATTCAACCACTTGAAATTTCTTAAATAAAAAAATATATTTTCTATATTATTGATAAAGACTAAGATAAAAGTTAGTTTTGAAAAATAATATAACTAAGGAGCTCAAAAATATTAACAATGACCTTCTCTGATACAATTTTTTTGGTCCACCGAAATATCGATGGAAAGATAAGAGGGGTGAATTTTTTATCATAAATTTCAGATTTATATAAAAATATATTAAATAATTTGGTGGATTAATATTATAAAAAATTTCATCAATTCAAATAATATTATAATTGTATTTGTTAATAGAAAAACATAAATAAAATAAGTATTTATAAAAAACATTTACAATTGTTCTGATCTAAATGATTGTATGTCATCCCATTTACAATCCGACATTTGATTATGGATATCCACTAATAATAGAGGCTTTTATAGGTTCAACCCTGTAACGCCCCGACCCTAGAATCCTAGAGTCAGAGCATTATTATGTATCATTGGCATGATCACAAAAGATCAAGTCTCAAAAGATCGATTAGTTTAGTAGCCTTGGAAGTATTAGATACATTCATACGATTTACATTACATTATAAAATGAAAAACTGAAAAACATTGTTTCCATATAACACACTCATATCCCCCATAGACTATCCCTGAAGTCCTGTCATAAAATACTTCTTCGCATCATAGGAAAAATAAAACATATAATGGAGTGAGATTAGATTCTTAGTAAGGATAAAAATATAGTGAAAACATCATAAATAAGCATAAAAATTTAAGGAAATGAATAAGACTAAAAAAGACATTATAAACTTTAACTTCAGCATATTATGGAAAAGTTAAAATCAAATAATTACATTTACTTACTCACATGAATATTCTACTAGTTGAATAATCACATACAATATCAATAACCACTTTCATAATGATGGAATGCATAATTACAGACATTAATAACCATATAGTCATGGCTTTGTGCCAAGACTAAAAAAAGATTATGTCAAGGTCTTGTGACAAGACTCTAGATTGACTTATGAGACATACGAATGCATCAAGGAGCTATAGCGGGCTTCACCCAACACTTACTATGTCCAATGCATTCCCCATATGAAAAGGTTAAAATAGAATATAAACATTCGTATTAAAAATGGCATTCAAAAAGTCAATAATTTATCCATAAACCATGAATGGTCTGAAATAACACATCCATATTCAAACATATCCCAAAACCTTCAATATAATATGGAAGTTTTGTATCATAATAAATAAACTTCAAAAAAACATAAAATCCATCAATAGATTTTAACATAGATGAAATCAAAACTTTTTTAGAGAAATATATATCTCTATTTTGAAATAATATAAAAATAACCTAATTATAGATGAAAAAAATTTATATTTGAAAATATACTTATAAACTTATAAGGGATTCTTCAGCTATGTTATAACACTGGAAAATAGCCGCACCTGCCATATAAGTTTAAAAAAGGCATTCTTACCTTAATTTGGTCGAAAAGGTGAAAAAGTACCTTGTTTGAAAATGACTGAAAGATTTCCTTCCAACCATTTTATAGAAATTTAATCAATGGTATAAATTAAATTTACCCATATTCTAGTAAATATAAAAAAAATTGGAATACTTTTTTATGAAACATGGATGTGGATGATAAAGAGATCCTAGTAGATACTTACATAAAAACAACCTCGGATAATAAAGATATTTTGAAATTAACCCCTACCATGTACTTTTCCTTGGATGAGGGTAGGTTAAACTCCTATATAATGGTGAAATAATTTTTATTAAATTATACAATAATCATATTCATTAATATGATATCATATATAATCTTTTAATATTCCTTTGTTAATAATATCTTAGTATTATCATCGTTTCGGGTGTTAACAGATTCGTTTTCCTTTATATTATTTGTTACGTAAGTAATGATTCTTATGGATAGGATGTATATTATTAATATTCAGAATGATATTAAGTCTTTAAAAATTATCTTTAATCATATAATGAAAATTAGTCTGGAATGGATACAATGGGGAATGAATCTCATCGCGTTCGTGGAGACAGTAATCCGTACGTATGCACGAGCGACAATATCATTCTTTTGATATTTAAATAATATATAATTGGATGTTATATCATATATAAGGAATAATTATCATGTTATATTTATTACTAAATCAATTATACATCATTATTATACCCATCTATATAATAATGTATTGAATTACAACTACACCACAACGTGGAGATGGTTAGACGTACAAACGCACGTATGGTGACATGTCCTTCAAAGGATGGATAGAATAATGAATTTGGTTCTACCATATTTATAATAACATCACTGTATATAGAAGATACTATAGTTTCAATTTTTGAGTTTAAATAAAAAATAAAGAATAAGTGGAAGAAGAAAAGAACATGAAAGAGGTGATGATATATTTACCTCTTCTTTGGGTTCTTCCTTTTGATTTGATCAAAATAGCTCCTTATGATGGATTTATAACTAAAGTAAGGACTCTAGGATAAAGTGAGAGATATTTAGAGGATATTTGGGCAGGGGTTGGATGAGACAAAAGTCTTTAATAGTGTGAATTTGAGAGAAGGGGGAGTGACCTTTTATTAGAGGGGTGATGGGCACCTTAGAGAAATCAAGAAATTTTATTTTTTAATAAATTAATTTTCGATTTATAATGGATCCTTTGTAGAATATTTAAATTATAATTTGGGGATGGGTAGAAAACCACTCATCCAATGGGTTTTATACAGTTTTGGGTCACTATATTAACCATATATTTTATATTTAACTCTTAGTTAAATTTTTTGACATTTACAATGTATCGTGGTATTTTTATATTATATGGTTAATAAACATACTATAACAAGACAAGAAAAAAAACAAATTGGTTCATTATTAATATATTTAACATTATCTAATTCATTTTTCTGAACCTTAGTTTTTTAGGGATAGAATATAAATTAATAATAAAATATATGTCCTAAAAACTCTTTTATGTAAATTTTGACAAATATTTAGGATTTTGTTTTTTAATTAATCACAGCACTATTACTTCGAAAAAAATTTATTTAATCATCCCTAACATGTTATAATCACCTATAAAATTATTTTAATTCATTAAAAGTCTATCATTAAATTTATTTCTGTATTTAAATTATCAATTATTTTAATATTTCATTAATAAGGTAATTACTGCATCACCATTCTGTCATAAATAAATTAAATTATTTAATGCCAAAAAATTATAAATAAAATACCATTATGTAGGAAATATATTGATATTTCTAATTAATTTTTATAATATAATTTTTCATATGTATAACACTATATTTAAAATGTTTTAGTTATTAAACATTGATTTTAGATCTTTTAACTCTTCTTTAAATAAAATAATAATAAATGTCCTAATCTAATCCAAGTGCACCAAAGAGGTTCATATTTTATTAATAAGGTTATTTATGTCTGAATTACAATTTTCCAATAGAATTAGGATATTTTTTAGGGTTATAATAATATCATTTTTACCCATAATTACCCTTTTTACTTTTAACTGTGGTAAATAAAAGTAAAAACGTATTATTCATGAAAAATTATTTTTATCTTATTGAACTGAATTTTACTCCTTGATATTATCCGTGTCTCACAGATTTTTTAAATTCAACTCACAGAAGTGGTAAATGTACATTTTATTTAAATTGGAAAATGCTCCTTGGAGGTGGTTAAAAGATGGGGAAAAGTTCAATAAAATAGTATATATCTAATATTATTATAAAATGACTCCAATGAATTAAATTGAACATATATTGGGATTATGTATCTATTTTGACACAAAATAATATTAAATAATATAATTAATTATTAAAATAAATATTTGGTTTTAAATAATAACTCAGTGTTTTTCACTATTCATCAAACATTTAAAGTTTTTAGAAAAATACCAAAAATTCACCCTAAGTTAATTTCGATAATCCGAATCCAAAATTGAAGTCCATTTTGAAAGATAAAATTTATTAAATTAAAATAATTGGGTATTCATATTTATAACGGCTAGTAAGATTGGTTGTGGTGTGTTAGAACTCGAAGTTGCGTACAACAAACGCTGGTGTATTATTCAAAGAGAAGCATACTGTTGATGCATGGGGTGTTACATTATATCGTACATCAAATAATTTCATCATAGAAATTTATAGTGTATTACTACATAAAAAGACTTGGTGGTTCTTCATCATAAGTTCCTCAGGTTTCCACATTGCCACTTCCATCTTATGGTTTCTCCATAAATATTTTCACAGACAAGTCATCTGGTTTCTCAGCACTTGTTCTCTTCTATCAAGAACCTTGACAGACTCTTCGCAACAAGATAGATCAGCTTCTAGTTCTAATTCTTCATAGGTGAGTACATGTGTGGGGTTAGACATCTATTTTCTCAACAGTGATACGTGGAATACATCGTGAACTTTGGAAAGACATTGCGGCATTACAAATGGTAAGCTATAACACCAATTCATTATAGAATTTAGGAAAGTCCGATGTACCTAGGAATTAATTTTTCTTTCTTACAGAAAAGTATAACACCCTTCCATATAGATACTTTCAATAATACATGATCTCTTACCTGAAATTCCAAATCCTTCCTTCAGTTATCAACATATCTCTTTGTTCTACATTGAGCTACCTTGATGTGGTTTTGGATTACCTTCAAATTTTCCATCGTTTCTTCCATATGTTCGGGGCCTACAAGTTTTCTTTCACCAAAATCATCCCAGCAGGTTGTTGTGTGAAATCTATTTCCATATAACACTTCATATGGTGCCATCTGAATACTTGAATGGACGCTATTATTATAGAAGAATTCAACCAAAGGTAAATATTGATCCCACAAAGCATGAAAGTCACGTGAGCATGATCTCAACATGTATTCAAAGGTTTTAATAGTCCGTTCTGATTGTCCATTAGTTTGGGGGTGGTAGGTAGTGCTCAAACAATGTTCAGTATCACGGGCTTTCTGAAGACGTCTCCAAAATCTTGATGTAAAATGGGGATCACGATCAGGAACAATCAATAGTGGTACTCCCTGAAGTCTTAAAACATCATTAATATATAGTCTTTCTAATCGTTTATGTGGTAAATCTTCTCTTATAGCAGGAAGATGTGCTGAATTGGTACAACGATCAATAATTACCCATATTTCATCGTTATTTCTAAGAGTCATTGGTAGTCCCAAGAAAAAATCAATCATAATATTATCTCATTTCTACTCCGGTATGGGAAGAGGTTGCATGACTCCTCCAGGCTGTTGCCTTCCACTTTTCACTTGTTGAAAAAACATGCATCTTGTCACAAAATCAGCAATCTCCCTCTTCATGTTGTCCAACAAAAAATGTTCCTTCAGTTATCTATACATTTTGGTGCTCCTAGGATTTATAGAAAAATTGGAACTACGAGCATCATCCAAAAAATCCATTTTTATATCAGGTATATTGGTAACACAAATTCTCTTTCCAAAATTTCAAAATTCCTTCTTCATATACGAAGTCACTCAATCACCCATTATTCATAGAATTAATCTTCTTTTGAAACTCTTCATCACCTTTCTTAGAACACATTATCCTTTCTAGTAATGATTTTTTAGAAACAATTTGAAAAAGCATTGATGTTTCACCTTCCATGGTTATTCCCATATCCATCTTTACTAGATCCATATATATAGGATCCATTTCAACTCAAATATTTTTCAAAACTCCATGATCCTTTATGATCGAAGCATCTTCCACTTTATATTCCTTCCCAAGGTGCTACTTTATTGTGAAATCATAATTCTTTAGTAGTTCAAGACATCTCCTTTTCCTCATGTTGAGTTCTTTCAGTGAGAAAATATACATCACACTCTTGTGATTAGGGTAAATCTCACTTTTTTCACCATAAATATAGTGTCTCAAAATCATAAACGAAAATATTACATATGCTAACTCCAAATAATGAGTATGATATTTTTTCTCATGAATTTTTAGATGTCGTGATGAATAGGCAATAACTCTATCATTGTTCATAATAACACAACCATGTTCTTTCTTCGATGCATCACTATGAATAACAATCTCCTCATTCCACAATGGTAGGGTCATGATAGGAGAATTGAATAATAATCTCTTAAATTATTCAAAACATTCTTCAAAATCATTTTTCCAAAAAAATGTGTCCTTTTTTCTTGTGATCGTTCTTAATGGGTTAGCTAACCGGGAAACATTCTGGACGAAACATTGATAATAACCTGCTAAACCAATAAAACCTTGTACCTTAGTTATACTCATCGGTGTTTTCCATTCTTGGATTGAATTGGTATTATAAGGATCAATATAGATTCCATACATGGAGACAATATGGCCAATAAAAGATATATCCTGAAGCTAGAATTGAGACTTTCTAAACATCCCATATAATTCATGTCTTCCAAGAGTCTATGGGATAATGTGCAAGTGATTTTCATGATCTTTGTAACTTTTGGAGTATATGAAGATATCGTCAATAAATACCTATAAAAAGTCATAAATATATTCCATGAAGAGTCTATTAATTAGTTCCATGAAGAGATATGGTGCATTAGTCAATCCAAAAGGTATTACTGTAAACATGTAATGCCCGTACCTAGTTCGAAATGTTGTTTTCAAAATTTCTTCCTTCTTCACACAAAACTGATGATATCCGGATCAAAGTTCAGTCTTTGAAAATTATTGAGCTCTATGAATATGGTTGAACACATCATCAATGTGAGGTAGGGGATACATGTTCTTTATTTTTATAGTAGTGATCTCCTTGATTTCAATGCACAACCTCATAGATCCATCTTTCATTTTAACAAAAAGGACAGGGGCTCCCCAAGGAGAAACACTAGGGTGAATAAATCACTTATTACTCAATTCCTCAAGTTGTTTCTTTAGATCCACTAATTCCACAGTGGCCATTCTATATGGGTTCTTCTATATGGGCCTTGATCCATGAATTAAATCAATGGAAAACACAATTTCTCGTTCTGGAGGATGTCCAAGTAAATCTTCTGGAAACACATCAACATATTCTTTGACAATAGGTACATACATTATTTTAACATTCTTTTTTTCACCCATAGTTATTTAAATCTCTTCCTCCCCAATAATTGAATTTAGTTGAGCTAATGGGTTTGGATCTAGATAAGAATTAGGTGGTGACGATTCTACTCTAAAGATAAGGTGTTCTTTATCATCATCCTCAAAAATAGTAACCTCATTATTCTTAAAATAATTTTTTGCATCGTGGTCTGAAAGTCAGTCCATATTGAGGATTATATCAAATTCAATCATGGGAGTGACAATGATATTAGAAGATAAAGAAAATTTATATGTCATAATGGGGACTTATTCACAAAACTTTATTGCAATGATACAACCCTTAAGTGTTTTGACTAACAAATCCCTTGTTAAATAAAATTGGAAATATCTAATTTTCTTAGAAAACTGGGAAGATATGAATCTTTATGATGATCCAGAATCAAATAAAGCATTGGCTAAACTTGAGGAAACCAATAAATTACCTGCCACTACGTCTTTAGAAGCATCAACCCTAGTAGTAATGATAACATAGGTGTGGCTTGATCCCTTTTCCTTTTCTGAGGTTAATTCCATGTACGCTTATGAAATTCATTCACATAATTCCCCCTTTCTCTACAATTGTAGAATTCAACATCGATATCCTCTTTCTTCCCCTTGCAATCATGATCTTGGTGGCCCTTTTCGCCACACATATAACACACTCCCATTCTCTTTAGGCATGTACCGGGGTGTTTCTTCCCACATTTACTGTAGGATGGATATTCAAATTTTTCCTTCTTCCCCTTATTTCCATTTCTAGAGTGTTTAGCAGATCTCTTCTTCTCTTTATTATCCTTAAAGTCATAATATATAGAGAATTATTTTTCTGTCTTGACATCACATGAGATAATATCTTCGTACGATGAGAAGGATTGCGAGACTAATACTCGACAGATAAATGGTTTTATCCCATCAAAGAAATGATTAATATTACTTATTGGGTTAGGTATATAATCTTCATCATGCCTTGCTAACCATGTAATGTTAGTTTCATACTTTATGACATTTTCATCCTCCTTTTGCCTCAACCTCAGAAATTTTCATTCCATATCTACTCGATGGTAACGAGGAAAGTATTTTTCAATGAACATATCTTTAAACTCACTCTATTCCATGTTTGATACTTCATCTTCTTCCTTTGTGTTTTGAATCAATGACCACTATTGATCAGTAACTTTAGTGAGGCAGCAAACTACCATGACATCTTTTTCCCTTTCACTACTCCCCAAGGTGTGGAATATTTTCTCTAAGTAATTTATCCATTGCTCAGATACTAATGGATTTGTACCCACATTAAATTTTGTTGTTTTTTGGCTCATGGAGTGATATAACATTGATCCTCAATGCTACGTATCAGGGTTCTTTATACTTGTAAAGTTATTATTCATAACCTAGGTGAGTTGTCCTAGTATGGTGATTAGATGATCAGGAATAGTTGTATCACCAACTCTACTATGATTATATTAAACAAGAGGGAAATCCATAAATGGAGTTCATGCATTGATGCAATTTCCATTCCTTCCACTAGGCACCATTTCTAAACAATGGAATATACTGGATTAGATTATGAATCGAAATACATAATTCCAAACATGTAAAACACTTAACATAAATTGAAAATATTATGGATATAATCCATATTCATAAAAAATGTTTTCAATGAGGATGAATATACTCATAAACCCTTCATAATGGTTTTTAATGAAAATGAGAATTATCCTAAGCATGCCCCTTGGGAGTGTCGTAACCAAGAGGGTAGCAAGGCCCATTTTCATGCACCATTTCCCATTCGAGTCTAGCTCAAAGTAATGTTTTCATGTTTTACCCCTAGGTACATCTATGCCAGAGCTGACTCAACCTTCTTGTATCCAGACATGGATGTATTTCTTATAAAACTCACAAAATCTCTGCAATACCAAAATTATAGGAATTTCTTATATACTAATCTTCAAAGTCTCTCATAGGATAATGTGCTCTAATCAGAGTTTATCTAAATCTAGATTGCAAGTTTTGTACTAAACGTCCTCTAATAGCAACTATACCACCCCGACCCCTGAATCCTAGAGTTGGTGATTTATTAAATATCGTTGGCATGATCACAAAAGATTAAGTACCGAAAGATCGATTAGGTTAGTATCCATGGAAGTACTAGATACATTCATAAGGTTAATATTACATCATAAAATATAATAGTACAACAACATTGTTTCCATAGACCACACTCATATCCCCTCAGAATATCCCTACATGTCAGTCATAAAATACTATTTCGCATCCTGGGAAAAATAATACATAGAAAGGGGTGAGCTCAGATGATTAGTAAGCATAACAATAGCAGAATCTTCATAAATAAGAATAATCATTTATGGCAATGTATAAGACTAAAACAAAATACTTTTAAACATGAACATCATAATAATATAGAAAAGATAAAATCAAATATATCCATTTAATTACTCACATGAATTTTCTACTAGTAGAATAATCACTTGAAATATCAATAACCACTTTCATAATGATGGAATGCATAATGTCATTTTTTTAATAACCACATAGTCAAGGCCTTATATGAAGACAACAGATCAGATTTTATTAAGGCCTTGTTCCGAGACACTAGTTTGTCTAATGAGACCTACCGATGCATCGAGGAGCTATATCGGGCTCGACCCGTCACTTACTAAGTCTAATGCATTCCCCATATGAAAAGGTTTAAACATAACATAAACATTCGTATAAAACTGGCATACCAAATGTCAATAAATTATCCATAAACCATGAATTGTATGAATGAACACATCCATAGTAAAACATATCACAAATCCTTCAATAAAATATGGATGATTTGTTTCATAATAAATCAACATCAAAAAAGACTTAAAATCCATCAACGGATGTTGGCATAGAAGAAATCAAAACCATTTTATAGAAATATCTCTTTCAATTTTGAGATCATTTAAAATTCATGTAATTATAGAAGAAAGAATTTATATTTAAAAATATTATTATAAGCTTGTAAGGGAAGATTCAATGAATTTATAATAGTAGAAAATAGCATCTCCCGCCGTATAAGTTAAGAAAAACACATTCCTACATTAATTTTGTCGAAAAGGTAAAAAAGTACCTTGTTTGAAAAACGACCGAAAGATTTATTTCAGAACATTTTATATAATGTTAAAAAGGGTATAAATGACATTAAACCATAGTCTAGAAAATATTAAAAACGTTTTGGAATAAATTTTTATAAAACATTGATGTGGATGATTATGAGGTCCCAATAGATACTTACATAAGAACAACCTCAGATAATAAAGAGATTGTGAAATTAAACCTAACCTTGTACTTTTCCCTGGTCGAGGGTAGGTTAACCTATTGTATAATGGTGAAATAATTGTAATTAATTTATACAGGAATAATATACATTAATATGATATCATATATAATCTTTTTATATTTCATTGTTAATAATATCTTAGTATTATCGTCGTTTCGGGTGTTAACATATTCGTTTTCCATTATATGCTTTGTTACATAAGTAATGTTTGTTTGGATAGGATTTATCTTATTAATATTCAGAATGATATTAAGTCTTTAAAAATTATCTGTAATCATCTAATGGAAATTAGTGTTCAATGGATTTGACGGGGAATGAATCTAATCGTGTTCGTGGAGACGGTAGTCCGTACGTACACATGAGCAACAATAGTATTATTTTGAAATTAAAATAATATATAATTGGATGGTATATCATATATACATAATTATTATCATGTTTTATTTATTATTTACACCAATTATACATCATTATTATACCCATATAAATTATAATGAATTGAATAACAACTTCACCACAATGTGGAGACAGATAGCTGTACGTACACACGTATGGTGACATGTCATTCAAAGGATGGATAGAATAATGAATATGGTTGTACCATATTTATAATGAAATATAATTATATATAAGATACTATAGTTAATATTTTAGAATGGAAATAACAAAGAAAGAATAAGTGGAAGAAGAAAAGAACTTGAAAGAGGTGAGGAAATATTTACCTCTTCTTCACGTTCTTCCTTATGATCTGATCAAAAGGGCTCCTTAAGTTGTATTTCTGAGTAAAAGAGGGACTCTAGGTTGAATTGAGGGAAGTTGAGAGGATATTTGGGCAGGGTTTGGCCGAGCCAAAAGGCTTTGAAGATGTGAATTTGAGAGAAGGGTGAGTGCCTTTTTATAAGAGGGGTATGTGGCACCTTAGGAAAACCTAGAAATATTATATTATAATAATATAATTTTCGGTTTCTAATGTCTTCATTTTATATTATTTTAATTATAACGTGATTATGTGTCAAAAACCACTCAACCAATAGGTTTTAGACACGTTTGGGTCACTATAATAACCTTATCTTTTATATTTAACTCTTAGTTAAATAGTTTGACATTTACAATGTCTATTTGTTTTTTTATTTTATATGGTTAATAAACATACAATAACAAGACAAGAGAACCCCAAGTGGTTCTCTATTAATATATATAACCTTATATAAGTCATTTGGCTAAACCTTATATTTTTAGAATTATAATATCAATTAATAATATAATATTTGTTTTAAAAACTCTTTTATGTCAATTTTGACACTATTTGGTATTTGGTTTTTGTTAAATTAATAACAACATCATTGCTTCAAAAAAATTATTTTAATCAACCCTAACATGTCATAGTAACCTCTATAATTATTTTAATTCATTAAGATTCATGAATTTGGTTTATGTGGGTATTTGAAATATCTATTTTATTTATATTTAATTAATAAGGTAATTACTTCATCACCGTTGTGTCAAAAATAAATTAAATTACGTATTTTCTAAAAAAATATAAATAAAATACCATTATGTAGTAAATCATTATATATTTCTAATTAATATTTATAATCAAGTTTATCTTATGTATAACCCTATATTAAAAAATATTTAGTTATTAAGATTTGATTTTAACTCTTTTAACTCTTCTATATATAAAATAATAATAAATATACTAATCTAATCCATGTGGACCAAAGTGGTTCATATTTTATTTCTAAGGGTTTTTCCAATAATTACACATATCCAATAGAATTTTGACATGTGTTAGGGTAATAATAATATCATTTTCACCCACAATTACCCTATTTACTTATAACTATTGAAAATAGAAGTAAAAGGTAATTATTCACTAAAATAGTTTTTATCTTATTTAACCACATTTTAATCCTTTATATTAACAGTGTCTCTCAGATTTTTGAAATTCGACTCACAGTAGTGGTAAAATTATGTTTTATGTGAATTTGTAAATTCTTCTAGGAGGTGGGTAAAAACGGTGAAAAGTTCAATTAAATTTTTTATTTCTAATATTATTAAAAAATGAATCAATGTATAGGTATTATGTATCTATTTTGACCTAAAATAAAATAAATTAAAATAATTATTTATTTAAATAAATATTTGGTTTTAAACAATAACCTAGTGTTTTTCAAAATTCAAAAAAAATTGAATGTTTTCAAAAAAATACAAAAAATTCACTCTAAACTAATTTTGATATTCTGAAAACAAAAAAGAAGTCCATTTTGAAAGAAAAAATTTATAAAATTTCAAAAAGTGGGTATTACTATTCATAACAGCTAGTTTGATTTGTTGCGGTGTGTTAGAACTTGAAGTTGCGTACAACGCACGCTACTATATTATTAAACGAGAAGTATATCGTGGAATCTTGAGGTGTTAAAAACCCAAACTTGTACATTTATAAATGTATCATCACTAACATAATAATATTCTAAAGGGGAATCCCCAAAGCTATCACATTTTTTTATGTTGGAGCAGATAGAATAAATTCTTTCTAAAATGAGAATCCATAACCACGTTATCATTTATAGGACCAAGAATAACTTTTATCAATAACTTTTGGTAATTTTTATAGAACTAATTTATACAGTTTATTTATGGTGATACTCATATGGTGTTGCATTGTAGTGCAGATAACAACCTAGACAAAACTACAATACAAGAAACCTGAATAAAGATTCCAACTGCAGTGTAGGGATATAAATATTTCTCCTATACCGTTAAATAATCTGGACAATTAAGTATTAGTGTTACTAGAATACCTTAAAAAATAAGTGATATTTTAACCTACTAAAATTGTGTTGAATAAAATTTCATGTAAGATTAAGAACATAGTCATGTAACAGCAACAGTCTATCACATCATGTGTTTTCATTATTCATTCAAAAGAAAAAATATATCAATTGATATTTTCTACTTCAAAACCTGTTATCCTATATCCAATATTATCAATAATTATTCTTTATGTTGATTCACATATTAATATTCTTGATAATCTATAAAACAAGATCAACTTGTACTCATGTTCTTATTAAAAAAATTATTTAATAAATTCACTCAATTAATAATCCAATTGAATTAGTCGGTAAATCATGTTTAATTAAAAATAATTCATGTTCAATAATATATTTTAAAATTCCATCCATTTTAAAATGTAAAATTATAAATATAATTAACGAAAATAAGAAATTTAAATAAAATAAATCACAATCTAGATGTCCATATTATGAAAAAAAATTAAGAAATTTCCATAGTTTTCATTAATTAATTCTATATAATTAATTTTAATTTTTTGAGACATCTAATATGAAATTTATGTTTTATTTCACGTGTCAAAATTTGATTCAATCTATAGTTTTTTATATTTTTCGTTAAGTTTTTTGTATGAGTATTGTTGGCTATCTATGAGTCATTTCATAGTTTTGTTGTAAGTCACTGTGTGAGTCATTTCTTACTTACAAAAACAATGGAATGAATATTTTTCACATAACACTATGGACATATAATTTAAACATTTATACAAGTACCTTTTTTTGTATAGGATTCATTCATAATTTCAAACTAGTGTTTTTTACTGAGAGAGATAGAGAGAGTAATGTAGATTATCATAAAATCAATAATAGAATATTTCTATAATTAAAAAAAATAAAGAGAATAAAATCAAATACTATTATAAATAAAGAAAAAATAAAAAATAAAATAAATATTATGAAATTAGTAAATAATATTTTAACACCCTTATATTCTTTTATAATTACTGAAATAATTAAATAATGAATACATAATTATTTTCATAAATTGTGTAAGAGGAAATATTGTGGGGAATTTTTTATATCAAAAATTAAAAAAATGAAGTGGTTCAAGGATATACTCCAAATTTTACAATCATGTAAATTATTCTCCTCGCTCCCCTCGAAATGATTCAGCTCCTCACACATTTCAATTTTTGATGGAAAGATTGCATTTTTAGTGTTTTAATATCAAAAAAATATATTAACTAAATTTAATTAAATAGATTTAGTCATTCTTTTTTTCATCACAAATCCAATACATAATAACATTTTGTATTAATAAATGGTTTATTTTGAGCCTAAAATAGTGGTTTTAACATAGCAAACCATATTTTTATAGATATGTCTTCCATCCTTCATAAACATACTTTAATTTTTTTTATAATTTCACATACATTTTCTTCTTGACCTGTTTTTAATTTTGAATATTATATTTTAGAGAGGGGTAGTCAATAAAGCTTCAAAACAACTTCTCATTCCCATATTCTCCCCCAAGTAAATTAAAAATGATGTTGAAAACCCCATAAGACTCTATCCCCCAAACATGAGTTCAAATAGAGTCGTGAAATATACTTCTAATACAGGTGAGATATGGAAAAAATTATGTAATCTAGATAACCAAAAAGATATTCACGGATAAAATGGAAATTAAATTATAAAATTTAAGGGGTAGGCCTGAATAAGTGATTCAATGGAATAATTGGTTTTTAGATGAAAACAAATCTCAGTCTTATTCAACATAATTTCCTTAAAGCTTTAATGTTTTGAAAAAATCATTTTAAATTATAGTTTATTATAAAATTTTGGTTCAGTCATGAAGTGATTTTTTGGTGAAGAATATATTAGAAGGGTTTTTAATCCTCATAAATATGTTATTTCAAATTTTTTAAAGTGATTAATGGAATGTGATTCAAAAATTCAGCTTCATTTTAATGAATTTCAAAAAAAATATATGAACTAATGTTTATTTTAACATTAATTTAAATTATTATACATGGTTTAAATAAATTCTATTATTTCCATGGGTTAGAAACTTATAATTTTATTTAGTTTAAGATACATATTTTTAAAACATTTTAAAAAATAAAAATAAAAAACATAACAGTGAAAGAGATATAATAGAAATGAAAAAATGAAATGAAAAATAAATACACACAAAATTATAATGTAGAAAAGGATATTACCTACGTCACAATAAATTATTTTTGACAATGTTATCTTTGTGTAAAAGATCATATATAAAATTAAAATATTTAATTAAAAACATAAAAAAACAAGTGATAAGGAAGTACACAAACATTCCTTAATTATTTTTAGAGGTATAAAGTCTAACATTATCTACTAGTTATTTTTGAAAAAATCGATAAATATATTGAATATTATTCAATTGACTGTAAATAGTTCTTATTTCGATCATTCATTAATCATCATGGTGCAAAACAGTAAAACAAGATTATCAATAACTATTTCAAACCATTCAAGGTGAAAGTTTCCAAAAAACATCATGATTTCATATTTATTCATAATAAATCTGTCTTTATATTTTAACTCATTTTTATGATTAATTAATCATGGACATATTTTCATTCTCTTTTTATAACATTCATTTTCCATAAGAAATATTTTTTATCTATTCCAAATCCCATTAGGGAATTTTTATTTTTTAAAATCCTTCAAATATATTCATGTTGATTATTTTGATAGATCATAAATACTTATGTTTTAAATCATATTACAAATGAAAACATTTCTCATCCATAATTATAAAATGATACATTAGAATTAGTCTTTTAAAAAAATTCTAAAATCCTAAAAAACAATATCTAATCTCTAAAAATTATCTTTTTTAATGATATCTATAATATGTTTGATCTCCCTATTTTCAAATTAATTAATTTTTTTTGTTTGAGGATGATATGGTTTTTCCCCCTATTATTAAGTCCATAAATCTTGAAAATATATTCTTAATATCTATTAAAAAATTAGTACCTATACTAGCTATGATTAACTTTTATAGCTCGTGACAAAAAAAATATGTTCACTCTCATAAATTTGGATACTAATTTAACATCGACATCTCTATTATCAATAGATTATACCACTTGGGAATATAAATAATAAAAAATTAAATCTAAAGATACCCAAAATAATTAGAAAATAGATCCCTGAATCCCATAATCAAAAAATAAAACATATCATAACAAAATAGGAGTTTTTGTGAAATTTTATTTCTCAAGTAAATTTACCATGAAACTATTTGGTATTATAAGATAAAAAAATTATAAATAAACATTCTATATGGTGATCAAATATAAACCTAAATCAATCACATGTGTACCTATTATTTAGGGTAGAAAATGACAACCACAACTCAATATATAGAAAAAATTCAATACTAATTGATTTTTTTAATTTGGGATGATAAAATTGATTATTTGGTCACCATTAAAATTCCATAAATAAGGATTGTCACAAATGTAAATTCATTTCTACCAAATTTTATTCGTAAGATTTTCATTAGTAAACCAATGGATGAAAGTTTTAGTATATAAACAATTCAGAAAATTAGAAAACCATTCTCTAATACTCTTATTGTAGTATAATTCTTTAACAAGAATGATTTCATTGGTTGGTGGTTATATTACAAATTTCTAATTAAAAACTATGTATAGTCTACTCAAATGGTCATCCATTGAGATTATACAACCTTTTTTATATTTTGTTTCAACATTAAAATTTATTACAACAAAACATATCATATGAAACATGGTTTTACATCATGATTATTTAGAAAATATATAATTATAAAATCATCTGTCAAAATAGTTACTTTGGAACCTTAAATTTAGAATCTATATTTTTTCAAAAAACAAACTCATAAGCTCATTATAAGGGGTATTTTGGTTATATTTTTTATAAATTAATGTCCTAGATTAATAATCTATCATATTAAATTTCTTTTGTCCTATTTTACTCAAAAGTAACCTATGTGAAAAGTCCAATGCATTAGACATAAATTTAAAGTGAAACTTTTCTCCATATGGTTGTATAAGTGGTGGGGAATCCAATTTCTATTTTAGATCCCTAAAGTATTGTGAATAATTTTCATTAAAGAAAAATTCATATTATGTTTGGACTAATTAGGAAAAAGGGAAATTTTTTTTGTATTATCTTTCAGGAATAATCAATAGAAACCAGTATGTGTATGAAGAATATAAAACTTTTCGCTAGTTTTTGGGTATGATTGTGAATAAATGATATGAAACAAGGATTGGACAGCTTGAATTCCCACCTTGAACACTACATGGGAAATCAAAATTCATCTTTATACCATATATTAGCTTTATTATAGAAATAATTTCTTCAATTGATGTTTTTAGGATAAAATAAATAATAATTGAAAATTATAAAATTATGATCCATGGACTGCAAAATAATCCATGAAAACTTTTGTACACTCTTCTAAAAATTAATTAAATCTTCTCATAATACACCTTTTAAATATATCAATAGTGTTACTTACAAAAAAAATTAATTATTTTATAAGAAAATGTATCAAATAAAAAATTTAATGTTTCCAATTGTTCTTTTGGTGCTATGTAAATATTAATATAACCTATAAACTATCCGGAAAATATTAAATAGTTATTATTACAGGATATTTAAAAATATGGTGAAAAAAGATGTATAAATGTTTCCTTATGATTATGTAGGATGATATTGATATAAATATAATAAAATCACTATTTATTTTTTAATTCTAATAGGAATGAGTTATCTAAATTTAGTCTTTGAAAAAGAGAAACCACACATTTCAAGAAAACATTGAATTGTAATTTCCCATTGGCTATCAACAATTTTAAAAATTATTCCATCATCCATCAAGGTAGTTACTCTATTATTAATAACTTATAAATTTATTGTATTAAAAATCATTTGAAATTTCGTAACTGGTTTTTTAATTTCCTCTTGTAAGATTCGATGCATAAAAAATAAGAGATATATTCAATGAAATTCAATTAAGGTCTATCCAATAGATTTTTAATGTTCTCTAATGAATAAAAAATGATTACTTTTTATCATTTAATAGTCATTTAGAAATAATCATAGAAACTTTTCATTTTTATCTGAGAAACCATATTAGAGGTTATTAGGTTAGGGATTCCATGCTAACAAAAGTTGTTTTTATATTAATTTTTTTTAGGTGGATATAAAGAATAATTTTAATATCATAAATAATTATAAATAACAAAACAATTTAAAACTAAAATCATTGTAGAAAAATATTCATCAATTAGTTTAAATGTGTGTGTTTATAAAAAAATACCGATTCAATTAAACATGTTTGATCTAATATTATAACAAAAATTTGAAAAACATTACCACTAATCACTAGATTTAAATGAATAAAATTTAAATTTATTAAATATAAAATAAAACATGAACATAAAAATTCATTTATTTCAGTATTTCATTGAAATCTATAGATGAATAAAAAATTCATGGAACAATTTCATTATTGAAACCATCTTCACATTAAAAATTTTCAATAACATGTATATAATTTATAATAAAAAATAAAGACTCATTTTAAAATTTATCAAATGCTAGATTATTACTTGTTAAATTAGAAATAACTTAGTGGAAAACCAATTAATAATTCACAATTGGTGGGTTTAATGGTCATCCACTGAAAATTTCATTGATAATAAAATTTTAAAGTGAAGTTTCTCTCATTCAAATTCAAGGGAAATGTTTCCTTTGTTAACATTTCTAATTTCCTTACCTATTTTTAAAAAAATTATTCCAAGAATTTTATGTTCATGTGTCATTAATATGTCATGATAAACATCTATAATAATGAAATATATCGGTAAAATCAGGCCTACTAAATATACCCAAACATCCTCAATATATCTAGAACATTTTTTAGTACTTTGATTGAATAATATAATAACAACCCCTAAAATTATAGGCTATCTAAACAATCGAGTAAAAATTACATAATGAAGCATCACATTTATTATATCTTCAAAATCCAGTATGATATTATTTACTTAAATTTCCCCTATTATGGATGGGAGGATAAAATTACATGGGACCTTTTTTATTTAATAATATGAGAGTGTTGATCCCTAGAGGAAATATTCATCTGAAAGGATAAATTTCATTCTCCCTTGAATTTAATCTTATAAGAAAATATTTCCATAAAATGTACATAAGTTGAATGGATTATGATATTGTATAAATGTCTATACCACAACCGATCATGTTTGGAGATGTACTATTCCATGTAATAGTGGCTACACCTTTTGAAGTTAATATGTGGAAGAATACTAGAGTTTTTTGGTTTTCTGAGCATACTGGTCATTGTGATATCATGCATTAGATCCAGAGACAATAGGTTTTATTATTTAGTATATTTTGAGTTTTACATTATGATTATTAAATATTTTTAAATATGGTGTTATACCAAATGTTTTGGGTTTAGTAGTTGACTGTGCACTACATCATAATGCATGGAATTAGGTTCTAATCTTGTTATTTCCATAATATCTATTAGATTTATTAATGATTTAAAATGATGGGATATGGCATGAAATTTAGTGATTTTACATGATATAATTAGAATATATTTAACACATATAAATATATTAGAGAATTTGAATAATCATGGAAAAGTATAACCAAGACCAACCTTCTGATAATGTCTTGATGGATAATGATTATAAAAAAACTTATTATTTTTATTAAAGAAAAGAAACCTAAAATTGAAAATATTTTTTACATAGGGATGACCTGAATCATTTTTATTATTTTTACAATGAATAAAAGAGTAAATAAGTAGATGGATCACCACTGATCATATATAATTTTTAAAGAATGAAGGCGTAAAGAGTAAAATGTTTACAAATTGATATTTATATGTTTATGGAGTGAAATATAATTATTACTACATAAAATTATCTTCATCTAGATCAAGAATTTATTATTTTGTGTTTTTTATAGAAAAAAATCAACACTCACATTGAGTTTTCATTCTCATTAGTAATAGGGGGTGTAATAGTATCAAAATTATACTATATTAGAGAATCAATTCTTGAGTAAATATTTAGAGAGATCTAATTCTACATGGTGATTATGTATAGACCCTCAAGTCTATAAATTAACATTTCCATCACTGAACCAATGTATGTATAGAATAAAATAGAGAGACTCTATGATCAATAATGTGTCTTCTATAATACTTTTAAGGATAGTTAACCTTTCCATAGAGTGACCATGACATAAAATCTAAATCCACTTAATAGTGCATGATCATAGATTTTGGTACATTGTTACACTATAAATAAAATATTCCTTATATAATCAATTATTAGTTAAAAAATTAAAATATTTATTTTGCTTGTAATTTATTTTCAATAAATGTATTTTGTGTCTAGTTTGATTAGTAATATTAGAAATATATCTTTAATATAATCATTCCAATGAAAGAAAAAATAATCACACATGAATTAATAATTCAAAGAATAAAAGTATTATTTGGAATGTTTGAGGATTCTCCTTCTACCCCATCGTAGGGTTCTTATAGTTAGTTTGGTCCCAAAAAGTCCAATCACAACCCAAATTTTTTGACTTTGGGTTCTATCTATAATATTTGGTTTTGGATTTGTACCACATCTAGAACCAATGACGAGGAATCTATTTCTCCATGGTGTGTATCTTTATCTTTTCAAAAAACATGAAGATTACATTCCATCTGATTGAAACCAAAAGATCATGAGTTAAAAATGAAGATATTCCTATTTGACTATGAAACATAAAATAACCAATGATCATATATATTATATATCTTTATTAGATCATTATACTTGGATGTTTATAAAAAATAACTCATTTTTCTAATATATTTTATATGTTGATAACTTTTGAATTAATTACTGGAGATTATGTGGACAAGAAAAAATTTAGGATGCACACCTAAAGAGTATATTTAAAATTGGATAATATCTATATATTGAGGAAAAACTAGTTTATTGTTAAAAAAAATAATAAGATGAATAAAAAATAATAATATAAAGGTGATATACTATTAAATAAAGGTAAATAATTGATATAATATTGATAATTCCAGTTTTAACTATGTTGTAGAATATTTTTGAAAATATTGAAATTTATATTAACCAATATAATTTATTGATGACATTGACTTATTGGATGACTTGGAAACACAAATAAATAATTAATCTTGATAATTGTATAATAGTAATGAGGATATATACAAACATTTCATGAAATGGTATGTCAATTGAAGATCATTAACATAGTGTACATTGAATTATTAGAAAATTTGGTCATGGAAAATAGAACATTCAGCCATATAGAGGTGGAACTGAATGACGAAATATTGGAAATTGGTGAAAATATGAAGACTCAATGTGACATACTTGAGGAAATTACACATGAAGTGGGAGAAAAATGTAACAAAAATAAAGTTTCAACCCTATAAATATATATCAATAATAGAGGATAAAATCCAAATAGGATTATCGATCAAGGTTATAGATGATGGTTTATCAACTATAAGAGATGAGTTAAAATATCAAGAAACATTAAAAGATTAAAAAATTGAAAAATATGATACAAAAGATACATCTTTTATTGTTCATAATAAAGGTAGTATAAAAATATCTAAATCTAGAATCAATGAATAATTGAAACATTCCTGCTACAATTGAAAGTTAAATATCTAAATGTATGTTGGGAATTAAGTGATACTATTTAGGAATTTTGGGACAGACAATGGATGTGTGGATAGAATCCAAAGTTATAAATGGTGGAATTAAATGTGATACAAAAAACATATTAACTAGGTAGTACCTAAATGGTATATAGTTTTATTGGGATTTTTAAATTTTTCCTATCTAGGTTTATATTGTAATATTTTGAAGCATGATAATTAAATGTGATGCTAAAAAGATTACCCCTCATTAAAATGTAATGGGAGAGTCACATAAAAAATTAAAAACAACTATTTTATCATAAATAGATTCATCATGTTATAGAAAAGTGGTGATGCAGTTCAATGAAGAGTGTATCAAGAAATAATTTTTTTTATTATACATGGAATTACTCATGGATATAATGAAAACAAACATGAATTAGAAACAAGTTTTTTCATTATGACAAAAGATAATATTCAATTTGAGAAAGAAATGCCAAAAATACATTGTTTTGAGGAATATCTAAAATAAATTGATAAGGAGAAAAATGAATAATGCCTTAGTAATTTTATAAAACAAACCAAAAGGAAAGAAGTAGATACAAATTAAGTATCAATCATATTAGAGAGGAAACATGAATAAATATTAAATGGTAGTGAATCAATGGTGAAAACATGTAAAAGTGTGATGAATCTCACATTGGGTGTGAATAACATGGTAGAGAAGATGCGTAATCACAAATATAGAGCCCCAACAAAAATTCTATATTAAGGGTAAGAGAACTAATAAGAGGTGTTATATATAATATTAAATTAAAGGGTTGGTATACTATATCTAAACACATTCCTCTAATTTATAATAAATGATATATACCCATCTCCATACATACTTAAATATGTTTAACTATTGTTTCAATATATATAAATTTAATGGGGTGATATGATTCAAATGTTGAGTGTATTTATGGGGAATACATGAAAAGAGTGGTGTTATAGAAATCACCAATGGTTCCAAGAAAAAATATGACTCAATAATTGGTGTTGAGATACCCTCCTAGATATCAATGTTAAAAATAAAATTACATGTTGTGTATAATATGGTCAAATTATGTAAATCCAAATATAGATATAATTATGTTACAAATTAATATCTAAAATACAATTTTTTTATCAATAAATGATACCTGGAAAACAGTCATGAGATTTTATGCCACCAAATAAGTAGAAGATAACTCAAATAATAAAAAAAAATTATAGATTTCATATTTATTTAGCATTGTAATAATATTACGACATTATAAATTTTTAGGATAACAATATATATAAAGAAGAATGTTAAATTACCAGAAATAGTTTTCCACATCCATAAAATTACCTTAATATATGGTGTCAATATATAAATAAATTTTTGGGGTGTTATAGATGATAATTAAAAGTCAATTTAGCCTTATTTAGGATGGGATAATCTCTGTGAAGAAAGGGTGAGCGGGGATATCAAGTGGAATCACAAGTTTATCCCGTAAAAGGGTTACTAGTTGGTTCCACATGTAGTGTGGCTCAAAAACATAGTACATTATTTTGATTACCTAATCATATTACATAAGTGTAATAGGGAACACCAATTATTTTTGAATAAATTAAAAGATAATGGTTCATTTCATTAAATAAGTAGTGAGTTACATGGAATTGTTTAATATTATCTAATAATACATGTGTTTCTTATTTTGAGTATTAACTAAGTAAGATTTAGGATTTTATTTATTAACTCATTTTCTTGTGGTAAATTAAATCAGTAAAAATATTTTTTTAAAATGAAATTGGATAGTGGATGTGGTTTTTATTATGGGAGCTAAAAATATAGAATATTTTTTATTAAAATGTTGTACCATTGCTGATGTGAAAAATAAATATTTACACCAATGATAAAAGAGAAATAAGTTTAATAATCAATTATTTAAGACATAAACTAATGGTATTATTGTGTTAAATGATGTAAAAAGTTCAAAATTGAATGTGTTTTTAGAATTTGAAGTGAATCAGATTGTACCAAAAAGACCTCAATAGCCAGCATAGGTAATATCATGGAAGATAGTTTCATTAACAAAGATAGAATAAAGATGTGAAGATACCAGTATGCATATTAGTGACTAAAGGGTAAAAAATAAAAATCTATATATAGGAGATTGTAAAAACACTTTTAATTTTAATATGAAAGGGGAGTGGGGGGAATGATCATTAAATACATGGATTGTTTTTATTAATAATGAATTTAAATTTAGAGTAGGTATATGGTAGTCTTCTCAATAAAATCTATAGGGGGATAATGTTAGAATAAAGATATTGAATGGTTTATGTTTTGATATCATTATTTGACTATTTAACCCATATCTGAAGGATGATATTAGGATACATAGTGGGATCGATGAAAAAGAAATTGGTTAAAATTCTATTGAGAATCACATTGTGTTTTTTATAAATAAAAATGATATTTATGGAATTGTAGCTTTAGAATGGTCACAATTTATCTATTAAAGAAACATTTATGGAATATTTTTAAAAAATTAATACACCTAGATATCTCCATAAATAAAGGACATGGAATGAGAACAATTTAAGAGAGGATAAGTTCTTAGATAGATATGGTATATCTATATTTGAGGAGTTATAAATAAAATTATTCAATACTAGCATGGCAGTAGAAGACGTGTCCGTAGGATTGATGATTTTTTGAGGAGGGTTCCACGATGTTTAAATTTTTTAAGTGTTGTATATACTGGTTTTAGAAAAATGATAAACTCATTAATAACTATGGTTTAATCTTGATAATGCATTAGAGATGATCTAAATGATACCTAAGAGATTATATAGATGATATGAAATTGTACACAACTCAATATTTTGGGAAATTACATATATGTAAGTCTTTATCTGATTTTCTATTTAATATGTAAATATAAGAATTGAATCTAATACATAAGGGTTACTATGATATATAATATCCACCCCATGATAAGTATGGGTTACCAGAATTTTCCCAATGATACATGAGGTTAACCAAAATTATCCTTATGATACATATGGTTCACCAGAATATGTGAGGTTTACTCTATGGTACGTAAGAGTTCCATTGAGATATATAAGGGTTAATTTATAAGTAAGGTCAAATATATAATTTTAACAAAAAAGTGTGATGGTCTACAAAATTGGTTGAGTTTTGTTAAATTACTCAATGAACATAATGTTTATGCAATACATTATAATATATATGTTCATTGGAATACTTTCCAATTTATATAAAGGAAAATGTCAAGAAAAAGTGGGTATGTCATGTGTGGTTTATATATAGATGTATACTACAACTTTTGGTTTACTATGGATATAGATATTCTCAATGTGAAGAAGTAAATCATTCCACAAAAGGATTAATGGTTAATAATATTTAGAGTATCATCCCAGATTATTTGAAAATATTCAAATGAGATATTCTATATAATTATACAGATACGGTATTTGACAAAGAACGATTCCATAATGTAAGGTATTACACTATGATCTAGTTATTCAGAAATTATTTGGATGATTGAATTGAAATTTAAAATTAGGAGATATATAATCAAAATTATGGAGATTATTAAACCCAATTGGAATTCATTGATTGTATGAAAATATGTGGAACACAAGGAATTATAATTCTTAAGTACAATAAATCACAACCTTCACATTAAGAGTTTTAGGGAAATAATATTTATAAAAAATGCTAGTAACAGTTAAGGAAGTCACAGAAAAACATGGAATTTTTGGATTACATAGGTTGTACATGAAAGAAACATATGGATTTTAGATATACAGGGGAAGAGATACATATAATATTCTCTAGTAATCATGTATGCTTTTTAAGAAAAATTTATTATATATTTTACGGGTTACACTACTACATTTTCTTGTTGAAGGAGTAATGAATGATACATATAGTGCCAAACTATCTTAATCTAGAGGGCGAAATATTTCTAATGTTTTTCATGTTTATGGAAAAATATGGACACTCACATTGAGTAGTCAATCTCATTAAACCATGAAATACAATATGATTAGTGACAATTGACTATATAATATTATCAATTTTGTAGTTATCTTAATAAGATAATTAATTATATATACCAATTTGATGGATACGTTGACATTACTAAAAGAAATTTGTCATCATCTAAGTAATTCATGAGGGATAAGAAATGTAAGTGTCACCTGGCTCAATACATTGACTTTCCTAAATCATTACACGGTTGAGAACATTAAAATGATGTAACCATGACCAAAAATATATATCCAATAAAATTTGTGTGATAGTGGAATCTAGTTCAATAACACACCAACTTGTGTATAATCTACAGAGTAGAACATATTACTAAACAACGATTAATATTTTTTTGTTATTATATTTTATTATTTCATATATAATCAATATTTTTCAGGTCAAATATAATAGAAAGATATATTTAATTTTTTTCCTTCCAATGAGGGAATAAAAATTTTATGGGTAAATAGTCCTCAAAGATTTTATTTAAATTTTGTATGACCACGAATTAACCCCCCCCACTCACGTGGTTATAATTTATTTTTCCCAACCTAAATTTATTTTCAAGTAAGGTATGTTAAAATCCATGTGGGAACTTGTTCGAAAAAAATACCTCAATGTGACTTTGAGGTATTTTAGGTTAATATTTTTTTAAAAAAAACTTGGTCAACAAAGGTCATTTGTCTAGTTATAATATTATTGTTTCAAAGAAATTTTTAATATGATTAAATAGAGAGGTATTAAATATCATGATGAGGGTCAAAAAGTATATAATATATGGTTGAGTCATTTACTATTATTTTCCAATTTTTATGGACCAAAAATTTAAAGGGTGAGAAAATTTTCATATGCGATGGATTTCTTCGAATTCCCCTTGAAAATATATAAAAAGAATGTAATGAGTAATTATTTTTTCATTTAATTAAATATTTTAGATTATTGGGTGAAATTATTATGAAAAAAAAAGTTTCACGATTACAAAAATCCCTTAAAATGTTTTGTGAATATAATGATTTTCATGAAATAATTGAATAGTTTCTTGAAATGGTGATGGTGAGTGAGAGAGTTTCATGAATGAGTGGACATATATATTAATATATGACTTTACACCCCCTACTTTGAAGTATAATAATCTTTAACAAATATCCAAATTCTATGAATTCAAAAAAATAGTGAAGTATTTTCATGTAGTAAAGTTTCATAAGAACCATTTTTCTTTAAAGAACAAAATTGTGTTAATCTAAAAAGTTTAGTTTCATAAACATTTAGAGATATTTTTGGAATATTCTTGGTTTACCTAAAGTGAATATTTAAAAAATATTTAGATGTTTTTCATAATAATAGAAAAATATTCTTTAAAGTGAAACTCATGAAAACTAGAAGAATTTTAACAAATATTATATAGTAAATAGGTATTCATAAAGTGGATGAAATTTAAGATTCATTAGACACTAAATGAGGTGTAATAATAGATATGAAATTTATCAAAAGAATATAATTTATAAGGAGAAATGAACGTAATTCAGGTCATAGAGAAGTGAGTTTTAAAATTGTGATTGGTTGTAAACCATGAGGGATAATGAATTTTCTAATAACATTGTAATTAATGTATTCCTCAGTATATATTTTAGATTTAAATTTTTTCATTGTATTCTACATGGATGTAGTCTAGTGTGGGTGAAACAAGTAAAAAAACTTTATATCATGCAGGTTTTAATTTATGCTCATACAATGCTATAGGAAAAATAAAACAAGAGTTTATTATTTAATGGTGAAACAAGATCTAAATTGGATTTTTTTACATGACATACCTTGACTCACCTCACCACCCATCAGGTTATTTAACATGGTTGGGATAAAAATTGGTAACACGGAAATGTTTTGAATCTATATTAGTCCCATAATATGTAGTGGAAGTTGTTTATTATATAGCGAATCTAATTTTTGATTGAAAAAATTGAGGTATGGGAGAATAGAATGTGAAAATAATTTTGATAATTATGTATGGATTTGTTTATAATTAAAATACATGTTGTTTTTTTTACATTAGATTATTATCAGTATTAGATCTAATGGAATTAAGTGACAATGCAAAATTTAAAAATTCTTTTGGGGGATATTTATCAAACAAAATTTTTAAAAAGGTTATGTCATGTAAGTCATCACATTCCACATAGGAAAATATGATGAATATCTAAAAAGTTGATTCAAAATTTTTGTGAAGATAAATTATTTGTTTTTTGGAAGAAATATGAGGACCAAATAATGCACCCCAAAATAGTGTTTTGATGCATTTTTTGATAGGATGAATGTAGTCATGGAAGAAATTTATGACCTTAGTGAATTTATCAAAGATGTAAATATCATTATAAACTCTTGAAAAGTCATACACCTTAGTTAAATGTAATTGTTTCTATGTTGTAAGTTAAAAATATAAAATTCTAACATCAGATATATTACATTTTACACTTCTCACATAAGAGATGACAAATAATGATGAGTCTATGGAAGAAAATGGTTGTAAAAAAGGGTTTGTATTTAAGGCCATGAAAAATCTAACTATAGAATATGGTCATGAAAAATATGTCATGGATGATGTTATTCTATTCCATTCATAAAACCGATAAATTGGAAAGAAAATGTTTAAATAGAAACATCCTATTAGATTCTTTCTTTGTTAAAAATATGCACATATTGTAGAAGTGTTTCCAAATAAATGTGAATATAATTACTTTTATGATGATGAAACTCCCAAGAATCATTCTTCAACTAGGATGAAATACCAGAATAATAATATATGAAATATCATCAAAATGAATAATATTCTCTCACATGAAATTGAATGTTCTAAATATTCCAAGGTAAAAGAAATGGAATATGGAAAGGATCATAGAGAATATGTAATGTTTGTAGTTGTAGGTAACTACCAGATAATAAAATAATGTGATAACTATGATGGATAAGTCTAGGGAAGATTTTACGTCCATGATGAAGTAGAAGTTACTCTCGATGAGATAGTTATTTAAAGAGCTAAAATGAAGAAAGGCTATATAGTAGTTCTTGATGATAAAATCATTATATAGTAGCAAGAAGAAGAGAAGTCTAACATTAATGATAAAATTAAAAATCACAAATCAAAAAATCATGTAATCTCAAAGAAAGTAATTTACATAAAGCTAATAGTTGATGAAAAAACCAAGGTTATCTATCATTTTTCTAACACATTAAAAAAATAAATTATATAAAAAAACAGGTCGAGGAAGTTTTCAACATATGAAGTAATGTAAAAGATAAAGATAAAATCTTGGCTCAGGATATGATATTAGTAACGTAGGTCACACATGTGAGATAATAGTTAATTGAGAATTTATATTTCCAAAAAACAGTCAAAGGACTATCTATTGAGGATAAGGACACATCAGAACCACATAGATATTGTGGGGATTGATCAAAAATTGAAATAAGTAATGGTTGATGTTAGACTAAAATCACTTACTCTAAGAATAATGATCAATTTGGGTATTAATAAGAATTAAAATATTCTTAGATACTAATGGATGGTCAGTGGTGAAAAAATAATGTATATGAATTCCCCTAATATTAGGTGTCACTACTGAGGAATAATGGGACACTCCTAAAATAATTTTCTATTACCAAAAATTATTTATGGGTGAAAGATAAATAAATGAATTAATTAATATTTATTATTATGAGATTAACTTTTTTTGTTATTATTTTTGGTCTAGATGATATGGAAAAATGGATATATATATTTCTCAGTAACAATGTATAGGAATAATGTAATGCATCCCTATATTATTAATCATGAGGCTCTCACGATATCCTTCAATAACATGAAACAAAAAAATTATATTTATTGAAAATAAATATATCCCATTTTACTCTGATGATGATCAGTAATAAAATTCAACATCATGTATGAATCCAAAAATTTAGATCAAAATTAAAAGAGCTACAGAATTAGTGGTTTTAGAGATATCATTAGAATCATCATATCACCCTGAAATGGGGATCATTGAGAGTTGATGAACATCCCTTATGATGGTAAATAAAGATTTAGAGATATAAGTCAATTATTAAATGGAATGAGTTATAAAATTTATCCATTATTATGGCCTAGAGATTTTTGGTATTGGAAAACAATATTTGGGGAAAAGATATGAGACATATCTATGTCTTAGTTATCAAAGGTTTATGTCACATCATTTTTAAGTTCAATCATCATCAGGAACCATAAAATTCACTAAGAATTAATAATAATTTATATAAAAAATATGGTGAAGTAATGTTTCAAGGAAGGCACATAAATTTTAATATATTCCTTGTGATTCGAGAAGAAGATATTTCCTTTTTTTCTAAGGTTGAAGAAAATAGGCTATAGCATAAACTTCGGGTTCATCTAATCCAAACATGTAACAATAAAGGTAATGATTAAACAAATCATTTCATGGTTTCTTATAATTCATGAATTATATAGCTATATTATTATAAATATATTGACTAATTCTTAAGATTATTAATGAAATGGTTTTATAAAACTCGTTTTTATAACATATTATTTAAGGTTTAATTTTCAAATTGTATTATTTATATTTTGAAAAATTATCTTTATTTTTAAATTCTTTAGTGAAAAAATATCTTAAGATAAATTTTTGATAATTTTATGAAAATACCTTTTTTTCTTCGAATAGTGAAAAATAATGATTTTTACAAATAAATGTATTTTATTTTAATGTATTTACCAAGTAAAATAATGTTTTCTACATGTTTTAAAATATAATTAATTCCTTTTTTTTAATAATCCAATTAAACAGTTTTAAATTGATTTTAGACTGAAATTTAGTATAAAAAAATTTTATGTTTAAAAAGGTCATTTTAAAAAAATGTTTTTCATTGCATTTTTCTGGGTTAATTTTAAATTAAATTCAGAATTGTAACTTTTTTAAATTTTTCAAAATGGATTATATATTTATAATCCATTGTGAAAATGTAATTAAATATTTTCCTTATATTTTTTGAAAATAGTAATTGTAACTTGAGTAATTTGCATTACCATGGTTAAGAGTAAATCAGGTAATTTATATTAAAAATAAAATAACAAGAACTATGAAATGAACCAAATATTTACCTATATATTATTGGATGAGGATATATATCCTATAATAATACAATATTATAATTTTGAACTTTTGAGCCATTTGGATTAGAATATGACATTTATAGTAATTTATTTAAAGACATGTCAAACAAGGAACACCCATAATGTAAATAAGCATAATATTTTTAATATGGAATTATACAATGGATATGATCTACAATAAATATTATTTTTAAATACAAATTTTTTTCTTCATCATAGAATTTTTTTTTATTTAGTGAATAAATAATTACTTTAAATTCTTACACAATATGGATGCATAAAATATTAATTAAATGAAAATATTAAATAAATTATATTAAAATTATTAAAATAAATTTATTTTTAGATTAACAATGTTCTAAAATAACTTTATGGAATAAAATTATTTGATATGGATATAATAAAATATTTTTCTTGAATTTTATAACTTTTATCGATTTTTTTAATGTCACATTAATGAATATATTTAAAAGGTTATTTTTTTCTTATTTTATAAAAAAAATATTTCACTAAAAGTTATAAAGAAACAATAAAATATATATTCATTCATATAGGGACCCAACCTTAAACATTACATAATCATGAATTATGTCATGAATTCACATTGAAGATATTTTAAGGATTATAGTTTTAGAGAATTAGGCTATAAATATTACATAAAAACATGAATATTACATTTAGACACTACTAAAGAGTGTCCATTTTTCATAAAATAAAAACTCATAAAAAGAAACATTTTTAGATCCATGTTTTAGACAGCATGACATTTCCTTGATCCCATCCTTGACCCTATTCATATTTATGTTCTGTGGAAAAAATTTCAAAAATATGGGATGAGCATAAAAAGATCATTAAGGGTTATAAAATAATGAAGGAGAACATTTGCCCATCAAAAAATACAAATCAATGAAACCAATACTTTTCAATCATATCATACATTACGAAATCATGCGATTTATAAATAACACACAGAATTCATAAATCATAAATTTAACTTATGAAATTCATATCATACTTACATTGTAGCTATCACAACTACGTAGGGAGTCACATTTGGAATACCCATTATAGTATATTCTGTAAATATCTTAGGATAAACATTAATGTTTACATCCGTCACGTTACCCAATGAATTGGAGAGCTATAACGGGCTCACCTGCCCAAGGTTTATCACAGAACCGCCTATATATGTAAAAAAATACCCAATAACTATAACATATTCATAAAACATAACACAACCCAAAAAGAAATAAAACATTTCAATATTCTAATCACAATATAACATTTCATGATATTTACATAATCAATGCTTTGTCAAAACCATTTTCAAAACCATTTCAAACTTTTAATAAAGAGAATTTTGAATCAAAGTGTCACATACCACTGTAAAATTTTTAAATAAATTATCAATTGAAAACATTAATGTCCACATAAATAAATCCTTAAAACCATTTTTAAAACATGGAGATTAATGATAATTATTTAGAAGATTTAATCATTAAATCATTTAAAATAATATTTTAGTTAAAGAGGTTTTAACAAAATGTGAGTAACATAAATACAAATAATTGAGGAATAAAATTTAATCAAAACATTATTATACCATGAGAATAAATTTATTCATGATATAGTATTTCAAAGGATAGTATATGCACCATATAAAAGTGAATTGGCGCATAACAACAATGAAGTATCCAAGAAATGTAAATTGAGACGATATCCATTATAAAGATAGTATCCTTAGATTAAGGACAAATAAATGACATAATTGTGTGTGACTAACATAAATACACCGAATATAGGCGGATATTAATTGTAAATCAATCAGTGTTTTTTCACACATATTCATAGAATGACATAATTAATAAGGATATGTTTAACCCAAATAATTGAAATTGGGTGGAGAAGTTCCATTACAGAAATTTGATAGCCGAACGACATCAATTTAAAATCAATAAAATGAATTAATGAAAGATAAAAGGTTATCTCATCACTTGAAAATAAAATTTTCAGCAATAAGTATAGAGGGAAACATATCCTAACCTATGAAGATGTAAATTAAAAGACATAACAAAAAAGAAGTCTTTTAAAAAGAAGACGGTGAAGGGTACCCTTACTGATTTGTTAACATACGAAACATAAACCCCATGAAATAAGGATGATAAAATGAAGATGTAAATACCTATAAATTAAATGATATTAATCAAAAAATACAATCAACTACAGTATATACACTACACAAAAAGAAATACTGGGAAATATATCATGAATCTCAGGGAATAAAAAGTGAGATAAAAATCCCTTATCATGTTGTAATCAATCGAGTCATATGACCAAAAGTTAATAACCACAAAATTATTCAAATAATAACATAAATATAAAGGGAATATTGATAATATATATCAAATGTTAGGGCACAATACACCACATGCAAAAAATTAGTTGTGAACAATGGAAATCTCACAGAATTAAATATGAGACAAGAAACCCCAATCCTCATGTCTGAGTTGACTAGTTTGTTCATTATTCTTCTTGAATAATAAACTTTAGTTAATTTATAATTTATTAAGAACCCTTTTCAAGTTTATTATTTCTTTTATATCAATTATTACCATGTTGTAAACATTATGTAATCATTTATGATAATAATGGTCATTTTGTCAATATTTGGTACTTGAGTCCGAAATGATCACCTTATAATAACAAGTTTTCCATGTGGTCATAATTACATTATATCTAGAATTATATTCATGATTTATATATCATATATATCTAGTATATTTATGTATTTATAATATTACATAACACGTTGAGGTATGAAATGAAATCCATCGTTCATGGTGATGGTAAGCCGTACGTACCCATAAACGCTAATGTTATTTCTATTTCATATTTAATGAAATGAAAACCTTATGATACATTGGTATATAATAATTCTAGTATAATATAATATATAATTTCATTAACTAGATCCTTTATACATCCCATGTGTTGCATGAACGAGTCATATCACTTCAAAGGAGCGGTAGTCTGCACCTCCTCAAATGAAATTATAGTGATTACACATAATGGAAACCATAAAGGTATGCTATAAATAAAAAGTACATAAGTATATATAAAACATGAACATGACATATATCATATATAAATACAGTTAAATCATAATATCCACCATGAGAGGTGGTAGGAGATAATTGAATAGCCATCGTTTCGTGAGGCATTAGTTTTCCATCAGCAGAAACAGTATGTTCTTTACCCATTATATGGAGGTGTGTGTAAGTGTAGTTCTATTACATATAATAAAAAACATCCTAGTATATTGATGATACTGGTTTTGTTATAAAATAATATATTAGAAAATTTTTATGGTTGGAGATGTAAAAAAATAGAAATTAATTTAAGAGAAATTGTTAACTTTAATTCAGGTAACTCCCTTTGGTTTGAACAAAAAAGACTTCTTGAAGATTATTCTGGCTTAGTTAAGTCTTCTAGAAAGAATATAGGGTTCTTGAGAGAATATTTGGTTAGGTTTTGGATGAGCCAGGGGGATTTAGAGGTGTGAGTAATGTGTTAGAAGTGAGGGCTTTTTATAAGGGTGAGGAAGGGTTCCTTAGGAAAGTGTGAAAATATTATTTTATTATATAATAATTTTCGGTTTTTAAAGCTCCAATCCTAATTAAAGTTAATGATAAGATGAATCATAGTCAATATAAATTCATCTAATAATAATTTTACTCGTTTTGGATGTTATTTTATTATTTATAATCTTATATATTTAAATCATTTATTAATGGGGAAACTACTGCATCATTTTTGTGTCATAATTAATTTTATTTATATGAAGTCTAAAAATTATAAAAAATACCATAATTTAGGAAATATTTTTATCTTTCCATTTAAAATCCATAGTCGACAAGATAACTTATATTTCCCCATGTAAAAATTACATAACTAAAAGATATTTGTTTGTTTCATTTTTGTCTTTAGATTAAATTAATTAATCTAAAGTGTCATTATCACTCCCAAGTGTTTCCTTGGGGACCCATAATCGACCCAAAGATTCCCAAGGTCTTCTTAGAATCATTTAATAAGTTTAGGATAAGTTTTAAGGTAATTTTTTATTATTATAACATTCTTTTGACCTTGAATTAACCCATTTACCTTTAACCGCTGTAAATAAAAGTCCAATGTTACTATTCACCAAATATTATTTTCATTTAATTGAAGAAAATTCTATTTAATAATAATAACCATGTACCTCTGATTTTAAAAATTTAATTCACAGAAGTGGTAAAATTTTATTTAAATGAAAAAAGTCAGTTTTTTAACTACTACTTAGTGGTTTCACTATTCATCAAAAATTAATGTTTTTCAAAACAAAATCAAAAATTATGACTATGCTTTATTTGATATTTTGATTTCAAAAATGTTTTCTATTTTAAAAATTTCAAAACATAGATGTTTCATTAATTAATTTTAAATTAATTCTCGTTGTCAAAACATATAGCCTGTTTTTAAGAAAATCTATCTACAAAAAGATTGACACTTGGTTACTTCCAATTTCAAAGTGAAATTAATTCCAATGACCACCATTAGATTAAATGGTAAAAATATAATCTAATTAGCATTTAAATCCAGTTAAACAGATTATCTGATCATATAAATAAATTATATTTAAAAACATATTTGAATAAAAATACAAAAAAAATCACTTTTCATTAAAAATGATTTTTTTTAGAAAAATACCAAAAAATTACCCAAAGTAAATTTTGGTCTTTGGATTGTAAATAAGAATTATATCTGGTAAAATAGAATGTATAAAGGTATCCAAAATAATATTTAAAGATGGTTCTCCATTAAAAGGTGGTAAATCGACCTTTTAGTGAATATTAGAGTATTTATGCTTTAAAATTAATTATTTTCTTATTTTAATCCTATAACTTTTATTGGAAAATTGTAAAAACATTTACAAACATGTATAATTATATTTTAGTTAGTTATTTTCAATCCCTCTAGTACAACAACAAGGCGTTAAATACCATTTAAAATAATATTATATTATTATTTTTCAGTATGACCCAATGTCATGTGCACTGTAAGATTTCAAATAAACTCGTTGTTGTGTATCGGGTACACCATCGAACATAACATCCCATTTAAAGTAAAATTAATAATTAAATTAAAAATATTAAAAAATATGAAAATTTTCTATTTTCTATTTACCTGGGATGTTACAACCTCCCCCACATTTGGGAATTACATCCTCACAATTTTAAAATTGGGCATGGAAACATCATTGAATGTCCCACATAAGAAAGTGTCAATAAAAAAGTCACATTAAAGGAAATAAATATAACAATAAAGGTCACCAGAGATATCCCATACTTGGATTCTAGGAATACAAGTATATGGATAAAAAGCTAACTGTCATGTTCTGATGAAAAGTGATAAAAAACATGATTGGGAGAATGTTAACAATATGAAAACCAGAAATTTTTTATGGGTTATATGGTCATTGGCTTCCCAGTAGGAAAAGTAAAAGGGAAACATTTTTTTAATTTCCTTTCCATAATTTTGGAGAATTTATTAATGATATTGAGTAATAACATAAAGAAACATACTTATTGGACATCTATATATTTATTATTTACAAAATTTATACCACAAAATCATCTTTTTTACAAACGATGAGTATTTAAGAAGGCGTGGTCACATAAAAAGTGAAATAATCAACATTAATAGAATAAAATGATCCACAAAATATGAACCATATATTTCCCATATCATTACACATTATCCAAAACCAAAATTGGTTAGTATGAGATCAGATAATCCCCATAAGGAGAATCCATTATAAAAAGAAGTACTACTATTAATCTCCAAACAGAAACAAAAGGTACCCAAAGTTCAAGAAATACCATTACATATAAAATTGTCCTAAAAATTCTTCAAAATAATCCAAAATAAGTTTGAAACCCAAAACTCAGAAGTATTTAATCACATAGTCTTCTACAGTAAATCTGAACATTTATCTCCAAAACCCTCAAATACTCATTAAAGCTCATTTTTAAGTGTAATTAACCTAATCACATATTCTCTATGATAGATTAATAATTTCCATAAATAACCCTAATCTCCTTTTTCCACAATAAAAACATAGATTCTTCCAAATTAATATTTCAACTATTACTCCAAAAAAGAAAAGATAACTATTTCTTGAATAACATTTCCCCATATCAAACTTCTTGGTTATAAATACTTGAAAAAAGTCTTCCAAATTAATCACATCATCAATAAGTATTTAATACTTTTATGAATTCATCATCCTATAATGTACCATAACTCTGGAATCCCTTATATGTAGACATTTTACTTATTCAATATTTTGCATGATGAATTATCCATTGTGTTCCAACAAATTCCATAATACTTCATTCCTACAAATAAAATCATTATTCATATCCTAGGATTCAATAATGTCTAAACATCAGCTATGGAATAATTCTTACCTTTCATTAGTCATTTTCAAGTTCCTATTCTTTAATTGGAATGGAATTATAAAATTGGTGAACATGTATTTGTACGGTCCTACTAATCTCATTCCCAATCCTTCTTCATAGGACATCTATTGGTATAATGAACATACATACAACAACTAAAACATTAAATTTATCCCTTAGAAAGAACTTATTTCTCTTTCCTAGTGTCACCTAGATGCTTCCTTTTTTCATGGTAGGTTATTGCTTTATGACCTTTATTCCCACATCTATAGCATCTTCCCATCACATTTAAGCATTTTCCTAGGGGTTTTTTTCAACATTCTTGAAACAGAGGTTTTTGAACATACATACCTTTATGATTATTACCAAAACATTTGTTGGTCTTTTTTTCTCACATATATGATGCCTTATACAAATCATAAAGGTTCAGGTGGTCAATCATGACTCCAGATAGTCGGTTGATACTAACCACAAGAGTTCTCATTGAAGCTCTTATTTCATTCAGTTGCTCATTCAGAAAATTGTCACATTTTTCATTACATAAATTGTAACTTTGTTGCATGATAGATCAATCCATTTACTAAATCAAAAAATTATTTGTGAGTATATCAGTAAAATCCTCATATAATATATTATGGGAATGGTAAACACTAAAACATCCTTTTTTATGTTTTCATAAATCATTCAATTTAAAAAACACTATGACTCTTACTAATATGGTAACCCTTATGTTTATGTGACTTATGATTAAATAACACCCTAACATAAAATTTTATATAAACCTACCTCTGATACAAACTATAGGGACCCAGACTTTAACATTACATAATATTGAATTATGTCAAGAATACACATTGAGGATCTTTTCTGGTTTAGAGTTTTAGAGAATTAGGCCATAACTATTACATAACAACTTGAATATTATATGTTGACACTACTTCCCAGTATCCATTTTTCAGAAAATAATAACTCTTAAAAAGAAACATGTCTAGTTCCATGTTTTAGACAACTTGAATTTTCCTTGATCCCATCCTTGACCTTATTCATCTTTTAGTCCTCTGGAAAACATTTCAAAAACATGGGATGAGCATAAAAATATTAGTAAGGGTTATAAAATAATGAAGAAAAACATTATCCCATCAATAAATACAATTCAATGAATCTGTTACTTTCTATTCATAACATAACTTATGAAATCATAAGATTTATGATAACACACTAAAATAAACAATCATAATGATAACTTAAGGAATTCATTTCTTATTACATTATACCAAACACAGCTACATAGGGAGTCACATTTGAAATACCCATCATTGTATATTCCTTAAATGTCTTAGGAGAAACATTAATGTTTACCTCAGTCATGTTACTCAATGCATTGGAGATCTATCTCGGGCTCACCCTCCCTATGTTTATCACAGAGCCACCTGTATACGTAAATGATGCCCAATAACCATAACATATTCATAACACAAAACACAAGCATAAAATAAATATAACATTTCCATATTCCAATCACAATATATCATTTCAAGATATTGACATAATCAAAGCTTTCTCAAAACCATTTTCAAAACCATTTCTAACTCTTAATAATGATATTTTTGAATCAATGTGTCCCATGCCACATTGATAATTTTAAATAAATTATCATTTTAAAACATTAATGTCCATATAAAAAATTCCTTAAAACCATTTTAAAAACATGAACATTAATGATAATTATTTATAAGAATAAATCATTAAAAAATTAAATTGATATGATAGTTAAAGAGTTTTTTAAAAAATGAGAGACGCATGAATACAAATAATTGATTAATAAAATTTTATCAAAACATTATTAGATCATGCTAATAAATGTATTCCTGATATTATATTCCAAAGTACAATATATAGACCATATAAAAGTGAATTAGTGCATAACAACAACGAATTCTTATTGAAATGTAAATTGAGACGAAATCCCTTATAAAGACTGTATCTTTAGATTAAGGATAAATAAATGACATAATTGTGTGTGAAAAATATAAATAAACCCAACATAATTTGAGATTAAGTGTAAAACAATCATATTTTATTCACACATATTCATAACACGGCATAATCATGAGGTATAACTTTAACCCAATGAATTGAAATTGGGGGAAGATGTTCCTTTGCAGAAATTTGATAGCCTAACAGCGTCACTTTAAAATCTAGAAAATGAATTGATGAAAGAGAAAAGGTAATATCATCACTTGGACATAAAATTTACTAAAATAAGGATATATAATAACATATCCCAACAAAAGAAGATGTAAACTAAAATATATAAAAAAATATGTCTTTTAAAAAGAAGAGGGTGAAAGGTTCCCTTACCGATTTGGTGACATATGAAACACACACCCTATGAAATAAGGATCCTAAAATTAAAATGTAAATACCCATAAATTAATGTATGTTACACAGTGAATACAATAAAGTTAAGTAAATACACCATAAAAAATGAAATAGTGGAAAATATAGCATGAATCTCACGTTAATGGGATTTATAGCTCTGTTTTCAGGCCACTTGGACTTGGGCCTGCGGGATATGTAATGGGTCACCCTCTACCCAGTCTGAAGAGGTTTTTATTTAATAATAAATTGAATCTTCGGCCCCAACCTTAAAAAATAGTGGTGAACAATGGAAATCTCACAGAATTAAAAGTGAGTCAAGAAACCCATTACCTAGTGTCTGACTTGACTTGTTTGTTCCTTGTTCTTCCAGAATTATAAAGATAAGTTAATTTATACTTGATTAAAAACCTTTTTAAAGTTTATTATTCCTTTTATATTAATTATAACCATGTTATAAACATTATGTAATCATTTAAGTTAATAATGGTCATTTGGTCGATATTTGGTACTTGAGTCAAAATTGAACACCTTATAATTACATATTGTCCATGTGGTCAAAAGTACATTATCTCTATAATTATATTCATGATTTATATATCATATATATCATATATATCTAGTATATATATGTATTTATAATGTTACATAACATTTATAGGTAACAAATGAAATGCACCGTTTATGGAGACGGTAAATCGTATGTACTCATGAACGCTACTTTCATTTCAATTATGAATAATAATGAAATGAAAAATAATTATACATAGGTATATTATAATTAGAGTATAATATAATATATAATTTCACTAATTCATACCTTTATACGTCCCACTTATGGCATGAACGACTCATATCACTTCGAGGGGGCGGGAGTGCGCACTTCCACAAATGCAATTTTAGCATTTACCCATAATGGTAACCATAAAGGTATGATATAAATGAAAAATACCGAAGAATAAATAAAAAAATATAATATGTATCATATATAAATACAGTTCCATCATAATAGTCTCCATGAGAGGTGGTAATAGAAAATTGGACAATCATCGTTTCGTGAGACTTTGTTTGCGATACATAGAAATAATATATTATCTACCAATTAGATAAAGGTGAGTGTAATTTTAGTTTTAATACTTCTCATAAAAAAAATCTAGTATATTATGGATTCTATTTTTGTTATAAAAAATAAAAAAAAAGTTTAGGGGTTGGAGGAGTAAATAAAAGAAAAGAATTTAAGGGAAATTGTTTCCTTTAATTCGGGTAACTATATTTTGTTTGAAACAAAAGGACTTCTTGAAGTGTATTATACCTAAGGTAAGGCTTCTAGGAGTACTATAGGGATCTTGAGAGCTTATATGGGTAGGGTTTGGACAGTCCATGGGGCTTGAGAGGTGTGATAAATGGGTTAGAAGTGAGGGATTTTTATAAGAGGGAGGACGGGTTCTTCAGGAACGTGTGAAATATTAATTTATTATATTAATATTTTCGGTTTCTAATGGTCCAAAAATAATTACAATTGAAGATATGATGACTCATGGTCGAAATAAATTCATCCAATATAAATTTGACTATTTTATTATGTTATTTTAATATTTATAATCGTATTCATTTAATTCATTTTTTAATGAGGTAAATATTGGATCATTTTTTTGTCATAATTAATTTTATTTATTTGATGTATAATAATTATAAAAAAATACCATGAAGTAAGAAATAATTCTAGAATTACAATTAATATTTATAGCTTAAATGATAAACTATATATAGGCATGTAAAAATTACATTACTAAGAGATATTTTTTTCTGTCATTTTTGCCTTTAGATTAAATTTATTAATCTAAAGTGTCATTATCACTCCCTAGTGCCTTGATAGGGTCCCAATATAGACCCAAGGATTCATATGATCTCCCATGACTCATCCAAAATGTTTAGGACATGTCTTAAGGTATTTTTGTATTATTATAATATTCGATTTACCATTAATTACCCTATCTACCTTTAATCATAGTAAATAAAAGTTAAAGGGTACTATTCATTGAAAATAATTTTCCACTTATTGAACCACATTCTACATACAAATAACAACCTTGTGTGAAGAATTTTAGAAATTAAATTCACAAAAGCGGTAAAATTTCATTTAAATGGAATTCATGTTTTTAACTATTACTTAGTGGTTTCACTATTAATCAAAAATTGATGTTTTTCATGAAAATACAAGAAATTATGCCTATATTATATTTGATGTTTGAAATTCAAAAATTATTTCTAGTGTAAAAAATTCAAAACATAGAATTTGAATTAATTAATTTTAAATTAATTCCCATTGTCGAAACAAATAGCGTGTTTTTAAGAAACAATATCTATAAAAAGATTGACAATTGTTTATGTTCACATTCAAAGTAAAATTAATTCAATGACCACCATTGGATTAAATGGTAAAAATATAATCTAATTACACATTAAAACCAATTGAAAATATAATCAAACCATCTAAATTAAATACATTAAAAAGTATATTTGAATTTAAATACAGTATTTTTCATTATTCATTAAAAATGAATTTTTATCAGAAAAATACCAAAAAATTAGCCAAAGTATTTTGTGGTGTCCCGATTCTAAAGAATAATTTTATTTGGTCAAATATAAAGTATAAAAGTGACCAAAACAAGATTTAAATAGTTTTCTCCATCAAATGGTGGTAAATCGACCTTTTAGTGAATATTAGGGTATTTATGCTTAAAATTGAATTCTTTTTTATTTTAAGCCCTTAAATTTTATTGGATAAATGTAAAAACATTTAACAAACATGTATAATAATTTTTTATTTAGTTCTGTTCATTCTTTCTATTACAATTACTAGGCGTTAACAACCATTTAAAATAATATTATATTATTTTTTTCAGTATGACCCAACGTTGTGAGCAATGTAAGATTTCAAAGAAAACTATTATTTTATAGTAGGTACGCCATCAAACATAGAATCCCATTTAAAATAAAATTAATAAGAATTTTACAAATATTAATAAATATGAAAATTTCAAATTCTTTATTTACCTGGGATATTAGAATACAAGTGACTCGTATGAGCATTAAAATAATTACTATTGTCCATCTATGAGTATTTTTACATTTTATGGTAACTATATTGACTCTCATGTGTAAACATTAATGTTGTAATGGTAATATATAAAGAGAATAAATTAGGGTTAAAACCCAAAGATATTGGTAAAAATATAGAATAAATGTTTAATTTTACATTTATAGGGGTATTTAAACAAATAATCATCTTGAATTTGAATTAACACATATCAGATCCATTTCTAATTGATAAATATTTTGTATTATTTTAATGCTTTGAGGAATTCCAAGAGTGTTCTTCCCCTCTCTTATAAAAAATAACTTCTTCTTTTCAATCCTTAACAACTAAAAATCTATTTGTATAAGAAAATCAAAAACCAGAACCATTTCAAGAATCTGTAACCACATTCTAGAGGTATTTTTTAATCATAATACTAATATTATTAGTTTTTTTTGTTAAGAAAAGAAGGTTCCCCAAAGAAGATGTATTGTTTTTATCTATATGATTTTTTTTCTTATTACATATCCCTCGAAGACAATACATTCCATATATTAATGAAATAATTTTCATTTTTAATAGATAATATATCAATACCATCTTATTTTTCCATGTAATAACAAATGATATCATTGTTCATGCGTATGTGTGGACTATCACCACCATGATGTGAAGTGAGCCTTTTTTCATCACGAAAACAAAAATATCACATATAAAAGTTTATTTAAATAAATAATATATATATATATATATATATTATTATTATCATTCTATAAATATGAAGTAGTATTTACATTCTTTCTATAATTATTTTTAAAAATTTGAAATGTTAGTCACGCGTACATGCGGTATACCATCTCCATGATTTTAACATATTTCATATTTAATAGAAATATTTAAAAGTATAAATTATTTATTGAAATTAAAAATATTTTATTATTTTTATTCTTGATATGGTGTATTAATTACAAATTTGACCACATTCAATTGACCTAATTAATTTCGGACTTATGTACCAAAAATTGTCAAAATGTATGACGTAAGCTTAAGTTTTTAAATATATTAATATAACATGGAAATAAATGATATAAAAGGTATAGGATATTTTAAAAAGGTTATTATGAATTTATAATGTTATACAATGTTTATTATTTACTAATATTAAGAAAGTTTGTAATGATTCAGACTCAAAGTATGTGGCGTTATTTTAAAATTTATCTTTTTATGTTTCCCTTAAAGCTCTATTTTTTAAAATCTATATTTTCTAAAACAGTTTCTAAGAATGTTTTAACTATTCATATATGATTCATTAAATTAATTTTCCCGTAATGTTTTCATTCCATGTAACAATTTAAAATTAAATATTTTCCATTTCCGAGTGAGGTACTTTGTGACTTTTCAAACAAAATATAGAATGAATGTTTTTTAACTTATATGGAATTAGTGAAATTTCACATCATCATGCTTTTATAAATATTTAAGGAATCCTTTATAATTTTTAATTTTTATTTTCCAATAATTTTTTTTGATTATTTTATGCTTTGGTTTTAGATTTTAAAATGTTTTTTTTCAATGAAAATGTTATTTTGATATTCGAGAATTTTGTTTTTCATATGAGTTTTTTAGAGTTTTTCAAATGTTTTATAATGAAATGTGAATGAATAAAATGTTTAATTAGTGATATTTAAAATTATATATATTTTTTAATTATATGATCCCGATATTGTTTATATGTTGGCATTATCTTTATTATAGCTTACCGGTAACCCCAATATAGCATTAACATTGGGTGTGCCCAGATAGTGACAAGTCAGCATATTATAGCATTGTTTTCACATAGATATAAATACAATGAAGTGGGTAGTGTACCTATACTTTTGAGGTAATAATTATATAGTTACAAAAGGGTTTCTATTATTGATTTAATTAGAATCAAATTATTTCTTATATAGGTTTAAAATGACTTTTAAATGGTATGGTCTATGTTGAAAAACAAGGTTTCATTTTCTTACGATGGGTTTAATGATTTTTAATGAGAAAAAAGTCTGTTTGTTTTTAATTTCGAGATTATTTATTCCATTCACTCAGTAAATATTTTTATATAAGTAAATATTTCTTGGGTTTTCATATTATACAATAGAATAATATATTTACTCTTATTATTAACCATACTATTTTTTATTTTATTTTTATGTTTTTTTAAAAAACATTACATCATTTATGGATAATTAGAGAAAAAGGTGATATAAGATGAAAATTGTGAATATTTATGATGAAAATAGAAAAATATTTATTTTAAAATATTTTTTTGGTTGGAAAAATTGATGCTAAGTATAATTCCTTACTTGTTATTTATGGGTGTATATTGTAATAGTTTTTTCTAATTATCAGGAATTATAAACCAAAACATTCCTTAAAATTATAAGAAAGTTATTTATAGTTCAAATACACTAGAATAAATAATTATTATCGATGAGTCTTTGTGGTTGGTATTAGAGGAGGATTTCGATAAATTTATAGATTAAGATGTTTTCACATGTGGTTATCTTATGATTTATAGATCCCATCATGGGTTTATAATTTTATGGTTGATCATAAGATCAATTTCATAGAAATACTTTTTTAGTATTCATGTTGTGAAATTTGAAGCTTACAAATAGTATTTTTGAATACATTAATTTTTTTGGTGATTATTAGTTATTAAATTTTTTGATGGAAAGTTTAACATATGAGATAACCTTTGAGGATAAAAAATTTCATTAAAATTTATGTATATTAAGGTAATTTTTGAGAATATTATCATGTTTTTATAATTTTATAATTATCATATTAATTTAGTTTTAGAAAAAGCGAAACCCACTGGATGGGTGACAACACATCTCATCTAGCAAGGTTGTGAGGTTTGAACTCACAATAAAAGGTAGAGATAGGTTCGTAGCCTACCATTGGCCTACACATAGTCCTGGTTAGTATAACATTCATTTCTGTCAAAATATTTGATTAATAAATAAAAATTATATTTTGGGAATATTTTTTTATCATATATATTCCCATGTTATTGGAAACTAATTTGGTAGTTAAGTTATTAATGATATTTTTTATGAATAACACTATAATTTTGGGAGGGATTATATGATTATCTTATACCTAATATAATTGGATTTTATATGAGGCATAATGGTTAAATTTTATTTTATAATAACAAATGATTTTATAATGTTTTTATTTTGATTCTGGTGATTAATAGATATGATTAACATATCTTTGAGATTATTTTATTTGGGAAATGTGATTTTCAATATGATACATTATGTTTTATTGATGTCATTTTTGGGTGATAAATGTTGAATTTATCTTTAAATATTATGTGACAAAATCCTTTAGATTTTTGGGTTTCAATAATCATCTATAATATTGTTTAAGTAATTTGAGGGGTAGTTTTTATTGTAATAATCTATGTTAAACGTGAGTATTGATGTTGAATTTTGGAGGTTAATTTTTTTTCTTAGTTTAAAGGATTACTAATTTATAGTAAATTATTATATTTTTTTTTTTCAATTTTTGGTTTTTTTAATGCTCAAATATAGGATGAATATAATGTTTTGATTTTGTGTTTGTTATGAATATAAGTTGATTCTAGTGCTTTAGGCATGAAAAAAATCATCTCGAATAATAATTATTTGGAGAAAACTATGAGTTTCTTGTGGAACTTGATTAACAGATTAAATTAATCATTAAAAGTAAATATATTTTCTTATGTTATTAGTATAAGAAGTAATATAATTACTCAAATTTAGGGATATTATTTTGAAAAAAAATCATTTAATATTTTTACTATGAAATCAATGGGCTTTTACCCTTATTTTTTTCCAATTTCTTATGGAAATAACTCTCCTAAACATGTTCTCTTCTACTCTATATATATCCTTAGATGTTATGGGTTTCATTTATATTCCGGTTTTCAATTTGAAGTTATTTTTTCTATTTGAAAACCTAGTCTATTTTATTCTAGATTTACTTTACACATAATTTTTATCTCTTAACAAATGGATGTTTTTAATAACCATTTTTATGATCTAGGATTACATGAAATGTATTATTATAATTCAAAACCTTCCAAGCCTGAGTTCAAAGTTATAAAGCAAAAATTTATAATGAGGGATGTAACAACCTTAGTAATGATTAAATAAGTCATTTAAATATTTATTACAAATAAATTATTTTGTGTTAATATTAATTATAAACATAATATGTATTTCATAAAATATAAATGGAAATTGGTTTTATTAAAATAATAACTTATATAATTTTAGTTGAATGTTTAATTTTCAAATTATAGATATATATTTTGAAAATATTAGTTCAATTTTATATTAATCATGTAATAATTATATTAAGGTGATTTTTTGTGAATTTTCTAAATATATTGATTTTCAAGGAAAAGTGAAAATACATATTTTTATAGAAAATTATATTCTATTTTAATTTTTTTACAAAGTAAACTAAATTTATTTATTATATTATAATTCTAATTAGTTTGTTTTAATTTATAAAAAGTATAATTATGTGTCTTAAATGGATTTTATACTTACATATAATATATGAAAAAATTATATTTAAAATGTACTTTATAAAACTAAATTTTTTGTTGCATTTTCCCAGTTTAATTTTAAATTAAATTTTGAAACATCTATTTTTTGAATTTATTTCAAAAATATATTCTAAATTCGGAATCAATGGGTATAATTTTAAAAAAAATGTTCCTTTTATTTTTCAACAATATGAACATTAATTTTAGTAAATTTTATTACCTTGATAAATGTTAAATTGGATAATTTATGTTTAAAATAAAATTATATGAACTATTAAATAACACCTGAAATAAAAAACTATAATATCATTATAATATATAGATAATAATAATATAATGGTTTAATTTATGACCTATTGGGGCCACTTTAATGATATTATGACCTTTATAGTATTTTATTTAATGTGTTTTCAAACATGGCACACTCTTAAAGTAAATAGGTGTAATGTATGTAATATGGTCTTATCTAGAGAATATGTTCAACTATAAATATAATTTCAAAGGATTAAAGATTTATCATCATCGCTGTAAATTGGTTTTAACTTTTAGTGAAAATAATTACCTTAGATTTTTACAAAATACCAATACAATAAATATTTAATCAATGAAAAAATCAAATAAATGATATTAAAAATATTAAAATAATTATAACGTGGAAATATAATGTGAAAAATACTTTTATAGATTACCATGCCTAGATGAGGATATATCAAAATATATTTCTCTAATTTTAGGTGTTTCATTGATATTATTAATGTAAAAGTAATGATTGGTTATAAAAATTGATCTTATTGATATTTTACAATAAATAATATTCTATTAAATGATATAATATTCCTAAAAAACATAAATTCATCAAATTCATTATCATAAGGTTTCAAATAAAATCCATTTTCCATTTATTAGCCTATTTTTATTTTTTAGTAACTATGTTGAACCTCAAGATTAAACATCTATTTTTTCATTGTAAGAGTTAAAGGATTAAATAGTGGTAAAACCAAAAAATAAGGGTATAAATATAGAAAAAATATATATAATTTTTATTTTATTATATTATATAAACCCGTAATAATATTTTAGTATAAATAATTATCTTTATACCCATTTTTAATTGATAGTTAATTTATAAAAATTTATTATTTTGAGAAATTCAAATAGATCACCTCCCATCACTTATAGAAGGGAACCTCTTATTATAAAGGATTGAAACATAAAAACGTATTTTCGTCCAATAACATCTCATATACCTTACTATAATCCATCAATGAATATTATAGGTCTATATTTTGGTATATTACAAATTTTATGGGTCTTAAGGTTTTAATAAAATGAAGTTTTCGGGAAAAACTATTTATAGTTCTTATCTGCATGTTTTAGTTTTTTTCTAAATCCACACCAATAAAAACTTCTTTATACATGATAAAATAATAACTCAATTATCACCCATATACTTATATGTTTTTCTATTTTAATTATGTATCTCCGTCTACTCTTTCATAAATGGTTAAAAGAATTAATCATTCATTTGTACGGAGGACTACTACCTAACAAAATGATGAAATTTTTTCCATCACTGCCTCTCAAATACAGGTCATAATGATGGGATTAATGTTAGTATATTATATTAACTAAATAATTATTATTATTAAATTATAACATATCATTTTAGTACTTACCTTTCCCTGCACAAAAAATTGATAACGTCGCTCGTGCGTACATGTGGACAACTATCTCTATGAAGCGATGCGATTCATTTTTTCATCAAGAAATTACATTGATTATATAATTTAGTATATTAAAATTAATAATATTATATTATTAAAATTATTATCATTATTTTAAGATAAAATAATATTTACCTTTTTTCCAAAATGATCATTGATAATAGGAAACTTTACTCAAGTATGTGTACGGTCTACAATCTACATGATTGTAACATACTTCATTTTTCATACTAATATTTAATTGGGTGACTAAAAAGAGTAATTGATGTATAAAAATGGAAATTATGTCATTATAATTATTTTGGTGATGTTGGTGTATGAACTACATTGATCCACTGTCAACTGACCAAGTCACCTTGGACTTAACTATTGAATATCGTAAAAACAACTATCATGAACTAATGTGATTATTTAATTTTATATGAAATGAAACTAAGTGATATAAAAGTAATTATAATTTTAAAAAAATACTAACCATGTAATAAATAAATTTATTTTATTATTCACTATGATAATGAATGTACGTGACATTTCGGACTCATGGTAAGAGACATTCTTTTAAAAATTATCTTTAAAGTTTCCATAAAAACACTAAAATTTTCAATATCCTTATTTACTTGAGATATATTAAATATTTTTTTAATATTATATTATAATTTTTAAATCCATTATCAACAAATGTTATTTTTTTAAAATTGTTTGGAAATTAATAATTTTATAAATTTTCGGAAGAGTTAATATGTGAAAATTTCAAAAAAAACATAATTAATGTTTTTTAACATATACACCATAAGAATAAAATCCCATCATTATTATTGAATAATTATTTTAAGTTTAAAATATAAATCATCATAATTTTTTGAAAATGAAACTAATTTTATTATTATTTCTGTCATTTTTATATTTTAAAAAGTGACATTAAAAATAAATGGCTATTTTAAATGTGAAAGTGTTTTACATGTGGGTGATAAAGAGATATTAAAATGTCTTATGATAAAAACTATAAGAGTAAATGTTTATATTTAGATATAGACATATATCTTTTTATGTGAAATAGGTGAGCGCATATAACTTATACTAAAGCTCAATCCCTATTATAGCCCACATGTTTTCCCAATAGAACATATACATTTAGTGAACATAAATAATGTTGGGAGAGACCATTATTTATTTATTTTTCACCCAGATAACACTCCAATTAATTTTTTGATGTACCTTATAATTTGAGAAAATAATGGGGGAGTTATTTAAGGACTTCTCCAATGGATTGAACTCAGATCCATTTATTTCTAAACGATTTTCAGAATGGGTTATGGATGTGAAGAAATATGATTCAAAAAAGAAATTTCTTTTATTGAAATGGGTTTAAAGATTTTATTTGAGAAAAAAATGATTTTTTAAATATAAAAATGACTTATTTAATTCAATCAAAAAAATGAGATAAAGGTAAACATTTCAAGGGTTTTTATGTTTTTCACTTGACTAATAGTTTTCATCTTTTTATGTCCATTACTGGGGTTTTGTGATCACCAGAAATTTTTAAGAAAATTCTTGTTTTTTAATGATGAGTAGGGACAAATATTAGGAAAAGATACAAATTGTGAATATTTATCAAAAAAATTAAGATTTATTTTTAAATGTTTTTTTGGGGAAGGAAATGGATGCTTGGTGTATGTGTCCCCTTGTAATGAATGGATTCATAATGTAATAGTTTTTCCTAATTATAAAAACATATAAAATGAAAATATCCTAAGGATTATAAGAAAGAGAAATCTAGTTCAAACACAAATGAATATTTAATGCTTAATTTCAGGCCCTTTGAAACTATCATTTTTTTTTTAAATGTGTGGTTTCTCGATATCCTTATAAGTTATCACATGATTGTACTCAGACATTCAACGCTTTCCAATAATGTAATATTACTAAAAATATGTATAATATGAAATAAAAAATGTCATAAAGAGTGCATGAATAGGTGTATATTGATATTTATAGACCTATATCACCATGATCTCTTTACAAGGAGATATATTATGCCTTTTATAGTAGTGATTTTAGAAGAATGTAATGGTTTCTATTTATCAACCACAAATCCTAGGTGGTTAACTTCATAAAAAATTATTGAATGGATGTTGAGAATATGATAGATTAAAAAATATGGATGTTCATAAAAAATTATGGAATATAATTCCCAAAGACCAGAGTTGAGTATTATCTAAATAAAAATCAAATAAGGCACTTATTTCTTGTATTAAAAACTCCACATAAAAAAGGAAATGTTTAAGAAAATGTGATAGATTATCAAAATCTTTTCCATACTAATTATTATGGCCAATAAACTACTAGAAAACTAGTGGAAAGAAATAGTCTTGAAATCTATCTAATTCTTTAAAAGAGCATTGTTATGTCTAAAGGATGAGAATACTAAACCTAAGATGTGGTCTAGAAAGAAGCCAATTTGATTTTCATTGGTGTTTTCTGGACTAAAATTTTCATTATTAATAACATGAAAAACCTAGGAAATTTTAATACTATAGAAATTAATGGATATTTATTGGCTCCTCGGGAGAAATAAAATAATATAAATTACTCAGTAAGAGGATTGAGAAATTTTTAGAAAGAAATTATATTATTGTGGTGGAATTTGAAAAGTATATTCCGAAAATCCAAAAACAGTTATAAGAGGATAATGTTGAGGACATAACCAGATCAGGAGAAGTGTATGTCTGTAAGGGTGATTTATAATAATTTTTAAATGATGATAAACAAGAAAAAGAAAATGAATTTACAAATAAAATGATGAACTGAGAATAAATTGATAAGAATAATATCATTGGTGTTTAAGAAGAATCATTCCATATAATGAAATTAATGTCTCTATAAAAATAATCATTGATATCTATGGTATAAAATAAATTGATGAAGAATATAGATATGAAAATTAGGTTCATTATATGTATTAATAACTAGAAAAAATTTAAAATAATCAAACATGGAATATTTTCTCGAGTCTTCTATATAAGATAATAATTGGGACCAAATGGTTGTTAAAAATCTTAATATGTAATAGAATTTTGTAATTAAGAATGGATTTTGTGTAGGTGATACTCCCAAAATTAAGAAATTTATGTAGATAAAAAAACATTTTTATGGTTGGATATAATTCGATTATTATTGGACATGGTAGTGCAAATGAAACTCAAATTATCCCAGATGGGTGTAAAACCAACCTTTCAGATTGGTGGTTTTGGAGGAATAGTTGTACATCCAATATCCATGTGGTTTCCATATAATTAAAGATCATTAAACATTTGTTGGTTGAAGATGGATTTATGTGGGTTGATGTAGGAATTGATAGAATGATATTCATGACTTCATTAATATTTGACGAAACTGAATTTTTAGAATTTTTTTTATTTTAACCTCTATGTCAAAAATGAGAGTGATAGAATAATTGTGGTGCTAGTGTATGTCGATGACCTGATAATTGGTGGATCATTTGAATTTCAGTTCAAAAATTTTATAGATTTCAAGAAAATTGGTTTAGAAATGTTAGGGATTGGTGAACTATCATTTTCCTTATGTGTATATGTGACACAAGGTTGAAATGGATCATTAATTTATCAATACTATTATACCATAGTGGTTTTTTGAATATCAAGAATGGGTAATTAAAAGGATATGAGGACTCTGGTGGATACACGGATTAAAATTTGATGGGATATGAAGGAAAAGTTATTAATGTCATTGAATATAGGAAAATCATTGCCAGTTTTTTGTACTTCATAGAAACATGACCCAATATATATTTTATAAAATCTATGTTCTGTGGTATCAATACAATCCCAAATTAATCCACATAAATTAATTAAAAATGATACTTCTGTATATTAATAGAAAAATGGATTTTGGTTTCTTATAGAATGTTAAATCTGAGTATGATTTATTGGGATATACACATGGAGATTTTTCGAGTTCAATAGATGATAAAGATTAATTCTTAGTGGTAAATTCTTTAATAACTTGTTTTATATTTTTTAGCAAGGAAAAAATATTATATCTCTTCTAGATCATAGAAGTATAATAAATTACGACAACCCAAGATCAAACAAAGTTATAATAGATAATAAAAAATCATTGAGATATGGGGGTTGAATTGAAGTATTTGATTAAAATATATTATGATAATTAATGTGAAATAAATCATAAAAACAATATCATATATCCCTCACATGTGAATCACATTGAAATAATGTATCATTTCATCAAGATGAAGGTGGACTATGGGCTTGTGAAGTTGGAGTATGTGCCAATAAAACTATAGGTTGTAGATATTCTATCGAATTATATACCCAAAGAAGCATTTTAACATTTCCTTCTAGCTATTAGAGTCTAGCTAAATACACATACTTGAATGAATGTGGAAGTGGGACCCCCACTCCCAGAGGAATGGTATATTCTTCCCCTATATTAATATCTATTCTTTACAGTTGGGTATTCCAAAAAAGGAGTGAATATAGGGTTAATTAAAAAATGGGGATATGGTTTCTAGATAAAGAATGGGGAGAATGTTATAAGGGGTAATGAGAATTAGGGGAATTTTAAATATAAAATTAGTGACTATATTCATTCAATATTTATATATCATGAAAGATGAGGTTGGTGCTGAAAATAGTCTCATAGTGGGGTTGTAGAATTGGTCTTCTCAAGTGTCTTTGTTCACTCCTTTGATACGATTAAAATGTTTTTTGAAAATAGAAGAGGTCATCGAATTGGTCTTTGAGAATTAAGTGACTTAATGAGGAAACTTCCATTTCACCCTTGTTTCTCTCTCTATATATGACTCATGTTATCATAGAATATGTGTTTAGTAAATCATTCTTCACTATTTGATATAACAGTATGTGATTTTTGGTTATATATGGATGAGCATAAATTAATTTAAAAAATTTAGACATAGACAATTAAAATAAGTGATAAATTATGAAGAGTTTTCAACAAACCCAAATGTGGATATTGTTGGAAAAAATCCCTCAAAATAACCTTGTAGTGTTTTCGGATGACTATTTTTGTTATAAAAGTAGTTTACAAGGTCATTTACAACGTTATTGAATGATTTTTTACTACTTATGTTGAAAAATATTCTATAATTATGTATTGAGGGTCTATAAGTAGTTCAAAAAAGAGTTCAGATGTGGTGGAGGTGTTTCCCATTCTTTTCCAAATTTTTGTGTTGAAAAATTTGTTGGAAAAGAAATTTTTATTTAAATATGGATTTCTATGACTAAAAATTAAATCTATAAATAATGAAATTAATTCAGAAAAAAATTGGTTTCATGATAATTTTTTTACTCTTTAAAGACGATAATATTAACGACTATAAAAACTCTATTAAAAGTTTCATGAAGATAGTGAGTTTCGTGAATAGATAGATGTGTTTTAGGAAAACATACTGGCAAGTGATAAATTTTATTGAAGGGGAAGAAACCATATATAAATACATGGATAACTCATATTTTTAAGTGTATGAATCCCTAAAAAATACAAGGGCTATAAAATCATAAAAGAGACCCATGAATAATTTTCTTCGATGAAGGTTTCATAAGAACATTAGTTCCATGAAGAAACTACTTGTATCAATCTGACATTGGTATTTTCATGAATGGTAAGAGATATTCATGAATGACTGTTAGTTTATTGAATTTTTTTTGGACTGGGAATTTTCAATAATGTAGATAATAGTTTTTTTGAAATTGAGAATTATATCAACTAGAAATGTTTCCCTAAAAATCTATAAAAAAAGTTTTCATAAAGTGGTTGAAATTAGTGCATTATGATTATCCAAATGAGATGTCAAAACTAATTATTCAAGTGATAAAATAAGAATATTATAACTTATTAGTTATAACACTTCAGTTGAGAGACAAGTATGCATTAAATTTGTGATTGGTTGTAAACCAAGAGGGCTTGTGAGTCTACTCCAAACATTATAATTGTTGTTTTCTTTAGTGGATTTGGAACAATGGAAAATTTCGTGTGTAAGCTCATTGGACACAACACATTTCTAGTGGCCTAATAATTTTAATCATTTTCATTCATTTTTTCATTTTTTTCATACATTTTTATAAGAAAAGGAGAGAGGAGTGTTTTATATAATGATTAAACAACATCTGAAGGGGGTGTTTTTTTAACTATTCTGACATGATTACCCCTACCCTCTCGGGGTATTTATAATTTTTTATAACAAATATGGATATAATGAAATATCACCTCTATTTTTTACAGCAATAATATGGGCTCCAATTCTCTTATATTATTCAACATCTCTAGTTAAGTCACTAAATAATGTTCGCACATGTGGGGATTTTTAGAGAAATACAGTGACCCCAAAATTATCCAACACCTCATAGTATCATCATGTAATATTTTATATCACAAAAATTATATACTTTACTAAAACATTGATTATTTAGAGACCTAAAATTTATATATTCATAGAACTAGGATAAAATATCTCTGTATAATATGTTTTAATCCATAATTCACAATGACCCAAAAAAGGTTCCATAATATTTATTTTGAAAAGATCTATCCACACACATTAATTTTTTTATAAAATTATTCCTAGTTTAAAATTAATCACCAAATTTTCAAAATATTTAAATAAATATAATCTATTGTTAATCTATATGGGTGGTGGGGGGATGGAGCAGCCAAAAGAGGGTGACGAATGAGGGCAGTGAGCGCGGAACGAGGGAGATGATTGCGTCCGACGTCAAAGATTCACAGATGTGGTTGATGGGGATGTTAACATCAAATCCATTGATTCTGTTGCTTCTCCACCTCTTGATGATTCTTTTTAACCGAAGTAGATTCTCCATAGAGGTCATGTAGCCATTGCGTTTTCAAACAAGGAGGTCCATTTTCTCTCTTCTGTTCTCATATTTGTTCTTGTTGGTAAATTAATTCAGCATTGTCCCTGTCTGATCTTCCTACGGAAATAATTCGAATCCATTAGATTCATTGATTTTGAAATCGGCCAGCTCAACATGATAAATATTGCGATACGACTTTCCACTGAGAATGATTACTATAGGCTTTGGTCTAGGGGTTTTGGAGCATTGGGGGCTGCTCGATGAATGTCCTAAAATGGTCCCCTATGTTTGATTGAATCGTTGAATCACTGATTTCCCCTGTCTGGTTAGGTTTACCAGGTCTGCCGATGCAATTTTTTCAACCAAATTTCCATTTTTCCTATTGATAAACTTATAGGACATCCCATTAAGATGGATTTTACTACTCAAAACCTCACAAGGACATCAATTGCGCATTTTTGTGTTGAGTTTGATCTTACATAGCACCTTCCTGCAGTTATTTGGATCCAGAATAGAGATGCTTGATTTTTTGAAGAAGTGGTCTATGAATCCTTACCGAGCTACTGCTCTAATTGCCTACATCTTGGACAGTCGTTTGGAGAATGTGGCTCTGGGATGGACCCTTTGAGCACTCGTTTGTTTCATAAACCTTTGCAAAATGAAGGAAAACCATTCTAGGTTGAGAATGACAGGAGGCCTCTTATTGAACAAGCTGAACCCCTTAATGCTAAGGTCTCACTTATGTCTTCATCTGTCCCAGATTCAGCCTTCATGCACCCAAGATTCTATTCTCTCTAGGTTTTTGATTCTGTTAAATAATGCTAATCCTTTCATTGAAACCTTATTAGCTTCCCCAACCACTAATGAGATAGCACAAGAGGCTCACCCTTTTTTTGGGATTCTAATATTGATGATAATGAGAATGCATATAAAATTGAGGGGGAATATCTTCACTCGAGCACCAAAAAATGTAATAAACCTTTTACTGATCATGATGGTTTTATCACCCCTCATCCCCAGAATACTCTAAAACGAATTGACTACTCTATGTTGGAGAGGAAAATTGTCAATAGATCTTATGGGCCTCGAATAGAAGAAATTAACATTTCTTCACAACCTGTGCCCAACAAAAATCCTTCGGCATCAGAATCGTCTAACGAAGAGGGCTCCTCATCATTAGATGAAGAGGAATCCTACTCTTGGGGTGAGGATCGAGAGGATAGAATTAAGCATATAAATTTCAATCAGGTGATTAAAGAAGGATACAAGGAAGAATTCTACCCATGTATTGAGGAACACGAAAAGTGGTCTTCTGGAAGATACTGTAACAAGGAAATATTTGTTGATGATTATCTCAGTATCAGAGAGCGTATGTTTGATAGAGTGGAACTTGAACATGATCGAAACCCTGATTTTGATTACCTTCTTCTTCGGTGGGAATAGTGATTTTTCACTCATGGTCTTCTTATCGTTTAAGCACAACCATTACAGGGTTTTAGAGCCCTGTTTGTTTTAGGAGTGTTTTACTTATTTGCTGACGTGGGTGGATATTTTTGGTGTTCATCATGGTCTCGTTGGTGCTTTGTGAGGCTTTTTTTATCATTATCTCTTGCCACATGGTTTCTTATTTGATGATCAGGGGTTTTTTGCTTCTTATACAGACTTGCTCCATTCAATGGAATCTTCAACATTGGGGCTATCCCGTGATCTTGAAGTAATGGTTTGGAGAATTTCATGAAGAATCTGTACAATGCAATATTATGTTCTGACTATCAATTTTTCAAGGCAAATTTTCCTGATTGTAGGCCATTGGCTTTTGCAATAAGAATTCAACAATGATCTGGACATTGGGGGGCGGATGCTTTGATGGTTATATAATGATTTATTGTTGGGAATCATTCTTTGCGGGGATTTTTGGCCATATCATAGATTATTTAGAGGTTTTTTTTGGCACGTTATTTTTTTATTCTTTTTTCTCTTGTTTGTACAAGCTCTGTGTACCTCGTGTAATCACTTGACCTTTACTTTTTGTGAATAAATTTTGTGTAGCATGGGTTTTATCTCATTTTACGAACCTTCTTATTATTGTTTATATATATATTTACATATTCATTTTTTGAAACATGGAGTGAATAGAGATATTGGCATACATGGAGTAGTATAAAAATATATTGGTTTGTGATTTTAAGACATTCTTATCCAAAATCAAGATGGACATTTTAGGAATCCAAACTTCTCCCAAGATTTCCTTAAAATTAATATGTCAGATTTAAACTAATATAAAGACCATGTTTATTTTCCATTATCTAATTTAAAATTTTTCATTTCAAAAATTTAATTCCAAAAATTATTTATGAAATAAGAAGAGAGATGTTTCAAAAGATAAATCAAAAGAAATAGTGAATAATAATATCTAAGGAACCATACCTTTAATTTTGGATCACTTTTCCACTTAGATTTCCCTTTGGATATCTACCTTATTCTTTTAAATATTACAAGAAATAGGGTTCTAGGACTAATAATTTCTGTAAAAGTAATTACATAAGAATTTTTGGATAAATATGGGTTTTATGTAATATTATTTTAAATTACATAATCTCATTTAATTTCCTATTAATACCACCTTCCATTAAAATTCATAAAAACCCAAGAAAATAATAACCATGCATATTGAATCTATTTTTGGAGTTCAATAATTATTTTCAGTTCAAAATATTTACTAAAATAATTAATATACGATTCAAAAAATAATTAATAAATTTAAAAATAATCCTTTGAAATTAGACATTATTACCATTTGAAAAGTATTCCTTAAAAATAATAGAGATATATTATAATTTTAATAGTAGATACAATATTTTATTATTAATAATAGACATTTTAGTCCATAAAACAAAAAAAAATTATCATAAATTGGTTAATTATATGTGTCTATTTCTGAATATATTCACTTCCAACTAAAATATTTATTTAAAAATAACATGTATATATATTAATAACATAGTATTGATGTTAGTGGTATCTAATTTAAAGAAAATAAATTATATTCCACTATGGATTAATGGGCATGATATATTTTTTCACACTATATACAGAATTCATGAATGAATATTTTTCTACCACTTGTATATTAAATTTTACTAAAATATTTGTGATACATGTTAATGTACCATAGATTATTCTAAATCATTATGAGTACAGGATGACCAAGAGTGTGTATTTACATTTTAAGAGTCTTTATGTAATAATATTATGTTAAATCCTAATTATAAAAAAAGAATCTTGGATTATCATTATATAATTAACAAATGATCACTAATTATTTAACTCAGAAAATTAACAAAATATTATTCTGATATATGGTGTGTTTAGAATAATCTAAAGTTTATTTTTTCAATATATGTGTTATTTATGTTAAAAAGATAAACCATATTCTAAAAAATGATAATAGTTTCATATTATTGTCATATTCTAGAAATAAAATCCTTGATTAATTTTTAACATGTATAAATTATTCTCACATAATTATAACATAAAGTGATTTTTAATGACTAAAAGCATGGTTATGTAATTTAAAAGAGACATTTCAAATAAAAACACTTGTCACATGATTAAAATGGAGAAAATGATTTTATATTATCTTGAAACTCAAGAAAAACTATCATTTATTCTTATGTGACATTTAGGAATAAATCACACTTTATTATGACATATATTTCATTTTAAACACTAAAATAAAAATTTCCAATTTAAAATTGATATTTTTGCTCCAAATATGAGTCACATTATAAATATGGAGAATTATATTATAGATTTTCATAAAACAATCGGAATATAATATTTGATTTAATTTTTTCCTTCTAGGATTAAAATTAATTTCATTCTTATGCATGATGTCTTCTAAATGACTGAAAGTGAATTTTACTATTTTGGAGTTATAGATGTTCAAGACATGATTCATGTTCTATCAACTGAGTAAAAATGTTTTGTTTTCATTAAACTATATAGAAATAATAATATATTTATTAATGTATTTCATGAAAAATACATTTCATTTGAATTCACAATGAATTTAATATGATTAAATATTCACAAAAATAAATAACATGACATGGCAGTTTAGACCATGTCATATATTGTTCCAGCATAGACCACATCATAGTGACTGTATCAACATCATGGAATTATGCCTAGAAATTTTTATTATATGATTTCAAAAACAAATCTGCCATATTCTCATATACCATGCTATTATGTTTGATTTATTATCATATGATCATAAGTTAAAATTTTCTTGATGAAGATTTTGACTGATCTATGGTGTCAAACTTTTAATTATCCATTTTTATATGATATAAATTTTTTTAACATTAAATTTTTTATAAAAAATTTATGAAACATTTGGGGTATTAAGGAGTGTCCTAGATTCCTGTATTGGGATGAAAATAATATGAAATAGTTTGTGTAATCCATGTTGTATAATCCTACATGAATAAAAATATCTCATTTTTCTCTCTCTATTTCTCTTAATATAAATTATTCTAAAAAAATTAATTAAATGTAGTTCCTTTAATATCATTGAAAAACACATCTATGTTATAGATACCATTAGAGGAATGAGTATGTTGGATACTTCATTGTGATCACTATAAATATCATTTTTAATAGCATGGAAAGATTTACATAAATTAATAAAAGCTATATCGTTATTCATTTATTCTATTCAATATATGATGAATGGAATGATCATTTAGTGAAACTTATTTTGTTTAATTTGTTTTATTTTTTTAAAAATATGTTATATCCTCTAAAATCCAATTGTGGTATCCTAGATACATTACTCTACTTTGTATCAATGTTTTAAATAGATAAAGAAACCGGTAAAATTAAATTTTCTTAAAAAATGGAATGTTTAATAAGAAAATAGTTATGGTTCATGAAATTTTGTTAACCATTTCATAAATAGTTATATAAAATGATCATGTTATTATAAAATACACAATTCTGTGTGACAGGTTTTTGAAAATATAGTTGAATTGAATTATGAAATATAGCGCAATATTTTGGGGTATCAGTAAGACATGGTTTAATAGTCACTTTGTTCTGTTTGTGATAACTACGAGGTCAAAATAGGTTATAGTGCATTTAAAAAAACATTCATATCTGGAAAAACAATATAACTTCAAGGCATTCGAACTTTATTAAACAAAAATGGTTATCGTGTGGACATAGACAAAATATATTTTTTTTTACTATAGAATATGATTTCAAAAGAATATAATGACATTTTTTTAAAAATCAGATCGTTGTTTTCCCCAAATTTTCATGGTTGTCATGGAAAACTGAATTGTTATATTTATATAATGTTATTTAATTAAGGGAATCAATGAACCATAATCCACAAAAAAATATCAGTGCTTTAAAAATTATATAGAGATTGAATTTTGGTTAAAATTCTTAGAAACCTTCAGCAACACTAGACTATGGAAAATCTGAGTGGTTTAAACCAATATCAAAACAATTTTTTTGGATATGATCATGTTTTAGTGTCGATTTAAATATATTATCAATTTATAAATTTTTTAATAATTTTAAAATGAGGAAATATAAATGTATTTCTATTTATTTGTGATTGTTTTTGTAAATCAGTATATTAAATATTTATATTTAAAGAAATTACTTAGAAATCATGTGATATTTATTTAATATAATGTGATTCCACTAAATATTAAATATTTATTTGATTATTAATGTATTCATAAAGATCCGAAGTTTTGAATACGAATAAGTTAAATTTAAATTCCATGTCAATTAAGAATATGAAATATTTCATATTGGAATATATGTGCAATGTTCATTTCTATTTATTTTATATAATTTTCATATTTCATGTCAAAATAAAAAGTTATTTTAATTTTTTTTTAATTTTTCTTTAATTATTTTCTCCTGTATAAATTTCTGAATTTTTCATTTATTTTTTTCCTTCATATTCTACCATGAATACAACTATTATATTATAAATTGATCTATTCATTTTTTAGGTGGTAAATTATTTATTTAAATTTTTTTATACATATTAGGAGTTTTACGCCTTTTATGATAATTAATACCATTTTATATTACCTTAAATTTTGATTTTACAGCATTATAAAAAAAATTAATGGTTAATTACAGTTCATGTATATTGGGTGTCAAAATTATTTTAGAATTGAGGTTAGTTTTGGGTATTAAACCACGTGTAGTTGGACTTTGGGTCAACCCTATCACTGGCCTAGGATCATAGGCCCTATCAACAAATGTTTTTGATGGTTACCAATCTATCCAAGATTACCCTTGTGAATATTGTATATTTCATGTTATTTTATGCCTTTATATCAGAGGGATTCATGTATATTAGGTATTTGGATATGTGTAAATATGTTTATCTTTAAATTTTGGTTAATAAAATAATATATGAGTTGTTTAAATATTTACACATCAACATGGTCTAAACATATTGATATAATGGATGGATTAGAGATCCCAAATTAGATTTTTATAATAATTATCACATGTTGAAAGAATACATGTGATAATATGGTGTGGTAACAAATCCCCTTTAATATATTAATGGTTAGATTTCTTCTAAAGAAATGATTTTCATGATCTTGATCATGGATATATGTTGGTTCTAAAAGATCAGGGTTACCATGGATTATATTTTGTATGGTAGGAAGATTATTAGTGTACCTAATAATATTAAATGATAAATTGGGAATAATCATTATGTCACACATATCTATGATACCATAGAAATATAACTGCAATTAACTATATGATGGATTGGAAAATATTTATTCAATCAAATAACAAAAATCCATAAACTATATGATTACCATGATTACCTACCTATGTAGTTATGTGACGAAATTAATACTAATTCAAACTCAATTCTTAATGAAATATTGATCTTGGTAAACTAATGGATCGACATCAATTAAATGAGGATATAATTTTTAAAGTATAAAATTTGATATAATTTCTTATTGAATAAATATAAATCATGATACTCGTTTTCTTAAAAATTATTTTGTAGGAAAATTTTAATCAACATAATTAAAAATAAATTTGAGATATATCCAAGAAAAATATAGTCTTAATGGAAGAAAAATTATAAATATTTATAGAAACATAGGAACCATTCATAAAAAATAAGTGATATTTAATGTGCTAGAGTAGCTCCTTCCTGAGACACCGAATATTGATTTTTTAACATGAAAATATAAATAATTAAAAAATAGATGGATTCACTTGAGTTTTAAAATGAATTAGTCTAAAAATGGCTAAATCAACTTTAGTCTCTACTCATGAATTCAATATGATAGGGTATATAGATGTTCTAAATATAAGAGAGATATTTTTAATGTCTGTAATGGATATGGATTTCCTTCTAGAATTAGTTTTACAATATTTCAAAAATATTAATTAGTTCAGTAAATCATTACAATGATTACTCAATGTGTTGAGGTTTGGTGAGCATGAAATTTGATGTCAATGATCTAATATTATATTAATAGTACATGGGTAATGTTTCAAAATATAATTTTAGAAGGTCCAACTATAATTTTTTTTTCTTAATCTACAAGATGTTTTTGGAAGGAAGGATGATATATCAATTTCATTGAATTTTCCAAAATATAAATGTGGGTATAATAAACTCTAGAGAGTACATGATAGGTATCATTGTTAAAAAATAAATTCATTTAATTTGAAGGGTATATGATACTAAACATATATTTTACAAAAAAATTATTATAAATGTTTTTAAAATAAATGAAACAGGTGTTGGTGATTTTAGTTTTCATTCAGATACAGTGGAAAAGGATGTTGTTATAAATATTTTGAATGTAAATTAATATTTCAAGAACATATAGACCTAATTAAAAGATGTATGTTTTTATATTATCTATCTTATATGATATGGTATGTTTTTTCTAAACAAATAGCTAATTTGAAATACATTAGATAATTTTTTCAATACACATGGTTTATGATTCATTATATTTTATAACATATTAAATAATGAGCTTAGGATAAATGGATTATTATCCAGATAAAAATCTGTATCAATGATTTTGGTATCAATATATGGGAATAAGTTCCCACCAACATTAGCTTAAAAATATTAAAATATAAAATCATTACTTTATAATATTAATTAAAATAAAAAGAATACCAAATTATATATTTGTATTTGTATTCTATTATTTAAATAATCCGGATAAATAAAATCAGTGTTATTTCTAAATATTAATGTGTTTGTGTCATACAATTATATATTGTGGAAGATATACATTTTTAAGTTGTTACAGATAAGATGGTTAGATTTAATTAAATTTAATGTTTGATGACTAAAATATTGGCCAAGTCTTAAGATAATTGAATGTGAATTTAAATCATAAAAAAAGTATAGGATTTTTTGGTAAACAAACATATTTATGAAATTGGTTACATTTTGATTCTTAATGATCTTACTGGAATCCGTGAATGAGAATTTGGAAGATAATGGTATGACATTAGAAATATATTAATTTATAAAAGATAACTTATTAACATAATAACATTGAATGTGGTAAATTATTATAGTTTAAATGCATGATAAATGATTTTAACAATAAAAATATGATTTTTAGTATATTTATTATTCAATCAAATATTTTTTATAGATATTACTCACATAAAAATTTTAGTGGAATGTTTTATAAAAAATTAAAACATTGAGATAAAATGATTTAAAAAATCTAAATATAAAGATAACATAAATCCTTCTTATTGGTATATCATATGGGATATGATTATATAGGTTTTTATATAGTGTTTTTTGGTATTTTAAGGTTTTTATGAATATTAAATGTATCATTAAATATAAAATATTGTTTCTAAATTTTCATTTTTTCATAATGGATTCATATATTCATTAAATGAGATGATGATTGATATCTCAATATGAGAATTTGATTTATCCTTAACCTATTCTTTTTATGAAATATTATGGTTTTTTATGAAATGGTAAGAATATTATGGGTAGGATTTCATATAAATATATGAAATTTTCTAATGAGACACAAAATTGTTTTTTATTATAAAAAATTCTCTATATAAACCATATGGAGTGCCTTAAACTATGAATTTCATGTACAAGGGGTTTATGTTTGGAATGTTTTATATGATCCCACATGTTTTACACACATAAATCATGACTCACCAATAATGATGTATCTATAGGATTTAATTTGGTCAATTCCTCTCTTAAGGAAAATGATTTATTTAAATTACCAAAAAAATTATGAATATATTTTTCAAACATTGTGTGGGATTTTAAAATTCTATTTTTTTATGAAAACGGAATTGAAATTATAATCTAGAACACACATATTGAATTCATGATAAATTTCGTAAAAACTAAACTCATGTTTTTAACAATCAATAATTCTTATCATTGGTTAATCTAATTTGTAAAAGAAAAGTTCAATACAAATATCAAGACATGAGAATTTAGATGAATTCAAAATCAAATTATATGATATGCTCGTGAATCAGTATAGATAAAATAGTAAAACTTGTGCCTATCCATTATAATTTAATGAAAGATCACTAAAATCTCATATATTTAGAATTGACTTGATTTAAAAAAAAATCAAAACTAGTTTAGATATCATACAATATTAATCATTAATAGACTAATGGGTTATAATGGTGGTAATTATACCTTTATATAATAAGTAAAGATATATATATATGTCACACACATGGTGTTATATTCCAATGCGAGATTATTTATTTATTTATTTTTAGTATTATTTCTTATTTCATGTATATTTTTATTTTAAATTTTAGAAAGTGGTACGGTTTTCCATGTTACATGGTTTACTCATGATACCGCACATATAGGAAATTTTAGATGTGTTTGAATGAATAAATTTACCAAATTGTGTGGAAAATCCATGAAACGCCCTCCATATACTTTCTATTACATCCATATGGATGGTGCATAATTTGTTCATCCGTACAATTTTTCCATGTTTCATTAAATGTTCAAAACTACATTCCTGGTCTAATTGGATTAGACCATATAAGCCTCTCCTCTCCCCCGTTTTTTGAACCTACAAGTTTTTGGACATCGAATATCTCTTTTTTTCTCCCCTTCCATTTGATCTGAAGTATATTTTTATCATAATTATTCAATATATGTACTAGAAAGTCTATTATTTATCTAACACTGGGTTTTTATATTCTTATACATGGTTTTATACATTCCCTATGTATCTGGTGGGATAGGTATTTTATGTATCAAATTTTATCTAAGGGTTTTGTGATGTTAGTAATTTCTCTCTCCTAATTAGGATCACTCTCCCCCATTTTAGTGTAATTACATCTTTGGTTATCGATTTAATAAATTAAATTAGGTGGCTTCATGAGAAAAATGTTCTAGGAAAATATGTACTTTAATTATTTAAAATGATGTTTATAATTATACAGAACTGCTTTATTCTATTTATGGGATACAAATTTATTTTATAATTGAAACTAACCACATTTTTAAATATAATAAAATTAATATGTGTTCTAAATCATTTCTTATATATATTAAAATTGTGTTTTCTATTATGTTATTGATGAAATTTATCATTAAATGGATATGGTTTTATTAAATTTATAATTTTTTTATGGTTCATGGGATCATGTTATATAGGGATGAGAACATAAGACCCAAACTAACTAGGAATTGATGAATCTCTCATTAGTCATAGATAATACTAATAGGAATTCTGGTTTATCTCCTTATTATATTATCATGAACATTACCACAATGAATTTTCAATTACCTTCTTAGTATCATGCACAAAATTTGATAATATTGGATTTAAGAAATTCATAGTATATGGGGTTTTGGATTCATTAACCTTAGCCAACTTGAGGCATATCCTTTGAAGGATTTTTTTTTATTTTTTTTACGTGGATCTAACATTCATATGGAATATTTATATGGATTATGTTACATTTTACATGTATTTAAAACATTAAAGCAGTATTTTTCAGATGGTTTAATTTCAATATAGAATTATTGGATTATGTAATAATTGATTCTTATGAAGCACTTGGTGGGATCCTACAGGGATAGTTATGCTCACATGATATATATATCCTATTTGGGTTTATGTATACCATGTATTTTATGATATATGTTAATTAAAATCACCACATAGATGTGGTGAATATTCATATTAGTTGATTTTGGGATTTTTTTCATGACATTGTGGGATTGATTCTTTATGTAATACAAAAAGGGTGTTTTTATTTTTCGTTTTTTTTTTATTTTTAGTAATTTATACTCCTATACTTCCTATTTTCATTTGCATCATGTTTTCTAATTTTTCTTATTGTTGGATCATTTATATGACTATACAAGAAAAATCAGTATTATGTTAATGTTTATTGTATTGGTTTATTTTGATCACGTGGATATGTTAATCTATGTTTCTTTTATTTTATTTTATCAATATAATTATATTATTTTTAAGAATTTATATTATATAGACATGATTTTTTTGGTTTTTAATTATGATCCTCTTTTTGCAGTATTATTTTATTGGGAGAAACTATTCCCAATAGTGATTCCTTAATTCCTAGGCATAAGCTTCCAGTCCATGGGGTTCCAAAATTCTCTTTGTAACTTTTTGGTTCATCAAAGGTACTAGGTCTGGGGTAGACTGGGTTGGTTCATGATAAAATGTATGGGGGCCCAATTTTGATATATCATATTTGGGGTAGAATCGGTAAGATGAAGATATAAACATAGATACATGAGGAGAAGGTTGTCAGGGGACTGTCTAGATGGCACTCATTATAATGAGCCTTAGGCCACCATAAGATATCAGGAAAAGTATATTTGGAATGTTTTTAAATTAAATTTTATATTTTAAACAATTTAAGGTAAAAAAAATTCAGTTTTACGGGATTTTATAGGAAAAAATGTGTCTCGAATGGAGGGGTTACATTATGCACACATTGTTTGGAACACGGATAGTAAAACCATGTGACGAAACCATATGAAGTGGGAATATTAAATATTGTAGTGATTTACCTCATTAAAATTTATATTTAGGATTCTATTATATTATTTAGATATATTTATTGTCTTACATGATGGTATATACTTACATTAATGATATTATTCTTATTTATTTGACTTAATGTAGTATTATACCCACTGAAGACCCCTTGTTGATCCATTGGAGGAATTTTTGAATAATTTTTCACAATTGAATCCTCTTTTAGACCAAAAATTGAATGATATAGTAGTGAGAACTTGGTAATAAATAGATCAGGGAGTAATCCATAGCCATTATTATTATAGAGAGGTTGGTTAATATCTTATCAAAGGCATGGTTTAACCCATATATTTTCTTTACTCTAGGACTCTATAATTTTTGGGATGAAATTATCTTCAATAGAAAGAGGATTGGATAGAGAAGATTTAAATGATATTTTATTTACTCAAGTCACTAGGGGCCAACAATGTGAAGTTTGAAAATTTTATGTTTGAAAGATTTATTTATAAATGGTGGTAGTTTTTTGTTCAAGAAAAAAATCATTAGAAACTATAAAATATATAATTTAAGTTCTTGTTTAATTCACAATTTTACCTATATATTATAGACATAGATTAGTATAAATAAAATTATTCCTCTATAAAGAAAACTAGATGGATATAGAATTTGAAAACATGTTTTCAAAGACCATCCATTTCACTCATAATATGGTTTTGAAAGATAAATAAAATATTAGTGATTTATAATTGAACTCAAAACCAATATTAAATCCCAATTTATCATTTAGAATATTCTAATATATATATATATATATATATATATATATATGTTGACCTCACCTGTTTTGATAATCTCAATCATGTATTCATATGTGTTGAAAATCCCAATTATGTTTTCATTCAATATGATATTGTTAAGTATCATTGATCTATACTTTAATTCTTTCAAATCTATGATCAAACCAATAATAATTTTTAAAATAGTCTTTGAAATATGTTAATCCTCATTTATCCATGTTCATACATGTAATAAATTGATTCTAACCCAATCGGATGTGTTCTGCATAAAACAGATAAGTAATCTGCCTATAGCTACTGATAATGAGCTACCGGTAACCAGTCTACCGATAGACTTAACACAGAGCTACCGATAGACTTAACACAGAGCTACCGATAGACTTAACACAGAGCTACCGATAGACTTAACACAGAGCTACCGATAGACTTAACATAGAGCTACCGATGTGCTTATAAATGTAAGCTACTGACTTACAGACAGCTACCGATACAAACATAGAGCTACCGGTGTAAGTATAAATAGCTACCGATGGAATAAGAGTCACTGATGGACGAAGCTACTGACAGACTCACAGCTACCGATACCAACGCATGGAGCTACCGATGCATGTACCTACCGATGTTCATGCTACCGATGTTCAAGCTACCGATGTTCAAGCTACCGATGTCCAAGCTACCGATGCTGATCACCTACCGATCACTCGACGCACTGTTTGAATTTCTTTATTTCCTATATTTAATCTATCCAACGGTCATATCATGTACATTTTAATGATTTGTCAAATATCTGATAAAGGTTGTCGGATGTCAGGAACCCGTACCTCGTACCTGCAGAAAGAAAATCTTTTCTGTCTCCTGTTGCACGTGACATAAATACAAGAAGACTCTGCTGAAGAGACAAGAGAGACAACACACACAGAGACAAGGAAGACATACGACATACTCACGAAAAAGCTATGTGCATAAAAGAAGAACCAAGCAAGACAGAATCACATATACAATCAAGCATACTCGAGAACAGTTCTGTGCATTCAAAAGAATATCAAAGAGATTCATCGACTACATCTCACTACCTACGAACCTGGAGCATATGACACTCTGTTTCTCAAACAGAAACGAGAAGAGGACTCAAACTCACTTCTGATCGAATCCAAAGAAGTCCAGAGCTACACTGAAATCACCAGAACCACTTCTAAACTCTACAAATCTTTTTCTGTGATTTATTATTACTCTTTTCGAGCAGTGTGTGTTATCTGCTGTATCTAACACATACATTGTCTCCTGTACTCAAACTGAAGGATTTGTAAATCCTTACCAAACTCTTTCATTCTTTCTTTCCCACGAATAATAGTGGTAGAGGTCGTGTGTGACCTGGACAGCTGGTTGCTGTTGTACTGTTTCCCACGAAGAACAGTGGTAGAGGTCTTGGACCTGGAAAGTTGTAAACTGTTGAACCCCGATCCAGGGTGTGGATCATTTTTATATAAACTTTTGAGAGGACTAAGTCTCGTCTTGAGACTGAACCTCTTGGTTACATTGTTGTGCCATCTCTTTCAAAGTTTTATTCCGCTGCTAATCACTTTAAAACCAATACTGTTTTTAAAGTTACTTTGATAATTAAATTAGAAAGTGTTTATGTTAAGTGAAGATTAGTAAGTTAGTTTCAAAAGATAATCACACACTCCTATGTTGATTAACTGGGAATTAATCAATCCCTTGAGAATCTGACAGAACCTCTACTTTAATATAAATTCACTATAGTTTAATTTATTATTTTATTTGGGGGTCTTTAAGACACTGTTTTTAAATACAGAAATTTTAATTGGTACTCAATTCACCCCCATCTTGAGTAAACCACTCCGACCAACACTTGGTATCAGAGGTTGAAAATACTTTCTAAAAGTACTCGGCTTTTGAACTGTGATTTTAGTTGTATTTTAAAGTTCTTAAAATTTCTGTTATATCTAAATTTTTATCTCTTTAAAATTTTCTCATCATGGACAATAGACTTGAGGGTGCTGCTACTAACCGGACACCTTTCTTCAATGGAACTAATTATGCTCAGTGGAAACTGAAAATGAAAATTCATCTAGAAATCATAGGTTTTGATATTTGGACTGCTATTGAATCAGAATCTAAAATTCCCACTACTGCTAGATCTACTTGGGATGAACCTACAAAGACTGCTTACAATAAAAACTGTAAAGCTATGAATGCCTTGTACTATGCTCTATGAGATGAATAGTTTAATAGAATTTCTGCATGTAAAACTGCATATGAAATTTGGGATACCTTAGCTGTTTCTCATGAAGGAACAACTAATGTTAATGAAATGAGATTGAATACTTATACTATCAAGTATGATAATTTTAAAATGAAGCCTGACGAACCCATTTCTGACATGTATCTCAGGTTCAATGAAATTGTCAATACAATGATCTCGCTAGGAAAGGATGTCTCATCGAAGGAACAAATTATGAGAATTTTGAGATGTCTACCTGATAGATGGAGAGGCACATCTGTCTCAATCAGAGAATCATGTGACATAGCTGCTCTACCTGTCAAGGAACTAATTGGCAAGCTGATGATGTATGAAGAAGAGCTTAAAGTGAACAAATAGGAAGAAAATGAACCTGCAAGAAAGTCTGTCGCTTTCAAATCCTCAACTTCAAAGGATAAGGACAAAGAAAAGCTTCAAGCTGTAGTTGAAAGTTCAAGTTGTGAAGACAGTGGAAGTGATTCTGACAGTGATGCTGAGATGGCTCACATTGCTAGAAGATTTAAGAAATTTTATAGTAAAAAGAAGTTCTTCAGAAAAACAAATTATAAGGGTAAGTATGATCACCAAGGTAAATGGAAAAAGGATTGGAAGAAGAATGACAAATTAGATGATGTTGTCTGCTATGAGTGCAAGAGAAAAGGACACATTAAAGTCGACTGTCCAAAGCTGAAGTATAAAAAGAAATATGAATATAAGGACAATAAGTTTAAGAAAGCCATGAAGGCTACTTGGAGTGCTTCAGAAGACAGCACAAGTGAAGCTGAATCTTCAGACTCTGAAAGGAATCGAGCCAACATGTGCTTTATGACAAACACTTCTCAGGTAACTGCTGAAACTCCTGCTTTAAATTATTACTCTGGAGATAATGCAGAATCTGACTCTGATTCTGGAACAATTTCTAAAAATGAATTGTTTGAGTATTGTGATATGCTAGAAGAGACATGTAAGGAACTTATGGATAAATCCAAGTCATTAAAGAAACAACATGCTCTCACCACTACAGTTAAAACCGAACTCACTATTGAAAAAGTGAAAAATGCTCAACTGTTAAAGGAGAACACTGAACTGAAATTGTCTAATGAAAAACTCAGAAAAGACTTAGAGAAGTTCACAAATGGAAAGAATACTCTAGCACAGATGCTAGGAAATCAAGTTGCACCTAAATATACTACTGGTATAGGATACCAACCTGGACAAAGGAAAATTGCCAAAACTAGATTCATTTCTAAATCTGGACAGAATGAAGGTAATTCTGGAACCTCTTATGCTTCAACTAGTTATATACATAGCTATGGACCTAATAAAGTTTATCTTTCAAAGAATGTCTATTCTACAAATTATATGAGACCCATTAGACAAATATGGGTACCTAAAGTGTTATTGGCTAACCTGTCTGGACCCAAGAAAATCTGGGTACCAAAATCATCTCCCATCTAAATCTGTTTTGTAGGGAACTTTCATGAAGATCTCCTGTAAAGAGACCTGGTATTTGGACAGTGGATGTTCAAGAACTATGTCAGGAGACTACTCTTGTTTCAAGAGTTTAATAAAATTTGATGGAGGCTTTGTCACCTTTGGTGACAACTCTAAAGGAAAAATCATCGGCTTAGGCCAGATTGGTAACACTGATTCAATTTTGATCTCTAATGTTTTATTTGTTGATAGCCTTAAATACAATTTATTAAGTATTTCTCAGTTATGTGATGATGGTTTTCATGTAAAATTTGAAAATGATTCTTGCAAAGTTTTTAATTCTAAGAATATTTTGGTATTTTCTGCCTTAAGAAATGAGAATGTTTATGCTGTTAATCTGAATTCTTTAGCTAAGCAGAATATTACCTGATTGAATGCTTTTCATAAAGAATCATGGATATGGCACAGAAGATTAGGACATTTCAACATTCACTCACTTAGAAAACTTTCTAGGAAAAACCTAGTTAGAGACCTACCTAAATTAGAATTCCCAAATGATAGAGTGTGTAACCCCTGTCAAAAGGGAAAACAACAAAATGTTTCTTTTAAATCAAAGAAAGAAGTTTCGACTTCTCAACCACTTGAATTGGTTCACATGGACTTGTTTGGACCATCAAGAGTTTCTAGTTTAAATGGGAAGCACTATGTTTATGTTCTTGTAGATGACTTTTCTAGATATACTTGGGTATATTTTCTAGCTCACAAAAGTGAAGCTTGTTCTTACTTTGCCAAATACTCCAAGTATGTAGAGAACCTTAGTGGACTTAAGATTAAAACTTTGAGAAGTGATCATGGTCGTGATTTTGAAAATCAATATTTTGAATCTTATTGCTCACACAATGGCTATACTCATAACTTTTCTTCTCCTAGAACACCCCAACAGAATGGTGTAGTAGAAAGAAGAAACCGAACCCTTCAAGAAATTGCTAGAACCATGCTCAATGAATATGATCTGCCTATTTATTTTTGGGCTGAAGCTGTAAATACAGCTTGTTATGTCATTAATAGAGTCTTAATCAGACCTGTTCTTAAGAAAACCCCTTATGAATTGTGGAACAATAGAAAGCCTAAGGTTAATTACTTTAATGTTTTTGGTTGCAAAGTATTTATTCTGAATACTAAAGATAATATGGATAAGTTTGCTTCTAAAAGTGATGAAGGAATTTTTCTGGGTTATTTTATCTCTAGTAAAGCCTATAGAGTATTCAATAAGAAAACCAAATGTGTGGAAGAATCTGTTCACATCAAGTTTGATGAAAATGATCCACATGAGCCTAAAACCTCTCTTGAGAATCTTGAAGAAGATTTGTCTATTCTGGACCTTAATGATAAATCTAAAGAACCTGTTATAAAAGCATCCAGTTCTGGACTTTTTCCAGAATCTGCTTCTGTTGAACCCGAACCTATAGATAAACCTGAAATTTCTAGTCCAATATTTACCAGATCAACAAGGATTCTAAAGAATCATCCTTTAGAAGCTGTTGTTGGTAATCTTGATAGAGGAACACAAACTAGAGCTTCTCTAAGAAACCAGGTTGAACATCAAGCTTTTCTTTCACAGCTAGAACCCAAAAATATCAACAATTCTATCAATGATGAATTATGGGTAATAGCTATGTAGGAAGAATTAAATCAGTTTGAAAGAAACAAAGTCTGGGAATTAGTTGACAGACCCAAGGACACTTTGACAATAGGCACAAAATGGGTTTTTAGAAATAAAGAAGATGAATCTGGAAATATAGTTAGAAACAAAGCTAGACTAGTTGCACAAGGATATAGTCAAGAAGAAGGTATAGACTATGAGGAAACTTTTGCACCTGTAGCTAGACTAGAAGCCATTAGGATCTTACTTGCATATGCTGCACATCTGAATTTCAAGTTATATCAAATGGATGTGAAAAGTGCATTTCTAAATGGTTTTATAATTGAAGATGTTTTTGTGGAACAACCACCTGGATTTAATAACCCCCATTTTCCAAATAAAGTTTTTAAACTTTCTAAATCTTTGTATGGTTTAAAACAAGCTCCAAGAGCTTGGTATGATAGACTTAGAAATTTCCTTATTTCAAAAGGTTTTACTAAAGGGATTGCTGATCCAACTCTTTTCATTAAAAGAATTTGTAATGATGTTTTAGTTGTACAAATATATGTTGATGAAATTATTTTTGGATCTTCTAAACACTCTTTATGTACTGATTTTTCAAAAAGTATGCAAAATGAATTTGAAATGAGCTTAATGGGAGAGCTTAAGTACTTTCTTGGATTTCAAGTATTTCAAAATGAAAATGGTATTATTTTGAATCAAAGTAAATATACAAAGGATCTTTTAAAACGTTTTGGTCTGGATAGTATCAAGGAAAGTGAAACTCCTATGAGTACTACTTGTAAATTGGATGCAGATGAAACTGGGAAACCAGTTGATCAAACAAATTACAGGGGTATGATTGGTAGTTTACTTTATCTTACTACTAGTCGACCTGATATTATGTTTAGTGTGTGTATGTGTGCCAGATTTCAAGCTAATCCAAAAGAATCTCATTTGCTTGCTGTTAAAAGAATTTTTAAATATCTCAAACACACGGTTAACTTAGGTTTGTTTTACCCAAAAGGACAATCCTTTGAGTTAATGAGTTATTCAGATGCTGACTTTGCTGGTTGTAAGTTAGATAGAAAAAGCACATCAGGAACATGTCATTTGCTTGGAAAATCCTTAGTTTCTTGGTGTAGTAAGAAACAGAACTCAGTTGCATTATCTACCGCTGAAGCAGAATATATAGCTGCTGGTAGTTGCTGTCCACAAATTCTGTGGATGAAACACACTCTTTTGGACTATGGATATGTTTTTAAACATGTTTCAATCATCTGTGATAACACCAATGCAATAAACATCTCTAAGAATCCTGTATCTCACTCTAGAACCAAACACATAGATGTAAGACACCATTTCCTAAGAGATCACTATCAAAAAGGTGATATTTCTCTTGAATTTATTGGCACTGAACATCAATTGGATGATATTTTCACTAAATCTCTAAGTTCATATAGGCTAAGTTACATAAGACACGAATTGGGAATGTTTAATTAGAACCGGTGTGAAAATTCTCACCGATGTGAAACATCTCACCGATGTGAAACTTCTCACCGACGTGAAAATTCTCACCGATGTGAAAATTCTCACCGATGTGAAAATTCTCACCGACGTGAAAATTCTCACCGATGTGAAAATTCTCAATGATGTGAAAATTCTCACCGACGTGAAAATTCTCACCGATGTGAAAATTCTTACCGATGTACAATTCTCACCGTTTTGTTTTTCTCACCGATGATTAACTCACACCGATGAAAGGTTTTAAAACTTCTGTCTACCACCAAGAATACGAATCGTTTTATTTTATTTTATTACTCTATTTTAGATGTTTATTTAGAATTCCTAAATGATAAAACTCAGTCTAAGCCACTTCTTACCTCACTGAGCTCAAAATCTCTCACCTTCGATCCTTAGCTCTCAAATCGGCCAAGAACTCTAAACCCGCGATGGAAAAAACCAAGCTTCCTATCGTCAGAGATGAAAGAGTATAACCAAACGCTAAGAAGCAGAAGACACAACATAAAGCCAGTGTTGGTGAAGTCAGAACTAGATCGGGAAGGCGACCAGTGAATCCTCACTTGCAGAATAGAGACATAGTGATCGAGAAGGAACTGTGCGTGGAATGGCTACTGCCTAGCAAATCGTTATTACTCGAGATTCTGGAAGACCAGAAATGGGTGGATTGTTTCTCGAATAACAATGGCCCATACTACCCGAAGTTGGTAAAACAGTTCTATGAGTTTATAACCTTTGAGAAGTCTGAGAATGAGAATCGAGTAAGCTCTTTTGTAAATGGAAAAGAGATGTCTTTTTCTTCAGTAGAGTGGGATGAGAGTTTGAAAGTACCACATGAAGGTGTCTCTGGGTATGTATCAAGAGAAATGCCACCTAGCAGTGACATCTTTGATTATGAAACCGCCTTAAAAGAGCTGACTGGTAATGGAAATCAAAGGCAAGTGGTTGCTGCTGAAATGGATGGAGAAAATCGACTGCTTTTCAAGTTTGTTCAACATGTGTTGATGCCAAGGCCAGGAGATTTTGCAAATCTGAGATATCAAGATATCTATCTTCTTCATTTGCTAAGACATGGTGTGAATATCAATCTGTGCAGATTGTTGATGCTTGAAATGGAAGACATGATTAGACCAAAGTCAAAGACTAATGCTTTGTTCTTTGCCAAGCTGATTTCAGTAATGATAAAAGTGAAAGGAATAGCTGAGTCTCAGGATGAGACAGTAGTAGTCAAGAACAATTTCTGCATCACCTCGACTGTTTGCAAGTACATGAAAATTAACTGGAACCCATGGAAGGGTGAATGGGTCAGTGATGATCAGAAGATTTATGATAGGTTTAATCCTGTGGATCATCCCTCAAGACCAAAGGATGAGAGAGATCCGAGTCTGAGACCTGATGAAGAGGAACCTGTTTATAGTAGTGAAACAGAAGAAGAAACAGAATAAGAAGAAGAAGAAGAAACTCCTATGGATGTTGGAGGAGATCCAGACTTGCCCCCAAGTCCTGTTGCCGAATTGGTCTATTCTAGGAAAGGAAAGGTAGATGAAATTGTGTCTACTCATGAGGAAGACCACTCTGTACCTCACCAAGAAGAAGTGGAAAAGGGGAATGCATCTGAATCGCCTGCTTCTGGTAGGTTAAGTATGAGCCCTTTGATTGGGAACTCAGCTATGCCTGCTGATGAAGTAGAAAGACTTACTAAAGAAGCTGTACCTGTATCAGAAAATCTTCAAGATGATGCACCTGTGGAACTTGTAGTAGAAGATTCTGATGAAGATAATCCAGCATCAAATGCTATTGTGATACATGAGAATGCACCCATTGAGGGGGAGCATCAGTTTGTGCTTGGAAAAGTTACAGTAGCTATTGAGCTTGGAGACTGGGTAGAAGACCCAGGGTTTATAGTCTGTGGATTGGATTATCCGGATTCAGATAATGAGATGTCTGTGAATAGACCGAAGACCAATTATGATCTTGCTTCTGAGATGTTGCCAGATGATGTGGTTAGATTTCATGATTTGAATAAGCTGAAAGAGGACCTCAAAACCAGTTTTGTTGAAGAAGTGAAGTTAATGGAAACCTCTCTTGCTTCCTCAATTAATTCAATAATGACTGATTCTGTAGTTAGTTTGGCCTCATCAAGAGAATCTGCTGCAGTTGTCTCAAATGATTTTTTCTCTAAATCTGATCTTGAATCTATGAAGAATGAGCTGAAAGAATCATTCAGTGTGTCAGTTGCTGAGATGAAGCAAAGCTTTTATGAAGAAATGAAAATGTTAGAGAGATATTTCGAGCTATCTCTGGCTTGTAATTTATCTTCCTTTGTGTCTGAACTTATGGAAGAAGTGAAAGAGTGCCAGACTCAGTCTTCAAGAATCGAATCAGATCTGGAAGCTCTCAAGACATCAGTTGCTACTTTGGATTCTTATATGAGCTCCAAGTCTCAAGCTGACAAGGACCAAGCTTATGTGAAGAGTGTAGTAAGCCAGTTTTTCTCGGTGTTTGAAAGTTTCAAAACCTCAGTGAAGGATCATGTTCAATTACAAGACTCTCAAGTTTAAAGCCTAATCAGTGGTTTGTCTAAGAGTTTTAAAGAAACTGTTTCCTTCTCTCTTGGCCCTCTCACATCCAAACTATCAGTTGACCTGAATCAAGTTCGAGCAATGTTGAAGGAGGAGATTGGTTCTATTTCAACCAGTGGCTCAGTGGACTCATCAGAGTTGAGCCGAGTGGTGCTCTCTACAAGAGGTTCTTCCAGAGAAATAATGACGATTGTTCAAGACTATATGAGAGAAGCCTCTACCTCTCAGGAAGCCATAAAAAGCAAAGTGGACTACTACTTCACCAAAATTTTCACCAAGCATCAACTCGAGCACCACTTCAAGCTGATGTTGGCAAACATGAAGCTACCTCCAATCACTCAAGCTTTTAGAGAACAAGTGAGCAAGCTAAGAGAACTGACTCCTGCCTTAGAGATATTCATGGAGAACAAAGATGATGTCATCTCTGCTATGGAAAGAGGAGGAGGAATTATTATGGATTTTAGAAATATGCTGCTGCCCTTCTTGCATGTTGATGCCAGACCAGTCATCATCCCTCCTGCTTTGCCTGCTTCTGCCTCAGCTGCTTCCACAGTCCAGCTGACTCCTGCTCAAGCTATTCGCAGCCTCACACCGATGATCACCCAGAGATCTTCAACCTACAGGCCTGACTCTGTGTCAGTGGCCCAGCCTCCTTTGATCTTTTCTGGGATTCCAAAACCTTCACCTACATCCTCACCACCCGAACCTTCTTCTGATCCCAAAGGAAAATCTCACGTAGAAGAGGTGGAATGATCCAGTGGCTAGGATTTTTGATAGGAATTCCTTTGTATTCAGATTTTGTACTTTTTGACTACTCTAATACACAACTCCTTTTACTTCTCATGTTTTATTTGTCTCCTATATCTATATGATTTCCCGCTTTTTGATTATCACAAAGGGGGAGAATAATAAGGAGAATAAGGGGGAGAACAAAATGAGAGAATAAGGGGGAGAACAAAGAGAATGAAAAATAATTTCAATGGAGAAACATAAGGAATAAGGGGAGACACTTTACCCTTCTTTTCATTTTTTTCCCTCTGATACCTTATGTCTATTTAGTACCTTATGATTGTTACCTCTGATAACTTATGTCTATATCATACTATTTCTATTATATCTGATGCTATTTTCAATAAGAAAATTGAATTCAATATTATACTCTTTACCATTATATTTTCACTATGTTAAATGCCCATATCATAAATTGTGATTATCAAAAAGGGGGAAATTGTTGACCTCACCTGTTTTGATAATCTCAATCATGTATTCATATGTGTTGAAAATCCCAATTATGTTTTCATTCTATATGATATTGTTAAGTATCATTGATCTATACTTTAATTCTTTCAAATCTATGATCAAACCAATAATAATTTTTAAAATAGTCTTTGAAATATGTTAATCCTCATTTATCCATGTTCATACAAGTTATAAATTGATTCTAACCCAATCGGATGTGTTCTGCATAAAACAGATAAGTAATCTGCCTATAGCTACTGATAATGAGCTACCGGTAACCAGTCTACCGATAGACTCAACACAGAGCTACCGATAGACTTAACACAGAGCTACCGATAGACTTAACACCGAGCTACCGATAGACTTAACACAGAGCTACCGATGTGCTTATAAATGTAATCTACTGACTTACAGACAACTACCGATACAAACATAGAGCTACCGGTGTAAGTATAAATAGCTACCGATGGAATAAGAGTCACTGATGGACGAAGCTACTGACAGACTCACAGCTACTGATACAAACGCATGGAGCTACCGATGCATGTACCTACCGATGTTCAAGCTACCGATGTTCAAGCCACCGATGTTCAAGCTACCGATGTCCAAGCTATCGATGCTGATCACCTACCGATCACTCGACGCACTATTTGAATTTCTTTATTTCCTATATTTAATCTATCCAACGGTCATATCAAGTACATTTTAATGATTTGTCAAATATCTGATAAAGGTTTTCGGATGTCAGGAACCCGTACCTCGTACCTGCAGAAAGAAAATCTTTTCTGTCTCCTGTTGCACGTGACATAAATACAAGAAGACTCTGCTGAAGAGACAAGAGAGACAACACACACAGAGACAAGGAAGACATACGACATACTCAAGAAAAAGCTCTGTACATACAAGAAGAACCAAGCAAGACAGAATCACATATACAATCAAGCATACTCGAGAAGAGTTATGTGCATTCAAAAGAATATCAAAGAGCTTCATCGACTACATCTCACTACCTACGAACCTGGAGCATACGACACTCTGTTTCTCAAACAGAAACGAGAAGAGGACTCAAACTCACTTTTGATCGAATCCAAAGAAGTCCAGAGCTACACTGAAATCACCAGAACCACTTCTAAACTCTACAACTCTTGTTCTGTGATTTATTATTACTCTTTTCGAGCAGTGTGTGTTATCTGCTGTATCTAACACATACACTGTCTCCTGTACTCAAACTGAAGGATTTGTAAATCCTTACCAAACTCTTTCATTATTTCTTTCCCACGAATAATAGTGGTAGAGGTCGTGTGTGACCTGGACAGCTGGTTGCTGTTGTACTGTTTCCCACGAAGAACAGTGGTAGAGGTCTTGGACCTGGAGAGTTGTAAACTGTTGAACCCCGATCCAGGGTGTGGATCATTTTTATATAAACTTTTGAGAGGACTAAGTCTCGGCTTGAGACTGATCCTCTTGGTTACATTGTTGTGCCATCTCTTTCAAAGTTTTATTCTGCTGCTAATCACTTTAAAACCAATACTGTTTTTAAAGTTACTTTGATAATTAAATTAGCAAGTGTTTATGTTAAGTGTAGATTAGTAAGTTAGTTTCAAAAGATAATCACACACTCCTGTGTTGATTAACTGGGAATTAATCAATCCCTTGAGAATCTGACAGAACCTCTACTTTAATATAAATTCACTACAGTTTAATTTATTATTTTATTTGGGGGTCTTTAAGACACTGTTTTTAAATACAGAAATTTTAATTGGTACTCAATTCACCCCCCTCTTGAGTAAACCACTCCGACCAACAATATATATATATTTGTTTGATCGATCGTTGATGGTGGAGATCAATAATCAAGGTTATCATGGTTGATTTATACTCTTTAAATTCCTTATTATAGAGAGTGTGTGTTCCTAAAAAAGAAGTGTAAGCATGAAAATAATTTAATGGTATGTGTTAGTGTATCTAGGAAAACATATTAGTATATATAAATTTAATTTTTGTGGATTATACCTCTTATTTTCAATAAATGTGGAAAATTTGAACATGTGTGACTGGTGTTTCATGAATTATCTAATGGTTGTCATGTTTGATTGTGTATGGGCCACCTCTAGAGGTTTTTAGAGTAAAACTATTTCATTGAGACGTTTAGGATCATCTTCTATAATTATAAACTTGTTATAGTCTAATTATTCTTATGTGGTAGGAACTCAATCTCATGTTAATAGAGGTTGAATTATATTATCATATGGAAGATATAATTGAGAGTGATGAAAAATAATAGTAGGCATTAAGACCTTTGTGAATCCAGACAGGTACACTTGTTAGTGAAATCCCTTGTGGAATATAATGTATTTCCATTGACTCTTATAGGTACCATTATTATTGCATTGTCTATAAACCTCTTTTACTTTATTATTATGATGGATATAATAACAACCCTTTATTTCCATATTCAATGTTATCATTGAAGTGTTATCTTTAAACACCCTTGGTAATCTCTCAATTACTTCAATATGAATGCGACACATAGTCTAGTTGAGTGGGACCTCACCTTTTCGAGGTTGGTAGATTCATGTGTTATATGTCATATAATCTATTTGAGACTGATAAATGGGAATTTATTGAGTAAAAATCATTACATGGTTAGGTTGTTATTAGAAGTCTTCATTGGTGACTTTTTAGGGTCAACATTTGAGCGAGAAGTCAATTTTTTCCGATTTGGTACCTCAGACACAACTGATCTGGTTTCCTTCATATTAAATGGAAGAATTTGAACATAGGTGGTCAAAAATTCATTTATAGGGATTTATTCAAAGTGATTTTTCAACCATAGTATGTCACTATAGTCTATGAATATACTCATTTATAAGAAATAATTTGAAACTCTACATTTACATATCATTGAAAATAAGTTAAACTAGATGAATATCAATAATACGTATTCATCCTGTCATATTTATGAACTCTGTGATCAATTAAGAGTGAAAAGGTGGTTGCTAAATAATTTCATGTAGTCAAGGTGTCACCAAATTATCGTGAAGGAGTCTTAGATTCTCAATGTTTATTTTGAATATAGGTATGGTTTTTATTAATTGATAGTGATGACTTTAGATTTAACTGATGATATAGTAGTATTTATGACTCTTTTGTACTAGATATTTCATTGATACCTCAACTCTTTCATTTAGTATTGATGCCGGAAATTATGGTTTATTCCAGGACTGATGAAGTTAATTGTAATCATTTTTATATTGTTTTAATACGTATCCATGATCATCAACTTTAAAAAAAATTATAAATTATAGATTATAAGTCTAGTAAATCCTGTTTTATATATACTTATTTTTTTTCATGACTCACTAATATATAAAGATGTCATATTTGGTTCTTAGTAAGGGTCATATTTATGGTAGTTTTTAATTAGATAAAACCATTTCAAATAGTTATTCTTTAATGACCATTCACTATATTCTAGGATATGGGAAACAATAATTCACATTGATCTTATTTAAGTATATATTGTTTATTTATTAAAGTATAGACTATGTAATTTCAAGACATGCGTGTGTTTATTAATAGTTATGAACCTAATAAATCAAATTATTGAAGTAACCCATGATGAATAATCTATTCCATAGAAATTTTTCAATTTAAGAGATCATACATTTATGATATATAATTCATTTACTGTGCTACATACAATGGTCTATATTTCTAGATATATATTCATATATTTCACTTCAATTAATATGATTGAAAGAAATATTGAATAATATATGATGTTGGTTCTAGGAGTCCTTAGAAATAATGAAGTATCTTATAAATGTGATGATTGTAGAGATGATCATATTTTGATTAAATGATAAGTTATAATTGGATGGTTAGAAAAATAATTTCTACATGTTCTTACTAAATTTGATAAGATTATGAGCTAACTAACATTTAATATTACTAATAATTATTTATGGAAAATTATTCAAAACGATACTCTCATGAAAGATGACACATTGATGCAAGAATATTTTTATCTTGATGTGTATTAAGAAGAAATATTTTCAGAATATGTACATTTGATAATGATTTGTAGATATCAATGTAGTGGATTCTGATGATAAATTTTGGAACCAATGGAAATGTCTATTTAATATAATTTTTGTATCTCGAATCAAAAGTATTTTTTTATAGATGAAAATATATTGAAGATGTATTGGAGAAAAAATTAAATTGTCCATATGGATTTTTTTGGAACTATAAATGGTGAGAATTTATATATTGAGTTGGAAATAATTTTTAAATTCATATAATTCATGTTCACAATGTGCTCTTCGAAAAGTATTTCATTTGGAAGCTGACATGCTGAAAAAGTTAATTAGAAGGACAAATATATGTTTGGATAAGACTACGAATTTGAAAAGGATCTTATAAGAACAACCTATGATTTAAATTTTTATATACTATTACTCTACAACAATATTATAATAATTTTTAAAATAATTGAGGGTATAGAGAATTGAAAAAATATAGAATTTGAATAAAGGATTGTGAAAGAAACATGTTTTAAAATTTGATTTTATATTATGGATAAAATTATTTAGGAAATGATATTGAATAATCATACCCTAGATGGTGAATTAGGAAAAAAAATAATTAGGAATAAGAAGAAAAATAATATTGATGAAATCAGTGAAAATGATCATTCTGTTTGATGAAAAAATTTGAAAATATTAGAATTTTGAATGTGGAAATGACTATATCAACCTATGTTGAAGAATAATAGTGGAAGCTAAAGTAAAATATTTATATATTAATAATGTTGATTTTGATTATTAGAGTGGAATGAAGAATTATAAGGATAATTTTATAGATGATTAGGTAGTGTGAAAGTAGTTTGTAGGAATGTAATAATACATATGAATCTTTTGAAAGAATCCCTAATACTATAGATGAAAAATGGAATATGGAGTAACAATTTTTAGAATAATTCAAAGGCTAGGAAATATCATGTTGATGTGTAATAAGAAGTTAAAGACGATTAAAATCCACAATATATTGATCATATGTTTTTAGAAGGTCATCCTAAGGATATTAAAGAATAATTTGTTTTCAGAGAGAATTAATTTTGATAATGATGATTTATTATTCAGAAAAAATATGAAAATTATTATGAAGTGATTTAAGATAAATTTTGAGAAACTGATAAACAAGGATAACTGTGAATTGATGAGAAGTATACTGGGTCAACAAAAAATTTGATTAAATGAAAAAAAAAATTATGATTTGGTATTTAATGATATGTTTTTCTAATTAAGAAAGATGGAAATTAAAAAATTACAAACTAGCAGGAACTATTATTTCATATTCCATTTATTTTTTATACTAAATGGTGGGTTAAAAATGTGGAGAGCTAAGTCGAAGTATAGAATGATGAGATTGATAGAGATTTGCGATCTTATATTAGAAATTATTTGAGTCATCCATGAATTCAATGTCTTATATGGATATTATGGAAGATCATATTAGTTAATAAAGGAAGTGTGATAATTAAAATTCATTATTAAAATATAAAAATAATTAGAGCTGATTTCTAAGTAGAATGATTCAAAATAAGAGTTCATGAAAAATATTTAGAAAAAATTAATAAAGAAAAACTTGAAAATATAATCTAAATATTAGTAAAGTTGAGTAAGAAGAAAATATATTAATACTTGATGAATATTATGCTGATCATTTTGAACGTGGGAGAATAAGGAATACTTTTCTCATATAAATTACCTCTATTGGGGAAGGATATATTTCAAATTAATGAAATTAAATTCCATTTAAAGTCAAGAGAACTTGTTTTTTAGATATATTTAGAGGACCATTTTAAATGTGATGGATACATTTATAAAGAACCAACTTGGAGACAAACAATATTGGGAATCATATTGTGAGGTAAAGGATGATACCTTCTCTACATGTAAGATAAGGATGAAACATTTCCTAATTTTATTTATACTATGTTAATAGTTAATTACAAATGTCTCAAACTTTACTAAACCATTGAAAGGATGCAGTCACCCACATCAAGGTTGTACTACATAAAAATATCTAGTATTATGTTCAACTTGAAGATTGATAGGAATTGTGTTAGTGGTTTAGACCATTGAATAATAATGTTTTTATCAGATTATTGGTATAAATCATCACCACTAGATGATAAAAACTTTCATATATTCAAATAGAGGATATTTTCAATTATATTTTATATTGAATTTATGTAAAAAAGAGTATCTCATCCAATAATTATTTATTCTATGTCGATTCAGTTAACCATAATTATTATACCCTAAATAAGATTAAGGATCCCATGGATGAATACCTATAGTGGTATCCACATGTGATCCATGAATCATTGAATTTTATCATTGGAATTATTGGTGTTAGCATGAAGGATCCATTCCACTTGCATCACTCTCTATTGATCACAACAAGAATATTTTTGACATTTGAAAGACCATCATGTGTTCTCTTGATCCATTAGTGGGAAGAGGATGAGTATCTCTCTCAATTATTGAGAGTTTTCATTGATAATATCACTATAGGTTTTAGATAATTATCCTTATAAAATCTATTGGTCACATTTTCTCTATAGAGCACTAAAATGATATAATATGATTTATATACTTATAACGGATAATTGGTTGTTGAAAAAAGTGACTCATATAATATTAAAATTTTATGTAAACCCCCTGTCTAATAATAATATAACAATTATTTTTAATTCAATTATGTTCTCTAAACATGTGAATTATTTAAAATCAATTTCAAAAAAAAATTAATTAATATTTATTTAAATGATATTAAATTAAAAGATTCATTTTCCCAAACCCTTATGTCATCTCCTTTTTCTATAATAACATTTATAGATATATAAATAAATACTATTTATTTTGTAAATTAATGTCGATGTCTTATTCAGTAAATAAATAAATAAAATATTATATTCACTAAACTAGAAAATAAATATTTATTTTATTTTATTGGAAAAGTAATATAAATATTTTTTACCATGTGAATAAATAATAGATAAATAAATTTTATTTATTCATATAATTTAATAATAAATTATTTATTGAATAATTTTTTTTCATAATCAACTCATATACACACACACATATATACATATTCTTTTGAATAATTGGTGATTGAATATAACTCATCACTACATTCTGAATAGAGATTCAACTGTGAACTGGTAATAATATTTATTCAAACTGTGAAATTTTAATTCAATTTTACTAATATTATGAATACACATATTAAGTGACCTTATCTGAAACTTTATCATATGAATTAGTATAATTGGACTAAAATCAAAGATCTGTTTCTAGAAACAAATCATGTAACCTATAGAGAAAGTAGTTAATTTCACAATGTTAACAACCTCTAATATACATTCACTATTTTATATATTTATTTTGACTCAATATCTCCTCACATAAGTTTCATAGTTTTTGTTATCGATTTATATACATGATTAATCATTCAATGAAATCAATAAATGAATGTGTCAATATCCTACAATGTCCATGGATTAATCAGGTTGCTCCATTTCAACCAGAGGTCCATTGATATCTACTTACATTACCAAAAAATAGAATTATCCTTTATTTATTAATTTATTAATTCTATATCACTCATGAAAAACCCAAAATATCATGTCTTGTTGTAGGTATATGTCATCATGGTTTCCATAAATACATCAATGTATGTGTCTTATGATATATATTAATAATTATTTTAATCCTATGGACTAATATTAACACATCTAGATAGGAATATCCAATAAAAAACATGTGGAATTTCTATATGTGATATTTTTCTCAACACCTTCTATATTGAAAATTACCAAAAGAGAAACCCAAATTAAAAGTAATTCACAATATCTAATAAACCCTATAAACAGGATATCAGAAATCCTTGATATCTAATAAAGTGATACCATATGGCAAGAGATCTTGTATTTAACAATATGATCACAACATGTCACGGTTCTCATCAAACCAGGGAACTATTATAACAATTTTATACAATAAACATTCTAATGAAATTATCAAATTTAATGTAATATAGAATAAAATTCATCTTATGAAAAAATATATATCAATATTCAAGACCTTTAATATTCTATTAATTCAATGTACTAATTAGTTGATTCTACGTAAAAAAATACATCACTATTTATTTTATATCATGCATATGGTGTTTTTTGTATCAATATTCTTATAATATCCATTAATACATAAATTTTATGACATTATAGGAAATAAATTTAAAATTATTTGGTATAGAATCAATCACACTGACTCACCCACCCCTCTCTCATTGTGACTTTATGATCCTATTGTTTATCTCAAGTGGAATCATAAAAAAATTTATACCTTTGGTTGGATCATTATTCAGTTGTATCATATAATGTTATGATTTGAAATTGTTTTTCAGTTCCATTCTTGAAAAACCATTATGGTTATAGCTTCCACAAAATTAAATAATGGGGATAAAATAGATGCTAATATTATGAGAAAGACCTCATTTATAAGGAAATAGAAAGAGGATACACCACCAGTTAAAGTTAGTCGAAATCATAATATATTACCAATATTTGATGATAATTATCCTCTAAAAGATTCATTTTTAGGATATAATGATTATATTCTTATTACATCAACTTCTTATTTTTGAACATAAATTCAACATTGTTGAAAAAATAACCTTCTTAATTTTTTCACCCATACATTTCAATTTTTCCAAGGGTCTATATAATGAAAAAAATTTAGATATTGAATAATATTTTATAGATATTTCATAGAATAATAAATTAGAGAAGTGTGACTCTTTAATAACAAATTTTAAATTCAAAAAACATACATCATTGTTATATAAATTAATTACTCCCTATGTAAAGAGGAATTGAAAAGTATAAATGATGAGAAATCCAATATTTGAAAAAATAGTGTGGTTAAGATTCATCAAATATAAGAAACT